>CM067324.1:47612500-48812500 GCA_034376525.1 Nicotiana benthamiana
ATCGCGAAGGAGGATTTGGAGGAGCAACTAACTTGTTCTTAACGAACATGAAGAAGGCTCTGCTAAAGCGATGGAGGACATGTCTCTCCTCCATAAACGCGGATTTCCAAGTGTGAACGCAAAAAATGAAGGGGGCAGGATGGGCCAAGTAGGTGTAAGACTTCGTGAACACGGCTCTTGGACCGTGAATACGGAGGCCTGGAGGGACTTGTGCATCACGAACACGACTAGGGTATCATGAACGCGTAGAGTAAATCCTGGGCTAACGCATTTTGGCCTTCACTATCGCGAGAGGCTTTCCGCAACTGCGATGAAGAAATCACTTTTCACTCGGGTTGGACAATTTTTGGAGCTCTTTTAAAGGGGATTTTCATAAAAAATCGAAATGTAAGTGATTTTTACTAATTATTAGTTCAATACATAAATTATGGATATATTTAAACATAGAAATTGTTGAACTTTTGGAATTTTTATGGGAACGCCTAGGGTTTAGTAAAATGAGATTTGACTATGAAATTGCAAAAAAAGTTATATATTTGAGTTTGTAATAACATGGATAACATTTATCTTCAAAAATTTCTCAAATCCAGATAGGTGGGACGTAGGTTAAGTTTTGTGGACTTTTCGAGTTGGGTTGGGAAATTACTCTAACAGTTAAATTATGGACTTTTGAGCTTATATTTATTGATTTGTATGACCTTTGTCTAGATTTGGATTGCTCGACATCTATTTAAGGCTACTAGTAAGGTTTTGATAGCCGAGTAGTGAGTTTGGAAATGGAGTAAGCCTCTTACCTAATTTTGTAAGTGGAAATTATCCCCTTAGGTATGTTAATTGTTGTGTGCTACTTGTTGTGGGTTCTATGCACAAACAAGGTGACCAGAGTCTGCTTGTAGCTAGATTCATGCTTATGTTTGGGTAGAATTAAATCCACACCATGTCTTGAATTCACTACTTGACTTCAACTTATTTGTTTAATTATTTTAATTTGTGACTTAGAGTGAGACAAGAATAAATAAACTGACTGAGCATCTTACTTGGGAACTTTGCAAAATAATTGATGAGTGGTAGTTATGTGTCTTCTCAACTTGCATGTACCTTCGCGAGTGAGAGAGTTTCTCTACTCTTATGGGATCGGGCCGTTCATCTCGGTAGGATTGTAACACTACTCTTATGGGATCCGATTGCTCGTCTCTACAATATCTTAAGCTATTCTTATGGGATGAGGCCGTTCGCCTCGATAGTATTGTAAGATACTCATGTGGGTTTGGGTTATTTGCCTTAGTGGTATTATAAAACACTATTCTTATAGGATCGAGTCGTTCGCTTTGACAGACTCATGTGTAACACTTGAGTTTTGATTTGGTATTGGTATTAGTTGATCTTGTGCCTTTGAGGTGGTTATGTATTTTTAGTGATTTTTTAATAATTCATGTTTGGAAATTTTATTATTAATGATTACATGGCTCGTTTCTACTTGTTGCGCTCCATTACTATCTACTTTAGGGTCAAAGTCGATACCTCATCACTCCTTCTTGTAGGTTAGACTAGATACTTAATGGGTAGGTGTTGAATACGTACTCATACTATACTTTTGCACTAATTATGTAGGTACTGAGACATGTACTTCAGGTGGTCATATGGGTGTGACACACTACACATGACTTAGTGGTGAGCTATCTTTCACACTTCGATCTGCAGCACCCAAAGTCTCATTCTTTTGTAAATTCTACTAAATTGCTCATGCACTCATGACACCGATGGATTTCTAGTGGATATTCGCCGTCGAACCTAATGTTATTATACCTTTGCTTTATTATTATTCATACTTGGTGATTTGGTAAACAAGAACATATGTTTCCATGAATTCAAGATTTAAATCTATTTATTGATAAAAATACATGATTTTAAAAGTTAAAATGAATAATTAATTTTGTGGCACACGTGTTGGCATACCTAAAAGTATCATTGAGTGTCATCACAGCCTATAATGGGATTTGGGTCTTGGCATGTAATAATTTAGTTCTTTGCCTTTACGTTCTAGTTTGAATGATAGTTTTCTTTTGCTAAATACAAGAATCTATTTTATGTTAAAATCATATACAACAACAATAATAACCCAGTGAATTCCTAAAACCTGCCTGTGGTGTGGTAGTCAAGTCCCTACTTGGCTCAGCCTTTACTCGATTTTCTTTCGATTTTTACATTTAGCACTTTGAATAATTTCAAGTCAATGTAAAATAAGTAAGGAAGACATAGAATTACGAGAAATCTTTTACAACCTTTTATAGTAAATGAATTACAAAGGAAAATCTCGAGTTTGGCAAGGTGCTGCCACCTTTGGCAACCACCAACTCAAAAAATTCTGACTGTTGTACAATTTGGCTTATAAAAGGCCCTGCCTAAGACATTTTGTGCAAGGAAATGGTACATAATTTGCCATGCTCAGCCTTGACATACAAACCTATGCCTACATCTTGCCTAATTTCCCTCCCTAGGTACTAAGACGAATTTAGGGGTTGCTAGCACACATATTTGCAGTTTAGTCAGCCTTTTTAGTTTTCCTATTTCAGTTGATACCCCCAACTGATAGGCCATGATAAAAACATGCATGTTCAGATCTAACATTTTAAAAATTTGCATAAACTTAACCCCATTATCAGCCACTCTTTGGACAAGGTAGTTGTAACCGCCCAACTGCATAGCATGTGCCCAACACTTAGTGACCACTGCGTGTGCACTGCATGTGCGTGTTTTGTCCATCTGCTGCACGCCCAAGGCTGGAATTGCACCAAGAATTGTCCTTTTACATTGTTCCACCTAACTGCCATATCCATAACTTGCCGCCCATGACTTAGCCGCACGCCCGCCCGCTATAACAGTCGGTAGTTCATGTCTAGTCCCTTCTACTTGATCAAGTATTCCCATTGTCAATTCCATAGCTGATATTAGCATCAAGTCACCAATCCATGATTCTATTTCCCTCGCTAAGTCATTTTCCCATAAATCTTAGGTGCTAGTCCGCTCACCTAAGCCAAAGAAACACCAGTTGCCAATACCATTTCCTTGACAGTGAGTCGCCTTGTCTTAGCTTCTGTCTAGCCCGCCTTGTTCCTTCAAGACCTTGGCCTTTGCTTGAACACATACCACACGTGCTTTAGTGTAGTCTGTCACACCTTAGCCTTGAAATAGTAGTGTAGTCCGTCACACCCTCGCCTAGCAACAAAATGTCGCTATTGATAATGCACGCATTGTCCTGCATGTTGATTTCCCCGCACATAAGCCAATGGCAAGGCCATCATGCCAACTCCTTGCCACTGCTGTGCCATTTGCCAACCGGCTTTGTCAAAGTTCAAACAAACCACCCCAACTACTTGAATTACATTCCCTCATCGAATACATCCAACACATGCTCGCCATTCGCAAAGACATCACAAGTTCAACACCCTTTTGAGGACTACGTTGTCCTTGCCCTTAAGTGTAACATTTTTTCTTATTTGCCTATCCTGTCCGTCATTGCCATAGAAAATCCAAAACGCAACTGACTTGATTTGAAAGAACCCACCATTGTTTTTCGTACCCCTCTACTCGATATTTTGCATCACTGCCTTCCTTGACTTTTTTGAATTTTCTAAGCACGGATAGTCCCTTCCACGAATAAGCACACTGACCCATTGTCTTGCCATCTTGTCCATAGCCATATCGTCCTCATCATGAATCTGCTTCGCTCTGACACCAGTTGTCATGCGCCTGTTTTTTGTCTGCCGAAATCAGAATGCACAGCAGCCAAGTCCCACACTTGACTTCAGCCTTTTCACAACACTTAGCCAAAATACAACAACTTTGGACTTAGAATTTTTTTAGGTATCTTTTGATGTAGTAAGTTTAGGAGCAATTTAGGCTATAATTTTCAAGTAAAAGCAATAGAAATATAGAAGAACACAAGGCACAATATACATGAAACGTTTTTTCAACTTTGTATTTAACTCGAGCATACAAAGAAACACAACTCAAAGTACAGCTGTGCACAAAAGAAGATGACTCTTGACCCTCATTTTTTTCTCATAAGACTATTCTTAGACTTAGACATTTTCACTCTTGAAAATAGCCTTAAACATGCACTCCCACATGTTTTTTCGCTTCTGACCCAAGCACAAGGATCTTGCCCATTTTTAAAATATGAGACAACCCCTTTGCCTTACACTTGTCGCACTTAGGCTTAGATACTTGTCCCATACAAACACTATTTTAGCCTAGTGTAGTTGATATCCACCAACTACTAGGATCATGTAATATCATGCTAAAAATAATGTAAACATGGCCCAAAAATGTTCTAACATCATCTGCCAGCCTTTTAGCAAAGCCAATTGCTGCCAATGTAGAAAATATATGTCGTGTAATTGCCTTTGACTTGGTCAATCTAAATCTTGCTGCCCATGTGCGTGCCTTGGCTTGAATCAGACGCTATTTTGTACTCACGTGCATTGTAGTCGATATTTTCCCATGCCATTGCCCATGGACATGACCCTTTGCCGCGCCCTGATGTCATGACAAGTCTGTCTCGTGCACTGCCTTCTGTTGCACTTAGCCTGCCTTTTCCACTTCATTTTTGCCTTGCCTTGTGTCACACATCCTTTTTTACTCACTACCCACGAAGGGTAGTGTATACGAGAGTTTTTTCAATTTAAATGACATCATTCAAAATTGGTCTATTTATTTATTTAGAGTCGCCACTTGGGATAGGTTTGTTTTCTGGTGTTCCAAGTCACCGGTTTATTTTAAATCCCAAATCGAGGAAAATTCGACTTCCCTTTGAAGTCTGCTATTCAGAAATTCTGAATAAGGAATTCTATTAACCCGAGGGAAGGTGTTAGGGACCCCCAGATTCCATGGTTCTAGCACGGTCGCTTAAACTATTATAATTGGCCTATTATCTGATTTTAACATATATTTTAACCTATGGTGCATTTTAATCTTATTAACCGCTTTTAATTATTTTCAAGAAGATTTCAACGTCATCTAAAATACATCTTTAGACCATGCCACATGAAATGCATCTGCAATCTGAGACATATTTTATTTAACGTTGTGATATTTGTAGTTGGGTCATATAAAATGTGCACCCGAATTTAGTAAGGTAAATTATTTAAATAACGCGCCTAAAGCAACTACGTGTTTTTAACTTTGCGAGGGCTATGGAAAATTCGCTAAATGGCACGCCTCGAGTTCTAAGGATTTAAAAGAAATAATTAATTGAAGGCCATCAATTTTTTAGTTTTTATTTGGCGCGGTGCATCTCAATTCCAATTTTTAAAAGGGAATTCAAACTACATCGGAGGGCCATAGACTATTTATGTTATCTTATATGGAACGCCCTAACTAATTGACAACCTAATTAATCAAAGACTAAATGTAATTAAAGGATCCACTCAAACTAACTAGAAGGCCTACATGAAGAAAAGCTAATCAATTAAACAAAAGGGGATTGAACCAAGACAAGCAGACTTATAGCCCAACAGAAGAGACATGGCCAAGATCTAATTCGGAGAAAACTTTCAAATTTAGGCCCTAAAATGAGCACAGGTTTCGGCACCCTTTAATTACTAAGCACAAGACTCAATATCAAGTCCGCACAATGTATGAATAAAGCTTGAAGTCGCAAATGACCCACATGAGTTCAGAAGAGGCTCACAATGGAACCAATACATATGCAAGCAAACAATGGAATCATTTTCTATCTTGTCAAAAGGATATTATATGACACCCAACAACGATTTGATTTTGAAAGCAATTGTAAGTCCAATTGTAATAATTAACGGTAGGCAGCGTAACTTCTAAATTAAACAATTTCCACTTGATATTAACATAGCTAATCATTCATACTTCAACTCTGCTCCAACACGCTCATATACAACCAATTATAAGACTTCTTAAAAGCACCCTTAACCATTTTTCCCTTTTTCTTTTGGCAAGGATTTTGTTTGATCATGTTTTAATGATGAAAATAATATACATGTGCAGGAAATCATAAAGTAAAGAAGACTGCTAGAATGGTTCATAATATACAAGGAAATAAATCAATCAACATGTGATCAACAAATCTGGGATGGTCTCGTAAATTTAGGTGCAATCTAATCAACAAATCAATCAGCAATAACAATGATTAGCTGAGCTGGAAAAATCAAATAAGCCTTGGACAAAGGCGCGAATCACGGGCAGAATCACGGAGAAGTGAAGGATACGAGGAATTTGGGAAGCGATTACATTTGGAAGAACCAACAATCAAGGAGAAATCAAGTGAAGCAATCCTCTGCTGAAGGAAAGCAATATAGAGAAGCAACGACTCATTCCTTATTCTTGGAAAGAATCAATTCTTTTCAAGGATCAAATATCTTGGGTTGTCAAGCCTCTACTATCCATTAAAGTATTTAAACTCCCATGTAAACCCTAGTTAAGATATACTTTGATCAAACCAAGTCCCTCTCTTTATTGTACCGCAAACAAGCATTGTAGTTCACTAAGATCTGCTGTATAAATACTCAGGGATAGAAAGAGGGAACAAAATTGGTGAGGCACTCTATAAAAAATGAGCGCTAGAGAAACTGAGCGATATACACCATAGTTGTATTTAGAAGAAACTCATTACTAAAGAGAAATCCCTGCAACCCAAGGGGACATGATAAGGATTTACATTGAATCAGAACCAGTATAAAAATTCCGGTGTTCTTAGTTCCTGCAATTGTACTCTGCATTTTACTTTCATTTACCATATCAACTAAATTATCATATGCAGTCAACTACTCAAGTTATAAGTCAACTTATAAGCAATTAATTTTAAGGATTTACAATTCACCCACTCTTGTACTTTCAATTGGTATTAGAGCAAGGCTCATATATTATTTTTTTTGCTTAACAACTTGTAAGAAAAGATCATGGCAAATCAAGTTATCATAGGAGCTCTCTTTCAGGAAGAAACTTCACAAGTTAGACCACCATACTTCAATGGACAAAACTTCTCTCACTGGAAAGTAAGAATAGAAATCTTTGCTAAGGCATACAATGTCAAAGTCTGGAGAGTCATTAAAAAGGGAAACTATCCCATACTTGCTAGCACTCCACCACTTGCTGATCCTGATGATATAGATTCATACTTAAAGGAGCATCTGGAAGTGGTACAAGTAAATAACAAGATAAGAAATCTGCTTCATAATGCTATAAGTGGTGAGGAATACGAGAAAATATCAAGTTGTGATACGACCAAAGAGATGTGGTACAAACTTGAGGTCACCTATGAGGGACCCAGTAAAGTAAAGGAAACTCACATCAACATGCTAGTTCATGACTATGAACTCTTCTCAATGAAAGAAGGAGAATCCATTGAAGAAATGTTTGCTAGGTTTAGTAAGATAATTAGTGACTAAAAGGCATTCAGCAAGCCATACACCAATGGTGATCAAGTTAGAAAAATCCTCAGAAGTTTGCCAACCACTTGGCAGACCAAAGTAGTCATTTTGGAATCTCAAGACCTAAACAAATTGTCCTATGATGAACTGCGAGGAGAACTCATTGCTTTTGAAAGGACGCATTTGAAAAATATAAATCAAGAGAAGAAAAAGAAAATAGTTGCATTCAAATCCTCTACTGAAATGGTTAAAAATGAAATTGATGATCCTGAAGTTCTACAAGAAGAGATTGCTATGATGTCTAAAAATATGGATGGACTGATGAGAAGATACAGAAACACAAAGAAAGGAAGGTTCCCACCAAGAAGATCTAGGAAATGCAATGAACAGGATAAGAACGATGGAAAATGCTACGAATATGGAAAACTTGGGCATATTCAAGCTGAATGCCTTGAACTGAAAAGGAATATCACTAGAGGCTTTAAAAGGAACAAATCCTTCAAAAGCTGGAGCGATGAGGACGACTCAGACCACGAAGAAATAGCAAATCTTTGTTTTAATGACAATTCTGGAAAATGAAATAAACAAATCCTCAGGATTCTAGACAGATGAAGATGAATCATATGATGAGGACTATTTCATGGCACTGGGTGAAACTACTGAGGTAAGATCTTATGACTACGATAGTTGTAATGAATTGAAAGATATTATTGATTTAACCTTAGAAGAGTCTCAAAGAATGATGAATGAACTTAAGAGAATCATTAGGGAGGTTAAAGACTGGAAACTCAAATATGAAGTATGTGAAATTGAAAAAGAGGTACTTCAAGAAGAGTTTGAGGAATTGCAAATGCAGCTTAACAGCTTGCGAAAATCCACCAGTCAAAGTTCTATTAGGTCTAACCAGACGGCTTATAAGTCAACTGGAAAAGAACCAATCAGAACCAAGTCGACCAGTCGGTCGTACCAAATGACTTACAAGTCAATTGGGAAAGAACCAGCTAAATCTAAGTCGACTAGTTCTGACACATGTGAAAGACCTATAAACAGGTCTGGTGCTAAATGTCATTTCTATAATAAATGTGGGCATAGATATTCCCGTTGTCACATTCATAAATCAAATGTGTCAGGATGGGTTTGGGAACCAAAAAATTACGAACCTAGTAACACTAAACCTCGAGGACCCAGGCAAGCTTGGGTACCTAAAAGAAAATGATCATCTTGTCTTGCAGGAACACCACAGAGTAAGCCGCAAAGGAAAATGATATCTAGATAGTGCGTGTTTCAGTCACATGACGTGTGACAAAAACCTGTTCAAGGTAGTTACAAAGATCAATGTAGGAAGTGTAAAATTTGGTGACGATTCAAGGGGCAAAATAGTTGGCACTGGAACAATTCCCCTCAATAAAATTTGTGATATTATTGAAGTATATCTCGTTGATGGCCAAAACTACAATCTCTTGATCATAAGTCAACTTTGTGACTCAGGATATGAGGTAAAATTTATGAGAACATGGTGTGCTATTGAAGACGAATCAAGTAAGATAATCCTTCCTGGACAAAGGTATGGAAATGTTTATATACTTGATGGCTTTTAAAAGATATATGGCCACATTTTCTTATCCTCTATGTCTGATGATCCATGATTATAGCATAGAAGACTTGGCCAAGCTAGCATGCATTTGATTGAAAAACTGTCTAAACATGATTTAGTTATTAGCTTACTTAAACTGAATTTCTCTAGAACTCATATTTATGATGCATGTCAAATGGGTAAGCAAACCAGAAATTCCTTAAAAAATAAAGATATAGTATCTACTTCAAAACCTTTGCAATTACTTCATATAGATTTATTCGGGCCTACTAGAATTACTAGCATAGGAGGTAAGAGGTATGCTTTTGTTATTGTTGATGACTTTTCACGTTTCCCCTAGATAATCTTCTTGTCTCATAAGGATGAAGCCTTACAAAATTTTGAAGTTTTCTGCAAAAAGGCTGAAAGAGAAAAAGGATATCTAATCTCAAAAATTCAGAGTGAACATGGAGGAGAATTTGAAAGAAGAGCTTTTGAAGACTTCTGCAACAATTAAGGATACACTAACAATTTTCTGCACCACGCTCACCACAGCAAAATGGGGTTGTGGAAAGGAAGAACAAAACTATCCAAGACATGGCAAGAACCATGCTACTAGAACATTCATTGCCAAACCATTTCTGGGCAGAAGGCGTAAGTACTGCTTGTCACATCCTCAACCGTTGCCTCATAAGGCCAATTCTGAAGAAGACCCTGTATGAACTCTGGAAAGGTAAACGTCCAAATATCAGATACTTCCATCCATTTGGAAACAAATGTTTTATTCACAATAACAGTAAAGATAATCTTGAAAAATTTGACCAAAAAAGTGACGAAGGTATTTTTCTTAGCTACTCGTTAAATTGCAGATCTTTTAGAGTCTACAATAAATGTACTTTATGTGTAGAAGAATCTGTACATACTATATTAAATGAAAAATAATCCCTTGGTCGAGAAAAGACCTTCGTCGAGAAAAGAGCCATTTCAGGTGATGAAGATCAAGCTCAAGAAGCTCAGGACAAAGGAAAATCACAAGAGTCTACTAGGACATCCGGGGTGATCGAGTCAACTGAAGATAATAGTAGCAATACACAAGACCCACAAGTCAAGTCGACTACAAATACAATTCTACCAAATGAATGGAGAAGCGAACACAAATATCCCCAAAAATTCATCATAAGGGATCCAAACGAAAGAATGAAAACCAAGGCTGCCCTCAAGAAGAAAGCAAATATTGCATTGATTTCTAAAATTGAGTCAAAAAAGGTAGAGAAAGCACTGAAGTACTAAAGCTGGGTGCAATCTATGCAGGAGGAACTAGATCAGTCAGCAAGGATCAAGTGTGGAAACTAATACACAAACTTGAAACGTTTCTATGATCGGAACAAAATGGGTATTTAGAAACAAATTGAACAAGGATGGAAAGGTCATACGAAATAAAGCAAGACTAGTTGCACAGGGCTATTCACAGCAGGAAGGAGTTGACTATGATGAGACTTTCGCCCAGTAGCTCGTTTGGAGTCTATACAAATTCTTCTAGCATACGCGTCCTTTAAAGGATTCAGGCTATTTCAAATGGATGTTAAAAACGCCTTTTTGAATGTATTTATCAAGAAATAAGTTTTTGCAAAACAACCTCTAGGTTTTGAGGATTCAAAATTTCCATATCATGTATACAAGCTTACCAAGGCACTGTACGGGTTGAAAGAAGCTCCACGTGCTTGGTATAATAGGCTGCGTACTTTCCTTATTGATCACGACTTTACTAGAGGTAAAATTGACACTACCCTATTTATTAAATGATCATCAGGAGGTAATCTTATTATTCAAATTTATGTTGATGATATTATATTTGGTAGTGCTAACCCTCTTATATGCAAGGAATTTTCAAATCTTATGCAAAGAGAGTTTGAAATGATCATGATGTGTTAACTCACATTCTTCCTTGGGCTACAAATCCAACAAACCGAAGAAGGAACTTTTATTTGTCAGACCAAATATACAAAAGAGCCGATTCAAAAATTTGTTATGAAAAATGCAAAATCAATTGGCACACCTATGAGCCCCACTACAAATATAGACAAAGATGAATAGGGTATCCCGGTTGATGAAACCAAATACAAAGGAATGATTTGATCACTAATATGTCTAATGGCAAGTCAACCAGACATTATGTTTAGCGTTTGTAAATGTGCCAGGTTTCAGTCAGCTTCAAGGATCACATTTGACTACTTTAAAGAGAATTATTCGATATCTTATTGGAACTGTATCTCATGGATTGTGGTATCCACGCTCTAACATTTTTAAATTAGAAGGTTTTTCAGATGCTAATCTTGCAGGTGATAAAGAAGATAGAAAGAGCACAAGCGGAACTTGTCAGTAACTAGGAAAATTATTAATATCCTGGAATAGTAAAAAATAAGCATCAGTCGCCCTGTCAACTACTGAAGCTGAATACATTGCTATTGGATAATGTTGTGCACAACTACTGTTAGATGTCTCATTAATTGGGTGACTATGAGCTTTCGTTTAAACCTATACAAAGTTTTCCGTGATAATTCTAGTGCCATTTATCTTTCTAAAAATCCTATGCATCAGTCTAGAGCAAAGCATATAGGTATTAAGCATCATTTTATTAGAGATCATGTTCTTAAGGGAGATATAGAAATAGTCTTTGTTGGCACCTCTGCTCAATTAGCCGATATGTTTACTAACATTTGTCAGAAGAAAGATTTTGTACTTTGAGAAAATTACTTGGTATTATTTGCTTTTCTAATAACTCGTAGGACCTATGTGCTCAATTACTTTTAGGTGCTATAATCGTCCTTTCTCACGCATTAATTATGCCTCTGATTTTTCCCTCTCTTTTCACTTCGTTCACATTAGTTCGCAGTCGAAGATGGAAAGCCAATTATCACTTCTTCTCAATTGACAACCTTTCCTTTTCTGTACCCAACTGCCAAAACCCTTTTCTTAAGTTAGAAAAACACTTTGGTCACTCTCATCTCCATCTTCTCTCCAAAACCTCGAGCAAATCCCCTTTTCTACAAGGGCGAAACACCCCATGAATCCCTCTGGGTCCACCAGAAAAAGTACCCGCTCTAAGGCGAAACCCCCTTCTGCGCCTCCTGAGCAAGTAGACCTAGGGTCTCATCACTCTAAACGATTAGCCTCATCTCAAGGTGATCTATCTGAACACTCCTTAGGCAAACGACCGATGGAAGATCCTCCCACTTTATCCACCCCAAAGAAATCAAATATTGATTTCTCTGCCTCACTCGAGTATGACCTAAACTTCTGGGATACCCCAAATAGGGATCTTCTCATTACTCTTAAGGACAAGCCCATCGCCCATGGAGGGATCGTGGATCTTGATGAAATGGAAGCCCTCAACTGTAAGGTTAAAGAACTCTTTGTTTATCAAAGACTGGAAAAGTTCCTCTCTGTTCCTCCGCCTAGGGTATATGAACCCCTGGTCAATACGTTCTATGCAAATCTTCGCTATAATAAACCAGATAGGCTAGAATATCTAGTGCTAGGTAAGCACATTGTTGTTGATTGTGCCTTGTTTGACTCTCTTTTCCAACGTCATTGCTCTGGTTTCCCTACTCTTTTTAAAAATGTATGGCCTGAGAATTTTGAAATTTCCTTTGACCAAGCCAAACAGTGCATTGTTGAGTGTCCCTATGAAATTCTTCCAAACCAATTGGGCCCAAGTGATGTAAGTTTGAAACTCGCATTCTAGCCCATATTGTGGCAACCACCCTACTTCCCCATACCAGTTCCTTTTCAACCTTCTCTCAAAGGGATACATTCTTTGTCTACTGCCTCATCTCCAAACTCAAACTCAAGCTTTCCTCCTGGGTCATCAATTTCATGATAGAAAGTGCTAAAGACCCCACTAGCTTACCCTATGGCATGAAAATCACTCATATTCTTGAAACCTATCAAATTTCTCTATCCAACTATCCTTTCATTACTGTCTTGAAGTACTATAACTATAGAGATTTTTCTAGTATGGGCTGTATGGGTATAAAGGACTCTCCGGTTAAGAAAAATGAGAGTGAAGCAAACCAGGCCCCTACGGAAACTAAAACTTCATCAGCTCTTCCTCCTCCTACTCTTGTCAGTTCTAATCTCAGTGAGAAGCTTAGCTCTATTGACTCCATACTCTCTGAGATCAAGACTCTTCTTTCCCCTACTCAGTCCATTGTGGGTGACATTCATGCTATTTCAAAGGAAAGAGGGTCTGACATTCCAAAATCAGAGCTGCTATTCTCAGAGCAAGGGAGAATGATGTCAAGGCCTTCAAGGAGGTTCAGGACAAGCTGGATGGCATGAGCTTCGCTTTAAATACTAGCTTCAAACATTTGAAGGAGGCCATTTGCAACACCCTTGCCTATTTCCAGCCGCTAGTGTGGATGTTTTTCAAACTATTTTTTTGACAACTTGTTTTGGTGGTGTTGTGGGATGTGACTTAAGCCCTTGGATAATTGTTTTTGCTACAGTGGTATGTTTCACAAGCCGTTGGATAATCTCTTTCCCTTTTCTTCTTTACTGTTATCTATGTTTCTAGTCCCTCTTTGCTGATGGCAAAAAGGGGGAGAAAAAGAATATTATTATTTTGTGTGCAGGTACAAGTTGACTATGTCTTTATCATATATTTTGCCTACGTTATGTGTTTGTGTACAGGTACAAATTGACTACATGTCTAAATGTGTATGTGTATGTGTACATGTACAAGTCGACTATGTGTGTATATGTGTATGTGTATAGGTCGAATTCACACATTTTAAATGTGTATTGGTAGCATATATTGTATATTATACAGGTATAAGTTGGTACAAGTCGAATTCACACATTGAGGGGGAGTCAAACGTACATTCACCGAGGGGGAGTCAACTTGATTAGTAAAACACAGGGAAGTCGACTGGTGTTTATTTCTTTACCTTATTATATTATTTTGCCATCATCAAAAAGGAGGAGTTTTAGATCATGTTTTAATGATGCAAATAATATACATGTGTAGGAAATCACGAAGTAAAGAAAGCTGCTGGAATGGTTCATGATGTACAAGGAAAGAAATCAATCAACATGTGATCAGCAAATCTGGATTGGTCTCGTAAATCTAGGCGCAATCTAATCAACGAATTAATAAGCAATAACAATGACTAGTTGAGCTGTGAAAATCTAACAAGACATGGACAAAGGCACAAATCATGGGAAAAATCACGGAGGACTGAAGGATACGAGGAATCTGGAAGCGACTACATTTGAAAGAACCAACAATCAAGGAGAAATCAAGTGAAGCATTCGTCTACTGAGGGAAAGCAACCTAGAGAAGCAACAACTCATTCCTTATTCTTGAAAAGAATCAATTCTTTCCAAGGATCAAATCTCTTGGGTTGTTAAGCCTCTACCATCCATTGAAGTATTTATACTCCCTTGTATACCCTAGTTTAGATATACTTTGATCAAACCAAGTCCCTCTATTTATTCTACTGCAAACAAGCACTATAGTTCACTAAGATCTGTTGTGTAAAAAGTCAGGAATAGAAAGAGAGAACAAAATTGGTGTGGCACTGTATCAAATTGAGTGCTAGAGAAACTAAACGATATGCACCATTGTACTCGGAAGAAACTCATTTACTAAAGAGAACTCCCTTGCGCCCCAAGGGGACTAGATTAAGATTCACATTGGATCCAAATCAATATAAAAATTTTGGTATTTTTAATTCCTACAAGTATTCTCTGTATTTTACTTTCATTTACATATCTACTAAATTATCATATTCAGTCAACTACTCAAGTTATAAGTCAACTTATAAGCAATTAATTTTAAGGATTTACAATTCACCCCCCTTGTACTTTCATATTTCACACTGCCTAACTACTTGTCCACCTGAGTTCAATCATACTTTTCTCCACACTGTCTGAAATAAGAAATGATAATGCAGATTACCTGAAAGTGAACTGACTACACAATCTTATGAACAATGCCACATTCAGACATGACCAATTTATAACCACAATAAAATGAAAGTGCATAACCAAAATGTTTCAATGCAATCTACATATTCAAGCCTTCATGACTATTCAAACAAATAAATCATTCTCCCAATCTGGATAATAGTCCCAAACAAACAACAACACACAAAAGAAAGACTTTATTCAAGTTGAAACTCGGCTAAATGATACAACACATCAAGTAAAAGAAAAATAATTCAAAAGACACATGATTGGACCAATAACACAACTAAGGTTATTCATCGAATCTTCTACTTCTCACAAAATTTCTTCACATCAAGACTTCACAAACAACACGTCACAGGATTGTGTACCTGGAATAAGGAAAACAAAAGGGAGTAAGGAAACAACAATCAACAGCAGCTAGACCAATGTAATCTTTATCAATGCAACAGTAACCTCAGAAATCAAAACAGCCTTGAACCAAAACTTTCCACACCCAGATTCAATCCACATTAACCCAAGTATAAGACCTCATTGTTTCAAAAAATTTAGACCAATAATGAGTATCAGAAGATCACAAACTAAGCCAATTTGTAGCAGTTTTTCCCAAACAAAATGTAAAGAATTCAAAATTTTCCAGAGGACCCAACCGTTTTGTATTTTTCAGAATTTTTTTCTCCTATTCCATATGATTCTAACTTTCATTAGCAATGCCTTTATATGCAATCTATTAGGGCAGCAGAAATTGCCTGAGTTTTGCCCTTTAATCCTTCCTTATTTTCATTTTTTGTTTGAAAGTCCCTGGATCACTGCATTGCTTGCCAAGTAAGGCTGTTTTTCAGCTTTCAGAAGCTTCCTAAGGTAGTTATTCGGAGACTCCCTAATTAAACTATCCAAATTACCCTTTAAACCTCCAAAAATTACACTCAGCAGATCAAATTGGTCAAGTTGACCCAAATGGATTGAACCAGCTTGGGCTTAACAAACAGGATTAGGTCTAACGCTCAATTGGGCTTTCTGATTTTTCAGGGTCCAATTGATATCAAACAAAATTCCCAATTTGAAGAACTGACTAAAATTCCCTAAAAGAAACCTAGAACCCTTCTTTAAAAATGCAATCAAGCATAAACAGAGATGAATGAGCTAATTAATAATAAGTTGACTAACTTAAGACCTAATTAACTATGTGATTTAACGAACCAGAAACTTAACATGCCTAACAATCTAAAGATGTTGCATAAACAGAATTCATAAAGAAAAGAAAGAAAAGAGAAAAATATAATGAATGAAGGAACAAACTTGAACTCAGAATATGAATTTTCAACAAGATTATTACAAAAACTAGGTTAAAGAAAAGAGAAGGAGGAGGATAATAGGATATAAAGAAAATACAAAAGGGGAAAGAGACTTGCCAGATCGACCCTCAAAACCAGTGGGGAACAAAGAGACTTAACCAAACTTATGACGATCCTTTGATTTTTATCAATAACAAATGAATCGACATTAGTTTTGCCGAGACTAGAATAGCACGTCCTGACCTTGCATGTTACCAGACTTACAAAAAAAATGCTTTTTTACTTTTGGGGTTGAACTCGGATTTAATATTCGAAGGGTTCGAAACTATAAGGATTTGGGTTGGCCCAAAATTGTTTTTTTCTTATTAAAAACCTTTTTCTTCTTTCTCCTTTTTTTCATTTTCAAATTTTATCCATTACAAATTAAAAATAAAATCTGATTTAATTCTAAACCTAAATTAATAAACTAATTGATTCTTAAAAATTATTTAAGTCCTAAATTAAAGAAAACAATAACAAATTCGAAAAATTTAAAAGTTAAAATGCAAAATGAACTATTTTTGTTATTTTCTTTCATTTTTGTAGCATTTATTAACTAATTAGCCTAAAAATATAAAATTGGATCCTAAATACAAATGCAATATATTTTTCTATTTTTTATGAATTAAATAAATTAAACATGTACACAAAAATGCAAACAAACACGAAAATTATTTCATAATTCCTAAAAACCAAATAATTAAAGGAAAAAAATCCTAATTTTTGGAATTCTATAGGAGTAATTCATGAGAGGCAAAAGTCACGTGCTCACAACTGCCCCTCTTTGCTCAAGGACACAAAGGGCTTTCAGGCAAAGATAAAATGAGCAATTATGAGGGATTTTTACCCCGCTTGACACTCAATGAGAAGCATTTTTGAAAAGTATCTGACCGAACGTTGCTTCAAAGGTTGCCTAAATATCCTTGGCTATAATTGAACCAAGTCAGTATAGTTCTGGAAGTTTTGGTAGCTGGGACTACTGGGAGTTGTGATTTCACTGTTGTTGCTGCTGCTACTGCTTGCTGACCTCCTTATTACACCAACTGAAAAATCAAAAACTAAGCTAGCTAGGCCTATCAACTACGAGTTACATGATTCCTATCTATAAATCTCTTGAAGCTTGATCTTGAGTCTTAGATGGTTTTTGCTGTTGACTCCTATCTGAATCTTGATGCTCGTTAGCTGCATGTGCTGGTTCCATCTTCAGCTCTTGGAACAAAGCGGGACATGCGAAGCTTGTGACTTCAATAAAATTTTGAGTAGTCTGCATCCTTCTCCATTTAAGCACTTTGAGTTCACTTCTTTTTTTTGTTCTTTTTCTTATTTTCTTTATTCTGGACTGAGGCTCATTCTTTTAGCTACTTCGGATCCTATGCCTTGAAGTCAAACCTGCTCAGATACCAAAACAAACAAAACGAACGAACATTTTCTACCCTAGTTTTCACTAGAAAATTTTCGTAAGTTATTTGTGACAAAAGTCTGAACTTATTCGCTTTTCTCTTGTCTCCTTTTCTTTTTTTTTTTGAAATAAAATAAAATAAGGATTGCGTCTATCTAAAGGGAAAAGATCAGGGGATAGAGCTCTATATCTAAAATGTCAACTCAGGGATTGGAGCTCCAAGTTTGGTAAAAGGAGACTAAGAAATGGAGGCCCTATGTCTAAAAAGTAAATTTAGCGATTGGAGCCCTAATTTTGGTGAAAAGGCGACTAGAGAATGGAGATCCTATGTCTAAAAAACTCAACTCAGGGATTGGAGCCCTAATGTTGGTAAAAGGCGACTAGCAAATGAAGGCCCTATGTCTAGAAAATCAACTGAGGGATTGAAGCCCTAATTTTGATGAAAAGGCGTCTAGGGAATGGAGGCCCTATGTCTAAAAAACTCAACTCAGGGATTGGAGTCCTAATGTTGGTAAAAGGTGACTAGAGAATGGAAAGCCTTATGTCTAAAAACTCAACTCGGGGATTGGAGCTCTAATGTTGGCAAAAGAGACTAGGGAATGGAGGCCCTATGTCTAAAAACTCAGCTCATAGATTGGAGCGCTAATGTTGGCAAAAATGTAAAAGATTGAGGTTTGGAATCCTATGCTATCATTTTTTTGTTTTGGATTTTCTTTTTCATGTTCCTTTTTTATTTCATTTTATATCAATAAAATGTAGGAAAGAATTTTGGAGAAAAAATTTCCTTTTTGGGTTGATTATTGCTGCGAAGCGGTTTTTAGCTTCTGTGCATCTTTTCCTTTTGCTTTCACCTGCTTTTGCACGATTTCTTTGGGCTGCACCTATTTAAATTTCAAACAAATAATAATTTTTATTGTGAAACAGTGGTTGGTTTTGTGGCCTTGATTGTCGCTATCACTCGATCTCGACAATAATCTTTGGTGAGCACCTCAGCTGCTTGCTGGCTTTTCTGAAGATTGATCTCTTTCTCAAAATCGAGAGACTCAACTTTTCAAGATTTCACGACGGTTCGCCCGTGTTAGGCTCTGGCCTTTTTCTCTTTATTCTGCCTCTAGGGGATTTTGCCTTTGTTTTTCTTTTCATTTTCAATAGCTTTGATTTCAGAGCATCAACCAGCATAGCTAGTCGGGATCGACTTGATGCACCCGTTGAGGCTGGGTATCTTTTTTGGCTTGGCTTTTTTTAAGCAAAACCCTATAAAACCGATCTTGCCATCTTTTATTTTTGTTAGTTTCAGAAATGTAGTTAGACCTAAAGGGATTCAAGGAAAAGTAAACAAGAGGCAAGGAAATAAATTTAAAGAGAAGTGTCCGTTTTGGAAAGGAAAGAAGGACTTATCTAGGGAGCATGCAGGATTCAATAGACATGACATGCTTCTTGGACAGGATGCCTGAGCCGCACAACTTTCCAGCTTCTCATAATCTTGTTGTGAGACAAATGTCCAAATCGAGAAACCTTGCTAGGACTCCAATGGTGGTGAAGGGCGTCTTCTTTTCGATTGATGGCACCCTTTGAGGGTTTTCACCAATCAACCTCTCTCATTTCTCTTCTCACAATCGCTTGGTAGTGCTCATTATGAGTTTTCACTACCCAGGCTCTCTCACTTTAAATTTCTCTGCTCACCGTCGTGCCTGTAGGTTTTCACCGATAAGACTCTCTCATTTTATTTCTTTCAATTTGATTGTATCAGATCCAAGCAACTATCTTCTCTAATTTTGAGACCTTTTGCCGATTGATCGGAAGGACTTGGATAAGGTTTGGGTAAAAAATATTGGATCGAATTACAACTTCGGAACCGTTCGGGCGGGATCACTGCCGATCCATTATAAAATCTGCCTCGATTTCACTTTTTAGCGAAAACTGGATTTTTATTTTATTGTGACTGAACCCAAGAGAGAGGCTGCCTACGTATCCTTTCAGAGTCAAGTCGAACGTAGTTCAGGAAAGCATTTTATTTTTGTTTTTATTTTGTTTTTCTATTTTGCTTTGTTTTCTTTTTCTGTCTTTTGTTTTGATGCTATTTTCATCATTCATTTTTCTCTTTTTTTCTTCTCTTTTTTTAATAACACTTTCGGTTTCCAAAGAGGGTAGTCAAAGAAGACTAACCGCCTCAAAGGGTTTGCAATAGGTTGATAGTGTTTGGGTAACAAGAATGAAAGCCTTTGTCATCCCAATTAGATAATGTCATTACTGTAGAAAGCCTAAACATAGTACCTTTTTACTGCGTCCGCATTCAGAGCTGTTTCAGATCATTTCCTTTGACATCTCCCAAGTACAATGCTCCTCTTAGCAATATTTTCCTGATGATATACATGCCCTTCTAGTTAGGAGCAAATTTTCCTTTCGCTTCCTGATGATGTCGAAGAATGCGCCTTAACATGAGTTGCCCCACTTTGCGCCTCACTTTCTTGTTGTAAGAAAGGGCCATTCTTTGTTGGTACAAATGCCCGCATCAGACTGCAGCCATTTTCTTTTCATCAAACATGATCAACTGTTCAAGACGGGTCTTGACCCACTTACTATCTTCGATTTCGGTTTTAACAATAATCCGGAGAGAAGGGATTTTGACTTCCAGTGGTATCATGGCTTCAGTACCATAGACCAAAAGGTATAGGGTTACTCCTACTGATGTGCGCACCATAGTACGATATCCTAGTAATGCAAAAGGCAGCTTTTCATGCCACTAGCTGGAGCTCTGAATCATCTTTCTCAAAATCTTCTTGATGTTCTTATTTGTTTCTACACGACAGCATTGGCTTTAGGCTGATAGGGAGTAGAGTTCCTATGCATTATTTTGAATTATTTGCATATCTCCTCCATCAAACAACTATTCAGGTTTGAAGCATTATCTGTGATGATAGTTACAGGAATACCAAATCGACAAAAAAGATTGGAGTGCACGAAATCTACCACAGCTTTCTTAGTGACATATTTGAGAGTGATGGCTTCAACCCATTTCGTGAATTAATCAATGGCAACCAGTATGAATTTGTTCCCATTTGAGGCTTTCAGCTCGATTGGCTCAATGACGTCCATGCCCTAAGCAACAAATGACCAAGGCGCTGACATGGGATGCAGTTTTGTGGGCGGTGCATGAATAAAATCACCATGCACCTGACATTGATGACACTTCCGGACAAAGCTGAAGCAGTCATTTTCCATGGTCATCCTGTAGTAGACCGCTCGAAGGATTTTCTTTGCTAAAAGATACCCGTTCATGTGGGGTCCGCATACTTCTGCTGCAATTCATGCATGGTTCTTCGAGCCTCTTCTATGTCAACACATCTCTACAAGTTGAGGTCCGGAGTTCTTTTGTACAAGACATCACCACTCAAAATGAACCCACTCGCGTGCCGTCTAATGGTTCTCTTTTGGTCCCTACTGGCTTGCTCGGGGTATTCTTGCATTTTCAGAAATCTTTTGATGCCATGGTACCATGGTTGGGTATTTTGTTTTTCTTCAACTATATTACAATTACCATGCTTTTCCTGAATTTGGATTTCTAAGGGATCATATGGGCATTGCCTGGGTACGGCAACATTGAGGCTAAAGTAGCAAGTGCGTCGACCAATTTGTTGTGACAACGAGGGATGTACCTGAACTCTATTGATTTGAATCGCTTACTACAGTCTTCCACATGCTGTCTGTAAGGGATGAATTTGACATCTCGAGTTTTCCATTCTCCCTGAGCTTGCCGGATAATCAGATCTTAGTCTCCCATGATCAACAATTCTTCAACGTCTTGGTCGATCGCCATGATCATGCCCATGATGCAAGCTTCATACTCGACATTATTGTTTGTGCAGAAACACCAAAGCAGGACTGTGTTGGGTTATACTGACTAGTGGGTGAGATCAAAACTGCCCCAATCCCCACATCTTTTGTGTTTACTACTCTATCAAAAACATCTTCCAAGCAGTAGTATTCTCGGATATTGCCTCGACTGAGTTTACCTCTTCATCTGGGAAGTACGTGTACAAAGGTTGGTATTCATCATCAATTGGGTTTTCAGCCAAATGATCAGCCAACGCCTGGGCTTTCATTGCCGTGCGAGTGACATGGACTATGTCAAATCCCATGAGCAGAATCAGCCATTTTGCTAACTTCCCATGGGCATTGGTTCTTGGAATATGTATTTCAAAGGATCCAACCTGGTTATGAGATAAGTGGTGTAGGCTTGCAGATAATGTCTCAACTTCTGAGCGACTCAAGTTAAAGCACATCAGGTTCTCTCCAGCAAAGTATACTAAGCTTCATAGATGATAAACTTCTTGCTCAAATATGTTGGAAACACGTTTCAAATGCAATATACTAAACGTGTGTTCTTTTGTAGGTTTTGATGAATGTCAAACAAAGCAATAAGCGATATATAGCAGTGCTCAAGGACAAGCACAAAATGGATGCATTACAAGAAGCTCAAGACAAAGTTTAGAAATGTTATAATTGAGTCAATATTAATTGTGATCTTGATTCCTCAATCTTGGCTCATAACATGGCTTCTCTACTAAAATTATTTTTCCAAAATCATGCATATCTAACTTAAGTGTCAAATGATTTTAAACTATGCATATTTATATTTGTTAAAATGTTTTTCAAACATGCCTCAAAAATCTGGGCTAAGATAATCGATTATGTACTTATGATAATCGAGTATCTCTAAGCCAAGACTGCATGACAATCGATTGTGAATTAATGATAATCGATTGTGAGTAAGTCAGTTAACATCAGGTTTTTGCAAACTGCATAACAATCGATTGTGTACTTTTGATAATCGATTGTTAACTGAGGCAAAGTTTTCAAAACTCAGAAAAATCGATTATGAACTAATGGTAATCGATTAGAATGAGAAAAATGTCTCCCAGTGTTTTTAAATAAATTAATAATCGATTGTGGCTTTTGATAATCGATTATATATGAGACAGAAAGTTTTGAAATTAATTAATAATCGATTATGGCTTTTGATAATCGATTATATATGAGACAGTAAGTTTTGAAATTAATTTATAATCGATTGTTCTATTTGATAATCGATTGTTGGAACTAACCGTTGTCATACATTTTCAAATTACCTTCAGGTAATCGATTGTTGATATTTAACAATCGATGTTTTGCGTAAAATCTGGAAAAGATTTTCTGAACGTTGTTAAAATAATCGATTGTTGATTTCCTGATAATCGATGTTTTATGCCAAAAATTGGAAAGGATTTTTTAACGTTATAAATAATCGATTATTGATTTGAAGTAATCGATTGTTGACGTAAAATCTGGGATTGAATTTTTGATCTGATAGGCAAACAATCGATTGTTTAGTCTTGACAATCGATTGTCACTGAGTAATTTCAGCAATCCTTAATTGGCAATTAGACAACGGTAAGACTGAGTTTTTCACCTATAAATACAGGCTTAACTCAGTGTTTTCACAACAACAACATATACAATTTAAGTATTTTCATTGCTAAAAGCTTTCTTACATTGATCATCATTTTCATTCATCCATAAAGCTTTTTGAAGAGCCATTCTATTGAGCTAAGTTGTTGTGATCTTGAGCGTACTATTTCTACTCATATCTACTCATTGAAGAGTACTTTGTAAAGTGAGTTTGTTTTGTGTTTGTAAGAGAATTGCGATTCTCGTTTGTTGAGGAACTTGTGATTCCTCAGTTGAAGTCTTTGGGATTGTTATCCCCGAGCAGTTGAAGTCTTTGGGATTGTTATCCCCGAGCAATTGAAGTCTTTGGGATTGTTATCCCCGAGCAATTGAAGTCTTTGGGATTGGTATCCCCGAGCAATTGAAGTCTTTGGGATAGTGATCCCCGAGCACCTAGGTGAGGCTTGTGTCCTCAGCTGTAACGGTTTGTTAAGCACCCGTAAGCTTGACAAGTTTAGTGGAAATCTCGAGAGAGTCTCTCGGGGACTGGACTAACCACGTTTGTGGCCAACCAGGATACATCATTGTGTAAGTTTATTTTACTGCACTTGTTTTAATTTCTGCAAAGTTTTTAAATTCCGCACTAAAACGCTTAATATTTTTAAAACGCTATTCACCCCCCCTCTAGCGTAAAGCGTTATTTCCAACAAAATAGTATATTGACTTCTCTTTCTTTCTGATTACATCATGTTGCCCGAGGACACAACCAAAAAAGTTTTCCAAGACTATCATGTACAAGAATAGAGGCCTCTCTGGTTCAGGCGGGACCAGGACCCGTGGGTTGGATAGATATACTTTTATCTTCTCAAAGGGTTCTTGACATTCATCCGTCCACTTGATTGCCACATTTTTCTTCAGAAATTTGAATATGGGTTCGTATGTGGACGTCAACTGAGTAATGAACCGACTGATATAGTTCAATATTCCTAACAAGCTCATCACATCTTTCTTTGTTTTTGGAGGAGGCAAATCTCGGATATTATCTTTGTTGTATCTAACTTAATACCTCTCCAGCTGACTATAAAGCCCAAACGTTTGCCCGATGGGACTCAAAACGCACATTTGGCTTGGTTCATCTTTAAATCATATTTGCACAACCGCTCAGAGAACTTCCTCAGATCTTGAACATGGTCTTTCTGGGTTTTGGACTTAATGATTACATCGTCCACATTCACCTCTATCTCTTGGTGCATTATAATATGGAAGATGGAAGTCATAGCCCTCATATAGGTTGCCCCAACATTCTTCAAACCAAATGGTATGACTCTATAACGGTATGTATGTCAAGGTGTGGTAAAAGCATTTTTCTTTGGTATTCTTCATCTATTAACAACTGGTGATATCCTGGTTACAATCCACGAAGGACTGTATCTCATGTTTGGCGCAGTTATCAACAAGGACGCGGATGTTGGGCAGAGGGAAGTTATCTTTGGGACTTGCCTTGTTTAGATCTCTATAATGCACACACACTCGGGTCTTCCCATCTTTCTTCGGCATTGGAACTACATTGGATTGCCATGTGGTGTACTGGACCACTCAGATTACTTGTGCTTTCAATTGTTTCATGTCTTCTTCTTTGATCTTGTCACTAATGCTAGTTTTGAATTTTCTTCGCTTTTGCTTGACAAGGGGTTAATCGGGGTAATTTGGAAACTTATGAACCGCGAAATCGACGCTTAGTCTCGGCATGTCATCATATGACCAAGCAAATAAATCTTTGAACTCAAACATGAGTTGGATTAATGCATCCCAGGTGTTTTCATCTGTGTGAATGCTTATTTTGGTTTCCTTGATTCTTCAGAAACCCAAATTAACTGGGTCAGTGTCATCTAAGTTTGGCTTAGGTTATTCTCAAATTGTTACAGTTCTCGAGTAATTTCCCTAAAAGCCTCTTCTTCATCGTATTCCGGCTCATGGTTCATTATTTCACAGTTAGACCGCGTGTTTGGATCTGGGCATGAAATAAGCAAGCATGTCATGTTATTTAAAGCCACATTATTAGAATTGAAAGAAGAAATAAAAAGAAAATAACAAAAATTAGGAGGAATAAATAAATATGGACGATGAAAAATTGATTGAATTTGATTGAATTTGGAAGATAAGAAGGTTTACATTGGAAATTAAAAAACATGAAATTAAAGAAAAACTTCCGAGTTACACCCTGTGATAACTCATGATGTAGATTGGGAATGGCGTAGCCTTCCGATTTTGCAATTTGGCCTCAGGTCCCAAGTACAGCACCTCAGCGGTGCTTGTGCCCTCCCGTGGCTGGACCATGTGGGTTTCATATAATATCTTCCTCATTGCCCCACATATCCCTTTGATTTCTTCGGCTATAAAGGCCTCATCCTCTTCTTATTCATTGTATTTGGGTTTGACAAATGTTTTGTACAAATGCAGCACTTGCTGTGGCAAGACCCATCCATCATTCTTTCTTCCATCCACCCATTTTATATCAGCTAGTGTGCGTATGAAGCCGACCCCAAAGAACTTTTCTCTGGCAGGCAGGGTGATATGTTCAACTATTCCTTACAATGATTTCCCAAGTCCCTTCTCAGGTTTAAAGCCATGCCTGATAATTTCCTTCATGACCATGATTGATGCATTTGAAAGGAAAGGTTGAGGGCAAGGTTTTCCTTCTTCGCACTAATTTGCAACCACGATTTCAAAGGCCTGATAGACTATGTGCGCACTCCCATCTCATGTTTCAAGACATTAGACTAATGGGTCTCAATAAATTGATTTCTCGTCTTCCCCGTGGACCAGAATATCTTAATCCTCATGCTCGAACTTCACCATCTAGTGAAGAGTAGAAGGTACAACTCCCACTGTATGAATCCACAACCTCCATAAAAAAAAGTTGTAAGAGGTGTCCATATCCAAAACCTGGAAGGTTACTTCGAAGTCTACTAGGCCGATGGTCAGAATCAGATCAATCTCTCAAATTGTGTCCCTTTTGATACCATCGAAAGCACCTACACAAACATTGTTGGGTAGGATTCTCTCGGTACCAATTTTCATGCATTACAACGCTGAGAGTGGGAAAGTATCTACCCAGATCCCCCATCCAACATAGCCCTTTTCACGTAATACCGTTCACATTTGACTGTCAGGTGCAGGGCTTCATAATATGCAGCCCCTTCTGGGGGCAATTCATTTTTGCTGAAGGAGATCTGGTTGACTACGAAAAATCTTTCTGCCATTCTCTCCAATTGTTCTACAGAGGTCTCAACAAGCACATATGCTTCGTTAAATATCTTGATCAATACCTTTTGATATTCAGTGGAGCTCATCAACAGAGATAAAAGGGAGACTTGAGTTGGAGACTTTCTAAGCTAGTCGGTAACCTCATAATTTGTCATTTTCATCTTTTGAAAGAAAGCCTATGCTTCTTCGATGCTCACCAACTTCTTAGATGGGAAGCACTATCTAGTGGCATTGTTTACCTCTTCCAAATTGAAATACTTTTCAGCTGGTTTATTATATGGAACTTCTTTCTGAGATTTCTTTGCCCTTATAGGTCACCACTGACTTGTTGTAAGTCCAGGGCACAACGGCGAGATCTGTCACGGCTTCTGTGGTACGCGGCCAATAACCACGGGCTCACTCAGCCTTGGTGGATCAATTAGCCCCCACATCACATAATATCTCTTGGGCACATACATTTGGGTTGTCTTTTTTAGCTCAAATCTCTTAGGAGGACTCAATGTCATCTGCCTTTCTTTGCGACCTCGAGGGACATAGAGAACAACATATTTGGGGAGGCTGTTGCCCCAATTTCAACTTCAATTTTCTTCTCTTATTTTGGAGGGGTGGTTTTGTTCTTTTTCTCCCTTTTGTCTTGATTTGGGGAAGCTTTTGGTTTATTTTCAATGTCAGCGATGGAAATGATGGCCTTCAACACCAGGTTAAATTCATTATCCTTACAAATCATTCTGATTACCGGCCTGTTGTTGTTGGCAGACAATGGGTTGTTCGTCACATTGAGAATATCTTCATCCCACAGCACTATCTTTCTTTGTTCTATCAAGTTCTCCACAGCTCTCTTCCAAGTCCAGCAATCATCCGTGTTGTGCCCTTCTGCCCTTGAGTGATAGGCGCATCGAGTACCAGCTCTCTAAGCGGGTGATGTCGGGTTTTTCCGGGTTTGGGGAAAAGGCTGTAGCCGACCCATTTGAATAAGTTTTGGTAACAGGCTGGAGTAGGATTCACCGATTGGTGCGAAATTTGGCCTCTTGGGCGGTTCCCGAGAGTGGAAATTATTTTATGGAGGCAGGGGGTTGTAGTGAGATTGGTAAGGAGGCTGGTTTCTAGGAAATGGAGCTTAGTCTCAGTTGGCTTATTGTTGTGGCCGGACATAAGGTTGAGCAGTCATGAACATGTATGGATGAGAAGCATAGGCCACGTCTTGGTAGGGGTAATAGTGCTGCGGGTTTCTTTATGAGAAAAAGGATCTGGGAGTACGGTATTTTCTTACACCCGAGGATGCCATGGATGTTTCTTCCTTTTTCTTTCCCTTTGCTACTCCTGCAAACCCATCCTGGATGGCTTGGGAGGTAGCTCTTATAGCGGATTGGCTCAAGATTCAACCTGTCTTCAACCCATATTCAATTATTTCGCCAATTTTGATGGCTTCAGCGAACATTTTACCCATTGCGGACATCATATTTTGGAAGTGGTCGGCCTCTTGGGCTTGGAGGAAAACTGTGACCATTTTGGTATCATCCATGGAAGGCTTTACCATGGAGGCCTACTCACGCCATTTAACTGCGTACTCTCGGAGGCTTTCCGAGGATTTATTCTTCAAGTTTGTCAATGAGTTCCTATCCGGAGCAATATCAATGTTGTACTAGAATTTCCTGACGAAATCCCGAGCAAGATCATCCCAGATATGCCAGTGGGATATATCTTGGTCCATGTACCAATAATATGTGATGCCCAGTAAACTAACTTTCTCCGAAGTAGTCCATGAGGAGTTCTTCCTTTCCACCGGCTCCTCGAAACTGGTTGCAATATCTCTTGAGATGAGAAATAAGATCACTGTGTTCATCATACTTCTTGAATTTTTGGGTTTTGAATCCCAATGGTAGATGCACATGAGGGAACATGCATAAGTGTGCATAAGATACACTTTTCTATCCACTCAAGCCTTGTATGATTTTGAGACTATGCTCCATACTTCTCATCTTTCTCGCAATCTCTTCTTGCTCAGGAGTTTTGGTGGTGTTTTCTTGCCCCGCAGTGAACTCATACTGGGGTGGCTGGGAGTAAGTATAAGTGGGAAATTGAGGAGGTTCCATTGGGAAGGAGGATGTTTGGAAGGTGAAAGTTGATAGGTCAAAACTGGTCCTGGGCAATATAGGCTGTGCCGTGGCCGAGCAAGATGGAGCAGTAAAGATATTTGAAGCTGCACTAGACATTAACACCTGGAGGCGAACCTCAGAAGGTATTCCCACAAAATGAGCTGAGATAGTAGGGTGTCCTATTGGTGTATTCGGGTGACTGATAGGGATGGTGGAGGTACCGCTTGCTCTAGGAAAGAGTTTAGGGAACCCTAGGATTGTGCTTGGCGACTCTCTTCCATTTGACCAATCATCCCACATTTCCATAACCCGAAGATATAGGATTCTATTTTCTTCGTAGTTGCCGAATTTGAGGTCAGGATGCCTCGGATTGGAGTATCATCCATTATGGGAATTGTTGGCAGAGTCATTTCTGAAGATATTTCGATGCTCCCTTTCGATCTTGTAAAGTATGAGTGTGAAGCTAGATTACCAGAAAAACCAACCACCGCTCTATATAAAACTTGGACTTGATGAACATCAACAAGACGATTAGTTTGAAACAAATAACACATAGGTAATCGCACATTGGGGGTGTGATGCACCTATATAGTTAAATGTGTTTCTACATGTTTTGCAATGATTGCATGCTTCACCCCAACTTTACTTATCCTTCCCAAATTTCTTCTTTCCATTTCCACTCTTTCTTTTTTATCTCTCTTTTTCTTGCTTTCTTTTTCTTTTTTCTTTTGCTTTTTCTTCTCTTATTTTCTTTTTCTTATTGGAATTATTCACAAAATTATGATCGGATCCGATGAGGATTGCTTGCGTATCACGACGCTGCGTGAATCAGATCATTACGTAGTTCATGAAAAACAAGTGCGAAAAGTAAAGAGACAATTTTTAGGAATTTTTCGTTTTTCATTAATAACTCCTAAACTTAAATTACAAAGACTTCAAACTACTCATTTTCTTGGAATGGAAAAACGAACAAAAAGACTCAAAATAAACCAAAATACAGACTCGATAAATGAAAAATTAGGAATACATTAAAATTTATACTCCTGGGGCCCGCAGGGCATCGTTCGGCCTCTCCATGGGTCTATGTGCGATATCCCCTTGTAGTCGCTCCAAATCACTCATTATCTGATGGATGAATGTCATCACTACAACAAAAAAGGTAGTTCGGGTCATATCCCCACATACTTGGCATTTTGCAACGATGTAGTAGGCAATAGCTCTAATTGTTTCTTTGATCCTACCTTTTTCCTGAAGTAGCCGCCCGATTTGCTGATTCCTAGCTTCTAACACCTGGATGTCGTGGTGGTTTTGATTTTGCAACTGTTGCTTTCCTCCTACGTCAGAGGCATTAAAGCATAGCAATGTTCCATGTCAGCTTTGAAGTCCTTGGCTTGCTTAGCCGCCTCATTCTCAAGGGTGGTTATCTTTATTCTTAGGTTGGTGAATCCCTTCATACTATCTTTTCATTTGTTGCACAAACCGTGTCCTCCCTTCTGCATTCTTCACCAATTGGGCCCGAACTTTTGCTATATTGGCTTTAGATTTTTCTAAATTATCGTAACTCTCGAGTGCTTTCTTCCCCAGACTGCTTATGAGCCTCTCATCTGCTCGTCTTCTTTTCGGGTTTCTAGCTGCTATTCTCATGTTTTGGATTTGAGCCATGAGGGATTCGTTTTCCTAAGCTAGATTGTTCTTTTCCCCTTCATCTGTGGCAGCTTGGATACGCTTGGAAAATTCGAGGTTCCTGATTTGTCCTTCGAACTTACCTATTCTAGCCATGTAGCTTTCTTCTTTTGCCAACCAGCCCCACTGCTCTTGCGAGTCGTTAGTGAATCATTGGATGTAGGCTCTCTTAGCAGGTCTTTTAGGAATCTGGAATCTTCAACAAACCAAACAATGTACTTAGGGTCCACTTCGCTTCTAGTTAGATATCGTACCATGGTCTTAGGTTCAAGAAATGTACATTCATTCCAGACCTGACGAATTCTTCCCTCCGAAAATACGACTTTTGGGCCCAATTCAATGACATGTTTACTTAAATCGTCGTCATGGGGGATATTTTGAAATCTTCCTAATTGGCGTAAAACCCCGTGGGGAGCATGCGGCTGGATGCTCCGGATGCCCATCAGGAGGAGATAACATACTTCAGCTGACATGTATACCGCTTTGGTGATGGGAAGCCATCTGAACACCCACTCAATTTTATCGACAGTCAAAGAGCTCAAGCATGCAAACCAAGCCTCAGTATCTTCAGGGAATTCAATACCCACCACTTACTTTTCAAATTCTTCAATTCAACTCAAACCGATCATACCGTAATTCATATACCCAACCCGATGGCAGAGATGCTCCTGTATCCACAACTGTAGTAGCAGATTGCAACCTTGGAAGAACTTTCCCCCTTCCCAACAGATAGTCAAGGCTCGGTAGATTTTACATAAGATCAGGGGAACCACAGTGCTATTGGCTTTCTTTATTGTAACATCGGCCATTCCTACGAGGCCCATTTCTATATTACCATCTTCTCGTGGACAGACTACAATACCCAAGAATGTTGATTCAAAGGCCAAACCCCGCCTTGCCTCCCATTTATCTTTATTTCCGGTGTGGGTTAAACCAATATTTGGTGCTTCAAAACCTTGAGGGTTACTATAACGTAGATGCAAGAACTGGAAAGTGTAGTATCCTTAAGATAAATTTCCATCCTGAATATCCCGACTAATACTCAACAAGTCCAAAACTTTGTTGGGAGATACCGGTCTTGGCGACACTGGATATTGACTTCTAAGTTTTCCATTAAGGCCAGCATAACCTGCAATTTCCTCTAGGGTGGGTGTGAGCTCGAAGTCAGAGAAGCGGAACATATTGCGAGTTGGATCCCAAAAAGGTATTAAAGCTTCAATTATGTCCTACATTGACTTGATGTTCAACAATCCGATGAGATCTCCCAGAACTTTTACCACAGTTTCTCTACTACTTTTCCTAGATCATTCCACCACATGTGGAGCTGTAAAGGGATCTCTTTAAGGGATGTGAAAGGTTCAATTTCATTTGTGCTCATTCTGCACATTTATTAAGGTGATTTAATAACTCATTTTGACTCAAAAATAGTAACACCATTTTTTCAAAATTTTATTTCAAAATAAAACCCAGTTTTGCAAATACGGCCTTTCAGCACTTCAGGGAAAAAGATTTTAAGGTTGTGCCTGCCAACGGGCTAAAAATTAAAAGAAAATGACCAAAGATGGTTGTTCTTACAAAAACAGCCTTCCGGCGCCCTTTTGGGGACATTCAGCATATTTTAAACAAGAATGACATCACCTTGCTTATTTGTGATAAAAATAAAATTTTTGTTATTTCTTTGGGCTATTTTTGCATAAGGGAAGTTGGACCCGACGGAGGTTGCCTGCGTATCCCACATTCGATGGAAATCAAACTGAGTAGTTCGGGCAAATTTTTAAACAAAACAACTATCTTTGAATACTATTCCTCTTTTTTCACTTTTTTTTCAAAGATCCGGCATAATTTTAGTACTTTTCGGACATTGGATTTTTTCAAAAATGGGTAATTATCTCTCTTAACCCTCACACTATTATTTTCTTCTCCCAATTTTCTTCTATTCACAAGCCGGTCAACATGCAAATCCGAAGCAAATAAATGCACAAGTAGAAAGTAGGATGCATCAGTTTCATTTCAGGTTCACCTGTCCTAGACAGACGCAACCCTTGTGTTGAGTCTCCTAAGTCAAATGCACGTGATGCAACAAATGTTCCTACTAGGGATCCGGCATGAGGTTTTGTTATACTAGGTTTAAAACTTGTGTTTATTGTTCTAGACCTGGCTTACCCGAGCGGACAGGTGAAGCCGAGGACGGGGCAGAGTACCGAAAATATAGAAGCTTCGTCGGCCTTGCAAATTGTCCGAACCTCATTCTAAAATTTAGGATAATAATTTAATAGAAAATAAGTTACATGAAGTGCACACTTCCCAGATGATTTATAAGACTCATAGAGAAAAAGAGTTTCTTAGCAGTTTATATACAATTCACACAATACCAGAGTGGTAAAAGCATTTGCACATGAGGCTCAAACATCTAGGAAAATCACATAATAAACAAATCCAATCATACCAGCCATTCTAAGCTTAAATTCTTAAACCCTGAACCGAAGTTCTAGGTTTGGATCCCCAGCAGAGTCACCAGAGTTGTCACACCTTCTTTTTTACTCACTACCCTGAAGGGTAGTGTATACGAGAGTTTTTCCAGTTTAAGTGACATCATTCGAAATGAGATTATTTATTTAATTTAGAGTCACCACTTGGGATAGGTTTGTTTTCTGGTGTCCCGAGTCACTGGTTTATTTTAAATCCCAAATCAAGGAAAATTCGACTTTCCTTTTGAAGTCTGCGAACCAAAAATTCTGAATAAGAAATTCAGTTAACCCGGGGGAAGGTGTTTGGAACCCCCGGATTCCGTGGTTCTAGCACGGTCTCTTAAACTATTATAATTGACCTATTATCTAATTTTAACACATGTTTTAACGTATGGTGCATTTTAAACTTATTAACCGCTTTTAATTATTTTCAAGAAGATTTAAACGTCATCTAAAATATGTCTTTAGACCACGCCACATGATGCACCCACAATCCGAGACATATTTTATTTAAAATTGTGAGATTTGGAGTTGGATCACATGAAATGCACACCCGAATTTAGGAAGGTATTAAATAACGCGCTTAAAGCAACAACACATTTTTTAACATTGCCAGGGCCATGAAAAATTTGCTAAATGACACGCCTCAAGTTTTAAGGATTTAAAAGAAATAATTAAATGATAGCCACACATTTGAGATTTTTTTGGCACGGCGCACATCAATTCAAATTTTTAAAAGGGAATTCGAACTATATCCGGAGGGCCATAGACTATTTATGCTATCTAATATGGCACACCCCAACTAATTAGCAACCTAATTAATCAAAGACTAAATATAATTAAAGGTTCCACTCAAACTAACTAAAAGGCTTACATGAAGAAAAGATAATCAATTAAACAAAAGGGGTTTGCACCAGCACAGGCTGACTCATAGCCCAATAGGAGAGACATGGCCCAGATCTAATTTGGAGGAAACTTTTAGATTTGGGCCCCGGAATCAGCCCAGATTTCGGTGCCCTGCAGTTACTGAGCACAAGACTCAGTAACGAGTCCCCACAATGCATGAATAATGCTTGAAGTCGCAAATGACCCACATGAGTTCGGAAAAGGCTAACAATGGGACCAATACATATGCAAGAAAACTTTGGAATCATATTCTATCTTGTTAAAGGACAATTATATGACATCCAACAACGACTTGATTTCGAAAGCAATTGTATGTCCAATTTTAATAATTGCCGGTAGCCAGTGTAATTTCTAAATTTAACAATTTTCACTTCATATCAACACAACTAATCATTCATACTTGAACTCTGCTACAACATTCTCATATACAACCAATTATAAGACTTCTTAAAAGCACCCTGAGCCGTTTTTTCCTTTCTCTTTTGACATAGATTTCACACTGCCTAACTACTTGTCCACCTTAATTCAATCATGCTTGTCTCTACACTGTCTGAAATAAGAAGTGATAATACATTTTACTTGAAAGTGAACTGAGTATCCAATCTTTTAGAGAATGCCACATTCAGACATTACCAATTTATAACCACATATTGAATGAAAGTGCATAGCCAAAATGTTTCAATGCAATCTACATATTCAAGCCTTCATGACTATCCAACCAAACAAATCATTCTCCCAGTTTGGATAATAGTTTCAAACAAACAACATAACACATAAGAAAGACTAATTATTCAAGCTGAAACTCGCTAAATGATACAACACATCAAGTAAAGGAAAAATAATTCAAAAGACACATGATTGGACCAATAACACAACTAATGTTATTCATCGAAACTTCTACTTCTCACATCATTTCTTCATATCAAGACTTCACAATAAACAAGTTACATGATTGTTTACCTGGAAATAAGGAAAAAAAAGGGAGTAAGGAAACAACAATGAACAATAGCTAGACCAGTGTAATCTTTATCAATGCAACAACAACCTTTGAAATCAAAATAGCCTTAAACTAGAACTTTCCATACCCAGATTCAATCCACATTAACCCAAGCACAAGACCTCATTGTTTCAGCAAATTTAGACCAATAATCGGGATCAGAAGATCACAAACTAAGCCAATTTTTAGCAGTTTATACCAAACAAAATGTAAAAAATTCAGAATTTTCCAAAAGACTCAATCGTTTTGTATTTTTTAGAGTTTTTTCTCCTCTTCCATCTGATTCTAGCTCTCGTTAGCAATGATTTTATTGGCAAGCTATTAGGGCAGTAGAAATTGCCTGAGTTTTTTCCTTTAATCCATCCTAATTTTTTTTGCTTGAAAGTCCCTAGATAATTGCCTTGCTTGCCAAGTAAGGTTGTTTTTCTACTTCTAAGAAGCTTCCTAAGGTAGTTATTCAGAGATTTCCTAAGCAGACTACCCAAGTTACCCTTTAAACCTCTGAAATTACTCTCAATAGATCAAATGGGTCACGTTGACCCAAATGGATTGAACCGGGCTTGGGCTTAACAAACAGGCTTGAGTCCAATGCTCAATTGGGGTTTCTGTTTTTTTAGGTTTCCAATTGACATCAAACAAAATTCCCTAAAAAAAACCCGGAACTTTTCTTTAAAACTGCAATAAAACAAAAATGGAGATGAACGAGCTAATTAACAATAAGTTGACTAACTTAAGACCTAATTAAGTAAGTAATTTGGCAAACCAAAAACTTAACATGCCTAACAAAATAAAGATGTTGTATAAACAGAATTCACAAAGAAAAGAAAGAAAAGAGAAAAAAATAATGGACGAAGGAACCAACTTGAACTCAGAAGATGAATTCTCAGCAAGATTATTATAAAAACTAGGTTAAAGAAAAGAGAAGGAGGAGGGTAATAGGATAGAAAGAAAATACAAAAGGAGAAAGGGAATTATTGGATCAACCTTCGAAACCAGCCAGGAACAAAAAGACTTAACTAAACTTATGTCGATCCTTTAGTTCTTTGTCAAGAACAAATGAATCGACATCAGTTTTGTCGAGTCTAGAATAGCACTCCCTGACCTTGCATGTTATCAGACTTGCAAAAAAAATTGCTTTTGAACTTTTGGGGTTGAACTCGAAATCAATATTCGAAGGGTTCGAAATTGATTCGAGGGAAAAGGGTTGGATATATGGGACAGGGAGATGGAGAAGGTCCTAGGGTGTTGATTTGGTAGCATTTGGAGGGCACTGGAGAAAACAAGGGTGGCGCTAGGGTTCGGACTTTCATTTGAATATTTGAGCGAATCCAGACAGATTTGGGTTGAATGGCTTGGATATTTGGGAAGAGGGTTAAGGAGAATATTTGGTGTAAATTTGGGTGTATTTGGCCGCTGCTCACCACCGTGGGTAATTTCCGGCGGACGACAGACGGTGGTCTAGAGCGGAGCTTGGTCGAAGTCTTTAGGATTATGTGAGGGACGGTTTGGGGGTGGGGGGGCACTTGGACATTTAAATATTTATGGACTCTTAGTTCCGGACCGTTGGATCTCAATGATCCAACGATTGAGATTGAAGCTTCACCAAACGGGGTCGTTTGGTTATAAGGGGTGCTGGACCTGGTTAGGATATGGGTTTGAGCTGGGTTTCTGGGGGGTTGACCGGGTATAAGGGTTTGGGCTGGCCCAAAATCAAAATTGTTTCCTTTTTTCTTATTAAACCCTTTTTCTTCTTTCTCCTTTTTTTCATTTTCAAATTTTAATAATTACAAATTAAAATAAAATCTGATTTAATTCTAAAACTAATTTAATAAACTAATTGCTGCTTAAAAATTAAGTCCTAAATTAAAAGAAAACTATAACAAATTCGATAAATTTAAAAGTTAAAATGCAAAATGAACTACTTTTGTTATTTTTTTATTTTTGTAATATTAATTAACTAATTAGCCTAAAAATATAAAATTAGATCATTAATGCAAATGCAATGCATTTTTGTATTTTTTGAATTAAATAATATTAAACATGCACATAAAAATACAAACAAACACTAAAATTATGCCATAATTCCTAAAATCCAAATAATTAAAGGAAAAATTCTAATTTTAAAATTTTTGAAGGAGTAATTCATGCGAGGCAAAAATCACGTGCTCACACCTTGACATCACAATTTCAATCTTTCCCCTATTTTTGTTATCTATTTTTATAGTTGTATATGTTTCTGAATTAAATCTCTCATCACGTAAAAATATGTTGGTAGCCGCACATAATTCTATTATGGTGTTTCTCTAATCAGATTCATATATTCTTTAATAGCTTTATACTCATTTGATGTTTCAGCCCAATAGTCAATCACTGGTGGTGATTCAAAGTGTACTCGGATATTCGCAGATTGTTGGTTCTCAGTTCCATTGTCACTTGCTCTCCATTATATGTAACAGTTCCAAGTCCAAAACATCACTTGCTTGTTCGTTGTTAATAGCTATTAATTAGAACCATGGGGCGGCAAAATGGTCAAAAAAGAATAGTTAATTACTCGTGTATGATCCACTAAAAAATAGATTGGATAATGAATTTTTTAAACGAGTTAAATATATATATATAAATTATATTATCTATTTAAAATATAGGTAACCAATGTAACTAACTTTTACATTTGTAAATCCTCAAATTGGAAGTTCCTCAAGTTAGGGAGACCAAGAATTCTCTCAAAAGTGATCATATGCAAGAAGTCATGGATAATATGGTTACTCATATTATCCGCCGATTAACCCTTTTTTATCTGTATTAAATATGGACCGGATTGAATAATTTATTCGTTTTTTTATTACTCATTTTCGACGCAAATATATCCAATTCGACCCGCCCGTTTATCGCTCTTTTATGCGATACACAGTGAATTCTAGAAAATATTAACCATGTCATCTTTCCCCATATTCGACTTTTGAAATAAGTTTCTAAATCTTTCCATCACATTAAAATTCTCTCTCCGTTTTAATTTAGATTAGGTATTTTGACTCGGCATGAAATTCAAGAAAAATAAAAAGATACTTTTAAAACTTGTGGTATTAAAAGTTTAAGGGGTAAAAACTTTGTGAGATCATGCCATTTGTGTGGTTATAAAAACTTCTCATTAAGAGTCAAATAAATAAAATGAAAAGTTCAAAGTTGAATTATTTTTGTGTAGAAATGTATCATTTTTTTGAAACAGACTAATAAGAAAAGTGTATTGTCTAAATTGAAATAGAAGAGATATTAACTATGTGATAAAAAAATCTATATCTATCTTTATCTATACTATATTAAAAGCACGCATGCCTTTACCGACATGTCACTTATATTTTTTTCCCTTAAAAATAAATTTTATATTAAACAAAATTATCATTTTAAGTTTTCTCCCTAATATTTAGGAGTTTCAAATAAACTAGATTGGTACACTAAATCCTTCCTTATTTAAAATATGTACAAATTCTTAATATTAAATATCTTATATAAATCCTTCCTTATTTATATAATGTAAATAACAAATTTATTAACAACAAGAAACCAGGCGTCTGGAAAAATTAGTAAAGTAGTAGCAAATTTTTGTGGCTCCTTTATTTGTTAACACCACCGAGGACTTTTTTGTGTTTAATAGTCTTTGTTTTTTTTTTAAAAAAAAATTCTATACTATTTTATAAGTACGAAGCTCCTTAGTAAAATTTCGTTTATTTTTTTAAAACCTAAAAAATAAAGTTCATATTAGAAATAATAGTCAATTTAATTATTTAATATTTAATAATAATTTTAATTTTTTAAATATTTATGCCTTCAAAATTAACAAAATTTTATGTATTTAATTTTTTTAAAAGATTTTTTCTCATATAAAATTTTCTTATTTGTACTATCTAGCCTAATTATAATTCATTCCATTATTGTTATTTGACCATTTTAAGTATTATTCAAATATTTCCAACCTATTCTTGAAGTTCCAAAAACATATAAATTCTAAATCAACAACAATGCATTGGATCGATCACATCTTCTTTTTTCTCAATTTATGAGTTATTATACAAAAACGTTCATATATTTTTTGTATATCATTCTGGTGTGTATCTTTATTTTATGTGTGTAAATTTGTATGATAGTTGTATGCATTTGGAGATATACACATTCATTGTCTAGGTTAAATGATTTATTGTTACGTCAACAATAAATAAGTTATAGGGTCAAACAATTCTCAAAATTGGACTATATTTGTCATATATATATATTTATTTATTTATTTATTTTCACATGAACATCTATATATTTTACTTTTAGGAGGAATATTATGGCAACAATAAAAATTTTGGCCATAATTGTTTAGTTGAAGCAACCGGACATACACCAAGAACATTATCTATAAAGAGGATACACCAACAATACATCATGATATCTTATACAATACAATATCTATCATTGCAAATGCTATATATATATAATTAACTTAAATAATTAAATTATTCATGTTGGTAGGTTTAGTATACAACAATTTTGAACTCACCTCTTACGTCAATGTAATGACACTCATTTTTCTTTTAAATGCATATTGGATCTATTAGGACACCAATTGCTATTTCAGACAGTATTTTTTTCTTATATGTAAATTTTTATTAATAGATAAACTTACACGTGCAATGTATGTACTCTAAAGCTAATAAAGATAAAAACGTGAACATATGCATAAGCAAAAAGTTAGGGTTATCTTTTTCTTTTTTGGTTACTTATTGTTTATAGTAACACTATATCTATTTATATTTATACCTATCTATCTGTACTACATTAAAAATGCATAGATGCTTAGTAAAATATCATTTTTTATCCTTAAATAAAAAAATTTACATTGGACAAAATAAGACAAAATAATTATTTATTTATTTTTCTAAAATTTAGCAATGATCATTTTATAATTAAGACTTCAAAACCAACTAAATTTGTGTATCTAGATATTTTTTTATTTGTAAATAATAATAATAACACCAAACAAAAACATTATTTTGTAAAGTCCTTTTACAATGTAATAGTTTGAACTCCTTTTTAGCTTAGGACCTATTTTTTTGTTATTAAGTTATAACCGATTACAGCTAAAACTATTTCGTGCACTTAACTTGTTTTCTAATTATTTTAGGTTTCATTTAGAAAAATTAAAAAGTCTAAGGAATTTAAGTTAAGATCTAATCTTAAGATATTTAGGTTAGGTGTTTTTTGAAAAATAAAAGTAAACGTAGGTTGCCCTTTTATTTCTAAGACATGGCCTCAATATTGGGAAATTATCTTTCTTTACCTTCCTCCTATTCTCAAATTTCCACGAACCTTTTCTTTTAGTTTCTTTGTTAATTAAGTGCAATTATCAACTACTTATTATGCGACTTCCATTTAGAAGAAGAAGTTTGCCGATACCTATATAAAGAAGCCACTAATTCTTTAGCTTTCATCATAAATTCTTCGTAGTTGTTTGCAGAATTGGCAAAAGAGGAAAGAAAACATTGTGGTGCTATTGAATTCATTAAACTTCAGAACATGTATTACCAGTTCTCTATCTTTTTTTTTCTCTTTTGTTGGTTTTTATGTTATTAGCGCCAACTAACAAAAGGATGTGTTTGAAAAGCTCAATTTATTAAATTGCACATATCTGTTTGTAGATGTCTTGTCTTAGCTTCGTCACGGGCTTACCCCGACACTTATGGAGTATATTGGGTCGGTTATATTCATACTATACTTTTATTTTTTTGTGTAAATTCAAACATTAGTACCAGCGAATTCCTGAGAGGTGCTTAGCGGAGATCGGTTAGATGACTCAATTTTAAGTATATAATTATTAGTAAATTTTAATAAATTATTAATTTATTTAATACATAAATTTAAATCAAAAGTTCCGACCGACTTCGGTCGAAAATTTCAAAAATATGGAGATTTCATTTGAAATTCCAACCTAATTCGGTCAGAAATTTTGAATTTCTGGGGAAAAAAGATATTTCTGACCAATTTCAATTTGTTATTGGGTAAGAACCAGGCAGAATATGCATGCTTTTAAGCTATACCACCAACCAATTATAATCGATATCCATCCTATAATGGAAACATTGCATTGCTGCCATTCAACCATGATTAACCAACAACAATAACAATTAACTAACATCAACAACAAAAATTAACGAGCAACGCTAATAACAACCACAACCACAACACTAATAACAACAACAACACTAATAACAACAACAACAATAAAAAAGATCAATAACAAAATGATTTCAACCGTAGCATCATCATTCAAAATTATTCCAACTAAATATTGACAAGTTCAAGACTTTGTTTAGCAATACACACCATTCAATGTGTGTTTTATATGGTATCATCTCCATCTTCATTTCTAGAACCTTCATCATCGGTATGGTTCGAAGGATCACGACGTGAAGGATTAACACATGGGGAAGGCTCACAAGACCGGGGAATGGGAAAAGCACCACTAGCAAGAAGATTGATCAACTGACGTTGAAGGTGGTTAAATTGGCTGTCCCTCTTTTCTAGCTGAACTTGAAGGATACACAATTGTTCATCTCTCTTTTGTTCTGTAGCCTTCGTCTCTTAGAGCTCTGCTGTCAGCTTTGCGATCTTCTTTTCCTTAGACAAGATAGTCGACCTATCAATTTTATCGCCTTGGGCGGAAGTCCCTATACCTTGCAATCCAAACCTGTAGCACAGGAATGATCTCTCTGGAAGGCCGTATACTATCCCCTTATTAGGACCACTGACAACATCTAGCCATATCCTCTGCGCTTCTTCATCTGAAAGGGGTGGTTGCTGCATTTCTCATTCAATAGAAAGCCCTGAGTGTACCACATTAATCTTGTAGCGGCCCTTTATTTAGAAGATAGAAAATTATTAATTATATAGTATTATTAATATTTATAGTAATTATGATACTTATATATGCAGCCTCCGCCCGATCCTCGACCCATCTAGTTTGATATGTCAGTGCCTTATTCTTCTGCATGTTAGTCTCCATGAAGAACTCACCATGAGTCATTTTTCCCATATTTTTTTTACCTACAAATATAATAAAACGTGTTAACTAAATTAACATATAGAAGTATAGTTAAATAAAAATAAATGTAAAATTTTTAAGAAATTACCAGTAGTCTCCTCGTAGCCCCTACACTCCTTGTACCCACACAATGAAATGAGCCACCCTTCTCAGATGCTTGGGCCTTCTTTCCCTGTTCACCCTTGTTCTCGAATTTCTCGGTGGTCCACTGCCTCATCAGATCCTTCCATAAATTCGGTAGAACCCATGAAGGCTTCCTGTTCTTCTTTCGAGGGGAGCAGAAGGAATCAAATAGTCTCTTACGATATTTGAACACAAAATTTCACTGTTATGCCGATCCTCCCATGCACACTTAGTCTGCAAATAAAGTATGTAATGTTAGATGAAAATATTATTAATATAATGCTTAAATGGACAAGAATTATATTAAAACTTTAAATCAGTTAAAAAGTTATTATATGAGCTCCGTGGAGAGTCACTCCAAGTAGGATATGGTGCATCATACAAGCGGCCAAGAATTTTAGTGATTACCTTTGTAATTTGATGATCTGGTATCAGCATGCAACATAGCAATTACACTAAATAAACAAGAGTAGCTATTATAATTCAGCAAAAATAAAGAAGTAGTAAATAAATCTTACTCATTTCCCTCAGGACTGATGATTATCCTATGATAACAATCATACCAAAATCTAGAAACAAAGTCTAGATGAATCTGAAGCGTGTGCATAAGGGGAGACATCTGTCTCAATGCTGTTATCCGGAAGACAAAGTCTAGAAATGCTAGGAGACAAACTCCGCGGAGAGGGAGACAGTGTCCCTGATGAAGATGGCTACAATCCACGCCCCTGTATCAATCTGAACCCCTACTTAGATCCAAACAACTACTGCGATCGGACCGGCTAAAATCTAGATGGATGCGATCTAGCTGGTAATAAAGCAAATGAAGCAGATGATGGGCATACCGCATGGATCTGTGTCATTTACGTAGGTCGACACGGCCATACAATCATTTACGTACATGACATCTTTCTACAAGCCTCTAAGGATTCAAAATTTTCATAAAGGCGGGGACAGAACCCCGCCATATCAAATAATACACATCTAAATCATACTTACCAAACAAGAAACTCTGGAGCAGATAGAGTTAACGAACATCTTTCGCTGAGCTGATCGCCTACTTGGAGGACTCTCGACCTGTCTATCGAGTCTTGCGGGCATGAAACACAATGTCCCCGGAATAAAGGGATGCCAGTACGAATAATGTACCGAGTACGTAAGGCACATAAATAGTTGGATAAAAGACATGGAAAAAATATAGAGTACATGACTCAACCTGTAAATATGGACAACTCTGTAAATCGTAAAATACTTATAATGTCATGAATATGCGTATGAATATCATGTCATGCATAAGTACGCGGGTTCATAATATCAAGCCTCTGAGGGCATCCTATCATATCATCTCGGCCACTGTGGACGAAATTATCAATGCATACCAACTGATCAGATGGTGGTGCGTATATAACATCGTAACCTTTTCCCATATCCCATATATATATATATATATATATATATATATATATATATATATATATATATATATATATATATATATCATATCATATCATCACTGCCACTGTGGACAAAATCATCAATGCATACCAGCTGATCAGATGGTGGTGCGTATATAACGTCGTAACCTTTTCCCATCTCCCATATATATATATATATATATATATATATATATATATATATATATATATATATATATATATACATATAAATATGTATATATAATATCTTATGGTCATGTGTCAATGTACATCTATAAATGCATGAAATTCATAAGAAATACGTTAATAAATGTTTTTCGGAATGCCATAAAAATCAATATGCCTTTCGGATAAACATTATCAAATACGTATTTTTTGGGAACCATGAACAGAAGATATAATAATAATAATATTTTATATAGGGAATCAAAAATATAGACACAGCTAGCATTTCCATGAATAGAATTATTTATGATGGTTGTGCATTTTGCTCGTTTTGTTTTTATCGTATGAATCATGCCAAATGAAAAAGGGATTGTCTTAATATATCTGAAGTAAAAAAAATCTATATAATACTCTTAGAATAAATTGCACTGTACTCCTTTGGAACCGAAAAATTTTATGTTGCTAACAATTCTCGTTGGATTTCTTTTAGTTGCAAGAATTCACATTTTTGTTGAAAGCCTTAAGAATGGCTGATATGGATTCTTAACTATCAATTCATGGTCATTGTTGTAGGAATTATATTGCTTACTATTTTTGTGGGGTTTGTAGGAAACTGGAATGAATTTTGCATGAAGTCACATACTGACTTTGCAAGCTTCGCGTCAGATTTTTCTTTGAAAATGTTAAAAGAGGAAATGTGGTAATTTGTTCAAATTCTTGAATAAGGTGTCTTGATATCATTATATAATGTTGCCACCTAATCTAATGTGATCAAGAGTCATTGATTTGTTAGTGGCTTGCTGCCACATGGGGTGGGGTGGGTTCTTATAAAATCTTTATCCATTTATTCGATTATCACGTAATGTTTCGTTACTTAGTAATTAATTAATTACTTACATAATTGGAAATTATTATAAATTATTTAATATATTACTTATTTTTAATTACTTTATATGATATACTATCTTGGTCTTATGGTACCTTGTATCGTACTAGTTTAAAAATTTTGGGTATTAACGCTTGACCCGAATTTTATCCCAATATGCTAAATTTTGACGGAAATCTATTTTCTTTGACTTTCTTTCCCTTTCACCTTCACGAATTTACTCACCACTTGTTTGAAATAGCATAATCCTTATAATCTTCAAATAATGTTTTTCTTGAACTGATATCACTTACCTTACACTAAATTTAACGTACAATACCATAGGGTGCAACATGGTCATAATTTAATACCGCGTGACGTAATATCGACGTAATATTGTGGGGTGTAACATCATTCCACCCTTTAGAACATTCTTCCTCGAATGTTGATTGATGCTCTTATCATTTTCATAACTTATAGCTCTTGTGAATATCTCAATACTCTTCTTTCTATTTGGACATTTATTTTGTGAATAAATTCAAAGATCAGGGTATTCCCCCTTAAGGCCTTTCCCACGCCATGACTTGTGATCGAATTCCTTTCAATGTCATAGCTATTTCTACCTTGTATCATGCAGCCTCTACGATACTGACCTTGTAAGTGTGCCTATGCGATTGATCTCTCCTTTTTCCTCCAGCTTTTAGCCAATATCTAGGACTTACTTTAAAAACATATACAAGGCTTAATAGGATCTTCTCTGGGCATCTATAGGTGTATTTAAGTTCTTCGCTCGGTACTTTGTAGAACATACAAATATGGCTATATCTTATTTCATAGACCTGATTATCCATTCGTATTACTTTTGCCTCTATGTAGGTCATGCTATACCATAGTTCTTACTTCAATTTATCGTTATTAAGATCTTCAACCAACTCTAGGCTACTTTCACTGCTTATCCTTAAGACCGGTGGTCTAATCTCATCTCATACTGTTGGACTTTTATCCATCTATTGTTGATTCACCTTGTTGTTGATTCATTATCAACCATTGATAACTTGATCTTTTATGTAACACCGCCGCTAGGGCTAGCATCTCATCGGGGATATAGTGAGTAATTAAGTTGATCCTAGAAGTGATACTATACTTCCATAACCGTACTTTATAGCATCCCAATGTGACTCATATTCTATGGCTATTTTAGTCCCTTACGATTCATGCAATCTTCTTCAATTCATTACTCAATCGAAGAACAAAACGTCATCCTTTATCTATCACAATTACGCCCGTATTTACTACCAGATCAGCATTCCATCTTTTCTAAATGATACTAGTCTTAGACTCATTTGAGGTCATTCTGGCTATACAGAGCCTTCTATAACTTAGAGAATCCATCAACTCTTTTATTTTCACGAGTTTAATCCCAGGAACTTATCCATTCTTGTCACCTTTTCACACACATTTTCTTATTCTTACTTCTGTCTTCCTAAAACCTTGTCGCTCTACCATACTTTAGCTTGCGACCTACATATATCTATTCATACTTGTTCGCAACCTTCCTTCAACTTGCTTGCACCATATATTTCCATATGTCATTTTGGTACATCAAGTCTCTCTCGTTTATTCATCTCTTCTTACCGTCGCCTTACAGTGTCCGCGAGGGTTTTCACTAGTAAGACTCTCTCATTTTCTTCTTTATTTTACTTATATCTTTTGCTTTCCTGTGCGAACAACTTGACAATTTTCTATGTCGCGTGACAACCGTTGCTCATTGCATGCTTCTCTTGGCATTCTTGACGGCATATCGGGAGGTCTTTATTTGGAAGGATTTTGGATAGGGTTGGAAAGAAAGGTTGGCATGAAGGCTCAAAGTAAACTCAAATTGAGGGGTTATGGACTTACAACTCTTAGAATCGACTCTTTTACAAACGAAATAAAATCTCTTCCCCAGTTTCAGATATTGGAGATTTTTTTCTTTTTTTTAATTCTTATTTGGTTGAACCGAACCATGAGGCTGCCTATGTATCCTTATTTTTAAGGAACCAGGTCTAGCGAAGTTCAAATATCTGGCCTATGTTATTTTCATCTTTCTTTCTGTTTCTCTTTTCATATTTTTTTGTTTTTCTTTTTTTTGCTTTTATTTTTCTTTTGTTTTTCTCTTTTTTTTGTTTGCCCCAGCTTCTATTTTTTAGGGCATGGACCTTTGATAATTATTTTCTTCTTCTTACTTTTTTAATTGTTTTTAACTCTAAACTTGATTCCAAAAGAGGGTAGTCAAAGAAAATAATGCAAGCTCAAAAGGGGTAGCAAACGATATAAAGTGTTTGGGTAGCAGAAAAAGGGCCTCCCAGCCTCGAGAACGCCAAATATAGTATCCTTTCGCAATCACGGCATTGATAATGTGCCTGTCCTCTTGGTGTATCGTGGTCACAAGACACTTTCTATTCCTTAATGTCAAACTTTCCAACAATCTTCAATTATTTCTCCTCAAGCCGATCTTCACAATGATTTTGAAAGTAAAGATTCTTAATTCCAAAGTGTTTCAACTCTTTATTCATCCTCAAAAGTGCTTCTCTTTTTTCGTTATCCAACTTCAAATTAAATCAGTTTTTAAGATCTGGCCAAAATTTTCGCATGCATGTCATGTTATTAGAACTAGCGCAAAAAAACTAAGAACAGAATGACACAAAAGGACATACTGAATTTTATTGAATAAGGATGGAAAAGTTTGACGGCTAAAAGCAACCTAACATCCGAGTTACAAGCCTAAAATAACCCGGATAATGAAAATAGCAACGAAACAGACAGACATGATAGAATAGAAAGATAGAGCGGTTTGACTCAATAAAACAAATAAAATCTGGATCACAACCCTGAAATAACCCAGATAATAGAAAAAACATCAAAACAAGGTACCAAGATTCCTTCCTAAGTGAGGAGGGAATGACTTTTCAACTGATAGGCCTGACATTTAGCCACGAATATGCTCATTAGAATTACCATGGCCTTCTCCAATTTCAGACGACAAGTTCTTGAGAGTATTCTCATACTCCATGTCACCAGGCATCATGCTCATAAAGTATTGTGTCATCCTGTGTATGTAAAGGATTCTGTGTGATATTCTGGGTGTCACTTTCTTGAATCACAATCAGGTTTTCCTGGATCATCCTCTCTATTTCTCTTTTCAAATCATGACAACTTTCAACATCGTGCCCCGGGGCATCAGAATGGTATTCACACCTTTTAGAAGGGTCAAAGCTTCTTGCATGTGGGTCCACATGATTTTGAGAAATGGGTGCAATCATGCCATAATGCTTTAGCTTCTCAAATAAGCTTGCATAAGACTCTCCTATTGGTGTAAAATTATCCTTCAACCTTTGTTCCCTTCTATGCCCCTGGGTTGGATATGGGTAATAGGACACTTGAAAATTTTGTGGAGGTGGGTGGAGATTTTGTGATACTCGTGCTCGCCCTCTTGGGTGATTTGGTGGCTGGACAACATACTGAGGTGGATCAACAAAGTATGGTGGATTCTAAGGTGGATATTAATGCTCAGGGTGTCATGGAAAACCTTATGAGGCTGCGCATACCTTCGAGGTGTTCTCCTAGGACCTCGTCTCGACCTTGTTGTCATCATGATTTCTTCATCCTTCTCATTTATGTCACTAAAATTATCAGATTCAACCTGGACAGCCTGAGTTGCGGTTTTAAGAACTACTTGACTTAATATTTTGCCTGTCTTAAGACCATTCTCTACAATTTACCCCATTTTGATTGCTTCCGAAAAGGATTTTTCAACTGCGGACATCATGTTTTGAAAGTAATCTGGATGTTGCGCTTGAAGAAAGATAGTGAATAGCTCGTGGTCATCCATGGATGGCTTAACCCTAGCTGCTTGCTCTCTCCATCTATTGGCATATTCCCTGAAACTTTCACTTGGTTTCTTCTTTAGGTTTGAAAGGGAATTGCGGTCTGGGGCAATGTCAATGTTGTATTGGAACTGTTTGACAAAGGCCTGTGACATGTCATCCCAGACATACCAGCGAGAAGTGTCTTGATCCAAGAACCATCCGGATGCTACTCCCGTGAGGTTTTCCCCAAAATAAGTTACTAGTAATTCTTCATTTCTTCCCACATCTCTCAGCTGATTGCAATAACTTTTTAGGTGGGCTATGGGGTCTCCATGTCCATCATAGTTTTCAAATTTGGGAATCTTGAAACCAGGCGACACATGGACATCGGGGAACATACATAGATCTATGAAGGCAACATTCTTTTGACCCGCCAACCCTTGCATGTTTTTCAACCGTTGTTCTAAGCTTTTTACCCTTTGGGTCATTTCTTCCGGTACCATCTTTTGGTGGGGCTTCTCAATCTTTGCAGGAAGATCAAATAGGTACGAGTGGTATTCAGGAGAGTAGGATTGCTCTTGCTGTGTAATAAATTGTGACTCATGACAAGGTTCTCCTTGGCCATTCGCCCACGCTTGACACATTTTGTCCATTTGCTATTTCAGTATTCTATTTTCTTCAGCCACAGTAGACTCTTGTCGAACCCTCTGACCCTGGGTCTCTTGAACACTTGTAACGGCTTCGTTGTCAATTATCATTTTTCCTTGACTCATGTGTTGTCTGCTTACCACAAGCCGACCACCTCAAACTTTCTTCACAATTCAAAATAAAAGACATGTAAGATGGACTCAGTCAGTCCTTATTATTATCAACATTTTATCACTTTTTTTCCTTATTTTTTTATTTTTCTTTTCATTTTTATCATTTTCCTTTTCCATGGTTGATCGAACCTGTTGTGGGTTGCCTACGTATCATGACGCCGCATGAATCAGATCTTGCGTAGTTCGGGAAGATTAGGAATAGAGGAAATAAATTAAATTTATGTTTTTCTGGATTTCGAATTTTCTCTATTTTTTTACTTTTTTTCCAAAAGAAAAACTTATAAAGAAGAAAGAGAACATTTTTTGATATTGATTTTTCTTCAGTATTTTTACATAGAAAGACTTCTAAAGAGGAAAGTTTTTTTTTTTGAATTTCTACTTTTTATTGTTTTCATTTTTGGAATTTTGAAAGAAAAACTTCTAAATAAGAAAGAAAAATATTTTTGCATTTATGAATTTTTATTCTGTAGTTAAGAAAGAAGTACTTCTAAGAAAAAGAAAGTATTTTTGAATCTTGAATTTTCTTTTTAATTTTCTAAAGAAGAATGAAAATATTTCTGAATTTTTAGATTTTTTTTTTTAATTTTGAAAGAACAACTTCTAACGAAGAAAGAAAAATATTTTTGCATTTGTAAATTTTTATTCTGAAGTTGGGAAAGAAGTACTTCTAAGAAAAAAAATACTTTTGAATCTTAAATTTTTTTTTTCCAATTTTGGAAACAAGAATGAAAATATTTTTGAATTTTTAGATTTTTTTGAAATTTTGAAAGAAAAACTTCTAAAGAAGAAATTATTTTTTTCATTTTTTTGGTTTTTTTCATTTTTTTTAATTATTGAAAGAAATACTTTTAAATAAAAGGAAAGATATTTTTGAATCTTGATTTTTCCTTTGAATTTTTAAAAGAAGAATGAAAATATTTTGTATTTTTTTTAGTTTGAGAAGCAACTAAAAGCAATTTTTTTTTTATATTTTGTTTTTGAAATTGGAGTCTCAAAGAAAAACTTTCCTAACAAGTAAATTTTCTTTTTTTTTTTTGGATTTTTGAAAATTGGGCTGCACAAAAAAAACTTTTCTAAAGAAATAAATGCAACTATTTTTGGTTTTGGTTTTGTTTTTTTTGGTTTTTTTTTTTTGCAATGGAGTAAATGTAAAAACTCTTTTGTTTTTTTAATTATTGAAGAAAATGCTTTAGAAAAAGAAAGGAAATTTTTTTTGATGTTTTTGATTTTGAGTTTCGTTTTATTTTTGAAAGAGAAGCTTCTAAAAAAATTAATTTGCTTTTGATTTGAATTTGGGAATATTTTGTTTGAATTTTCATTCGTTTCCTCTTTTTCTAAATAAGAAAGAAACGATATTTGTTTTGGCTTTAGAAAGTCGCCTTTTAATTTTCGAAAGAGGGACTTTTAAGAAAATATTTTGGATTTAAAAAAAAAAAAAAATATATATATATATATATATATATATTTTTTTTTTTTTTTTTTTTTTACTTATTTATAAAAGTACTTCTAAAGGAAAGAAAAAAACTTTGGATTTTTGTTTGTTTTTTGAAAAATATTTCAAAGTGAAGGATACTCGTATTTTGGAATTTGATTTTGTTGATTTTTCTTTTTATTTTTATGTTAGTATGAAAGACTTCAAAGAGAATAAAACTAATTTTGAGTTTTAAAAAAAGAGCATTTTATTATCTCTTCTTTTGAAATTTCTAAGGAAAGATTTCTTAAGAAAGAGCTAAAAGAAAATAATTTTGGATTTTTAAATACTGGGGTCAGAACCTATGAGTTTTGCCTACGTATATCAAATCCGGTTACAATCAGACCCGTGTAGTTTGGGCAAAATATTTTGTCAAAACCAAAATTTGTTAAACAGGTCTCATTTTTTCTTGTTTCTTTTTTTTTTCTTTTTCAAAAATCATGCAGCATTTCGGTGCTATTTGAACATTGGTTTTGCGAAACAAGTGGTTACTGTGAGCATGTGATTTTTACCCCTTTTAGATGACTCCTACAGGATGCTCAAGTTTAGGATTTTTCCTCTTTAATATTTATTTTTAGGATTTATTTTTAGGATTTAACTGCGCATATCAGTGTGTTTTCATTAATGCATGCATAAAAATAAAAAAAAATACAGAATTTCACAAGCATTTAGGATTTAATTTCATAGTTTTGCTAGATTAATTGGTAATTAAGGTTATTTTTGCAAAATATAAAATCACAACAAATCAAGTAGTTATTCTCGCATTTTAATTGTTTAGCATTTTATGGTTAATTTTCATTGTTGCTTTTTGTTATTGATTTTTGCACAATAGATAGTTATTAGTGTGATTTAGCTTAATTAGAATTTTTAAAATACAATTAGGAAATAAAATAAATAAGAAAACAAAACAAAAAAAGTGATTTTTTAATAAATCACCGAGGCTGACCACAATGGGCCAAACCTGGGTGGCCCAAATCAATTAAACTCTTTAAAAATACCCAAGACCTAGCCCAATAGTTGGTCTCTGACCCAATCCACAAGAGATGCCCCAAAACGATACCGTTTTGGGGCAATTCATCTAGTCGTTGATCATAAGCAATCCAACGGCCCTAAAACCACTCCCTAAATCACATATATATGTCCAAACGTCTTTGTGTATTCAGAGACCAAATCTGCGTCTTCCTCGTATCTATAACGTTGGTGTATCACCACCCCGTTGCCACCATAAACCCACCGTCTACAAGCCCCTCAACCACTCTAACGCCGCCGCCGGAAATCGCCTCACGGAGGAGGCCGATCACCAGAAGGCCTCAGAATTACACCACTAGACCATCTCAACCCCCTCTTTCCCTTCCCACCGTTGGTTTCCTTCAAACAACTCCCCAACTCTTCGAATATTTGATAGAAGAGTCGTCGGCACCGCCGTCTCCGATGACACCAACCCTAAACCAACCCAAAATAACACACCTAAAACACTTTTCCTCCCTCCATGAAATTGGTCCCAGGCAACCTTCTCTTGTCCCCATCCACAACCCTGCCACCCACGACCATCGAATACAACCGGGAATGATTGAAAATCAAATCTAAAACCTCACCTTGTCTCAAAACCAACTGACCCCCCCGAACCCTATTTCCCTCTTCACTACGTAAGGCAAAAGCCTTAGAAGCTAAAAGACGTCTCATAAGAGGTAAGAGAATTGTGGAATTGGAGGAGTCCCAAATTTAGGGTTACAAGCAAGAACGCTAAGTTCCTGCTCTTTTATTTGCTTTTATTGCTGTAATCTCGTTTGTTTTCTGTTCTAGTTGTTTTTGTTTGTTTTGATTTTCATTTGGTTAAGTTTGTTTGTTTTTTATCTTTTCGTCTACAAATATTATGAGTGATCATATGTTCATCCTTGCCTTCTGTTTCGTTTGGTCTTCTTTAGTATTACATGTTTAAATTCATTAGCCTTCTATCTTACCATCGATGTTCTGAGTAGTTGTTCCCATCCAGAGTTACATGCTCGTCCTGGTTGTCTTTTCATTGCTTTTATCTTCTTGATTTTTCATTTTCTCATCTTTAGGAAATTCTGAGTAGTTATCACATGCTCATTTTTATTTTCTTTTATTTTGATTATGTTTTCTACCTATTTAGCTTTGAAAATCCTGGTTTGGTATTTCCATCTAGAGTCATATACTCGTCCTTCTTCTCTTTTCTATTCGACTTTGATTTTCATTTGTTTAAATACATTAAGTTTCATCTGCTCATCATTGAAATGTCCTGAGTATTTTCCTTCTTACTTGTTTGTGTTTAAGTCTGGATCACTTGTCTTGAATGGTCTGCTTAACATTTGAAGTCGTAGCCTATTCTTGTTGACATTGTTTGGATTATTGCACTGAGCTCAGAATTAATCATATTTGGTTTGAAATTGATTAGGGCCCTGCATTTCTAAAATTCGTGTTGTTCAGCTTTGTATTGTTTCTAATGATATGTGCCTGAGTATAAATGTTACAATCCTTACCCTTAGAAGTTTGCCTTGCATAAATCTGCAATTAAATAGATTGGCCATGGCCACCCTTTCAGAGTTTGATCCTAGTTGATGTTGATAATCTTAGTGTATGAATTGAAAATAGTTAATAAGGGTCAGTTTCTGACCAAATGAAAAGGAACCAGGGTGTAAAATTTGAGGCCAGTAATTAGGAAAAAGAGACAGGGGCTTTAAGGGTATTTGAATATAGGGAATCTTGTAACAAACTCCTACAACATTCTAATGAGGGGTCTAAGTATAATTTCTGTCTCAAAACTTGAGGCACAAGTCATAAAATCAAGGATCATTTAGGCAAAACTAAAAAATGGATAAAGGACTAAAAGGAAAGCAAAGAGATTTACGTTGCCCTAAGACTTCAGTTATAAAAAGGGGACAATCAGATCCTTTCAAAGGGACTTTTGGAGATTTTTTTTCGAGAATATTTTTGAGGGGATTAGGGATTTTCTTCTTCAGACTTTTCGAGAAAATTAGGATATAACCTTTAGATAGATACACATTACACTTCCATTCATTATTCAGAAAATCCTTTTTCTTCTGATCAAACTTTCTTTAATAATTAATACGAGTTGAAGATGGACTAAATGTGCATTCTGAGCTGCTGTAGAGATCTATTTTCACTAGTTGCATTTCAAATTTCCTGAGTTCCTGGGTTTTTACTGGTTGTGTGGCTGCTGTGTTTGCTTGCACTCTCTTAACCTTACTCATAGGTTCTTCTTTTTTCTGCTGAAATTTCAGGTATCCATCCTCCTCAAAATCTGAGAAGTAATAGCTATGTACATTCGAGATTATAGCTGATAATGAAGATAACAATATTTTTATGTATCAATTTCATGTTATGAGTATTATGGACTTCTCAGTAGCATTTCGATATTGTAATGTATAAAAACTTGTAATAACTGTATGTGGACTCTAACTTCAGTTTGTTTAGATTTCATTAGGATTAACATAGCCTAGTCCATGATTTTACTTAGTATCCATGAATGAGGATGTAGTAAAGAGTCAACAAGTGTATATGCTTATACTCTGAATAATGAGTACTTCAGATTTTTCTTTAAATACTAGAGTTGAAATCCGAGTTATAACTTATTAATGTGAAATCATTTTCAGCATCTTCTTTTTTAAAATACCTCCAGTATACTTCAGAATGAGCATGTGTATAATTTTAACGGCTGCAGTATAATCGATAAAAAGGTTGCTATCATTTTCCTACGATGGACTCATTGTCCAACGTTTCTGGACCAAATGGAAGGCCCAATTACTGTCTGCTGTGACATAAAGAATACACATTTGTTGGGCTTGCTATAAAAAGAAGCCCAATGCGCATAACTAGCCACGAATGAGGCTGGAAATGTAGGTGCTAAGTCCCTTCAATGCATTACCTACGTATGAAATTATTAGGATATTTAGAGACAAGCATAATAGAAAACAATAACATGCTTTAGGTTGCCTTTGTAAAAATGAAGTGAGCCACGTTAACATAATCAAACACTACGTGAGGCTCCTGAACTTAATGAAATATGTAGAAAGTTGGAATTGCTATTTAGCGAATTTCACGGCCTTCCACAAATTTCCAAATGCGTAGTTGCTATAGGCGCGGTGTATTGATAAAATATCTTCCTAAATCCGGGTGCGTATTTATGTGACCCAAATCCAAGTCTCAGCGATATTAAAATATGTCAAGGACCCGGGTACATTTATGTGACGTGGTTCGAGACGTGTTTTAATAACGTTGCAAATATCTTTAAAATAAATAAAGCGGTTAATAATTTTAAAATTGCACTATAGGATGAATATGTACAAATATTAGAGTTTTAGCCAATTATAATAGCTTAAGCGACCGTGCTAGAACCATGGGATTCGGGGGTGCCTAACACCTACCCTCGGGTCAACAGAATTCCTTACTCAAGAATTTCTGGTTCGCAGACTCCAATTGGGCAGTCGAAATTTTTTTTCTCGATTTGGGATTTAAAAATAAACCGGTGACTTGGGACACCCAAAATCGAACCTATCCCAAGTGGAAACTCTTAAATAAATAATTAATCCCATTTTGAATAATGTCACTTTAATTGGGAAAACTCCCTTATACGTGTCGCCCTTCGGGGTAACCGTGTAAAAAGGAGGTGTGACAGCTCTGGCGACTCTGCTGGGGATATAACCCAGAATCTCTGGTTTAGGGTTCAAGAATTCGAGCTTAGAATAACTATTATATTTGGCTTCTTCTGATTTGCCTACATGTTTCATCCTAACGTGCTAAGTGCTTTACCGCTTTTATATTATCTTAATTGTACATATAAACTGCTACAAAACCCTTTACTTCTCACCTCCGCTTACTGGTTGAGACTCCCTATTCTGTTAGTGTCATACCCTGAAATAAGAAAGAGGCTGGACAAGTTACTAAGCCGGATGGCCTTTTGGTTCCAAATACGTAGCCCCCTCCTTGACTCGAGTTGTTCGCTCGGGTGCACAGTCTAGACCCTATACCGAGGTTTTCAACTTAGTATAACAAAACCTCATGCCGGATCCCTAGTAGGAACGGTTATTTTCATCATGCGTTTTACTTAGGGGACTTAACACAGGGGCTGGGTCCGTCTAGGATTGGTGACCCGAAATGTAAAGACATCATGATGCATATTGCATGCTACTTGTGTATTCATTTTCTTTGGATTCACATGTTGACCGTCTTGTGAATAAAAAGGAAATTTGAGTTTGGCCGAAACAAATCATTTGCAAAAAAACCAATGCTTAAATAGCGCCGGAATGCTGTCGGATGTTTCAAAAAACAAAATAAAAGGAAAAGAAATTGGGAAAGTTTTTCAACAATGTTTTTGGGTTTTTGGTAAATTATTTTGCCAGGTCCAGCCCCTTTTTTGCAAAAAATAATAAAAAATGTCCGAGTTTATTCATTTGTTTTGAAACTAAATCAGGTGATGCTATTACTGCCAGAAATAGCCGAATGGTACCGTAAGGGATGCCGGAAGGTTGATCTTGCACAAATGGCCACCTCTGAGTCTTATTCTGACTGGTAAGCAAGCACAGCCTGAAAAAACTTCTCTTCGAAGTGTTGCATGGCCGTATTCGCAAAGCCGGTCTTTGATTTTAAGAAATAAATTTCATAAAATACCGGTTTTAATATTTCGATAATACTAATTCGCTTTAATAAATGTGCAGAATGAGCACGATAATGAACAAAATTCCCTTGGTGTTGCGACTATGGTGGAATGATCTCGGGGAAGTAGGGCAGAAAAGGGTCAATGCAAATCTGAGAGGCCTCACTGATTTGTTGAAAATTAGACCAATGGGGGACATCATAAAGGCCTTAATCACATTTTGGGACCCAGCCCAAATTGTCTTCCACTTCTCGGACTTTGAACTTACCCCGACATTAGAAGAAATGACCGGATATATCGGGACCCACACAATCCCTTTGAGACACCAATACTTGATTGCACCAAGAGCTCTCGCTGTGCACAAATTCCTGGATTCCTTGAAAATCAGCAGAAAAGTTCACAATCCCAACTTATCGGCTGGCTTTTGCACCCCGCAATTTATATATCAGAGATATGGCCACATTGAAGGATTCAACAATCCCGAAAGTCTTAATTGTGGCAAGGAAAATCGACTCAAGTGGGAGGAGCATTGATGTTTTGCGTTCATGGTATTTTTCTTGGGTCTTCTAGTATTTCCGCTAAAGGATGGGAACATTGACATACAGATAGCATGAGTCATTAGCACTTTAATGATTCAGGATAAAAGTACCCTCGCTCCCATGATCTTGTCCGACATCTTCCGTGCTCTCACAGTCTGTAAAGCGGGAGGAGACTTCTTCGAGGGATGTAACTTGCTGCTGCAAATATGGATGATCGAGCATGCCACCGGCCTCGGTTCATGAATTATGGGTCACCAACAAAAAGCTGCATGGAAGAATTTGGTAACATGGTTGATGTGCTTAAAGTACTTGAGGTGTCGCAGAATGGGTATCGTCTCTCTGAGTCATCACTGCAAATCAAATAGAATGGACATTCGGTTGGCTCCCTATGGACGAAGTTGTGTATATGCCGTCCAATGGACCTCATATCTTTCTAATGGGCCTCCGAAGCATCCAGTCCTACGCCGTAAGAGTACTAAGACAATTGGGTAGATGCTAAATGATCCCCAGGGACCAGGATATTAGCCGTCATGTGGTTGAGATAAGCCCAAATGGTCAATTCCCTGAAGCCGTTGTACGCCATATTTGGAGTGAATGCCAATATTTGACAACCGATACTCAAGTGCGTGACACATCCAAAGGAGAGGTCGCACCGGGGTATGTTTCTTGGTACAAAAGATATATAGTGCGTGGGAGGCCGGCTAAGAGACCACATCTCCAAGAGTTTGTTGAGACATCACAAGAGTTGTGGGATTGGTTAGCCAAAGAAAATGAATATAGGGCTACTATAGGAAGGCTAGAAAAGCAAATCCAAGAGTTGCAATTCGAAAACAGTTTGTAAGCTGCAGCCAGTGAGGGAGAAAAGAAGGTATTGACTAAAGAAAACGAAGCCCTACAAGCTCAAATCAAGAAAATGAAGGCAGCCACAGAAAATCCTCCTAGAAGTGCAAAAGATGAATAGATCATAGAAAACATGCGGCGGAAAGTAACCAAATACGGGTTCGGCCTGAATAAGGTGGAGGGTGAGCTATCTAGGGTTCGAAAGACATTGATTAAAATTGCAGAGGAACGAGCCCGCATGCTAGAGCAATTCAAAGAAGGGAATGGCAATGAGATCTGTTGTTTAAAACAAAGGGTCATCGTAGCTGAAAACAAAATGGGCAAACAAGCCAGTAACTTCAAAGCCAAAAGAGAGCATTCCTATGCAGTAATAGCAGGATTAGAAAAAGATTTGTAGCAATTCCAAAAGCTGAATCAAGTAGCTGAATAAACTCTAGAAGTAAGGGCCGAGCAAATTGGGCGTCTATTACAACAAAAACAGGTTATCAGGGAAAGGGTGCGGGCAATCGCAGAATATATTACCACAAAGTGCAACCACTGTGAGGACATGACGAAATCTATGTTCTTTGATACTATCATGACATTTGTTCATCAAGTGATGGAATATCTCCACTACCTCTAAGGAAGTTTAGCACGCAAGCCTGTGGCAAGGCCGGAAGATGCCCGTCAAGCTCCAAAAATATTTGAAGTTTTAATGTACTCATAAATTTGTATTCTCTTAAAAGAGTCAGTCTGTACGCACCTTTCGAGTCTGTAAGTTTCTTGTGTCCAAGTTTGGTAATTGCCTTTCATTTTCTTAGCTTTTGTAATCAGAATTTTTGTCTTTATAAAAAATTGAAAATCCCAAAATATCTTGTTATTTACACAACATATTTCCATGAACTACGCTCGGTCTGATTCATGCGATGTCATAATACGTAGGCAATCTTCATAGGATTCAACCGTATTCTTAAAAAAGGAAAGCTAATAAGAAATAATAAGTAGAAAACAAAGGAAGTTCAGAATAAATGCCGGGATGAGGCATGCAACCATTGCAAACATATAGAAACCAGTTAACTGCATAGGTGCATCATACCCAACATGTGATTTCCTGTTTGTTATCTATCTCAACCTAACCGTTTGAAATTCCAGTTTCCAATCCAGGTTTTAAAAAAAACAGTGATTGGTTTGTGGTAAGATGGCCTCGCACATATACTTTACTAGATCAAAAAGAAGTGCAGAGATGTCAACCGAAATGACTCTACCAGCTGTCCCTATCCCAGAGGACAACCTAATTGCGGGGATGCCAGCCTCCAAATCTGCAGCAGTCGAAGAGAAAAGGATCCTTCGACTCCGAGTTATGGAGATGTGGGATGCTTGGACAAATGGAAAAGAACCTTTAAGTGCTATTCCCGAATTTCCTGAGATTTTCCCGAGGTCGGGGGGTACCTCCACCATCCCCATCAGTCACCCAAATATCCTCTTAGGCCAGACCACCATATCAACCAACTTTGTTGGAGCGCCTCTGAAGCCCACCCTACGATGTTCCCATCTAGTCCAGCTCCTAATATATTTACGGCTCCTCCGTGCGCAGCAACCACACAGCCTGCAGTGCCGAGGCCCATGTTTGACCATATAACTTTTACATTTCAAACTCCCAACTACCAAACCGAACCTCCCCCATACCCCACATACAACTATCCTCAACCAGCATACGTACTAACACCTGTGCAAGACGAAACCCCTAAAACACCCGAACAAGATGAAATAACAAGAAAGATGAAAAGCCTCGAAAAGAGTCTGAAAAACATGCAAGGATTAAGTAGGCAGAAGAGTGTGTCTTACTCGGACCTATGTATGTTCCCACACGTACACCTCCCTCTGGGGTTCAAAACGCGAAGTTTGAAAAGTACGATGGCCAGGCAACCCCATCTCTCATTTGAAAAAATACTGCAATCAACTGCGTAGGGCATGTGGACAAGAAGAACTCTTGATGGCATATTTTGGGGAGAGCTTAGTGGGCATCGCTTCTGAATGGTACATTGACCAGGATATCACTCGATGGCATATCTAGGATGACCTCTCCCGGGATTTCGTAAGGCAATTCCAGTATAACATTGACGTTGCCCCGGACAGGAACTCCTTGGCCAACTTGAAACAGAAACCTTCAGAAAGTTTCAGAGAATATGCTGTCAAGTGGCGCGAACAAGCGTCGAGAGTAAAGCCACCCATGGACGAGACAAACATGGTCACCGTTTTCCTACAAGCGCAAGAGGAAGATTATTTTCAAAATATGATGTTAGCAATGTGCAAACCTTTTGCAGAGGCAATTAAGATCGGTGAGATGGTAGAAAATGATCTGAAGACAGAGAGAATTCTGAGCCAATACTCCATAAGGGAAACCTCCCAGGCCATATAAGGCGGGGCATGAGGGATCACAAGAAACAAAAAGAAAGAGGAAGTATCAACGGCAGCCTCCGGAATGAGAAGACATCATGCTCACAGATCTGTATTTTTAGAAAGGGCCTCTCAACATTACTATCCCCACCAAGACATGAATTATGTTCCTCAACCTTATGCAGTCATGAATCCCCGGGCCTTTGCTCGACCACATCAATAGGGCATCAGAAACCAAGCCCCGAGAAATCAGCCTCCTCAGAATCACTATAATCCCCGCCCTCCAAAAAATAATTACCATCCCAGGGAACCACCCGGGAGACAAAACAATACTCCAATAGGGGAATCTTATGCCATATTATTCCAAAATTGGTCCACATGGGTCTCCTGCAACCCGTGCCCCCGAATAGGCAGAACCCCGAATCACCTTCCTATCAAAGGGGCGTACGCTGTGCTTATCACTCCGGGCAGAAGGACATGACACCAAAAACTGCTAGACTCTGAAATGAGCGGTGGCGGATTTAATAGAACAAAAGAAAATAGTGCTAAGAGATGAAGAGGTTCATAACGTAACCAACAACTCATTGCCGGCTCACAACAATGGGCCAGTCATCGGAATGATTTGTGAGAACAAAGAGTTTGACCGTGCTCTAAAAGCCATAATAGCCATTGTTGATGCAGACCAAAAGCCGAAGGCTACCTTTAAGAAGGTCGAAAAAAAGGAAATAAGTGAGGCCAAGAGTCCTAAAGCAGAGAACAAGTCTGAAATCAAAACTGAGATGACCCCTACCAAGGAAACAATACTTTACATCCCACGGTGGTGTCAAGAAAAACAACCCACTTTGAGTCCCCCCAAGAAGGTTTGAGTTGAGCAAAACGATGTACGTACCTAAGGGAGTTTATGTGGCACGGGGACCGATTAAACCACCAAGACTGAATGAGCCCGTGGTAATTGGTTGCGCCTCAAAATCCATTGACAAACCCTTCAGGAGTCCCGTGGAGTTACCAAGAAACTGTAGTCACATACAAGGGCAAAGAAATCATGGGGGTAACTCAAAAAGCCATCCCACAAAGAAATATTCAGATATGGAAGAAGTGAACGATGCTACCAAACAGCGATGTCCACCTAAGAAGCCAGTTAATGCCAAAGATGCAGAAGCCTTCTTTCAAAAAATGAAAATGCCAGAATACGAGGTGGTGGACCAGCTTCGAAAGTCTCCCGAGCAGGTCTCTTTTTTGTCACTCTTGATGAAATCTCTCGAGCACCAGCAAGTGTTAGCCAAAACCTTCAACGAAGCTTATGTACCGGCTGGAACCTCCGTGGAGCAACTAGAGGAAATGCCGGAAACATTCTTTGTCGTTAATTAGGTTACGTTCAGCAAGAATGACTTACCTCCAGAGGGAGCTGCCCAAAACAAAGCCTTGCACCTCACTGTCAAATGCGAGGGTTATTATGTCGAAAGAGTGATGATAGAAGGAGGTTCTTGGGTAGATATATGCCCACTGTGAACATTGCAAAGGATGGAGACAGGGACAGAGAGGATCCGTCCTAACAATTTGTGTGTCCGAGTCTTTGATGGAATCAAGAGAGACACCATACGGGAGATTGACTTAGTGCTGACCATTTGTCCGGTTGACTTTGAAATGACATTTCAAGTACTGGATATGGATACATCCTATAACTATCTTCTAAGAAGGCCGTGGATTCATGCAACAGGAGCGGTGCCTTCTACTCTGCACCAAATGCTGAAGTTCGAAAATGAAAACTAGGAGATTGTAGTCCACGGAGAAGATGAACAGTCAATTTACCGGGATCCCTCTATTCCTTGCCTCGAAGCCAAAGATGGAAGTGAGCATATAGTTTACCAAGCTTTTGAAATTATGGTAGCCGATCAACACGAAGAAGGCAAGCCACTAATCTAGCCTTTCCTCTCAAATGCTTCAATCATTGTGGCAAGGGAGATGACACGCCAAGGTTTTAAGCCAGGCAAGGGAGTTGGAAGCTCCCTACAAGGAATAACTGAGTCGGTCGCTTTGCCTGCCGCAGAAAAGTTCTTTGGGCTAGGCTTTCATCCAACATCAGAAGATATAACCTAGGCCAACCGTAGGAAATGTCGTGGATGGGCTTCACCACAACCCCTACCCCACTTGTGAAAAACATTTGTAAAACCAAACTAAAGTGAGGAAGAGGAAGAAGGGACCTTCACAGTAGAAGAAATTGAGGAGATATGCGGAGCCATGAGGGAATTATTGAATGAAGCCAACATGGTCCAGTTGGGAGAAGGCTCAAGCGCTTCTGAAGTAGTCTATATGGGACCGGATGCCAAGCTGCAAAATTGGAAGGCCACGCCTTCCCCAGTCAGGCGAGAGGCCAGGTAGTCCCGCCTTGCTACATTTTCTTGCATCAAGAGCTAGTTCAGGGTGTAGCTCGGTTGTTTTTCTTTATCATTTTGTCCTTTAAATTCCAGTTGTAAACCCTATTATTTTACATTTTCAAAGAAATGAAATCAATATTTCATCGTTTGCACTTCTTTATCTTTCTCTGATTTTTGTCTTTCTTTTATTTTTCATTTCTTCTTTCAGTCCCAATAATGCGTCTTTAAATAAAACGACATGCTCGCGGACTTCATGCCACGACCCAAACATGCTGCCTATTTGTGAAATAATGAACCAAGAACCGGAATACGATGAAGAAGAGGCTTTTAGGGAAATCAACCGAGAGTTAGAACACTTTGAAAACAAACCTAAGCCGAACTTAAATGAAACTGAACCGGTTAACTTGGGCAATCCAGGTGAAATCAAGGAAACTAAAATAAGCATCCATGTGAATAAAGAAATACGCGATTCATTGGTTCAACTTCTTTTGGAATTCAAAGATGTATTTGCTTGGTCTTACGATGACATGCCTAGATTGAGTGTTGACCTGGTGGATCATAAGTTTCCCACATACCCTGAATGCCCTCTGGTCCAACAAAAACAAAGAAAGTTTAAACATGATGTCAGCGATAAGATCAAAGAAGAGATCACAAAACACATAGAGGCGAGGGTAATCCGAGTGGTTCGATACACCACATGGTTTGCCAATGTGGTCCGGGTACCGAAGAAAGACGGAAAAACTCGGGTGTGTATGGATAACAGAGATTTAAACAAGGCGAGTCCCAAGGACAACTTCCCTAAACCCAACATCCACATCCTTGTCGATAATTGTGCCAAACACGAAATTCAGTCCTTTGTAGATTGCTACGCAGGATACCACCAAGCGTTGACGGATGAGGAAGATGCTGAGAAAACCGCCTTCACCACACCTTGGGGAACTTATTGTAACAGAATTATGCCTTTTGGATTGAAAAATGCTAGGGCAACAAACATGAGGGCCATGATCACCATTTTCCACGACATGATGGATCAAGAAATAAAAGTATATGTGGATAACGTAATTATCAAGTCCAAGATTCAGGGTGATCACGTAAGGGACTTAAGGAAGTTTTTCGAAAGGCTTCGCAAGTATGACTTGAAATTGAATCCGTCCAAGTGTGCACTTGGGGTCCCTTCAGGCAAACTTCTGGGATTCATTGTCAGCCGAAGAGGTATGGAATTGGATTCGACCAAGATAAAATCCATTCGAGAGCTACCTCCTCCAAAGACCAAGAAGGATGTGATGAGTTTATTGGGAAGATTGAATTACATCAATCGATTCATCGCCCAGTGGACTTCTACATGCAAGCCCATATTCAAGCTATTGAAAAAAAGATGCAGCAGTTAAATGGACTGTCGAGTGTCAATAGGCTTCTGACAGAATCAAACACTACTTGTCCAACCCACCAGTTTTGGTTCCGCCGGAACCGGGAAGGTTATTATTTCTCTATCTTAAAGCCCTGGAAAGCTCTTTTGGTTGTATTCTCGGGCAGCATGATGCCACGGGAAAGAAAGAGCAAGCCATCTATTATCTAAGCAAGAAGTTTACCTGTTACGAGGCCAATTACACACTACTAGAAAGAACATGTTGCGCCTTGACGTGGGTGGCTCAGAAGTTAAGGAATTATCTGCAAGCTCATACCGCCTACCTCATAACCAGGATGGATCCACTGAGGTATATATTCCAAAAACCAATGCCCACAGGGCGATTGGACAAATGGCAAATCCTGCTCACCGAGTTCGACATAGTTTATGTCACTCGTACTGCAATGAAGGCTAAAGCATTGGCAGATCATCTGGCTGAAAATCCCGTTGATGATGAATATCAGCCTGTAAATACCTATTTCCCTTATGAAGAAGTGAATTCGGTGGAAGAATATCTGAAGACATCCCCGCTATGAAAATGTTCTTCGACAGAGCAGTAAACGCAAAAGGCGTAGGGATTGGGGCAATTTTAATCTCACCCACATGCCAACATTATTCGGCTACAGCTAGGCTTCGGTTTTTCTGCACCAATAATACAACTAAATATGAGGCTTTCATCATGGGCATGAACATGGCCATTGACCAAGATGTTGAGGAATTGTCAATCATGGGAGATTCATATTTAATCATCCGACAGGCTCAAGGAGAATGGGAAACAAGAGACGTTAAACTCTTCCCTTATAAACAGCATATGGAGGACCTCAACAAACGGTTCAAGTTGGTACAATTCAGGTACATTTCTCGCTGCCATAATGAGTTAGCATACGCACTCGCAACCTTGGCCTCCATGTTGACTTACCCTGGAAACGCCTATATTGATCCTTTACAAATCCAAATCAAAGAAAGGGATGGGTATTGAAATGTGACTGAAGCAGAGTCCAGCACACAACCCAGGTATTATAACATCAAGAGATTCATGAAAACACAGGTGTATTTCTGAGCAAGCCACCGGGGAGCAAAAGAAAACCATCGACGGCAAGCAAGCAATTTCTTCTTGAGTGGCGATACTTTATATAAAAGGACTGCAGATCTTAACTTGCTGAGATGTGTTGACACCGAGGAAGCCGGGAGAATTATGCACGAAGTACATGCAGGAGTGTGTGGGCCTCATATGAACGGGTACGTACTGGCAAAGGAGATACTCCTAGCCGGGTATTGCTAGATGACTATGGAGAAAGATTGCTTCAGCTTCGTTCGGAAATGTCATCAATGTCAGGTGCACGGTGATTTGATTCATGCATTTCCAACTAAGTTGTATCCTATGTCAGCACCCTGGCCATTTGCTGCCTGGGGCATGGATGTCATTGGGCCGATCGAGCCAAAAGCCTCGAATGGACATAGATTCATACTGGTTGCTATTGACTACTTCAAAAAATGGGTTGAAGCCATCACTCTTAAGTCTGTTACCAATAAAGCGGTGGTGGATTTTGTGCATTCCAACATCATTTGTCATTTTGGGATTCCCGCAACCATCATTACAGACAACGGAGACAACTTAAACAGTCGTCTGATGGGAGAAATATGTGAACAATTCAAGATAACACATAAAAACTCCAGCCCTTACCGGCCCAAAGCTAATGGTGCCATCGAAGCAGCTAACAAGAACATCAAGAAAATCTTGAGGAAAATGATTCAAAGCTCAACTCAATGGCATGAAAAGTTGCCTTTTGCATTGCTGGGATATCGTACCACAGTACGCACATCATTAGGAGCAACTCCTTATTTGCTGGTCTATGGGACAGAAGCTATCATACCCGCAGAGGTAGAAATCCCTTCGCTCCGAGTAATTTTCAAAGCAGAAATTGAAGATAGTGAATGGGTTAAAACTCGTTTGTAGCAGCTTTCATTTATTGATGAAAAACGAATTGCTGCGGTGTGTCACGGGTAGTTGTACCAACAAAGAATGGCCCGCGTTTACAACAAGAAAGTGCGCCCTAGGAATTTCGAAGTCGGGAAGCTGGTATTGAGGTATATACCTCCTCACCATCAGGAAGCCAAAGGAAAGTTTGATCCAAACTAGAAAGGTCCGTACATTATCAGAAAGATACTGCCTAAAGGAGCATTGTACCTGGGCGACGTTGAAAGACATGAGCCCGAGGCTGCAGTAAATACAGATGCAGTAAAAAGGTAATGCGTTTGAACTCCTTGCCGCAATGACTCTGGTTGATTGAAATTACAAAGGCTTTTCTTTTCCCCTACCATAAACACTATCAATCCTTCACAAAACCTTTGAGCCGGTTACATTTCTTTGATAACTCTCTTTGGAACCTGGAAGTGTTTTTCAAAAGAAAAGAAAAATGAAAAAAATGAAAAAATGAAAAAAAAAATAAAAAAAAAATATATATATATAGAAGAAGAAGAAGAAGAAATACAAACAAATTAGTTTAGGAAAAAACTTCCTGAACTACATCTGACTTGATTCCAAAAGGATACGTAGGAAGCCTCTCCCTGAGGTTCAGTCATATCAAAATAAAAACCCCATTTCCCCTAGAAAACCAAAACTGTGGCAGAAATGTATTGGTTCGGTTACAAATCCGCCCGAATGGTTCCAGAGTTGTAGATTTCCGTCCAACTTCCTTTACACAAGAAGCTTAATCCAAGCCCTTCAGATCAGTTGACCAAAATAGGGACGTGAAAAACACCTTTTTTTGGATTCGGCACAACTCAAATTTTTGAGAGAAATAAAATGAGAGAGTCTTATCGGTGAAAACCTTTGGGCACCATAAGGAGACGGCAAGCAGAGAAAAACAAAATGAGAGAGTCCATTTGGTGAAAACTCGCAAAGAGCGCTATCGGGCGATAAGAGAAGAGAAATGAGACAGGCCGATTGGCGAAAACCCGAAAAGGGCGTCGTTGGCCGAAAAGAGGAAATATTGCCGGTCAAGTCTGAATAAGTTTCTTTGGTTTTGAAAGATTTGAAATCAGAAAGCATAAATGGATCTAGGCCGGGTATTCAGTCCAAGAAGCACATTGCTACCACTTAAAGCAGGCACATACTCACAGATATGTCCCCTCTTTTTCCTCTAAAAGAGACATGCCTCTCTAAAATTCATGTTTCATTCATTTCCCTTTTAACTTTGATGTCCTGTCCATCCCTTAAGAAAGGCAGCAGGGCCGGTCTCACGGGTTTTCTTTTGACAAAAGCTAATGGAAGGTCCGATATCGGCAAGTGCATATAGCCAACCCCTGTTGATCATGACGACTAATGCTTCAAAAGTAGGAAAATAGAAAGAAAAGAAATTCAAAGTTATAAAGTCCATGAAGATGAATCAAAACCGAAAGGGTTAAGCCCAAGCAGGATAATGGTTCCTACCAAAGATCCCAAAGGCAAGCTTTGAAATCGAAATAAGGACAAAAGTCATAACCAAAGGCCCGGAAAACAGAAGCCCACCCAGAAATGAGGACCCCCCGGCCAACCTATGAGGCGAAGATCAAAGTCAAGGGTTTCTCGTCCAACATAAATGAGTTTGAAATCAAGTAGAATAAGGCCGCAAACCCAATCACTGTTCAAACTAACAGTTTGTTTTGTTTTTGAATTGAAGTAGACACAAGTATAGTCTAGAAAAACAAAAGGAACACGGGGTAAATACAACCAAAGGAATGGCGCAAGCACCAAGAATGGTGTTGCATCAATAACAAAAGGGAAGTTTTTCATTTCATTCTTTTCCTGCAAACTTATAGCATGGGTTTCCAATCCCTAGCTTCTCCTTGTGCAGCTTGTGGATATCCTCGGCATAACCAGGGAACTGCATTCCACCCCCTCCTCCGGCATAGACCAAGAAATTTCCTTCCTTCGCTCCCCGACATAACCTGGGAAGTTTATTTTTACATCCCCAGCATAACATGAGGACCTCTTTTCCCGCTTTTCACTCCCCAAACGTAGTCCGAGAATTAGAGTTCTTCTATCCGTAGTACAACTTAATGGTTTTCCTTCCCTGCTTTATCCCCAGCATAGTCAAAGGATCTCTGTGGCCCTTCACTTCCTTGTAATCCCCTGGGATAACCCAGGAATTCTTCCATTTATCCCGGCATAACCCGTGGATCTCCCTAGCATAACCTAGGAGTTTTAATTCAATCCCGGCATAACCCGTGGATTCCCGTGGCATAACCCAGGAATTATCCATTCATCTCGGCATAACCCGTGGATATTCCTAGCATTGCCTAGGAGTCTTCTCTCAATCCCGGCATAACTCGCATATTCCCCTGGCATAACCCAGAAATTATTCATTCATCCCAGCATAACTTGTGGATCTCCTTAGCATAACCTACAAGTTTTCTTTCAATCCCGGCATAACCCACGGATTCCCTTGCATAACCCAGGAATTGCCCATTAAATCACGGCATAGCACGTGGATTCTCCTGGAATAACCAAGGAATCCCCCATTCAATCCCGGCATTACCCGCGGATTCTCCTGGCATAACCCAGGAATTCCCCATTCAATCCCGGCATAACCCGTGGTTTTCCTTCCATCCCCAGCAGGGACTTTTCATTCCTCTCCTGGCACAACCCGTGGATCCTCCTCCTATCCTTTGTAAGGATCCTTTCTCCTGCCTAACATAACTTGGCAGTCAGTCCTAAGGATACACAATCTTGATTTCTGTTGTTTTTTTAAAAAATAGCTCAAATTTGTGTTGTAAATAACTCATAAAATTTTCCCAGTGAAAACTAGAGTAGAAAATTCTGTTCATTTGCTTGTTTTGATGTCCGAGCAGGTTATACCTCAAGGCACATAATTCAAGACGACCGGAAGTGGGAGCCTCAATCCAAAATAAGAAAAGAAAGAAAAGAACAAAAAGAAATGAATTAAAAATGATGAAGCGGACAGAGACACAGATTTTTCAAAATTGATTGAAATCTCAAGACCCGCATGTCCTGTTTCGTTTCAAAATTAAGGAATAGGCCAGCAGCTGCAGCTAACGAGCATCAAGATTTAGATTGAAGTCTGCTACAAGAGCTAGCCAAGACTCGAGATCAAGTTTCAAGAGACTCATGAATAGAAATTTTGTAACTCGTAGATGGTAGACCTATGCTAGCTTAGCTGTTTTTTTTCTTTTGGGTAATAAAGAGTCGGTAAAGGGTAGCAGGAGCAACAGCAGTGAAATCATAGCCCACGATAGTCCCAGCTACCAAAACTTCCAGAACTACAATGACCTGATTCCTTTATCGCCGAGGATATGTAGGCAACCTTTGAAGCGAGGTTCGGTCAGAAATTTTTCAAGGTGCTTCACACGGAGTATTCAGTCGGATGAAAATCGCTCATGTTTGCTCACTTGTCTTTGCACGAAAACTCTTCGTGTTTCCGAGCAAAGAGGGGCAGCTGTGAGCATGTGATTTTTACCCCGTTGAGATGACTCCTGCAGGATGTTCATGTTTAGGATTTTTTCTCTTTAATATTTATTTTTTGGATTTATTTTTAGGATTTAACTGCGCATATCAGTGTGTTTTCATTAATGCATGCATAAAAATCATAAAAAATACAGAATTGCACAAGCATTAAATTTTAATTTCATAGTTTTGCTAGATTAATTGGTAATTAATGTTATTTTTGCAAAATATAAAATCACAAAAAATCAAGTAGTTATTCGGGCATTTTAATTGTTTAGCATTTTATGGTTAATTTTTATTGTAGCACTTTTTTATTAATTTTTTCACAATAGATAGTTATTAGTGTGATTTAGCTTAATTAAAATTTTCAAAATACAATTAGGAAATAAAATAAATAAGAAAACAAAACAAAAAAGGGATTTTTAATAAATCACCCAGGCTGGCCACAATTGGGCAAAACCTGGGTGGCCCAAATCAATTGAATTCTTGAAAAGTACCCAAGACCCAGCCCAATAGTTGGTCTCCGACCCAGTCCACAAGAGATGCCCCAAAACGACACCGTTTTGGGTCAATTCATCTTAGCCGTTGATCCTAAGCAATCCAATGGCCCTGAAACCACTCCCCAAATCACATATATATGTCCAAATGTCTTTGTGTATTCAGAGACCAAATCTGCATCTTCCTCGTATCTATAACGTTGGTGTATCACCACCCCGTTGCCACCATAAACCCACCGTCTACCACCCCTCAACCACTCGAACGCTGCTGTCGCAAATCGCCTCTTCACAGCGGCGGTCGGTCACCAAATGGCCTCAGAATTACACCACTAGACCATCTCAACCCCCTCTTTCCCTTCCCACCGTTGGTTTCTTTCAAACAACTCCCCAACTCTTCAAATATTTGACAGAAGAGTCGCCGGCACCGCCATCTCCGGTGACACCAACCCTAAACCAACCCAAAATAACACCCCTGAACTACCTTTCCTCCCTCTTCCCAACCATCTAAACCCTGCTCTTCGAATCCTATTGGATTGTGTCGAATATCAAATTGAAGATTAACCCAAAACCCTAAAACTCACCAGAATCCCATGAAATTGGTCCCTGGTAACCGTCTCTTGTCCCCATCCACAACCCTCCCGCCCACAACCCTTGAATACAACCGGATACGATTGAAAATCAAATCTGAAACCTAACCTTGTCTCAAAACCAACTGACCCCCCTGAACCCTTTTTCCATCTTTAAAACGTAAGGCAAAAGGTAAGTTCCTGCTCTTTTATTTGCGTTTATTACTGTAATCTTGTTTGTTTTCTGTTCTAGTTGTTTTTGTTTGTTTTGATTTTCATTTATTTAAGTTTGTTTGTTTTTTATATTTTCATCTCAAAATATTCTAAGTGATCATATGTTCATCCTTGCCTCTTGTTTCATTTTGTCTTCTTTAGTATTACTTGTTTAAGTTCATTAGCCTTCTATCTTTTCATCTTCAAGATGTTCTGAGTAGTTGTTCCCATCCAGAGTTACATGCTCGTCCTGGTTGTCTTTTTATTGATTTTATCTTCCTGATTTTTCATTTGCTCATCTTTGGGAAATTCTGAGTAGTTATCACATGCTCATCTTTGTTTTCTTTTAGTTTGATTGTGTTTTCTACCTGTTTAGCTTTGAAAATCCTAGTGAGGTATTTCTATCTAGAGTCATATACTCATCCTGCTTCTCTTTTATATTTGATTTTGATTCTCATTTGTTTAAATACATTAAGTTTCATCTGCTCATATTTGAAATATCCTGAGTATTCGCCTCCTTGCTTGTTTGTGTTTAAGTCTGGATAACTTGTCTTGAATGGTTTGCTTAACATTTGAAGCCGTAGCCTATTCTTGTTGACATTGTTTGGATTATTGTACTGAACTCACAATTAGTCATATTTGGTTTGAAATTGATTAGTGCCTTGCATTTCTGAAATTTGTGTTGTTCAGCTTTGTATTGTTTCTAATGATATGTGCCTGAGTATAAATGTTGCAATCCTGACTCTTAGACGTTTGCCTTGGATAAATCTGCAATTAAATAGAATGGCCATGGCCACCCTTTCAGAGTTTGATCCTAGTTTATGTAGATAATTTTAGTGTATGAATTGAAAATAGTTAACCATGGTCAGTTTCTGACCAAATGAATAGGAATCTGGGTTTAAAATACTTAGGCTAGTATTAAAGAAAAAGGGATAGGGGTATTAAGGGCATTTGAATATAAGAGGTCTTGTAACAAACTCCTAGAAAATTATAATGAGGGGTCTAAGTATAATTTCTGCCTCTAAACTTGAGGCACAAGTCAGAAAACCAAGGACCATTTATTCAAAACTGCAAAATGGATAAAGGACTAAAAGGAAAACAAAGAAATTTATGTTGCCCTAAGACTTCAGTTATAAAAGGGGGACAATCTGATCATTTCAAAGGGACTTTTGGAGATTTTTTTTCGAGCAGATTTTTGAGAGGATTAGGGATTTTCTTCTTCAGACTTTTCGAGAAAATTAGGATATAAACTTTAGATAGATACAACACTTCCATACATTATTCAGAAAATCCTTTTTCTTCTGATAAAACTTTCTTTAATAATTAATACGAGTTGAAGATGGACTGAATGTGCATTCTGAGATGCTGTAGACATCTATTTTCACTACTTGCATTTCAAATTTCCTGTGTTCCTGGGTTTTTACTGGTTGTGTGGATGATGTGTTTGCTTGCTACTCTCTTAACCTTACTCATAGGTTCTTCTTTTTTCTGCTGAAATTCCAGGTATCCATTCTCACTCAATACGTCCCCTTGGGAAAGATTCGGCATACGTCCCTGTTTGCATGTGTATCCGACTATTCCTCCATCATATCATGATTCTTTTTGCCTACATAGAGTTTGATTCTGCATCACTTAGTCAAAAGAGGACTTCAAAACGAAAAGTTATGTTAGTATGCGTGAAAAGCAACTGCTTGAAAATGATGGAAGAAAATCTCAGTAACATTTTTCTAAGCAGAAAGACAAGAAGGGTTGCATTGATGATAAGCAACTCCCATTTCCAACCGAGAGGTTGTGAGTTCGAGTCTCCCCAAGAGCAAGGTGGAAAGTTCTTGGAGGGAAGGATGCCGGGGGTCTATTTGGAAACAGCCTCTCTACCCCAGGGTAGGGGTAAGGTCTGCGTACATACTACCCTCCCCAGACCCCACTAAGTGGGATTATACTGGGTTGTCGTTGTTGACTATATGATGATTATGTACAAAAATTAGAGTTTTAGCCAATTATAATAGTTTATGCGACTCTGCTAGAACAACGGGATCCGGGGGTGCCTAACACCTTCCCTCGGGTGAACAGAATTCCTTACTCAAGAATTTCTAGTTCGCAGACTCCAATTAGGCAGTCGAAAAATATTCCTCGATTTTGGATTTAAAAATAAACCGGTGACTTGGGACCCCAATAGTCGAACCTACCCGAGTGGTGAATCTTAAATAAATAATTAATTCCATTTCAAATAATGTCACTTTAATTGGGAAAACTCCCTTATACGTGTCATCCTTCGGGGTAGCCGTGTAAAAAGGAGGTGTAACAGTTACTCTCATTTAGCCCTAATACTGCTATTCTCTCAATTTTCTCTCCTTATTTACAAGCCGTTCAACATGTAAATCCAAAGCAAATAAATGCGCAAGTAGCACGTAATATACATCAGGATGGTCTTTTCATTTCGGGTCACCTGTCCTAGAAGGACCCAACCCCTGTGTTGAGTCCCCTAATTCAAATGTACGTGATGCAAACAAGCCTTCTTACTAGGGATCAGGCATGAGGTTTTGTTATACTAGGTTCAAAATCTAGGTATTTTTTCTAGACCGTGTACCCGACCGGACAACTCGAGTCGAGGAGGAGCCTACGTACAGGGTACCCGAAAGATCGTCCGGCTAAGTAACTTGTCCGAGCCTCTTTCTTATTGAAAGGAATGACATTAACAGAATAGGGAGTCTCTACCAGTGAGCACATCCCCGAAGATAAGAAGAGAAGGGTTTTGTAACAGTTTATATATATAATTCATCCAATATTAAAGCGGTAAAGCATTTAGCATCTATAGCATGGAACATGTAATGAAATCAGATAAAGCCAAATATAACAGTTATGCTAAGCTCGAATTCTTGAATCCTGAACCAGAGATTTTGGACCAGTTTCCTTCTTGCCCCAGCAGAGTCACAGAGCTGTCACACCGCCTTTTTACACGGCAACCCCGAATGATAAACATATAAGGGAGTTTTTCCAATTAAAGTGATATTATTCAAAATGGGATTATTTTTTTGTTAGAGTTGCCACTTGGGATAGGTTTGGTTTTTGGGGTCCCAAGTCACCGGTTTAATTAGAATCCCAAATTTAGGAATTTTTGACTGCCCAAATGGAGTCTGCGAACCAGAAATTCTAAGTAAGGAATTCTGTTGACCCGAGGGAAGGTATTAGGCACCCCCGGATCTCGTGGTTCTAGCACGGTTGCTTAAAATACTATAATTGGCCAATTATCTGATTTAATAGATGTTTCAAATCTATAGTGCAACTTCAAATTATTTACCGCTTTTAATTAATTTTATGGAAGATTGAACATCGTTTAAAACGTACCTTTAGATTGTGTCACATGAAATGCACCCACAATCCGAAACACATTTTATTCAACGTTTTAGGATTTGGATTTGGGTCACATGAAATGCACACACGAGTTAGAAAAGTAATATTATTAAATACGCGCCTAAAGCAACTACGCATTTGCACTTTGCAAGGGCCATGAAATTTACTAAATGGCACGGCTCAGAATCTAAGGATCCATTCAAGATTAAATAAAAACGAGGGTCTTGCAATTGTCATTGTTTTTTGCCTGGCATAGCACACCTCACTAACTAATGGGCTTTTGTTATTCTCCAATGCTCCTACGGCCTAATAACCAAATGTGAAACAACATGAAATTGAGTTTTCTACACAATTATTCTTCTCTCAGCCAAACATCCGTTTACTGTTCTAATCAACTTCAAATATAAGTAACAACTTGAAAACATGTCCTTTATATATCTTTTTTTTATCCACAAACTTAGCAAACATTAAAAGATAAAAGCAAAAAGCCAAAGAACATTTATAGCTTGGTGAGATAACAACAAACAACAAAATGAAGCCAACCAACTTCTGAATCCATAAAAATGGCAGAACTCACGACTTGCAATTCAAAATTCATGCTATCCAAACCATATGATGAAATTGAAGGGAGATACTTGTGAAAAATGAATAAGGAAACTTCCTCTGTCAACTACAAGTCACTGATATCAATTAAAATAGGAGAAAGCAATAGAAACAACAACTATATGATCAAGGATAATCTTATTTAATGCCTACGAAGATTGTGTATTGAAAATTACCAGACTTCATCAAAAAACAACCTTCAAGTGTCGACAAACGCATAGTAGGAGTAGCACTTCCATAGTTACCAGAAATACACGAATAATCTAGCTTGAATTTTGGGCCTTTTTTTGGTTGACGTAGGTCAGTTAGTAGTTAACATTTAAAAGTAGCAACTGTCATTTAATCTCTCAAGGACAACGCAACTAATGAAAGCGAGGACTTCATAAACATAGCATTATAAATAAACAGAAACAAAGCATGTAAATGTACGAGTCGAAACTTAGACCTTAAACTGGAAACAAAGATTAATGATCTCAAATCGAACCTCGGCGGAAACTCGAATAGAACCTCAGCACGTCAATCGAATTCCATTCACAAAATCGATAAGCACGCTAATTTTTAATGAACGAGCTAGCCTTTTTACGGAGAACTCCAGGCAAATTCAATTAAAATTCCAGCAAAGTGTACACCCATGGAAATAGGACACGAATCAGAAGCCTCGAACGAATCCGTAAACCAAAGAACACGTCGGAAAACTCAACCTCGGTGACTCGAGCAGCAAACTCACTATGATTGAACTCCGTTCGAGAACCAAACGTTTGGAAATCGATGGGTGGAAGCAGAGGACGCTGGAAAGGGTCTGTTCTAAAACGAAAACTGAACTTCTTAGTCTCTTCCTCGATTTTTAGGCGTAATTTTTGTTCTTTTGTTTTTCAATTCTTAAGGTCCGAGGCTGCTTTCTCTACAGGGGTCTGTTGGGTTTTATTTTCACTCCACCAAGATGTGTGAAGCTGCGCAGCCTCTCCTCCCTTTGCGTATTAGAGTGTAGGTTTTGTTTGTTTTTTTTTTAATTAGGGTAAGGGTAAGGGAATTGCTTGGGTTATGTGGGATTGGGTAGTAAAATTTTGGTCTGGGCTAGTTTTGATTTTTATGAAAAAATGGCCCAATTGCTTAAATTAAAATCCTATTGCAATTAAATCCATATTTTGTTTTATTTTCATTTTTTTAATTAACAATCATAGAAATTAAAAATTATAAATTAACTTTTTTTTGTAGAAACTAAAACTCTTTATTTTTTTTAATATTAAAGAACTACTTAACTTAAAACTAAAGAAAAATGCTAATTTTAAAGACTAAAAGATAAATATGTAAAAATGACCATTTTTAGGATTTTTCTATGATTTAAAAATGTTAAAGACGCATGAAATGCAAATATATAAAGAAAATTCCTAAATTTAATAAAAATTATTTTTGGTCTATTTTGTAGGAGTTATTCTCGTGTAGGGAAAAAATCACGTGTTCACAAGTATGAGGACCTGAAAGAGTTCAAAGATATGCTAATGTGCCTTATAGAACAATATGATGATATACAACTGCAGGTACAAAAGCAAAGGGCAACTATTCACAACTTGGAAGCTCAATCGAATAAATTAATTGAACCTAGTAAAGCGCAACAAATTGACATATTGGATAGTAGCCAATATGAGTATGAATTGGCTGTATAAATTGCCATTATACTGGAAGATTTAAGAAAATACGAGGAAGAGCTAGAGGAGAAGGCCAAAGTAGAACACCAACAATCAATCGAACTAGATTTTGAGGATGTTGATGTCGTAGAAGAGATACTAGAGTCAACCAAGTATATTGAGGACACATAATTAGTTGATTCTAATGTCATTAGTGTTACGGATATTGACAATCCCAGTGTTTGTATAGTTGAGACTCCAAGCATTTTTCACATTGTGTATGGATGATAATGTGAAAATAGAGTTGTTCGAGCCACTTGAGGAGTCAAAGAGTAAGGAACAAGATACCTACATTTTGGAATTCTTCGTGCCAGAAAGTCGGGAATACACATCTCATCCAAAGGCCAAGAAGTTCAGAATACTATATTATTTTATTGGACAAGACATATTCGTTCTACCACCCCAGAAGCATGATCACAGAGCAGAATCAAAACTTAGGGTCCAATTCATAAGTTTAAAGTGGAGGCAGAAAGTGATTCGTGCCGTATCGCGTTGTTAAATCAAGCATTTGTTGGGAGGCAACCCAGCTTTACTGCTTTCTTTTTATTTTATTTTTTAGTTTTTATTAATTGTATTATGTTTGTAGTGTCAATTTTTGATATTCTAGGAGCATGGAAAGCAAAGTTATTGGAAGGATGCAACATCAAACTAGATGGTTCAAACTAAGTGTGAGGTACCCGCATGAAGGACCAGGCCTGGGAGAAGTCTGAGTACCCCATGAGCTGCTAATGCTTCAGCCTTTGGCATACCTGGGAGTTTCTTTTACCCTCTTATTAGTATGTTGTGCATTGGGTACAATGCATAATTTTAAGTGTGGGGTGAGGAGATTATCTGGGTGACTTTCTATGGTATTTTAGTTATGTTAGTTTAATCGAATAATATTTCTTTTTAAAAAGATTGGACTTTTCGCGATGATGGATCTATTAGAAAATTTTCTTGAGGTATTAAGTCTAATAAAAAGATAAAAAGATTTTCTTTTGTTAGGTAGTGTAGAAATCCCCCGTTGGTTTTTCTTTGTGCCACGGTTCTTTTCCAAGGGTTTTATTTGAACAGGATATAGCTAGTTTCTTTGAGAGCGGGAGTCATTCTGTTGTGTTTCGAATTGAAGCAATATCTCTTGACTTTGTTATGCCTTGAGAATAGGGAATACTTTCGTTGTGACGCTTAGACTTAGTTTTTAACTCTTGTATAAGTACCTTAAATTGTATGATTTTAACTTTGCTTAATTGTTTTGACTAGAGTGTCTTGATGAATCCAATCTTGAGTGAGTTATGTGCCATGTGTGTGAGGTTTGAGTGTTATTCTGTGCATTGCATTTGATGCCTATATCTTTCCCTGTGTGTTTGCAAAGTGAAAGAGTAGTTTTCTTCTGTCATAAAAGTGATATAGGCGTTTCTTTGTTGGCCAGATATGTATATTTTATCCGCCTAATTGTACGGTATCGTAGTTAACCCCTTTGAGCAAGTAATCCTATTTCTTTAGTAACTATATTACAAGCCTTACCCATTTGTTTGAATTAAACATCTATTTGAACCTTGTAATCTCTCATGAGCACTTGAATTATTATGAGATGTGTAAAAGTTAAAGTGTGAGCTGATTGGTGTGATGACCCAAAAGGTCATCACTTGCTTTTAAATTGAATATATTCCGAGATTTTAAAAACCTCTTTTACAATTATCTTGATTTGCATGCGCAGTTCGGATGCGTAGGCGAAAAGCTATTATATGAAAAATATGTGAAAATAGTAAAATTTTGACTTAAAATGTATTTAAGTTGACTTCGGTCAATATTTTTGGTAAACGGGCCCGGTCCCCTAATTTGACAGCCCTGGAAGGTCCGTGAAAAAATATAGGATTTAGGCATATGTCCAGAATCAAATTTCGAGGTCCTAAGTCCAAGACATGAATTTATAGAAGAAATTATTTTCTGAAAAATATAAAGGTTTTTGAAAGTAAATTATTATGTGAAACCTGTGGTATTGGGACCGTATTATGGTTCCGAAGTCCGGTAAATGTTCAATATGATTTACATGTATTGTCGGTAAAGTTTGGTAAGAAACAAAATCTATTTGACGTGATTTGGACCTTACATGCAAAATTTGATGTTGTAGACACGTAATTTTTGACCCTACCCAAGATCTTACATATTTTAGCATATAAATATTTAATTTAAGGCTAATATCAATATTTTAGCTAGTTTTGACCATTTTACTTTTATACCAAAAATAAAAATTACAAAAATATTTCCTTTTTTAGCTAATCTAGTTACTTTTAATTTATCTACTTTACATAAAATTCAAAAAAAATAGTTTCATTTTAATTTCAGGAATATTATTTTAATTTTACAATAATTTTTAAATTTTTTTATCTTTTAGTATGATATTTGAAAAATAAAAAAAACGTTTGTTTTAAGGGGTAATTTTATTTTAATAGTTATTTTACTTAAATAGAATTAATAATAAATAGTGTAGTATTTTGGTCTTGTTTTAGAAGAAAAAGTACGCAATTTGGGGCTAGTTTTGTTTAGTCTTAATTGAAAATGCCCAATTTGAAATTGCCCAAAACATTAAGCTCATAACCTATTCTCATTTAACCTAATCTAATCGCTATCCCTAAATAATAATACATACACCCAAAACATAAATACACACTCAAAAAAATACCATCAACCGTTGTCTTCTTCCAAAATCAAAGAAAACTCCTAAATCTCTAGAGCAAAAGCTGCGCATCAGCTAGAGAAGGAGAAACGAAAATGGGCTGCTGCCTTCTCTTATTCTTCATGAGTTATAACCCATAAAAATCATCTTCTTACCCTTGGCTTTAGCCATTAATAGAGTCTTTCTTGTTAGAATTATGATTCCTACTAAAATACAATAGCCTTCGTATCGAATAATTTGGAATGAACAACATAAGCTGAAGCGTACCTGAATCCATATGTGGAAAACTTTAATCCTCTTGTTGAAGATTGTCCAAAGTGTGCCTTAGAAAGTTCCTTAGTCCTTCCTTCAAGATTGTCTCCTTGATCCTTCTTGAAGTATTGGTTTCACAACAACAATAGTATCACAATAACAAAATTGGAGTATGGCTTTCCACAAAGATATGCAAGACAACAAATGGCTCTCTTGATTCAATGGGAAGAAGAAGAGAATATCTTGCTATATTGTGGGAACCATAACCCCCACTTATAACATATGAGTTATGAAACTCAAGAGTCATAAGCATGTAACCATGGTTACATATATGTAACCTTAGCTAGCCCATCATTAACTAAGGTTACCCTTTTGGGTATCTACACATTAGTCCTACACTTTATATGATAATACATTGGCCCCCTTAACTTAATGTCCATAAGACCACTTATTTAGGCCAAACCAAAAGATAGCACATAACATATAATTTATCCTTATATTGTTCATATGTATGTAGATATAAGTCCATATATCTTACAATCTCCCACTTGGACGAGATACACATACATATGTACAAACCTTAGCATTATATGTTACAATATAACCTTATGAGCTCAAAATTGCTATCACAATAAAATTGTCATGAACAATCCGGTCCATCAATCATACCAACATAGGAACTAAGAGCTCTTAGTTACTCTTGCGTAACTAGAACCAACATAGATCACGTATATCAATATAACCAACGACATGGATCAAGTGTAGGTATGTAGCATGGAAATAACATAAAGTGTGGTCAATAGAATGTCTATTTCCAACTGGTTCTCTTTATTGAGATCAATCATAAACTTTAAGAGTACAAAACTTTAAAACTGAATATCTGCGCAGATATAACTGAATTACTGAATGTAATGGACAATACATAATTGTATAATACAAACTCCCACTAAAATACATAATCCTTAACTGATTTGACACCCATACAAGCTATATGCTCAAGAAATACTTTTGGTGTCAATCCCTTAGTGAGCGGATCTGCAAGCATGGAGTTTGTACTGATGTGCTCAATGCACAACTGTCCATTCTGTACTCTTTCTTTAACAACCCGAAATTTGACGTCCATATGTTTTGCTTTCGTCAAACTACTGTTGTTATTAGCATAAGGGACTGCTGATCTGTTGTCGCATAATAGCCTAAGCGGCTTTTTGATGCTATCAACAATTCGCAATCCACTAACCGAATTCCGCAGCCATAATGCCTCATTGGATGCTTCATAACATGCCATAAATTCCTCTTCCATGGTGGAAGTGGCCGTAAGAGTTTGCTTGATGCTTCTCCTAGAGATAGCACCGCCAGCAAGCATGTAAATATAGCCTGATGTAGACTTCAGACTATCCTGACATCCAGCAAAATCGGAATCGGTATACCCAATGATCTCAAGCTGGTCCGATCTCCGATATATAAGCATGTAATACTTTGTTCTCTGTAAGTACCTCATGACCCTTTTGGCTGCCTTCCAATGATCCATTCCCGGATTGCTTAGATATCTGCCTAACATCCCAACAATGTATGCTATATCAGGTCGTGTACATACCTGAGCATACATCAGACTACCTACAGCCGAAGCATAAGGCGTCTTCTGCATTTCCGAAATTTCATAATTATTATTTGGGCACTGTTTGAGACTAAACTTGTCTCCCTTAAAAACAGGGGTGTTACCTGGTTTACAATCCTGCATGCCAAATCTTTTCAGAACCTTATAGATATAGCCCTTTTGTGACAGACCGAGAACACCTTTTGAGCGATCTCGATGTATCTGAATTCCTAATACAAAAGAAGCTTCACCAAGATCTTTCATTTCAAATTTCTTTGAAAGAAATTTCTTAGTTTCATGCAATAATGCTATATCGTTACAAGCAAGCAGTATGTCATCGACATATAAAACCAGAAAATATACTTACTCCCACTGCACTTATGGTATATACAGTCATCAGCAACATTCGGTTCAAAACCAAAAGATGTAATGACTGCATGAAACTTATAATACCATTGACAGGAAGCCTGCTTGAGCCCATAGATGGATTTCTTTAATTTGCAAACCCTTTTCTCTGATTCATCCGAAATAAAGTTTTCAGGTTGCACCATATAAATTGTTTCCTCAATGTCACCATTGAGAAACGCTGTCTTAACATCCATCTGATGAAGCTCAAGATCAAAATGTGCTACTAGTGCCATTATAGTCCTGAAAGAGTCTTTCGATGAAATTGGAGAGAAAGTCTCTTTATAATCAATGCCTTCCTTTTGAGTGTAGCCTTTTGCGACAAGACGAGCTTTACTTAATAACATTGTCCCCTGAATTCCTTTTGGTTTTAAAAATCCATTTACAACCAATAGGTTTAATACCTTCGGGCAATGTAACAAGCTCCCAAACGTCATTATCGCTCATAGACTTCATCTCATCATTCATGGCATCAATCCACTTTTGAGAGTTAGAACCCTTAATGACTTGACGGAAGTTGATTGGATCATCTTCCTCAAGTCCAATATCACTTTCTTGTTCTTGGAGAAATACAACATAATAATCCGAAATTGCATTTCTCCTCTCTCTAGTGGATCTCCTTAATAGCACTTCAGTTTCTTGAGGTTGTTGAGTTTGATTTTCATTAGTAATATCAGGGTCCTGATGGGGGAGATTTTGGAGATTGTCTTGAACTGGAGTTGTGTGATCCGTGTCAGGAATGAGAACACCCTGACCAAGATCAACAACTTGAGGGAAAGACACATGTTCTTCCTCAAAGACAAAATCTCTAACAACTTTATCTCCCCACCCCCCAAACTAAATATCCTCAAAAAACCTAGCATTACCCATCTCAAAAATAGTTCTAGAAGTGGGATCATAAAACTTAAAACCCCTGTATCTTTCAGAGTATCCAACAAAATAGCTACTAATCGTCTTAGCATCCAGTTTCTTTTCATTCGGCCTATAAGGCCTTGCCTCAGCTGGACAACCCCAAATGTGTAAGTGCTTAATACTGGGTTTATGCCCAGTCCAAAGTTCATATGGGATTTTGATTGTAGCTTTAGTTGGAACTCTATTAAGAATATAAGCTGCGGTTTTTAATGCTTCACCCCAGAGTGAGTCTGGTAAAGTAGTACGACAAATCATACTTCTTACCATATCCTTAAGGGTTCGATTTCGTCTCTCAGCTACACCATTCATCGTAGGACTTCCTGGCATAGTATACTGAGGGACGATCCCACACTCATCTAGAAATTTAGCAAATGGCCCTGGACGTTGTTCACCTGAACCATCATATTTTCCATAGTATTCACCACCACGGTCAGATCTAACATATTTAATCCTTTTGCTTAGTTGATTTTCAACTTCAGCCTTTAATGATTTGAACACGTCTATGGATTGGGACTTTTCATGAATAAGATATAGGTACCCATAACGAGAGTAATCGTCTATGAATGTGATAAAGTATTGTTGACCATTCCTACAAGGAGTAGGGAATGGCCCACAAATATCTGTATGTATCAATTCTAAGACGTCCGTAGCTCTCTTAGCACCTAATCTCGTCTTGTTTGTTTGTTTACCCTTGATACACTCAACACAAATATTCGAATTTGAGGAATCAAGAGAATCAAGAATTCCATCTGACACGAGTTTCTGAATTCTTTGAATGGATATGTGACCCAAACGTTTGTGCCAGATTGATATAGAATTCTCATTAGTTAATTTTCTTTTGGTACCACTTAAACTTGTATGCAAGGTTTCATTATGTGAGGTTAAGCAGATCTCAAACTCATGCTAAAAACCAGACTTTTGGTCCACACTACTAGACACCAGCTAGAAGTACTTCACGGGCCAAGGATAACAATGGAATAGAGCAATTACTTTTGTAATCAGCTCATAAGCTTTACTGGCCACAAAAGGAAGAGGAAAAGAAACAACGCAAGAAAGAGAAGAGATTTGAAGCTTATGACACTGTTTCAGTTTTCCTCCGGGCCACCTAAGGAAAGGACAGAGGATGGAGTACTAAAGCACCACTTGAGCTTTAACCTTTAATCAACTTGGGTGCACGCAGCAATGAGTAACTTACCCAGCAAATGCAAGCATATCCATCTCAAAACGAAGGTGTATTGTCATAAAGTGGCCTTGCGTACGAAGTTTATTGACTATTGAGTTGCTTAACTCCATAATATGAGGCTTAAATTGAAGAGCGTGATAATTAACTCGACATCTCAACCGCTGGTACTCAGGATTATCAATCTCTTCTGCCAGTCGATGCGAAAAAGGAGTAAGATAAATGGCACCATGTTCCTTCATCGTCTTTAGAGCCTCTGTTGTATACCAACTGATAGGAGCATCTCTAGGTGGTCGAATCTGGAATAAAAATGCTTTCATTTTAAGTCCATGAGAACGTTGCTGGGTCTAGAGCTTTATGTACATCTTGTGTATATGTATTTATTTACCGAGAAAATGGTAATAATAATTAAATTTGTAAATGGGACACTAAAAATACGTCATCCATTTTTATGCTCGTTGTTAGAGTAATTGATGCTAGGTGTATTAATTTTAACAATGAGATACAAGCAAAAATAGGGCAGTAATCATACCGTAGAGCTTGCTAGCCGGGCTTCGGACTGGTTGATGAAAGACCTTGGGGTCGGTATACGGCTCGAGCTCAAGCTATCGGGGTTAACCGGGAAGTGGATAACAGTTAAGATATAATTAAAGAAGGCTCTTTATGGAAAATACCAAACAATAAATGAAGAACAAGTATGAAAGCAATAAATGCAAAGAGTAGCCCCGAGCGAGTAAGTCAGAGAGAAGAGAGTGAGTGAGAGAGAGAGAAATTATTGATCTTGTGTAGAATGATTGGAGAAACAGCAACCCCATACAAAGTGGTGTGGATTCCCTTTATATAGGAGATGAATCCGATTATAGTACAACATACATTAAATATAAAGACATGGGTTGGGATGGCTAGACGCGACGCCTCGGCACAGGCTCTAGGTAGGCCGACTCTATCAGACTTAGCTGCGTGACTTGGGAATTTCCCCTTTTGCTCTAGCCTCAATCTTTGTCTTCTTTGAGTCGGGCCTCGACGAGCCCCTAGGGAGGGGACTCGCTCGCAACTCCACGTCCTCGGGGTCTCGAGATATTCTTTTGAAGTGACTTGATAGCAAAAAATAAGGCCCTCTGAACACATATAGATAGTCTCCATATTTCCCATACGAAGCGATGGAAATAATTCTAACACCTGACTCCTCGAGCTTCTCATGGTGATTTCATACAGATGATGTAACCTGTGACGCAAGTTTTTGCGATAATCGGGACATCCCATGGACTTGTGTTTTTGACATCATTCAATGCACTATCGATTCCCATTCTCCAAAGTGAAAGTACCGCTGTCGATTTAGTTCTTCAAAATGGACTTGTGTTTTATACATCATTCAATGCACTATCGATTCCCATTCTCCAAAGTGAAAGTACCGATGTCGATTTAGTTCTTCAAAAACTCAGTAATTACGTCCGCTGGTTAGTCTTCCAAAGGCCTTGGTGACCTGTCATAATCTCCTATAAATGGGGGTGCTCTGGCATTGTTTTTCTATCCAAGTACCTTCATCTGCTCATTCACCCATTTCTCCTCATTATCTTCCTCTATTGTTGATCACCATGTTCGAAGTCTACGTCCTCAAGTTCGTTTGGCATCATTTTGATAAGTTGTGTCATGGCCATTTGCTTGAGCTCAACTATGCTCTTCCGTTGCTACTGCATTTGTTGCATATCTTGTTGCTATCCCTATTAGCTCAAGACGACGACAGACGGGGAATCGATTCTCCCCTTTTATAGACAATCATTTGGGATATGCATCGCTGCTCAATCTCGTACCCCGGCCGGGCACACTACACCCTTTTTGGATTCTCCAAGGTGGGGTGGTATTTTCCACCAACTGTTTATACCTCACATCGGAGCAACGTCTCAAGAAGTGGCTTTGAGGCTATAGCGTTGTCGACACTCGTATTAGCCAGAACTTTCACCCGGCCACTTCTTCACTTCTTTTGGCATCTCTTTCGTCACTCTACTCTTCTCCATCTTCTCCCTTAGGGATATCAGTGTGGAAGACCGAGATAAGGCTCCCAAGGAGAGGATATCTGAAGGCGCTGCTGCAAGAGATAAACCCCTAGGCGTATGCTAGGCTCTAGGCTTTGTTTTTTGTATACCCCTGCCTCTTTATTTTTGTGTAAGGACCCCTTGCGGGCTTTTGTAAGAAAATGCTTATGAATAAAAAGATGTTTTTCTTAAATTTCATCTTTGATGCTTGCCATATCTTTTCACGTTTGTGGAGATTCTAAATGTATACCTCTACTGACGATTGTCAATATCTAACTCGAAATGCGAGTAATCCTTTCGGTCTTTGGCTCCTTTTTTAGCATGCCATTATTTTAACTAAGCCTGAAGTGGTTTGATAGACTCGGGATGTCGAGACCCTCAAGTCACATGAAGATAGTGCCTTGAAACTTGAAGTTTTTGAGAGCGACGTCTCGGTTACGGCCAGCTCCAGGCACCTAGATATTTTTTTTGAACTTGTTGTAGATAATATTTTAAGACGTTGTACATACGCCCCCAATGAGGGGTTGCCCATACTTAGGCGATGTCTAGGGGCCGAGCCCTCATGGACGGAACTCGAAGTGCCTATTTTCTTCTTGAGAGGAACTGTCAAGATCGGATATCATCTTGAGATTGGAGGTGACACTGCTAGCTTCTTAAAGCCCAAACTTCTTTCTGTGGGGCCCCTCAAGGTCGGGTACTACCTCGGGATCGGAGACGATACTGTTGGCTCCTTAAAGCCTAGCTTCTTCTAGATGGAGGTCCTCTAGGTCGGGTATCACCTCGGGACTGGAGATGATATTGTTGGTTCCTTGGAGCTCAATTTCTTATTGATGGAGATCCTCGAGGTCGGGTACCACCTCGAGGCTTGCATCAAAGTTATTGACTTCACAGGGCCTATCTTGGACAAGCCGACCATTGTTGTTTCTACATATATGTGGGGATGCTTCCGCTTCTTGGGAGATCCCACTTCTTTAGATATCTATCCTTTCATTTCCGTGTTGAGCCCTTCATTACCTTAGCACTAAAGTGTTTGTGTAGGTTCCCGCTTCAGTTTTCTAGTTTCGCCATAGCTATGGCTGTGATTTTGGGGCTTGTCCAGGAAAAGAGGGGAGAGTTTTGTTCCTAGTGCTCAAGATCTATGAGAGTTTACCTTGGAGACTATGTCTTTGATAAGAGAGAAGTATCTTAAGTTCGTGAAGAGAGACTATGGATGGGGACAGAAGGTAGCTACATGCTCTTTTTCCGGACGAGGGTATCACCGACCTGGCTGATGGATTCCTGAATGTGTACACGTATCCCTTCACACTAGGCCCTCATGATAGGCTTGTACTCGACTTTTGTTTAAAGTATCGGGTTATTTTGGTGCAGATACATCTATCGTTTTGCAAAATAGGGTTGATGATGAGGTGTTTGCAGAGAAGGCAGGACTTGAATTCACGCCCGATCACCTTGTTAGGTTGTACCAGGCTTTTCGTCATCGAGGTCTGCTAACCTTGTAGTGTCATTCGCCCATGCCCTTTATTGTTGATGATGAGGAAGAATGAGATCGAAAGTGGGTTAGTTGGTTCGTCCGAGTCTGGACGGCTGACGTTATTCCCGTGTAACTTATGCCCTACAAGTGAGTGGAGCACCTCGTGCTTTCTCAGTCTTACGCATGACTGGAGCTAGTTTGGTAATCTTATTTCCTTTTTATCTGCAGCAATCTTGTGGGCGCGGGCGAAGTTCCTGATCTACCTAGCTGGGTCTAGAAGTTGGAACCCATTTGACTTGTGACGAGCGTAGGTGGCAAGCCGTATCTTGAGGTAGATGGGAAGCAAAATATCATGGTGTGTGTGTATACTGTTTATTCCTTGTTATCCATTTGTTTTGGAAGACATTTTCCCCTTTTCATGTATTGATTTTTCCGTTGTAGGCATCAGTAGGTCAAGAGCGAGGTCGTGCTCCTCTGGAGAGGGGAAGGGGTTCCCAGCTCTCGGGCTAAAGAATCATAATAATAAGCGGGACATATATTCGCAGGGCGATAGTGCTTAGAGTAAGGCAAAACAAGGTTGGGGTTTCGTGAAGGAGATACTGTATGATCCTACCGCGCCTGAAGTTTCTAGTTCTAGAAAGATGGCTTCTTCAAGAGATCGTGTTTCGATTTGGGTTGATTCTAGGGAGCTAGACCAACAGATGTGTGCTCGGCCTTCGAGGAAGTCCGTCGACTTCACTTTGCGGTGAGCATCACCATAGGCCTTCTGAATCCTGCATCTTCCTTTTTTCATCAAATTTTTTATTTGCATGCCCTTGACAGGCTTAAGACTGAGTTGCTCCTTCATGGAGCTAGGCTCCTGAGAGCTTTGGATAAGTGTAGATCCCTTAGGCTTCTTTGCGAGGAAAAGGGAGTTGAGTTGGCACACTGGCGATATAAGGCGTATCGGAGCTCGAATTACGAAAGTTATTCGATGGAGCAGGTAACTTCCCATCTCGGATGTGTATGCATTTCACATTTTACTTCTAAGGTTAACTCTTTTCCTATCCCAACTACAGAAAAAGACGGAGGCCCTGGAGCGTCTTAGGGGTGAAGCCGATTGAATTAGGAATGGTTGTGGCGAGCTAAGAGCACGAGCGCATTCATGCGTTAGAGGATAAAGGCTCCTTCGATAAATTTCCTACCCTTGAGGTCTAATTCCGCTTATTTTATGATAAAACTTCAGTTTAAGCGGATATATGATCACAAAGCTCAAATCCAAACTTTTAAAGTTCAGGGCTGAGATCGTTGATGCTCTGACCGAAGCAGCACTGAGCCGGACTAAGGCCGATCAAGAGATGGTGATTTTATTAAAGAATGCTACCGATGCCCAAGCCGAGTTAAAGGGGATCCTAGATCATGAAGAGAGGATTAAAGAATATGCTCGATGCAGATCCTAAAGAAAAGTCCTCGGTGAGATCAGCGCCAAAGATTTTGTCCTCTTGAAAGAGTTGGCACGAGCGAGGGCGGACAAGTATGGTGATCGGTCACTTCTATCCGACATCGAGGATAGTGAAGATGAGGCTAGTAGGCCGTAGCCTTCAGGGGCGGGGCGTAAACTCTGCCATCTTGTATGTGATATTTGCAGAGCGCGTTTGTAGATGGAGAATGCACTTTTTCATGTATACAAATAAAAGAAATCTTGAAACTTTATTTCTTCTATACGCCTTTCTACTTTGCTTCCGACCAGGTAGACTGGCTTCAGAGTTGGTGAGAATCCTTCGATTCGTGATATGGCTCTAGGGCCCGGAAGCTCTAACGCATTTAGTCAATACGACTTTTAGTGTAAGCTGGCGTTAGAACTCTTATGTTTTTGCTCAATTGTCTTGGGTTTAGTCTCCGAGTCGGGCTTCGACTCGAGCTCATTTGACACTCAAGCTTTTGTGTTTGTATAGGCGGGTGTCAATGGCTCTTTTATGCCTTGGGTCAGAGCGATCTTTTATATGCATGGTCTTGAAGATCATTAAGCTGGCGACAATGGATCTCACACTTTGTCCTTAGGAATGTATAGATAACTATTTTGGGACCAGTATCCAAATCGGGTTACGACTTCAGCTCATTTTGGCCCTCAAGCTTTCAAATTTGAAGCACACGATAATGGCTCTTACGCTTTTGGTCGTTGCGCTTTTAGTATGTGTAGCCCTGAGACTCATTAGGTTGGCGATAATGGCTCTTACGCGTTGCCCTTAGGCATATGTAGGTTTTGTTTTCCTCTTATTAAGGACTTTTGTAATGATTTTGCCTGACCCGTCATCGGTTTGCAAAGAACCTCGATTTCAAGTCATTAGCGGTGATGTTCGAGCACCTCATAAGGTTTAGCTCGTAGGCTAAGTAGCTCGAAACCTTGTGATTTGGAGCTCACATGGTCAAAGATCTTTTTTGCCTATATAGAGTAGCATGTTTAACTGATTCTTTTCGAAGCACATTCAAAGTAATGGCCTATGATTTTGTATCGACGGTCAACCATCCCTGAGTTGCGTAAATTCGGCTAGTATAGTCGTATGACCGTAGTAATTTTTATTTGGTCGAAGCCATTTTTGGTCTCGAGTCTAGTAGTTTTGGCGTCTATATCTAGGGTATGCCCTTTTAGGGGTCTTACAAATTCGATATATAGCCTAAACTTTGAGGTCAAGTTTTATGCATGTAAGGTCTTATAAAAAAAGGTCCATGCCTGTTGAGCTCTTACAAGCTATTCATACCTGTTGAGGTCTTACAATTTTTTCATGCCTGTTGAGGTCTTAAAGTTTTTTCATGCTTGTTGACGTCTTACAGTTTTTTCATGCTTGTTGAGGTCTTATAGTTTTTTCATGCTTGTTAAGGTCTTATAGCGTTGTTGATACTTGGTATAAGTTTTTTTAGACCGACTTTTCCCGCTTGGGTCTTACGGCCTTAGGTTTTTTTAAGAATAGAGATTAGTGACAGTCTTTAAGTCGTCAAGTTTGCTTAGGATCGGGAGCCATTACTTGTGAACTCGGAATTGCCTCATAGAGGCTTATGAGTTTAGAGTGTCGACCATGAGATCATTCACTTTCTATGTTTGTGATGCCAGTCTCTGAGTGTTCGAGACAATTTTCTTTCCTGGAGATGTTTTGTAACTTCTATGCTACCTCTTGAGGGATTATGAGTTTGGAGTCCCGACCCTAAGGCTATGCGGGTGCCGAGTTATTGACACCAGTCTGTGAGTATCTAGGGGCATTCTCGGTGGAGGGATCTTTGTTGTGAAAATACTGAGTTTCCCCAGGACTACGAAATGTTTTGACAAAAGAAGTTTTTTGATTGTTTGGCACAAGTACATGTCGTTTTGTGCCGTTCGTCCACCTTATATAGATACGGTTCATCTAACTGTTTGGCTCGGTACATCATTTCTTATTGGAACCTTGTTCAGCGTTCCTCAGTTTTCCCTTGTGAATGACCTTTCGAGGGGATGCCCTCCAGTGTTGGGGGTTGATTGCAAAAGAAGCCTTGAACACTTGTTGGATCCCCCTTAGGTAGCATGCAGGTGTTGCCTCGTTAAAAACCTTGCCGGAAAAACCCTTCTTATAAACAAAAGCTCGGTCGAAGGAAAAGAGTACACTGGATTGTTTTAAGGTCTTGAGGTCTTCGGGTTGGGTAGCACTTTCGGCTGCTCTGATCAAGTGTTTGCATATGGGTTAGCCTGAAATATGAACTGAAAAACGAGATGGTCGCACCTTAATGTGAGACGCGTCGGCGATGTTTTGAGGGTCGATATGTTCCAATCACTTGAGACGAGGACGCAGTACGGTCCTTTATTTTGTTTAATTGGGCTTAGCTGAAGATGTAGTTTAATTATCCTTTGACTCTTTCGAGAGTAGAGATATTGGTGACGGGGCTGCATCATGCGCCACGAACATTTCCCTTGCCGCATGTTTGTTCCTCGTAGACGGTTTTAATCCCATATTTTGTCGGGAATTTCATCATTTGGTGAAGAGTGGATGGCACCGCTCTTATGCAGTGTATCCACGACCATCCGAATAAGGCGTTATACCTCATGTCTCTTTCGATGATGTGGAATTTGCTGTTTTGGGTTGTGCCGACCATGATGACTGGGATGATGATTTCTCCTTTAGTCATTTCACTTGCCAAATTGAATCCATTGAGGACTCAAGTAGCATGCAAAATTTGATCAAGAACTCCAAGCTGATGTATCACCCTTGATCTGCTAATGTTAGTCGAGTTACTTGGATCCACGAGTACACGTTTTATTTGAAAAGAATTTACAAGGAAATAGATTACCAGTGCGTCATTGTGAGGTTGAGATAAGGTCTCGGTGTCCTCTTTGTTCCATGTGAGGGCGTCCTCGGGAAAATACCCTCGGGTCCCCTTTTTCCTAGTGATGGATATTTTTGCCCTTCTCTTTACGAGGTCCTACGGGGCATCGACGCCTCCAATGATCATGTGATGACATGTTGTGGCTCATTTTCCTTGTTCTTCTTGGTTGGCTCTTTTTCCTGAAACTGATTTTTAGCTCGATCGCTAAGGAACTCTCAGAGATGCCGTTTATTAAGTAGTCGAGCTACCTCTTCTCGTAGTTGGTGGCAATCCTTGGTCCTGTGGCCATGCATGTTGTGAAACTCGCACAGTAAGTTGTGATTCCTTTGTGAAGGATCTGATTGTATAGGCATGGGCCACTTAGAGTCTCTGATTTTACTGATAGCGAACACGATGTCGGGCACATCGACGTTGAAGTTGTATTTGATAAGTCAGGTGCACCTGTTAGCCCCGAGTTCCTATCAAATCAGGAACTGTTGATGAGTCTTCAAGGATCCTGACCTCGATTTACTCTCCGATCATTGCAAGATGGGTTGTACCTTAGGGCATTCCTCTTGTCTTGGGGGTACGGATGACACCTTTCTTTGTTCGATTTTGGTTCCTTTGCCATGAGCTTGTTCGGGTATATTGAGCTCGAGGGGGCTCTCAACTGGTCATCCTCAGCCCTGATTTTTGATTGATAACAGTTGTAGACGTCCGACCAGGTCACAGTCGGATACTCGATAAATTCTACTTCAGCTGTTTTAAAGCTACCGAGCTTCGTTCATTCAGACCTTGAGTGAAAACCTGCACTGCCCAGTCGTCGGAGATTGTCGGGAGATCCATCCATTCCATTTGAAAGCGAGACACGAATTCTCGCAGGATCTCGTTATCCCTTTGCTTAATTTTGAAAACGCTGGACTTTCTCGTCGCTACTTTGATAGAACCGGCATTGCCTTTACAAAAGAGTCTGCTAGCATGACAAATGAATCTGTGGAGTTAGGATCCAAGTTGTGATACCACATCATGGCCCCCTTCGAGAGTGTTTCCCCGAACTTTTTCAACAATACGGATTCGATCTCATCGTTCTTTATATCATTGCCATTTACCGTGCAAGTGTAGGCAGTAACATGTTCATTAGGGTCTGAGGTCCCGATGTACTTTGGGAGTTCCGGCATTCTTAGTTTCTCTGGAATGGGTTTCGGGGCTGCTTCCTCGAGGAATGGCCATTGCAAGAACTTTTTTGAATCTATACCTTTCATGACCTGGGGTGCGCCCAGGATTTGATTGACCTTGATTCCCAGAAAGGGACGTCACTAGTGAAAATATGGAACAAAGAATACTCGAGAAGCATGCTACCCAGAGTTCTGAGTGTCATAAACATGGAAATTACACTTTTTGGCATTCAAAAACAAGAGCTACATCCGATGAAAGGTGCCTCACAAAGGCTTCATCATTTTGCTAATGGAAAACACACGATTTCCACACCAAACAATGCATCCACAACTATTCATTGTTTCACACATTTTCTGGACACTAGGAAAAAGGAGGAATGCAGGCACACAGGAGTTACAAGTTGGGAATATTGATGTAATGTGGAGGACAAATCCTATGCGTACAAGGAGGGCTACACCAAAACATGCGTGTGACTACAAGGTATCAGAACTGGTATTTGATTTCAACTATATGTAGCGAGGTTTCTGGATATCACTACAAAAATGTTGAATTTTACTAGAGCAAAAATGGGTGCACATCAAGCGACGAGGAATGCTCATTCCATACTGGGTAGCATGGATATTTGATGCTTTTTCTACATTCATAACGCTACTTTCTACTCACTATTTCGTAGATTGTTTTGCCATCTCTCAACTAGTTCAAAATGTACTCCCATAGTGGAGTATATTTTACTCAATTATGGTATTAGGGGCTATATATTTAACATAGATTTTGTCTCTACGTCTTTTAACACACTACATTACTTTGGTTTGTCTTTTGATTTTGATTTAGATATATATAAAAACTAACCCTGGGCATTTTTCCAATGGATTGCTAAGAAAAAGACAGATAACCAAAAACTTATATAGATAATCAATATCTAAAATCACCAGTGACACAAAAGAAATATAAAAATAAAATGGATGAAGCTATAATATGATAATCTTTCCATTGATGATAAGACAGTAAAATGACTGATAATTAAAACTAACTTAATATAAAAGATAAAAAAAAATCACCGATAATAAGCCAGCAATCTTGGCCTTGTTGTGCTTGTGAACATCCTCAAACACTTGAATTTAACCAATTTGACATCATATTTTTTTACTACTGCATAAAAAACCACTCCAATAATGCTACATAGAAGTAGGAACCATTAAAATAAAATTAGATAAGATTCTGCAAAAACCTTACTACTCTGCAGGCTGATGTAAGGATCAATATATCTGCAATGTTGATGCTTAATAACATCCTTTCTCAACAAATCAAAATTATCTATATCTCTTCCATCATAAACCCTAAATTGAACAAAACACCAATTTATATTAGCGAAAACCTCTGGAATCAACAAAATTAAAATCAAGTAAAATTGACCTTCAATTAAGCACAACAGAGAGAGAGAGAGAGACCCAGTAGTAATTGAAGAGGGAGAGCAACAAGGCAATGGTAGCGGAGAGTCCGGTGTCGTGCTCATTTTGCACTTTGAGGCTTAGGGTTATTTTGTTATCGATTGTCCGTGTTCAAAGCAACGAGAAACTGGAAATCAGTAAGAAGAAGAGACACAAAAAAAAAAAAAAAATATCACAGAAATGAAGAAATCCGAGACCACAGAATTCACTGTGTGTCCTTAAGGAATTTAACCCCCTCACTGTACCCGAGGTTGTGGATTATTTCCTCCCAGGATATAACGGATATACCTGTCGTAGGAGTGGCGGTACCTCAAACGCGTACGACTTCGACGAACTCAAATTCGGGAACGAAATCACACTATGACTCGATATGTTTCAGTTTGCAGAAAAGAATGCAGAATTTTTAATGCACGAATAATTTTTTTTTCCAGTACTCGAAAATGAGGCATTGCCTCAGTTTATATAGCCTCGAATTGTGACTGTTCGGAAAGGCTTGGTGCCTGTTCGGGAAAGGCCATGCCTTTTTCTGAAAAATAAGAACGTTGGGAAGTTTACAGTTAACAAATTAATATTTTTCCCGCGGGAATTAAAAATAATTTCAGAAAATGAAGATTGAATTTTAAATAAATTTGGTCCAAAAAGATTATCAATCAATCAGATCATTTGACCAAATCCAAATCCAAATCCAAATCCAAATCCAAAGCCGAAGCCGAGCCGAGCGACGACGACGGCGCGAGGGGAGTCCCTCTTCTTAACCCTTTAAGAGCTAGAAGAAGTGCTTTCTAATATAAGCACATAACTTTCCCTTTCTACCACCAATGTGGTACAAAGCTCCTTTTCAAAGGAACTTTGCTTTGAAACTTCATTTTCCTTCTATTGTCTTCTTCCCTCCATTTCTCATTCACACCAACTTAGCTAGCTTTAATCATTAACTAGCTTTAACAATCCCCCACATGAATGGGGAATGGCTATATGATGAAAAACATGCATGACAAAAAAAAACTGTGTGATTCGTAAGCAAGGATTAATTGCATCTGGATAAGTAGATTTCTCTTTGAACTTTCCGTAGTAAGCATATGTCGGATATACTCGGTCAATCGGTAGATTTGATATCTTTGAACCGTCGAGCTTTGGTGTATACCTAGACAACCACATGTCACACAATTAACCCTTTAACCGTTTTTGGTTCTCATTGTTTTGTTCGTTTCAGCCATGAACACTTCCTGGTTCATAAGTGCGTAGAGAGCTGGCCTTACAGAGTTCTCCTTGAAGCGGCTTACACTTCATACTTACATAGGTGATTCCTAAATGTGTCATCCCGTAGATACACTATTTGATATACCCCGTATCAAACTTAGAAACCATTAAAAAGCCTTAATGCTTTATCCTGGTACTGAACATTGTCTCATCACGAGAATGGACCAAAAAGTTATTGTGACAATGTTGAACCGTCATTAATGACTTTGTTTGATCTCTTTGAACCTAGATCTTGGGATCTCATGTCTTCTAGGTAGAGTTACCGCCACGATGACTTGTCCTCGGCCATAGTCCCATTCCCCTCGATGATCTTTCAACCACTTCTCTAGTTAGGCCTTTAGTTAGTGGATCCGACACATTATCTCTTGACTTAACATAGTCAATTGTGATAATTCCACTAGAGAGTAGTTGTCTAACGGTATTATGTCTTCGTCGTATGTGACGAGACTTTCCGTTGTACATAACGCTCCCGGCTCTTCCTATTGCCGCTTGGCTATCGCAATGTATGCATATAGGAGCCAACGGTTTGGGCCAAAATGGAATATCTTCTAAGAAATTCCGGAGCCATTCAGCTTCTTCACCGGCTTTGTCTAGAGCTATGAACTCAGATTCCATTGTAGAGCGGGCGATACATGTCTGTTTGGATGACTTCCAAGACACTGCTCCTCCACCTATAGTAAAAACGTATCCACTTGTGGATTTAGTTTCAGTTGAACCGGTGATCCAATTTGCATCACTGTATCCTTCAATAACTGCAGGATACCTGTTATAATGCAAAACAAAGTTTTGAGTATGTTTCAAATATCCCAAAACTCGTTTCATTGCCAGCCAATGATTTTGGTCGGGATTACTCGTGTAGCGACTTAGTTTACTTATAGCACACGCAATATCAGGTCGCGTACAGTTCATAATATACATCAAACTTCCCAACACTCTGGCATAATCCAATTGAGAATGACTTTCACCTTTATTCTTTGTAAGAGCAAGGTTCATATCAATTGGCGTCTTTGCAACTTTAAAGTCCAAATACTTGAACTTTTCAAGTACTTTTCCAATATAATGAGATTGAGACAATGCTAGACCTTGAGGAGTCTTATGGATTTTAATTCCCAGAATTAAATCGGCAACTCCTAAGTCTTTCATATCAAACTTACTAGCAAGCATGCGCTTAGTAGCATTTATGTTAGCAATGTTGTTACTCATTATTAACATATCATCCACGTATAAACAAACAATGACGATGTGGTTCGGAGTGTTCTTAATGTAGACACATTTATCACATTCATTTATCTTGAATCCATTTGACAGCATCGTATGGTCAAATTTTGCATGCCACTGTTTTGGTGCTTGTTTTAGTCCATAAAGAGACTTAACAAGTCTACATACCTTCTTCTCTTTCCCTGGAACTACAAACCCTTCGGGTTGTTCCATGTAAATTTCTTCCTCCAACTCTCCATTTAAGAAGGCTGTTTTCACATCCATTTGATGGATTTCAAGACCGTACACGGCGGCTAATGCTACTAACACCCGAATAGATGTAATCCTCGTTACCGGCGAGTATGTATCAAAGTAATCAAGACCTTCTCGTTGTCTAAACCCTTTAACAACTAGTCTTGCCTTATATTTTTCAATAGTGCCATCAGCTTTCATTTTCCGCTTGAAAATCCATTTGGAACCTAAAGGTTTATTCCCTGGAGGAAGATCAACCAATTCCCAAGTATGGTTGTTCAATATGGATTCTATCTCACTATTGATTGCCTCTTTCCAAAATTGAGCTTCCGATGAAGACGTAGCTTCGTTGAACGTTCGAGGCTCATTTTCCAACAAAAATGTTAAAAATTCTGGTCCAAAGGAAGTAGTCGTCCTTTGACGTTTGCTACGTCTTGGATTTTCCTCATCAGGAATGTTTTCCTTTATTTCTTCCCGAGGTCGTTTAGATTCTTTGCTAGACGACGCACATTCCTTTTTATACGGATATATGGTTTCAAAGAAGTCAGCATTATCTGATTCAATTACCGTATTCACCTGAATGTCGGGATTTTCTGATTTGTGAACCAGAAATCTATATGCCTTACTATTTGTGGCATATCCTATGAAAACACAATCAACGGTTTTAGGTCCTATTTTTACCCTTTTGGGTTTAGGAACTTGCACCTTGGCCAAACACCCCCACACTTTGAAGTATTCCAAATTGGGCTTCCTTCCTTTCCACTTTTCGTATGGAATAGATTTTGTTTTGCTATGGGGCACTCGATTGAGTATTCGGCTAGCTGTTAGAATGGCTTCCCCCCACAAGTTCTGGGGTAAACCAGAACTTATTAACAGGGCATTCATCATTTCTTTCAGTGTTCTATTTTTTCTTTCCGCAATTCCGTTTGATTGTGGCGAGTAAGGAGCAGTTGTTTGATGAATAATGCCATATTCCAAACATATTTGTTCAAAAGGAGATTCATATTCACCGCCCCTATCACTCCTTATCATTTTAATCTTTTTGTTAAGTTGAGTCTCAACTTCAGTTTTGTATTGCCTGAACGCTTCAATTGCTTCATCTTTACTATTAAGTAAATAAACGTAGCAATACCGCGTACTATCGTCAATAAAAGTTATGAAATACTTCTTTCCACCGCGAGATGGAATTGACTTCATGTCACAAATATCTGTATGGATTAAGTCTAAAGGACTTGAATTCCTTTCAACTGACTTATAAGGATGTTTAGCATACTTAGATTCAACACAGATTTGACATTTTGATTGATTGCATTCAAACTTAGGCAATACTTCCAAACTAATCATTTTTCGCAAGGTTCTATAATTGACATGTCCTAAACGTGAATGCCATAAATCATTTGACTCAAGCAAGTAAGACGAAGCAGAAACTTTATTATTATTAGCAACAACTATTACATTCAGTTTGAAAAGGCCCTCTGTGAGGTAGCCTTTTCCTATGTACATTTCGTTCTTACTTATTACAACCTTGTCAGAAACATAAACACATTTAAAACCGTTCTTCACTAGAAGTCCGGTAGATACAAGATTTTTCCTAATTTCAGGAACATGACAGACGTTGTTGAGAGTCACCACCTTGCCAGAGGTCATCTTCAGCAGTATCTTTCCATAACCTTCAATCTTGGCCGTTGCAGAATTTCCCATATATATTGTTTCGTCGGGCCCGGCGGGAGCATATGAAGCAAAGGCTTCTCTAACAGCACAAATGTGGCGAGTGGCGCCAGAGTCAATCCACCACTCTTTCGGACTTCCCACTAGGTTGCACTCGGACAACATAGCGCACAAGTCATCAACCTCCTCGTTTGTTTCAACCATATTAGCCTGACCCTTCTTCTTTTCCTTTTTCGGAGCACGACAGTCTGCAGCTTTGTGTCCGATTTTTCCACAATTATGGCAGTTTCCCTTGAATTTCTTCTTGTTGGGATAGTTCCTTGGTCCCGATGCCTTTTTCCTCTTTTTCATATTAGTTGGGGCAGTTTCAACTATATGTGCTCCCCCTATGGTTGATCTCCCATTTGCCTTTTTCTCCGCTGCCTTGTTATCTTCCTCGATTCTCAACCGGACGATGAGATCTTCCAATGTCATCTCATTTCGCTTATGTTTCAAGTAATTTTTGAAGTCCTTCCATGAAGGAGGCAACTTCTCTATCACTGCCGCAACTTGAAACGCCCCACTAATCACCAAACCTTCAGCGAGGAGATCATGGATGATAACCTGCAACTCTTGAACTTGAGTGACAACAGACTTGCCATCTACCATTTTGTAGTCCAAAAACTTGGCAGCGATAAACTTCTTTAAGCCAGCATCTTCTGTTTTATATTTCTTTTCCAACGCATCCCATAGTTCTTTTGATGTTCCCACATTACTATAGACGTTGTAAAGATCATCCTCCAGTCCGCTAAGAATGTAATTCTTGCACAAAAAATCTGAGTGCTTCCACGCCTCAATTACAACAAATCGTTCATTTTCAGGTGTTGATTCCAGCGGAACCGGAATATCCTCCTTAATAAACTTTTGAAGGCTTAAAGTAGTTAGATAGAAGAACATCTTTTGTTGCCATCGTTTGAAATCAATCCCGGTGAATTTTCCGGGCTTCTCTGCCGGAGCCGGTGCTGGTGCAGTACGACTGGAGGACGCAGCATTGCTCGTAGAACCAACCACGGGGGCTGGTGTGGCAGTAACAGTAGCAGTAGCATTCAAATTTGGAGTTTGGTCTCCCATTTCTGTCGTAGGAAATAACAGAACACTTTAATAATCGGTGAAGATTTTATTTCTTCAAACCGAATCAAATTTACACAAACAGAATTAAAACAAACTTCAAATAGAATGTAATAAACTGTATGTAGTATACTTGATGAAGTTTTTATATCTTCAAATCAAGTACCCAAATGAGTAGAAAGTTCTGAAAACTTTAATCTCAACCGGAGTAGAAAATCCGAAGATTTAGTCTCCAAACAACATACAAGTTCGTTACATGCAAACAACAAAATTACAAGTTTCTTTTATTTTCTGAACAGTCACAATTTTATGTTAGGAAAAACTGTATGTAGTCACTGTTTTATGTAAGAATTTTTTTTTCTGTATTGTTGTATCGTTCTGTAACGTTTTAATCAACAGCAGATGAACTCGGAAATAATAATATAAATTCCTTAAGCTTGTTATCGATTGTCCGTGTTCAAAGCAACGAGAAACTGGAAACCAGTAAGAAGAAGAGACACAAAAAAAAAAATCACAGAAATGAAGAAATCCGAGACCACAGAATTCACTGTGTGTCCTTAAGGAATTTAACCCCCTCACTGTACCCGAGGTTGTGGATTATTTCCTCCCAGGATATAACGGATATACCTGTCGTAGGAGTGGCGGTACCTCAAACGCGTACGACTTCGACGAACTCAAATTCGGGAACGAAATCACACTATGACTCGATATGTTTCAGTTTGCAGAAAAGAATGCAGAATTTTTAATGCACGAATAATTTTTTTTTTCCAGTACTCGAAAATGAGGCATTGCCTCAGTTTATATAGCCTCGAATTGTGACTGTTCGGAAAGGCTTGGTGCCTGTTCGGGAAAGGCCATGCCTTTTTCTGAAAAATAAGAACGTTGGGAAGTTTACAGTTAACAAATTAATATTTTTCCCGCGGGAATTAAAAATAATTTCAGAAAATGAAGATTGAATTTTAAATAAATTTGGTCCAAAAAGATTATCAATCAATCAGATCATTTGACCAAATCCAAATCCAAATCCAAATCCAAAGCCGAAGCCGAGCCGAGCGACGACGGCGGCGCGAGGGGAGTCCCTCTTCTTAACCCTTTAAGAGCTAGAAGAAGTGCTTTCTAATATAAGCACATAACTTTCCCTTTCTACCACCAATGTGGTACAAAGCTCCTTTTCAAAGGAACTTTGCTTTGAAACTTCATTTTCCTTCTATTGTCTTCTTCCCTCCATTTCTCATTCACACCAACTTAGCTAGCTTTAATCATTAACTAGCTTTAACATATTTGAATAGGGTAAAGAAAATGAACTCAGATCTTAGCGATGATTATTGGTGCTTTTTTGTTTCGGAAAATTCTGCCAAATTTGTAGTAGCATTAACGACCGGATATCTTAATTTTACTGGACCGGATATTTTCCTTTAATTATTGTCCAATTTAGAATCGTCTTTAACCACCGAAACTATTTTTGGTCATTATAAATACACCTACAATGACCGAATTCACATCCCTTCGTTAAGAAGTGGTCACTAAAAGATGCATTTCTTGTTGTGATAAGCTCTTATTTTTTGACTTTCAGTATTTACGTTATGCGGCCGTGCGAGGCAATGTATTTTATTTGTAGATATTGGCAATGTGTGGCATGCATAGTATATTTTGTGGCTGCATGCAGGTTTGTTTTAATATAATGTATGAAGGAGACTCTAGCAAAAAATTTCCCAAGTCTTTAAGAGTAAATATTCGAGGATGAATGTTCCTAAGAGGAAAATGATGTTATACTCATATTTTCGTACGTAAAAGTACGTCGTAAACAAATTAATGTAAAATAAAAAATAAGATCATCTTTGAAAGTATATAAATTAAGTTATCATGTTACATCGAATGTTACATATATTGAATATACCATGAACAATAAGTACAAAGAGGGTTGGAAGATTCAAAAGCTAAAGCAATTGAGGAAAATCATGTTTCGTCGAAAGTCGATAAGTTGGGAATGTTATAACCCATACCTTTGGGGTGATACTAGGGTTCTTAACATGATAAGGAGGTTATGTTATTAGTTGTGTTAGTCGTATGATAGTTGTGTGTTAGGTTTGAAGTCAAGTGAATTGTGGAATAAATGTCGATGAAAGTTATTACAAGTTACTTTCGTAAGTTGTACTGAAATTTGGGTCAAATATAATTGCGATTTTCTCCCAATATACTTAGAGTTACAGGCGTGGTCCAATCATTAAATTGAATATCTATAATTCTATTTTCTAGCGTATTAAACCGTTTATCATTACAACATTAAAGTATAGAGAGATGCATTTTTGGAGCTTGATAGATTGCACCTACTTGCTTAAAGGAGAGTCCAAAAAGAGGCTACTCCTACATATTAAAAAAATTAATTAGATGAATATTCTGTTAAGTGTAAATTATATCTTATAAGGGTAAAAAAAATTTAATAATTTTAATGCTTTTAATATAGTATATAATATAAAATTATATATATATATATATATATATATATATATATATATATATATATATATATATATATATATATATATATATATATAAATTTTATATTATATATAAGAGAGAGAGTATCGATATATAGATTATTAAAGAATTGGTTAATAATTCAAATTAATATGAAAGACTTATTCAATAATAATACATGATTAAGATGGTGTTTGTTAGGGGTGTTCATCGGGCGGATTGAGCGGCTTTTTATTCTTAACGGTTTGGCTTAACGGTTATCGGCTTTTAAATATATTAATCTGTTAGCCACCCGATAAGATATCGGGCGGATTGGTATCGGGTTAGCTCTTATAGGGCGTTTATTGGGCGGCTTATCGGCCTAACATACATGTTTACTAGAATTTGATAGATCTCTTCAGGCAATTATAGATCAAACACCTATTCCAGTATACCTTAATATGAGCTAGCTTGTTAATGTCTTTCGAGGGCATTCATTTTATCCCTGAGGTAGTATAACTTTGCCCTCCTCACTTTTTTCTTGTCCAGCACCTTCATCTCCTTTATGTTGGACGAGTACCTGCAAATTATCTAGATCCCGAGATTAAAAATGCTTAGAAGTAGAAATAAACTTTTGTTAATCATTTTCAAGGGTTTTAGTTTTTTTATATTTAATATATATAAATAAAAATAATTTATATATATATTATATATTTATATTTTTAACGGGTTAACGGATTAGCCGTTAAGAAAATTAAATAATCCATCCACAAACCGATAAGCCGTTAATAAAAAAGTTCAATCTATTCTCCGTCTATTAAGCCGTTAGGCTATTACCAGTATATCGTTAAATTTTAATTTGGATCGATTTTTGATTTCGGATCGGTTTTGAACATCTCTAGTGTTTGTTCTGAAACAACCGTTTTTCTCCTAGAAGCTGTATAGAGAAACTGACACATTATTCTTTTGTGTCATAATTCAAATTCCAAATTTCTTTATTAGGTTTGTCCTTTGTGGAGATACGTGTACTATGAATCTACTTAATATTAATAATTTTTTCTTTTGAAATATGAAAATCTCAGGCATCACCTTCCTCAGTTCGTTCCTTCCCCCCATTCATTGTCAATTGTCATTCACTGCTTCACCCTTTTCCCATTTAATCTTTAATTAGTCTCTACATTTTCTCTCATCAGTCATTTATCTTTCTTCTTCAACCAAATTTACGTCGAAGAGAACACCATTAAAGACTTCCCCCATCAGACCCCGCCCTTCCTGCCTTTTCTTTCTTTCACATTCATAATAAACCCAAATCCAAATATCCATTTTTTTTTTCTTTTTTATCTTTTGAATAGTAAAAGATCCAACCTTTTCTTCTTCTTCTTCTTATTCTTTTCCTTTAGAAAAGTAAAAGATCCAATTTTTCTCGAAAGAGAGATGTGAAGGAAGTAAAAGGAATCCCCCTTCCATTTACTATTGTCCACCTACGCTGTATTTATTTCCTTTTAAATGGATCGTTGCGTTTTCCGTTTCAGTTCCCAAAAGGGTTTTTGGTTTCTCAAACATAGCCTTTCATATTCAGCTTCTCATATACTCATCGATCTGAATAGTTTATTCTAATATTTGAGTTCTCTTTGGTCTTTTTTTAATCCTTTTATTTTGGAAAAGTTTAAGATGAGTGTATCCAAGTCCCAGGTTTGGCAACCTTGTAAAAAGAAGAGGATTTAGCTTAAGGCTTAATCCAGAAGTAAAAAAAATAAAAGAAGATTTTTTTATAGGGAAGAAAAAAAAGAGGATGGTCTTTGTATTGATTTAGGGTAGGGATTTAATAAGATTGTAGGATCTGTAAGAAATAGAAAGTTTGGAGATAGATGGGTTCAAGATCAAATAATGGAAGTGGGAGGACTAGAGTGGGAAGGTATGAGATAGGGAGGACAGTTGGGGAGGGTACTTTTGCAAAGGTCAAATTTGCAAGGAATGTTGAGACTGGTGATAATGTTGCCATTAAGATTCTTGATAAAGAGAAGGTCATGAAGCACAAGATGATCGGCCAGGTATATGTTTCAAATTCTTGTTTGAGGCTAATATTGTATAGGAAGACTACAGTTTACCTTTTCTTTTTCTTCTCATGAATGTATAGTGGAAGAAAGATTATATACTAAAAAGTTGTGATATTTTATTTTATTCATGTTGGCCCAGCATATGTAATTGTTTTTGTTCTAAATTCATGTTGATTAAGCCTTTCTTAGGGATTTCTAATCTTGATAATTTAACTTTTATTAATGGAGATTGCTGACTTGTTCATATTATATGATGTTTCTTTTGTGAAAAGGATTGCTGTTTGACGTATATGATTTCTGCAGTCATTGAATTTCGTACTTTTGAGATGTCCAATTTCGATGATATCTCCTGCTCCTACAAACCAAAAAGATCTTATTTTATAGTAGCTTTAGTTATGCGTATAGGTGCACAACATCACAACTCGCAATTACCATGTTACTCTTTGTTGTTTCTGTTGATTAAAAAGTGCAATTGTAACATTTTATGTCCTTTGCAGATTAAACGGGAAATATCAACGATGAAACTTATAAGACACCCCAATGTTATCCGAATGTATGAGGTTAGTATTAGCTTTTAATCTCTAGCTTTTTCCTTCTCCTAGACCCATCCCTCCCCCTCCCCAAGCAAAAGAAAATGAACAAGCAAAAACTGGAAAGAAAGTAAAAAAGAAGAAAAAAAAAGGAGGGATTGCAATTTCCTGGATTTTCCTTTTGCTGATCACTAGTCTTTTTTGACGATTGTTAGATAAGAATAACTGGAGCAGGTTTCTAAGTATTGCTGCACTGTTTACCTGATGAATGATTCAAACTTCTATCACGTAGGTCATGGCCAGCAAGACGAAGATATATATTGTTTTGGAATTTGTTACTGGTGGCGAACTGTTTGACAAAATTGTAAGATGCTCTTTCTCGAGTCTCTTAACTGCTATTTTCATTCTTTCCATTTGCAACAGGAAATGTCTAAGCTTTTCTGTTTTGTTGAGGTCAGTCTAGTAGAGGTAGGCTCAAAGAAGATGAAGCAAGAAAATACTTTCAGCAACTTATAAATGCAGTTGACTACTGTCATAGTAGAGGTGTATTCCACAGAGATCTCAAGGTAAGAATTATTGGTTTTCTACTGAGCAAGTGAAAATTAGGATAATAATGACTAAGTGGTTTATAATCTCTGGCCTTCTCTGATTTATAGCCTGAAAACTTGTTGCTGGATGCGAATGGTGTTCTTAAAGTTTCAGATTTTGGACTGAGTGCGCTACCTCAGCAAGTTCGCGTATGTCAACTTCTAGTCTCTTGCAAATCTGCTCTTTACTCTGTCTGATTGATGAACAACTGCTATATAAGTTTGCTGATATTGACTGCGTCGAAATGTACCTAAGCTTTAGTTTGTTGATGTGTCTTTTTAGGAAGATGGACTACTACATACAACATGTGGAACACCAAATTATGTGGCCCCCGAGGTGCTCATTAGTTTGGCCCATAACTCATTTTGTTTCTTATCCTCTGAGCAACAGTTTTGATTCTTATGTTTGCTTCTTCCTAATGTAGGTGATCAACAATAAAGGTTATGATGGAGCTAAGGCTGACCTGTGGTCATGTGGTGTAATCCTTTTTGTACTTATGGCTGGTTATTTGCCTTTTGAAGAGTCAAATCTCATGGCACTATATAAGAAGGTGTGCTTATTTATTACTGGTCATTCCAAAATATAATCTGCATTATTCCCCTTGAAAGAGAATGTTAAGACGAGGAATTGATTTATTGCAGATACATAAAGCTGAATTTACATGTCCACCCTGGTTTTCCTCTAGTGCGAAGAAACTAATCAAAAGAATCTTGGATCCCAATCCACAGACGGTATGTTTATCTCCCCCTTCCCAGACAAAGGAGGAAATAAAGCAGAAAAATTAAGGACAACAGATGTGTTTAGTGGCTCTTTGTTTGCACTTGCATTTAGCTTCTCAAATGTTGTTTCATTCCCAAAATTACTTGGAATTTATGGAATTTATCATTTGATGACAGCGCATCACATTTTCCGAGGTCATTGAGAACGAGTGGTTCAAGAAAGGGTATCGTCCACCTGTTTTTGAACAGGCAGATGTTAGTCTTGATGATGTGAATGCTATTTTTAGTGAATCTGCTGTAAGTATACTTGCTCCTGTGAAATAGGGCTGCAAGAATTTTGAATTTGTATGTTGATTCCTGTAGAATGAACATTTGATAGTCAATAAAATGAGTGGCTCATTTTCCTTTTCATGAACACAGGACTCTTCTAATCTTGTTGTGGAGAGACGGGATGAACGACCTTCTGCACCACTGACTATGAATGCTTTTGAGCTTATTTCAACTTCTCAGGGTCTCAATCTCAGTTCTCTGTTTGAAAAGCAAATGGTATGTGTTGGTGAAGCTTATGTCTCAATCTCAGTTCTCTGTTTGAAAAGCAGATGGTATGTGTTGGTGAAGCTTATAATCTCACACCGAACTTCTCAAGTGGCACAGCATGACATGCTTATTGATAGATGTTCAAGTGAAGTAGTGCTTGGTCACATACTCGCATTTTAAATTGGAACCACATAAATTTTTCAAATTTTCACTTTCACTTTAAAAATATGTGAACAATGTTGAGCATTACAGAAATTATTAGTTTAAGGATATGGCGAGTATGAACATTTGTTCACCATTGCGATCTTCCAAGTTGAAACCTATCAGTTCTGTTTAAACCCAAATGTTTCATAGATATAGTTTTCTTGCATTGTATTAAAATGCAAAGTACATATTAATTTCCTGGTGTACAATAAAACCAACCCCTTTGAAGCCCAAAACGAGGAAATAATCAAAGTAAATATGTGGCATATAGAATTTTCGATGCTTTGCTTTTCAGATGGATCTGGTCCCAGAAGTTTTAAGCATGTGGAATAAGCTAGGTTACTTTTACAGGGGCTAGTCAAAAGGGAGACAAGATTTACATCGAGATGTCCTGCGAATGAAATTGTCTCAAAAATTGAAGAAGCTGCTGTACCTTTGGGCTTCAATGTGAGGAAAAGTAACTACAAGGTGAATCAGAAAAGTTATTATTGTGCTTGATACTTCTTTTTCTTCTATTGTCAATCTTATAGAAGTGATGCGAGTACAACTAATGATGGTCAGAGTTAATAGGTTTTCAAGCATCTCAAATCCTTGTCTCATTTTTGTAATTGTACATTTTTTTCTACGTAACCGTTAAGTTTCTTCAATCAAGTATATTTATTAAACATACGAGCACGTCGTGTCAAATTCTTTTGAATCTCAAACTCATAATATTTGGTTCTTCACCATGATTAAAATTTAATTCATGTTATTCCTTCTCCTTTTTTTTTTGTGCCAGATTAAGCTTCATGGGGAGAAGAGTGGGCGGAAAGGTCATTTATCCGTTGCAACCGAGGTATGTTTGTTTTGGAAGACCTTCAGGCCAGCTATGTTTTTCATTGTCATTCAGACTTTGTAAGATAACTTCCCAACTTTGAGTTTGCTGTAGATTTACGAGGTGGCACCTTCACTGTACATGGTTGAGCTTCGCAAGGCTGGAGGAGATACCTTAGAATTTCACAAGGTAAACTTAATTGGAAGTGTTTGCTGCGTTTATTTCATTGACAATATACATAGAAACTGCCTTTAATCTTCTGTGATTTGCTCACTGAGCTAAAGACAAACCTGCTAGTTGAATAAAGCGAAGCAGATGGCTGGCCTTGCTTATTTGTGGATCTTGCTTAATCCCGCTCAAGTACTTTATAATTGCTTCTTCGCTATGCATATCAGACTTTATTTGATATTTGATAGTTGGTCTTACAAGGCATTTTTTTAATCTATTACTAATGTCAATAGGGCTTACGCCGTATTTTTGCACTTGGAACATATATCTATATCAGGCTTTCTGTGTTTTGTCCATGTATGTGTTTTAATGCACATAAACTGATAAAGGCTATTTTGTTATTTTCTTTTTTATCAGTTTTACAAGAACCTGTCAACCGGATTGAAAGACATTGTGTGGCAACTGGGGGAAGATGGAGAGGAAGTAAAAGATGGTTAGTATACTATGGTGACTGCACCGACTTATTACCTACTCTAGAGCTTCTGCCTTCTTGAAAAAGTTAATTTAAAATTTTCATCAAGCTATGGAATTGCTGTGTTGGTTGTACTTGTATATGATGGTGCAAATCCGAAGTTCTGATATTCTTTGAATCGGTGGGAACAATTAGATGTAGATCATGTTATGTGCCAATGCCGGAATCATATGAAGGGGGGTCTTTTTCATGGGGGGAGGGCAGGGGAGGGGAGGGGGGAGGGTTGGCTAACTAGAGAGCCTTTATCTCAGTAGATGTGACACATCTTTCAGCATAGAAATGAGCCTCGCCTGATTATATTTCTTTACTTGTCTGCGCCTGGAAGCTGTAGTGATATTATCTCAACAAAGTATCAGGACTCGGCCCTCCACAACTCAAATCTCTTCTCTTTCATTTTATGGAAACAGATGAAAAGTGAAAAACAATTAAAGAAAGCTTCATCACAAAGTAACTAATTTTGAGTTGTCATGCACAAGCATCAAATTTATATTTCTTTCTCCTTTCAATGTGCGCAGGTCTCATCGCAACTTGATTTTGGTTTGCCAATGTGAATAAGCTCTGCAAACAGTGTGCTAGATATTAGATAATGCTGTGCTTTAAAAAGCGCTTTTATCATCAGTTGATGTCAAACAGAGTGTTTAAGCATCAACGAGTTTATAATAGTGTTTTATGTACGATTAAGGCACGTAAACTTGGAAAAATTAGGACTGGTTTTACATTGTCATTGTTGTCTTATTTGGTGACAAGATGTTACGGTTCTCAAAATATGTGCTTTTATTGAACTGGAAGTGCTAACAATGTGTTTTATATAAGGGTGCCAATTTGAGCTCAAACCCATTTAATCCGCTTAACCCGTCCAGAGATTAATGGGTTGTGTTATAAACATTTTCGTTCATGAGTCAATTTGGGCTGAGCCCAAATTAACTCATTATATTTTGTAGCCCATTCAGACTCATTAAGCAGCCTGAATACAACTCATGAAACCCACTCAAAACATAAAGTTATTTCAATCCAACTTACATAGAAATTTATTTAGTTTCTCTAGTTTTTTTTTTTTTTTTTTTTTTGTATTTTCAAGTTTATGTTCTTTTATTTTTCTGCACCTATCTACCCCCTGCCCCCCTCCCCCTAGTTTTTTTTTTACTTTTTTTTTGTATTTTTAACTTTTTGTATTTTTTTTTTGCCCCACCACCGCCCGTAAATTCCTCGAAAAATTTTACTTTTTTTTTAATTTTTGTTTTTTTTTGTATCACTCACCTGGTAGAGGTGTCGGTTCGGTTATGAATATTATCGGTTTTGTTTATCGGTTTATAAATATGATAACCGATAAGATATTGGTTATCGGTTAATCGGTTACTGATCATTGTCGATTCGATTATCGGTTTATCCGGTAAGGTAAAGTTAAAATTAAGAATGTTGATATATATTACCATGGCCTTTGCCAAAGAGACAAAATGACTCAATTGACTACACCGAATCAATTCATCACCGTCGCCATGCATAAGCACAGGCTAGAAAGAGACGAAACTATTTACTGCATTTCAACATTTTGATAAAGATGGCAGTTTGGTATGTATTATGTGTATAATATACATTGTATAAGCACTAAACACTAACTTTATTTATGTGTTTGTTCCTTATACATTTAATTTATTAAAAATTAAAAGGGGCTTAAAAAATTCATGTATCGATTCCTATTCTCTTTATTTGATTTCTAAGGGAAGCCTAAATCAGTGTTCCTAAGATACCAAACCAAGACGAATTCAGAAATGGGATATGAAACACTGACCTTAGTACAGTGCTCTGCCGGAAAAAGATAATAGAAAATTGAGTCTTGACGGGCTCATAGGGGCGTGAGCCGTGAGGCGGAGAACTGGTGAAGGCTTGAGCCATATGGCCGGTGGTGGACTAGCGGAGAACTAGTGAGGAGTGAGGACTGAGGGTGAGGGTGATAGGGAGTGAGGCGGAGAAAGAACTGAGAAAGAAAAATTGAACCATGTATATGAAACCCTAGTATGCATATACTAAAAGGTAAACTAGTAAATTAGTAAATTCTTATTGGGTTATCGGTTTACCTAATAACAAAATTTCTAAATCGAGCCCGAAAAAAAAATAAAATTACCCATTACCGAACCGTTAATCTAATAACCAGTACCGATAACCCAATAGATAATTAATGGTTCGGGTCATTGATTTTACCCGATATATTCTCACCCCTACCACCCGGCCCAACCCCACCCCACCATTACCCCTCTCCCCCAAATTGCTTACACTTTTTAAGTTAAAAAGTAATTTTTATGCAACACTAGAAACATATGTCAAGTTGGACGGGTTGGATTATGGTTCATTATTTAGTTCATCTTGACCCAATTTATCTTAGTCCAAGTATACTTTGGGCTGGGTTAAGCAATGACTTATTTATGGAATTTTTACCTAAATATGCCATATAGCAAACCTTATTACCATTATTGTGCCTTGTTTGGTTATTACCCCCATATTCCATGTTTTCGTTACCAAAAATATACCAAACCATATCTGGCTGATTTTATAGCCTAAAATAGCGCCAGATTTTAAGCTTCCCAATTAATATTTGATTCTTTCTTAATTACCAAACCATATCTGGCTGATTTTATAGCCTAAAATAGCGCCAGATTTTAAGCTTCCCAATTAATATTTGATTATGTCTTAATTAAATAATCTTTTTAATACCTTAAAAGATCTAATCCCAGCGCAAATCTCTCTGCGTGATAGTTCTTCCAGATTTCAGTTTCGAAAATCTCTCATTCTTCTACATCAAATACCGAAAAATCAGAATTTACAGTGTGATAGTCATTCAAATTGTAGTTCTTCCAGATTCCAGATTATTGAAGCTAGGTTTGTTTATACAAATTGTAATTAAATTGTAGTCAGTTTGTAGTTAATTGTAGTCCGTTTGTAGTTACTTGTAGTCAGTTTGTATTTAATTGTAGTCAGTTTGTAGTTACTTGTAGTCAGTTTGTAGTTAATTGTTTGTAGTTAATTGTAGTCCGTTTGTTGTTACTTGTAGTCAGTTTGTATTTAATTGTAGTCAGTTTGTAGTTACTTGTAGTCAGTTTGTAGTTAATTATAGTCAGTTTGTAGTTAATTGTAGTTAATTGTAGTCAATTTGTAGTTAATTGTAGTTTTTAATAAATATGTCTGAAAATTGGATTTTTTTGTAGCTATTGGCTTGTATGTGTAGCTGAGAACTGCAAACGGCATTTCAAGGCAACGTCAATTCATGATTCTTCATTGTTTAAGATAAGAAGTTTAGCCGACAACACACATGATGCCGAATGGACGAAACATTCATACAACGCAAATGTACTGCAACAGTAGTTGGTAGCATTGTCGTTCCAAAGTATTGTGATCCTAAGACTGTTTACACGCCAAAGGACATACAAACTGATATTTTATCCGACTTCAAAGCAGAGAGAGAGAGAAATCGATTTTGTAGAGCCGTTCTGGCTTTGATAAAATTTTATGGACTGAAAGTATGGTGGATTGAGAAAACTTCTCAATCTGAAACTGTTCAAGCTTCGCCAATGGCAGATGAAATTCAAGCAGAGAGAGAGGGAAATCGGTTTTGATAAAAAAACGTGGGGGGAGGGTAATTAAAAAAGAGGAGAAAATCGTGGGTTTTGTTTGTAAAAGAGAGAAGAAATGTGTACAATTAAATCTGAAAAGATTTTCAGTTCCACAAATCAAGCCTATAATTAATAAGTTGATAATTAAACCTTAAATAGAATTTTGGTACATAAATTGAAAGGTGGTATACTTAAATGTAATAAACACAAACCTTAAACATAGGTGGTAATAAGGTTTGCTATATGGTATGTATATGTAAAAATTCCCTTATTTATTAACTTAACTTATCTTGATCTGCACAAATTCAATCCAACCTGTCCATTTTCACTTCTAAACATGTTGCTGCATCCAATTTCTGGGGTTTTTACTTAATGTTTAATATTTTACTAGTTAACTTGCCCCAATTAAAAATTAGTACATTGTTTCTATACATAGTGTAATCTTTTCTTTTTTTCTGGCTATACACTGTACATAGGATAACTGTAACTCCTTACATTGCAATTTGTATGACATTTTCCTTTAAGGAATGTCTCGGGAGAAGTAGAATCACAGAATTCGCTTTGCTTCTCGTTTCACTTGAACTTATCTATCTTACTATTGTAATGAGAGATCTATTACTTGGTCAGAGTAAAAACCTAGCTAACCTTATCCATTGATTTGTCTAATTGCAAGGATTTCTTGCTTATCCATCCTTAAAAAAACGGTTATGAATAAGATCAAGAGGTTGTCATTACACAAGGATTTCTTTTTTGCTTATCCATTCTATCATGAACGATTATGAATGGGCTTAAAATTCTATCCTTCAGTTGGTCTATTTCAAAAGGAATGACTATTTTTTAAATTTAAAAATAATTTAGGTTAAACTTTCATTTCTACCATTAATAAGAAGTTTTTATAATCATACAAATACTCTAAACTTTTTTTTGATTTGTTTAAGACCATAAATTCAAAAGTCTTCATTTTTATTAAACTCCGTATCCAATCAAACAAGTTCAGAATGTCACGTTACACAAGAATTTATTTCTTTAGGTTCAGGGTCGAAGACGTCACTATATTTAAGTTATGAGGTGATATTAATATTTCAGTAACGATGATGAGTTTTACACAAGTAAATGCAAGTCTAAATTAAAATTATACGTTCATATATTACTAAATCCGCTATAAACATTAAAAGGTCATTACTAGAGCAAACGATGCAATTGGTAGTGCAGCCATTATCCACCCGACCGGCTGCTATTGCTAGTGGGAAAATGCTATTCAGAGGCTATCCAATTTTTTTAATAATAATACTTATCTGTTTTTCTCCAATCAATAAAAGTAAAAATTGGTAGTGGCAATTTTAGGACACTTGTCCATTACCAGACAGGATAAGTTACTTGTCGAAGAACCTTGGTGTGTAATTTACAATATGCTATCCAAATCTACAAAGAGCCAATAAATTCAAAGCAAACTGCCAGGTGGACCTATAAAAATCATCAAAGGAAAAAGGAATCCATTTCATAAGAATGAATCAAACTAAAACTTGCCATTAGTTGAAACATGTCATCTTTTCATTCTTCTCTATGCTTCTCTGTTCAGAAATTACCATCACCATCAGAGCAACAAATGAGTCTTTTATCAACAAAACCAAAATCCATTCTCCAAAAAAACCCACTCTATCAACCAACTCACAAGAACATTTCTTTGCAATTCAAGGAAAAAATCTTGTGCTTGGAAATCATGGGTGTTGATTCAGGAAAAGCACTCTCTCAAAACCCTTGTCTCCACACAGCTTCTTTACACACTATTCATTCCATCATCACTTTCCTTCAGTCCAAAGGCCTTCACCAAAAGGACTTTGCAAGAATCTTTGGAATGTGCCCAAGAATCTTGACCTCAGATATAAGATGTGAACTAAATCCAGTTTTCAACTTCCTCTCAAAAGACCTAAGAGTCCCTGAAAGTAACTTCAGAAGGGTCATTAACAAATGTCCAAGATTACTAATTTGCAGTGTGAAAGACCAGCTAAAACCAGCTTTGTTTTATCTTCAAAGACTTGGGTTCACAGATTTGCATCATTTAGCTTATCAGGATCCAATATTGCTGGTTTCCAGTGTGGAAAATACGTTAATACCCAAGCTGGACTATTTGGTAAGTCTAGGATTTTCAAGAAATGAAGCAGTGGAAATGACTTTGAGGTGTCCAGGGCTGTTCACTTTCAGCATTGACAACAATTTCAAGCCTAAATTTGAATACTTTTCTCAAGAAATGGGGGGAGAATTGGATGAATTAATGGAGTTTCCTCAGTATTTTGCTTTTAGTTTGGAGAAGAGGATAAAGCCAAGGCACATTGAACTTGTACAGAGTGGAGTTTCAATTCCCTTGCCTTTGATGCTCAAGACTACTGATGAAGAGTTCAAGGAGATGATAAGGCAACAAACTGGATAAAGTAATCTCATCTCTGGATATTATTAATTCTCATCTCTCTGTAAATCCTTAATTAGCTAACATATTTTCTCAAACGCCACTGTTTAATGTAATGTAAATTTTGCTAATAATATGTGACTAGAGGATCATTTTCTGATCTATTGATTTGACTTTTCTTCAGAAATAATGTTCGTTCAGAGAGTCAACAACTTTTTTCTTTGAACTCAAATTTTTATAATACTAACTGTTATAGCAGTTCAAATCATATATATCACTTGGAAAAACTTTATTTTTACTCTCTAAATGTAAAATTCTCTATCAGTGAAACATCGTCCTAATTCTTTATTCTAAGTTTTTTCTCCTTTTATTGTTTATTTCTTCTTCAAAAGGTCAATCAGTTTGGATACAAAGTAAAGAACATTATTCCAAAGATTAATGAATTAACGTCAAAAGGCAATGGGAAAACATGATGACTCATCGTACACAAAAATACAGTGTATTTCTTTCTGTTAATCTATTTCTTTAAGTTGTTCTTTTCTGTTGATCAGTTTGGTAGAAAGCAGAGTAAAAATAAAATGCGTTCTGATGTTTTTTGGATAATGATTTTTAAACATATATGTTAATGTTAACCCAAAAGCTATTGGTTCTCACACATCAACAACAACCCAGTATACTCCCACTTAGTAGGGTCTGGGAAGGGTAGTGTGTACGCAGACCTTACCCTTGGATAGAGAGGCTGTTTCCAACTAGACCCCCGGCATCTTTCCCTCCAAGAATTTTCCACCTTGATCTTGGAGAGACTCGAACTCACAACTTCTCGGTTGGAAGTGGGGTTGCTTACCATCGTAGCAACCCCTCTTGTCCTATTGGTTCTCACACACACACGCAATTATATTGTTAAGAGAGCAGAAAATTCTATTCAGACATTCCCTTCAACACACCCTATACAACACAAGTGCTATGCGAACAAATTGGCATTCGTTGATTATTTTTCATCAGTACAAACTTCCTTGTTTCTTTTTTCTCACATGCGGGTAAAGGGCATAGATAATTAAACTGTTTCTCAGTGACGGAAGAAGATATCTGCAGAAAGGAATGCTGCCCAAGTATCCTACAAAAAAAAGTACAACCCAGTATAATCCCACTTAGTGGGGTATGGGGAGGGTAGTATGTACGCAGACCTTACCCCTACCCTGGGGTAGAGAGGCTGTTTCCAAATAGACCCCCGGCATCCTTCCCTCCAAGAACTTTCCACCTTTGCTCTTGGGGAGACTCGAACTCACAACCTCTTGGTTGGAAGTAGGGGTTGCTTATCATCAGAGCGAGGAAAAAAAGGTTGAGAAAAAGAGTGTTTAGGGACTCTTGTAGTTCAGTACAGTGAACATCATTCATCAAATCTAGACCTGAAATGGCATATTTTTGCGCAAGGATTGCATTTCTTTTTTGCAATTTGTCTTGATGCAAACACAGTCTTGCTTTCTGATAAGTCTTCTTCATATGTGCACGGTCTTTGTTAATGGAATTGGAAGCCACCCACTCTTTAGGCCATATAATCCGAGAAAATTTGGGAAGAGGGAGTCATGTTCAGTGAATCTTTCCAGCGATCACAAACTGTAAATCATTGATTTATTGACAGAAAACGGGCTATGATCTTACATGATGTAGTGTTGAAAGGAGCAATCAGATGTCAGCTTCCTTGCCAGTCGACCATACTGTTACCTTTTCATCCAGTAACTCCATTTCCATCTGTACCCATTATAAACGGACTTTTACACGAAGCTTGAACTCTCAATGTTTGAAACATATACGTATTAAATTCTATAAAGCTTTATAGAATAATAGAGCACCATAACACATCTTAACTAGACTCTTTGGAAAGCACTACTGTAGTCATTGAGAGATATAGTTTAAGTCATGGACTTGGAATCCATGGTAGATCTCATTACTTATATGTTGATATTGCTATTTCAGCTGAAACTTCGCCAAGGAACTACAAGAGCCTATCAAAATCAATATTGCTAGCGATCAACTGGCCCCAATTATAAGAATATCATTGATTTATTATGTCTGTAACTCTGTATGGTACTCCCTCGGGTCCAATATAAGTGACCATTTTACTTTTGACACACCCATTACGAAATAGTAGAGAAAAAAAAAGATGGATTCATTAAATTAACCATAGTTAATTGTTAATAAGGGCAAATTTTGGAAAATAAAAAAAATTCTTTCTTGATTATGTAAATCGACACTTATTTTGGACCAAAATAAAAAGGTAAAATGATTGTTTATTGCGGACCAGAGGGAGTACTAGCTAAGAGAAAATTGAAGCTTATATCATTCTGAAATTGCAGTCTTTCTTCTCCAGTTGCCCATTTATCCGGTTCCTCATCCTGCAAAAAGAAGTTATGCCAGAAAAAATAAGAGGACAAATAGTCTTAATCTCAACATTATGAAACGACACCCCTTCCTCGTTTCCTGCAGTGTCAAGATATTGTTTCTTTCTTTCTTAGGCTTTCATGATATTGTTTATCGGCATTTCAAAGTAAATTTAACGTTTCTCTGTACTATTGTCAATATATCTATTTTTCCTCTTTGTTTGGTATGTATAGAAATGGAGGCAGTGAAAAAATGGAAAACAATAAGATCACATCTGGCGTTCTTTCACTTGCTTCTGTAGGGAGCAAATAAGAGATAAGCTGAAACATGTTGGGGGTGAACAAAAAGAGTGGAAGAAATTTATGTGGATCGGACTGTAAAATTCTCTGTTTTTCTCAGATTTCTCTACTTCATTCTCCATAGAAAATCCCATCAGTTCCAAGTGAAAACCATTAAATCCTTGACAATCTGTATTCCTTTGTATAAATATAGGAAGGGAGAGTTTTACTGATTCCCCTGCCCTCTCCTCTTCTCAACTTTCCGAACAAAATTCAGGTTTTGCTTATTATACCAACAGAGATATATGAATTTCTTTAAAATGTCTTGCAAGATCATTGTCAAAAATTACCGTAGTTGTTTCGGTCAATTCATGTCCATCTCTTTGTTCCTCCAGAAACTGGTGTAAAGTAGACGCTTCTGCAAGTTGAAAAATAGCAAGAAATAGTGATGTTAACGGGAATTCAAAAGAAAATATATTTGAAATAGAGAGAAATAGTCCTCCATCGCACCTTCTATCACTCCTGACTGCTGTTTTTCCTCTTCAAAACTCAAATTATTCTCTGAACAGTGTCCTTGGAACATCTCTTTAGCCCAAGCAATAGCTTCATTGACCACGTTTTCTTCCTCCGCTGATCCTTCCCCATAATCGGGGTTGACTTCAATAACATAAGAGCTCATGATTTCATCTTCATCTTGCTCCGACATTTCTAGTTGAGACATATTATGTTGATCTCTGCAGGCTATGCTGTCATCATGCTCTTTACAAAGTGAGGAGACAATAGAGAAAGGCGAGTGGAGCTCGAAAGCATTTGTTGACACCTTGTCGTTGCTAGAAGAAATGGGATTCATACTAATTGATTCTGGAGATGAATTTCTTCGGTTGAATGCAAGATTATTGCTTCTGAAATCCTCATTGTGCTTGTTTTTGGTATTGTTGTAAGGTGGATGGCATGAAAATACTGGCGTTCCCTGCAGCCCTTGGTATTCTTCATACATCCTTCTAGTTGAGTTCCATCCAGTTGTTACATTTATTGGTCTAAAAATGCATAAAACAACCATGGCATACGTCAGGATCTTCTTTCATTATAAAAGGGCAAATGTGGTAACATCTACTAACAAACCATCTCAACAGTATTGCTGATGTCGTGCCACAAGGGATGACCATGGAAGTAATGAAAAAGAAAAAGTTATAATTGGGCTAAGGGATAGATCTACATGATATGGATAGCGAATGATCTTCGCCAACTGCTTATCTCTCTTCCTCGCATTTCATGCATAAACTCAAAATCCATCTTCATGCATCTCATAATTTAGCGACATTTTTCAAATATTTCTGCGCAAGTCCGACAAAGTTATAGTATTTGTTTTGCCGTCAACAAAGTTATACTCTCACCATCCAAAATTAGGTGTTTATCTATTCAAATTTCAAAACCCTGACAAATTTTATTTCAGTGAAATATATACTTAAGTTAATAGTTAACATTGCTTTGAACTTAAACCTCTATCATTTGAAGAAAAGTGATCAATTCAACTTACAATTACGCTAAGAAATTTGATCAACTTATCCTTAAAAAAGTTACTATGCAGTAAATAGTTAAAAAGATAACAGTTTTTTTCTCTAAAATAAGGAATTTCAATTGCAGCATCAACTATATCCAGTCCCTCTACATAAAAGCTTTAGTCAGCTCCATTACATCATATAACTTCTTCTTAAAAACAAAGGACAAGGTTTAGTTCTCAATAAATCCCAATTATTGATTAGTCAATATGTTTTTCTCCTTCGGGAAAAAATATGTTTCTCCCTTCAAAAGACACAAAGATCCGAGAGGGAAAAGAGAAGAATATCTAAAACTCAGTGTAATATAAACCATATATGTAAAATTACTAGGTTCGTACGGAAAATGGATGTAACGTTAGAGTACGGAGTAAATATATACCTGAGTTTTGTAGCGAAGAGCGAAATGTCGTCATAACATTCGCCGCCGATAGCCGGTCGGAGGGGGCTAACGTCCTCTGAGCTCAACGCCGACGAAGAGCTCGCCTTGGACTTAGAACCTGATCTTGTCCTCGACCTTCTCATCATTTCTTCTTCTTCGTTGCATCCAAATATATCGCCATAAAACCCGTGATCAATTCTCTGGCCACCTTTTTCTACCGGAATCCTGAATTCCGGCAAGTTCCGGTAACACCTCGCCGGAGCCATACTCGCCTGCGGTCGAAACATCCCATCATAGGATAAATTAGAGGGCCTGGTGTAATCATCGCAGGCGGAGAACTGCCATTGGAGTACACTGCGAGGAGGTCCTCCGAATACGTCACTGAAATCTTCGGGGTCCAATTCAGAGTCGCCGGAGATTTCCCGCCGGCGACGAGTGGTGGCTTCCATGTAATGCCGGCTGTGAAGGCTGGTTTTTTTTGTTGTTGTGGTGGTGAAAGGCATTCCCATTTTCATTCTCCAGGACTCGTCCATTTTCCCCGGCGAAATATGCCGGACGGTGAAGTGTAAGAAGCTTCAGACGAGATGATTACTAGCTATATTGGCTTTATATATACAGATGGCAATTGTATATTGATAGGTCTTGAACATAATTGTAGCTGTCATTCACAACATGATAAAGTAGATACTTTCTTATTAATTTTTACTATATATATTTTTTTTCTTATTGATCCTTTTAAAAGATAAATAAGAATATATAAATAGAAATAAGACCACTTCTCTTGGTTTGAGTCCAGTTTCCCATTTTGCCTATGTAATTTTATTTGTTTGTCAATGTAAGCTTTGTAATTCACGTTTGATTTCAAAGGTCGTAATTTGTTAATAATTGTCGTTAAGGGTGTTATTGTACGAAGAAATATATTATTCTTTTTTAACTTTTTCATATTTAGTTATCTTAATTATTAATAAAATATTTTTCTCATTGATTCTTTTTGCTCGTGTTTTGTATGACCGAATATATTTTCTTTTGAAGATGTTTTCCTAAAAATATTTTCCTGGAAAATAAGTAGTTTTTTTACTTATTTTCTAGTGTTTGGTTAAGTAACAAAAAATATTTTTTTAAAAACATATAATTTAGGCAAATATTATGAAAAATGAAATGAGTACGGATGGAGTGCATGGTAGGCATAGGACTAGAATGGGGAAGATTGAAAAGAAATTTAACGGAGTAGTTATTTTTCTCTAATTGGAGCAAAAAGAATCAATGAGAAAAATATTTTATTAAATATTTAAGATAACTAAATATGGAAAAGTTAAAAAAAAAAAAATTCTTTGTACAATAACACCCTTAACGACAATTATTAACAAATTACGACCTTTGAAATCAAACGTGAATTACAAAGCTTACATTGACAAACAAATAAAATTACATAGGCAAAATGGGGAACTGGACTCAAACCAAGAGAAGTGGTCCTATCCCTACCATGCACTCCATCCGTACTCATTTCACTTTTCGTAGTATTTGTTTAAATTATATATTTTTTAAAAAATATTTTGTACTACTTAACCAAACACTAGAAAATAAATAAGAAAATTACTTATTTTTCAGGAAAATATTTCTAGGAAATCATCTTCAAAGGAAAATATATTCGGTCATACAAAACATCCCCGTCATGTCACGAATTGTGACAAGATGACTTCTAATATGTTAATGTCATGACCCAACCTAGTACCGTGACAGATAACCGGCACTAAGTGACGATCATCATTAAACCTACTGATAATCTACTAATCATGAATATAATTGATAAATTAACAAGCATAAACACTACTTATAAGAACTGTACAATATGAAAAGTCGACAAGGCTAACAAAAGTTGACATACGAAAATATACTTACGATATAAGTGCATATCTACAGGTCTAGGAGTGTTGAATTGAACAAGTACCGAACGAAACAAGCCCCGTCATACCCAAACTAGTTGACTGAGTACCTACCAAAAGATAAGTAATTCCGGGAGTAAACGAGGTGACTCGAACATTTAGACTTCTTCCATGCATTTAATTGAGTTTGTCATAATATGTTATATCTTTCATTGTATAATTTACACTCACATGCTCTATTTGCTATGTTAGCACCCGTTCTATCTTTTATTGTTATGTTGCTCTTACATGATTTAGTTGAAGTTATTACCTTTATTATTGTCTTCTTACCTCTCCTATTATTGAATTACCTTTACTTATAGTTTTTTAGTCATGGGATTATCTCCTTGTTAGGTTATTGATGTTGAAGTTGCGAAAGTTATTATCACATTGCGATTGAAGTTATTTATTGTTGAGATATCTTTCCTTATTGAATAGTTCTCAATTCAATTTGTTATTGCTGAGTTATTCATATTGTGGTTGGACCGTAGTTATATAATATGGTAATATTAGTATTGTTGATTTTGGTAAGTTGTGGTATATAGGAACATATGGTAAAAGTTATTATTGTTGTGATATTGATGCACATGCGATAATATAAGGATATACGTGCATGCGACGACATAATATGAAATTTATATGCATGTTGCTAATAAGAGAATTACTTGTAGCCACATTGCGATATAAAGGGGGTAAAACGCGTGCAATCATTTTGGGAACAATGTTTTTAGAAATATCTAAAAGTAAGGCACACGCGACCAAGAAAAGATTGAGATTGAAATTTTGAAATGTAAATATAAGATATGGTACGTTGGTTGTGATTCTTGTTGTAAATTTCATGTTAAAAAGGCATGTTGATTGAATAGTTTTTGTTATTTTTCCATTGTCTGCTTGTATTTGTCCGTATTTAATGACTTGTTGTTATCATCATGTGTTTATTTATCGTTGCCTTTTTTGTTGCCTTAATTTCTTTATTAGTCTACATTATTGTAGTGCATTATTATCATTCATTTCCTCATTTTTCATTATCGGTCTATATTATACTTTGTTTAGTTTCTCTTGTCCTAGTAAGTATCCTAACCTGGCCTCATAACTACTTTGCAGAAGTTAGGTCAGATACTTACTAGTATTGTTATGGTGTACTCATGCTACACTTCTGCATATTTTTATACAGGTCCAGGTACATCAGCTCAGGCTAGGCACCAATGATTTGACCAGATATTTCGGGAACTTCAAGGTACACCTGATTGGCGCTCGCCAGCCTCGAAGTCACCTTCCATCCTTACTTTTACTACTATTTACCCTTTATTTTGACAGTGTTATATTAAAGATTCTTAGTATATTTTTGTAGAGCTTATAACTCAGTTTAACTAATTTTGAGGATTTTGTTACTGATATTTCGTTTTGGAGTTATTATGAGTTTTATCAATTTATCTTGTTATTTTAGCTTGTTATTTCTGTTAAGCTATCAATAAATTCTAGGCTTACCTAGTTTTAGAGATTAGATAACATCACAACATCTTAAGGTGTAAAATTAGGGCCGTAAAATTTTTATTACATATATTTTAACTGTAGAACACTACTAAAAATTGGGAAAAGATCGTCCAACACATACTGAATGAAGTCGGTCGGAAAAGGAAAACCAACTGAAATCAGTCAAAAATTGAAAAAATCAATCGTAAAAGTCAAAGACACAATCCGAAATGATGATATCGACAAACATTGTTCGGGAATTGTGGCAAAAAATTATCCGAAAATACTTTTGCTGACATATTTGAAAATACCGACTGAAGTTGGTTGAATGTTTAGATGATCTTTGACTAAGCCTTTGTAAGACTTACTTGTTTTGTTTGAAAAAAAAAATTTAATAAAAAATTTCAAGAATATTGATTGACATCGGTCCGTTTTTTTTTTTAATTTTCTTTTTCCTGCCCAGTGCCAGTTATTTATTATAACAAATATAATTTCTTAAAAATGACGAAAATAACCGCAATGTTAGCCGGCAGTAGTGGTCAAACATGGTCAACCTTTTATAGATTCTTGTTATATATATATATATATATATATATATATATGAGCTTATGATTTTTACTCGGTTGAAACAAGCTCCTACAGAGCTCTAAAAGATTAGGATTTTTCTTTAAAATATTTATTTTAGGATTTTAATTTTTAGAATTTAATTGCATGCGCGTGTTTATTGATGCATATTTAAATTGTTTAGGATTTTAATTATTAAATAAATTTATTTTACAAATTGAAAAACAAAAAATATATATTTCCGGCATTTTTAATTATTTTTTGGTTTAATTTCAACTTGTTGCATTTTATTTGTGTTAATTAGGAACTTTTGGTTTTTAAATAAAATTAGGAGTTAGTTAAAATAAAAGACAAAAAAAGGAATAAAAGAAAAGACAAAAAATAATATATATATATATATATATATATATATATATATATATATATATATATATATATATATACACAACCATTCAGGCTGGCCACAATTGGGCCAGACTGGCCCAAACCTTTTTCCCCTTTAAAACCCACAAGCCCTAGCCCAAACAACCGACCCCGGTCCGGTCCACACAAGACCAACCCAAACAACGTAGTTTAGAGAAGGCTCATCACAACCATTGATCTCAGATCATCCAACGGTCATCAACCCTCCTCCCCCAATTCATATACATATGTCCAAACAGCTTTATACACTCAGAGACCAAACCCCTCCCCTTCCTCGTACCATCTTCCCCGATATGACACTGCCCCTCACCACCCCTTGACCACCTGCCTACCACCCTAATGCCGCCGCCGAAAATCGCCTCACAGTGGCGGCCGGTCACCAAACCTCCCCATATTTACACCACTAAATCATCACAACCTCCTCTATCCCTTCATGTAATTAACTTCCGTCGAATAGGTCCCCTACGTCTCGAATATTCAAAATAAGGTCGTCGGAACCACCGTCTCCGGCGAAATTGTTCCAAACTTCCCCAGCTTTACACCGTAGGACCATTAGAACCTCCCCTTCCCCATCCTGCAACTCATTCCCTTCAGATAACCCCCCATCACCTCAAATCTTCACAGAAAGGTCGTCAAAATCCCACATCTCCGGCGACTCAACTCCAAACCTCTCCAAACTTACACCCCTTAACAGCTTAATCTCCTATTTCCAACCATGTGTGTCACACCTTTCGAATATGCCTGAAACCTTTCGAATTTGCCTGAAACCTTTCGAATATTAATTTGAAGCCTAACCCTAAGACTCAAACCCCGTCGGAACTTGGTCAAACTCTTCCTAGGAAACCCTTGACCATTCCCCTCCCCAGTCATACACCCCACAACTCCCAAACACCATCAATCACTGAAGATCAGATCTGAGACCTCACGGGGGTCTCAGAATCACAAACGCCCTTTCCTGAACTCCTGAACCTATTATCCACCATGCCATCTGCCCTAGAGGGTTAGAAAACCTCTAAAAAAGAGGTCAAGAACCAACGAAAGGGTCTCAAGAGGATTTGCATGCGTAATAAAGAAGCTAAGTACTCTATCTTTGTTTTATACATTTGCTTCATTCCAATTAATTTTCAAATGTTTTGGTTTCTTTTTCTTTTGTCCATAATCTCATCTGAAATAGATTTAAATATTCACATGCCTTTATTTGTCATTGGTCTGGAAATCTCTTCGTCTTTTGAATGGTTTGACATCCTATTATTATTAGCCTCTTGAGCAGTGTGATTCTCATAGTTTGTGACCTTCATCTCCTGATCTTCATTTGCTTTGTTCCCTGATATTCTGATCACTTTGGTTAGTTGTTTAGGCTACTAAGTGTTTGATTTTTATAGTAATGTTGATCTTCAGTACTGGAACAGTTTAGGTTGATTTGTTTGGTTGGACCTTTAATTGCTAGTGTTAGCATTTGCTTTGATAATTTGATTTATGAACTAAGTGTTCACTTCCTCCTGTATGCTTCTCATTTTCAAGATCTCTGAGCACTTTAATTGGTTTGTTTCTGCAAGTTAAGTATTGAGGGATGATTCCTCTCTTCTGGGCATTTTGATTTATTGTTTGGATAATTAATGATCATCCTGTATAATGTTTGGGTATTGAAAATTCACATTAAGGCACTTGTTTTGAAACCTGACTAGTTTTGGATAATTTTGAACTTTAATAAGCATGTTAGTCCAAGACTAAAATGTGACCCAAACTTGCACATAATTGACCTGGGCCAATTGTAACCAAATCAGATGATAGACTAAGGTTAAAAGTCTAGGTTAGTTATTTAGGAAAGAAATAGGGGTATAAGAGGCATTTGAGCTTTAAGAAAATATGATAAAACCTCAAGAACCTTCTAGTAAGGGACTAAAACACAATTTCTGCCTCAAACTTAAGGCACAAGTCAGGAAATGAAGGACCATTTAGGAAAAGTGTAAATCTGAAGCAAGGACTAAAAGAAAAACAAGAGAAAAGCTTATGCCCTAAAGCTCCACTATAAAAGAAACCACCTGAGCAATTTTTAGAGGATCCGGAAACTTTCTTTTGAATTCTAGAGATAACAATACATATTAGCTCTCCCTATATCTATGAGAAACTACCAGTATTGTTCTTATTCTTTTGGGATTTTAATTTGCTCAAAACTATGCTGAAAACCTGGGTACACTGTTCGAGTTGGCTGCTATTTTGCTTGTTGATTAACCTCATTACTCATAGGCTTCTTTTCCTTGCTAAAATTCCAGGTACATGTCGATGCTCATTGATATATGAAGTTCCAGTATAATGCATTCCTAAATGTGAAGATCTATATCTGTTGTCTTTATTTTTGAATCATCTCCCCATTTTCCCCTTATCTAGTTTGGATATAGATGTAATGATAAGGTAATCATCTTGTTGTAATTAAATGTTGGACTGATTCATTTTTGTAATAATTGGACATTGGGACTGACTTTACTTTGTAATATCAGGATATTCGAATTGCTATTTTAGATATGTATACAGCTAGTGGTAATCATTCGAAGATTAGAATATTGTGTAGCGTTTTGATTCATTCAAGTTCAATACATTTGCAATGATTCATGTTTATTTAATATGTTGTAATTAGAATTACAACTGAATTTTGGAAACTGAATTCACATACTCTGACCGACGAGTATGTGAATCACTTAGTTCAGATCTAATATTGAAAACTGGTGTAAATTGATCGTTAGTATCTTCTTTATGAATGGGTAGATAGTCAATTTTATGTATAATTTCAAACCAAAGAAACATTATTGAGAATTATCCATAATGGACTCTTTCGTCCCAATCAACCTTGGGCCCAATTGAGAGGCCCAGTATGCATCAGGGGTATTGTAACACTACATGTTTTTTGGGCTGAGTGAATAAAAGGCCCAAGCTAGTCACGAACAGGGCCAAATAGCTGCTAATCGCAGCATAAATAATGTGTGCTCCTAGACTGGCCAAAACTAGAAACTGAATGCGTATAATCAGCCATGAAATAGGCTAAGATGCAAGTATTACTTTCCCAAAATACACAGTTTATACATAAAATGATTAGTGCATTTAAACTCTATCAATAGTAGAGAACTCAGTATGTGCTAGAATGTCCTTATAAAATAAAGTGAGCCACGTTAATCCAATCAAATACCCTGCGATGGCTCCTTTATTCATTAAAATACATAGAAAATAGGAAGTCCCGTTTAGTGAATTTCACGGCCTCCTATGAATTTTGAAGACGTAGTTGCTATATGTGTGAAGTTATTAATAAAATACCTTCCTAAATTCGGGTGCGTATTTATGTGACCCAAATCCAAATCTTAATGGAGTTAGGATACGTCTAAAATTGCGTGCGCATTTATGTGACGTGATTTGTGACGTATTTTAATGACATTGCAAACTTCCTAAAAGATGTTAAAAACGGTTAATAATCTAAAAATTGCATTATATGATTAACAGTTATAGCAAGTAATATTGTTAGCCACTTATAATGAGTTTAAGCGACCGTGCTAGAACCACGGGATCCGAGGGTGCCTAACACCTTCCCTTGGTTCAACAGAATTCTTTACTCAAGAATTTCTGGTTCGCAGACTCCAATTGGGCAATCGAAAAGTTCCTTGATTTGGGATTCTAAATAAACCAGTGACTTGGGACACCAAAATCCAAACCTATCCCAAGTGGCGACTCTTGAAATAAATAAGTAATCCCATATCGAATAATGTCACTTTAATTTGAAAAAATCCTATTCACGTGTCATCTTTCGAGTTAGCCACGTGTAAGTCGAAAAGGAGGTGTGAATGCTCTAGAGACTCTGCTGGGTATAAAACCCAGAATATCCGGTTTAGAGTTAAAGAATTCGAGCTTACAATAATTGTTGTATTTGACTTCTTCTGATTTTCCTACCTGTTATGTGCTAAATGCCAACATATTTTACCGCTTTGATATTGTCTGAACTGTATATATAAACTGCTATGAAACCCTTCACTTCTCACCTCCGGGGATGTGTTTATTGGTTAAGACTCCCTATTCTGTTGGTGCCTTACCCTAAAATAAGAAAGATGCCGGGCAAGTTACTAAGCCAGAGGGCCTTTTGGTTTTCGGTACGTAACCCCTCCTCGACTCGAGTTGTCCGCTCGGGTACACAGTCTAGACCCTATGCAGAGGTTCTTCACTTATTATAACAAAACCTCATACCGGATCCCTAGTAGGTACGTTTATTTGCATCTTGCATTTTGACTTAGGGGACTCAACACAGGGGTTGGGTCTGTCTAGGACAGGTGCCCTGAAATAAAAGACCATCCTGATGCATTTTTACGTGCTACTTGCGCATTTATTTGCCTTGGTTGCATGTTGACCAGCCTGTAAAAAAAGGGAATAAATTGAGAAAATAGCAGTGCCAAGGTAGTCACTTTTAAAACCAATGCTCAAATAGTGCCGAAATGCTGCCAGATTTTTCAAAAAAAAAAACAACAAAAAACAACAAATACCAAATTTTGGAGTTTTTCAATAATGTCTGCGGGTTTTGGTAAATTATTTTGGCCGGGTCCAACCTCTTCTTTTCAAGACTATCAAAATGCCCGAGTTTATTCACTTGTTTTGAAATAAGTCGGATGGTGCCATTATTGCGATAATAGCTGATTGTTGCTACAAGGGACGCCAGAAGGCTGATCTTGCGCAAATGGCTACCTCTGAATTTTATTCGGACTGGTAAGCAAGCACAGCCTAAAAAAGCTTCTCGCCGAAGTGTCGAGAGGTCGTATTTGCAAATCCGGTCCTAGTTTTAAAATAAATTTCATAAAATGTCAGTTTTAATCTTTTGAGAATAATAATTCGCCCTAATAAATGTGTAGAATTAGCACGATAATGAACAAAGTTCCCCTGGAACTGCGACTATGGTGGAATGATCTCGGAGAAGCAGGATAGAAAAGGGTCAACACACACCTGGAAGGTCTCAAAAGTTTATTGAAATGAACCCCGGGGAGACATCTTAAAGGCCTTAATCATCTTCTGGGACCCGGCCCACAACATCTTCCACTTCTCAGACTTTGAGCTTACCCCGAATTTAAAAGAAATGACCGGATATATTGGGATCCATACAATCCCTCCGAGAAATTAATACTTGATTGCACCCAGAGCTCTTGCTGTGCATAAATTCCTAGATACCCTGAAAATCAGTAGAAAAATCTACAATCTCGACTTATCTACTTGGTGCAGACCCAACTTATCTGCTTGATTTTGCACCCTCCAGTTTATATACCAAAGATATGGCCACATTGGAGGATTCTACAACCCTGAAAATATTATTTGTAGCAAGGGAAATCGGCTCAAGTGGGAGGAGCATCGATGCTTCGCGTTCATGGTGTCTTTCTTGGGTCTTTTAGTATTCCTGCTAAAGGACGGGAACATCGACATACGGATTGCAGGGGTCATTAGTACTTTGATGACCCAAGAAAAGAGTACTCTTGCTCCGATGATCCTGTCTGACATCTTTCGAGCCCTTACCATCTGTAAAGCAGGAGGGGATTTCTTTGAAGTCTGTAACTTACTGCTACAAATCTGGCTGATTAAGCATTTATGTCACAGGCCTCGATTCACAAATTATGGGCTGCCAACAAAACGTTGCATAGAAGAATTTGACAACAGGGTGAATGGGTTTAATTTACCAGAGGGTGTCGCAGAGTGGGTGTCGCATCTCCGGGTTATTTCTGCATATGAAATAGAATGGACATTCAGTTGGCTCTCTATGGATGAAATTGTTTATATGCCCGCCACCGGACCTCATTTCCTTTTGACGGGCATCTGAAGCATCCAACCCTATGCACCGTATAAAGTACTCAGGCAATTGGGTAGATGCCAAATGATTCCCAGAGACGAGGATATCAGCCACCATGCGGTTGAAATATGCCCAAATGGTCAATTCCTCGAAGCTGTGGTACGCCAAATTTGGAGCGGATGTCACTTGACAACCGACACTCGAGTACGTGACATATCGAAGGGTGAGGTTGCACCGGGATATGTTTCTTGGTACAAGAGGGATATAGAGCCCGGAAGGCTGGCAAAGAGACCCCATCTCCAAGAATTTACTGAGACTTCACAGGAACAGTGGGATTGGTTGGCAAAAGAAAATGAATACCGGGCTACTATAGGAAGGCTGGAAAAGAAAATTCAAGAATTGCAATTCGAAAACAGTCTGGAAGCCGCAACTAGCGAAGGAGAAAAGAAGGTATTGGTCAAAGAAACCAAAGCCTTGTGAGCCCAGATTCAGAAAATGAAGGCGGCCACAGAAAATCCTCTGAGGAGTACAAAAGATGAAAATCTCATAGAGAACCTACGTCGAAAAGTAATTGAATACGGTTTCGACCTGAATAAGGTAGAGGGGAACTGTCTAGAGCTCGGAAGCAATTAATTAAAAGTGTAGAAGAAAGAGCCCGCATAGTGGAGCAGTTAAAAGAAGGAAGTGGCAATGAAAGCGCTGGTTTAAAACAGAGGGTTGTCATAGCTGAAAACAAAATGGCCAAACAAGCCAGAGATTTCAAAGCTGAGAGGGAGCATTGTATGCGGTAATAACGGGATTGGAAAGAGATCTGTGGCAGTATCTAAAGTTAAATCAGGCAGTTGAACGGCTTTAGAAGCACGAGCTGAACAAATAGGGCGTCCGCTACAAGAAAAAGGGGTTATCATAGAGAAGGTACGGGCGATTGCAGACTATATTACCACTAAATGCAATCTTTGTGAGGACATGACAAAATCAATGTTCTTTGCCGCTGCTATGACATTTGTCCGACAAGTGATGGAAGATCTCCACTATCTCCAAGGAAGTTTAGCGCGCAAACCTGCTGTAAGGCCGAATGATGCCCCGCAAGCCCCAAAAGCATTTGAAGTGTTAATATACTCATAGATTTGTATTTTTCTAAAAAAGAGTTTGTCTGTTGTCCTTTCGAGTCTGTAAGGTTATTAAGTCCCAGTCTGGTAGTTGCTTTTCATTCTATTAGCCTTTGTAATCAAAGTTTATATCTTTATCAAAATAAAAAATCCCCAAAAATATTTTACTGTGTATTTAACCTTTTGTTTTCATGAACCACGCTCGGTCTGATTCATGCAAAGTCATGATACGTAGGAAATCTCTATAGGATTCGACCATTTCTTTAAAAAGCTAAAAAAAATAATCATAAATAAAAAAAAGGAATAAGAGGTAGGAAACAAAAAGGAAGTTTAAATAAATGCCGGGATGACGCATGCGACTATGGCAAGCATATAGAAACCCATTATCTATATAGGTCCATCATGCTCAACGTATGATTCCCTGTTTATTATCTACCCCGAACTAACTACATTTCCAGTGTTTCAGTTAAGGTGTTTAGAATAGTGGTTGGTTTTGTGGTAAACTAGCTTCACACTGATACTTCACTAGGTCAAAGGGAAATACAGAGACGTCGACCGAGATGACTCTACCGACCGTCCCTATTTTAGAGGACAACCAATCACAGGAATACCAGCTCTGAATCTGCAGCGGGTGAAGAGAACAGGATCTTGCGCCTTCGAGTCATGGAAATGTGGGATGCCTGGACCAATGGGAAGGAACCTCCCATCGCTATCCCTGGATTTCCCTAGATATTTCCAAGGTCAGGGGGTACCTCCACTATCCCTATCAATCACCCAAGTATTCTCCCGGGTCAGCCCACCATATCAAGCAATTTTTTAGGGGCGCCTTCTGAAACTCACCCTCCAATGTTTGCATCCGGGCTAGTTCCCAATATCTTTACGGTCCCTCCGTGCGCAGCTAATACACAGCCTGCAGTACCGAGGCCCGTGTTTGACCCTGCAGACTTTACGTTCCAAACTCTTAACTACCAAAATGAGTCTCCCCGTTCCTACATACAACTACCCTCAACCATCATATAACTTACCCCTGTGCCAGACAAAATTTCCAAAACGCCCGAGCAAGATTAAATCACAAGGAGAATGAAGAGTCTTGAGCAAAGACTAAAGAACATGCAAGGGCTAAGTGGTCAGAAAAGTGTGTCTTATTCAGACCTGTGCATGTTCCCCCATGTACATCTTCCTTTGGGGTATAAAATTCGAAATTCAAGAAATACAATGTCCACGGTGACCACATCGCCCATCTGAAAAAGTATTGCAATCAATTGCGTGGAGCCGGCGGGAAGGAAGAACTCTTGATGGCGTACATTGGGGAGAGCTTAGTGGGTATTGCATCCGAATGGTACATAGATAAAGACATTACCCGATGGCACAAATGGGATGACCTTGCCCGGAACTTTGTGAGACAATTCCAGTACAACATCGACATCGCCCCGGATAGGAATTCCCTAGCCAACTTGAAGAAGAACCTGCTGAAAGCTTCAGAGAATATGCTATCAAATGGCAAGAGCAAGCCTCGAGAGTAAAGCCTCCAATGGACGAAAGATAGATGGTCACCGTCTTTCTGCAAGCACAAAAGGCAGACTATTTTCAGAACATGATGTCCGCAATGGGAAAACCATTCGCAGAGGCAATAAAGATTGGGGAGATGGTAGAGAATGGCCTCAAAACAGGGAGGATTCTAAGTCAATCTACCATAAGAGACACTTCCCAGGCCATACAAGGAGGGGCGGGAGGAATCCTAAGGAACAAGAAAAAAGAGGAAGCATCCATGGCAGACTCTGGATGAGGAAACAACATACTCACATGCATGCATTCTCTGAAAAAACACCTCAACATTACTATCCTCACCGAGACATTCACTATGTCCCTCAACCCTACGCGGTTATGAATGCTAAACCCTTTGCCCGACCTCAACAGCAGAACAATAGAAATCAAGCTCCAAGAAATCAACTTCCTCAGAATCATTACAATCCCCGCCATCAGCAAAATAATTACCGTCCAGGGAGCCACCCAGGAGAGAAAACTTCAGCCCAATAGGAGAATCCTACGCCAACATGTTCCCAAAGATAGTCCACCTGGGTCTCCTCCAGCCTGTATCCACAAACAAACAGAATCCTGAATCACCTTCTTACCAAAGGGGCGTGCGTTGTGCCTACCACTCTGGGGCAGAGGGACATGATGGTGAAAATTGCTGGACCTTAATACGAGCAATGGAGGACTTGATTGATCAAAAGAAGATAGTTCTAAGAGATGAAGAGGTCCCAAATGTAACTGATAACCCGTTACCGGCTCACAACAATGGGCCGGTCATCGGAATGATCTGCGAGGATAAAGAATTTGATCTTGCTCAGAAAGCCATCATAGCCATCGTCGAAGCAGATATAAAACCAAAAGTCACCCCAAAGAAGATAGAAGAAAAGAAAATGAATGAAGCCAAATGCCGTGAAGAAGAAAAGAAGGCCGAGGTCGAAGCTGAGATGACCCTTACCAAAGAAACAATACTCTACATCCCACGAGGACGCAAAGAAAAGCAGCGCACCTTAAGCCCTCCAAAAAGGTTCGAGCTGAACAAAACCATGTATGTACCCAAGAAAGCCCATGTGGTACGGGGATCGATTAAACCACCGGTGCTGAATGAGCCCGCGGTTATCGGACGCGCGCCACATATGACCAACCCCTCAGCCGTCCCTTGGAATTACCAGGAAACCATCGTTATATATAAGGGCAATGAAGTTCTGGGAGAAGCCTAAAAGGGGTGCCCCATAGAGAAATACTCAGACATGGAAGAGGTGCACGCCGCTACCAAACGACGATTTTCGCCAAAGAGGCCAGTGAATGCTGAGGAAGTAGAAGCTTTTTTCCAGAAAATAAAAATTCCAGAATACGAAGTGGTGGATCAGCTCCGAATATCCCCTGACCAGATTTCTTTATACTCACTCTTGATGAAATCTCCCGAGCATCAGCAGGTGTTGGCCAAACATTGAACGAAGCTTATGTGCCGGTTGAGACCTCCGTAGAGCAACTAGAGAAAATGGCAGAGAGGTTCTTTGCTATTAACCAGGTCACGTTCAGCAAGAATGACTTACCTCTGGAGGGAGATGCTCACAACAAAGCCTTGCACCTCACTGTCCTGTGCGAGGGATATTATTTCAAAAGAGTGATGATCGACAGAGCTTCCAGATTAGACATATGCCCACTGTCTACCTTGCAGAGAATGGAGATTGGGACAGAGAGAATCCGTCCTAACAACGTATGTGTCCGAGCCTTCGACAGAATAAAAAGGGATACCATAGGTGAAATCGGTTTGGTGCTCACCATTGGTCCGGTCGACTTCGAAGTACAACTACCTCCTGGGAAGGCCATGGATTCATCTAGTAGGGGCAGTGCCTTCTACCCTACACCAAATGCTGAAATTTGTGTATGAAAACCAGGAGATCGTAGTTCATGGAGAGGACGAACAATCAATTTACCAGGACCCTTCTGTTCCCTGTCTAGAAGCTGAGGAAGGGAGTGAACACATAGTCTACCAAGCTTTTGAAGTCGTAGTAGCCAATCAGCACGAAGAGGGCAAGCCGCTCCCCTAACCTTTCCTGTCAAATGCTTCAATTATGGTAGCAAAGGAAATGACGCGCCAAGGTTTTAAGCCAGGCAAGGGACTCGGAAGCTCCCTACAAGGCCTAACCGAGCCGGTCGCCTTGCCTCCTACAGAAAAGTTCTTTGGACTGGGCTTTCATCCAATCTCAGAAGATATCACCTGGGCTAATCGCAGAAAGCGCCAAGGATGGGCTTTGCCACGACCCCTACCTCACTTGTACAAACCAAAGCATAGTGAGGAGGAGGAAGAAGAAACCTTCACGGTAGAAGAAATTGATGAGATCTGCGGGGCTATGAGGGAGTTGCTCTATGAAGAAAACATGGTCCAACCAGGGGAAAGTTCAAGCGCCGCTGAAGTGCTTTATATGGGGCCAGATGCCAAACTTCAAAACTGGAGGGCCACACTTTTTCCGGTCAGGCGGGAGACCCGGTAGTCTCGCCTTGCTACCCCTTCTGACATCACGAGCTATTTCAGGGTGTAGCTCGGTTGTTTGTTTTCCTTTTTGCACTTTAAATCTCAATTGTAAACCTTGTTATCTTTCAAGTTCGAAGGAATAAAATCAATTTTTTGTCATTCACACTTCTTTTCCTTTCTCTGATTTTTGTCTTTCTTTATTTTTTCATCTTTTCTTTCAGTACCAATAAGGCGGCTTTAAATAAAATGACATGCTCGCGGACGTCATGCCACGACCCAAATTCGCTACCTGTCTGTGAAATAACGAACTAGGAACCGGAATATAATAATGAAGAGGCTTTTAGGGAAATCACTCGAGAGTTGGAACACTTTGAAAACAAACCTAAGCCTAACTTAAATGATACTGAACCTGTTAACCCGGGCAATCTCGATGAAATCAAATAAACTAAAATAAGCATCCACGCAAATAAAGAAATACGTGATTCATTGGTTCAACTCCTATTGGAATTCAAAGACGTATTTGCGTGGTCCTACCATGACATGCCTGGTTTGAGTATGGATTTGGTGGTTCATAAGTTGCCTAAATACCCCGAATGTCCTCCGGTCCAACAAAAACAAAGAAAGTTCAAGCCTGATGTCAGTGATAAAATCAAAGAGGAGATTACAAAACAGCTTGAAGCGGGGGTAATCCGGGTAGTGCGGTACACCACATGGCTGGCTAATGTGGTCCCAGTGCCGAAAAAGGACGGGAAAACTAGACTGTGTGTGGATTATAGAGATTTGAACAAGGCGAGTTCCAAGGATAATTTCCCTCTGCCCAACATCCACATCCTTGTCGATAATTGTGCCAAGCATGAGATTTAATCCTTTGTAGATTGCTACGCAGGGTATCACCAAGTGTTGATGGATGAGGAAGATGCTGAGAAAACCGTCTTTACCATACCTTGGGGAACATATTGTTATAAAGTTATGCCTTTTGGATTGAAAAACACCGGGGCAATATACATGAGGGCTATGACCACCATCTTCCACGATATGATGCATCGATAAATAGAGGTGTATGTGGATGACGTAATTATCAAATCTAAGACTCAGGGCAATCATGTGAAAGATCTGAGGAAATTCTTCGAAAGGCTATGAAAATATAATTTGAAACTAAATCCAGCAAAATGCGCATTTGGAGTTCCATCGGGCAAACTTCTGGGATACATCGTTAGCCAAAGGGCATCGAATTGGATCCAACCAAGAACAAAGCCATTCGGGAGTTGGCCCCATCAAGGACCAAAAAGAATAAAATAAGTCAATTGGGAAGACGGAATTACATCAGCCAATTGATCACCCATTGACTTCAACATGTGAGCCTATATTCAAACTGCTGAAGAAGGATGCGGCAGTTAAGTGGACGGTCGAGTGTCAGGAAGCTTTTGATAAAATCAAACAATACTTGTCCAATCCACCAGCTTTGGTTCCGCCAGAACTCTGAAAGTCATTATTTCTCTATCTAACAGTCTTGGAGGGTACTTTCGACTGTATTCTCGGGCAGCATGATGCCACGGGAAAGAAAGAGCATGCCATTTATTATCTGAGCAAAATGTTTACCAATTATGAGGCCCAAATACACACTGTTAGAGAGAACATGTTGCGCCTTGGCATGGGTAGCTCAGAAGTTAAGGCATTATCTGCAAGCCCATACCACGTACCTGATAACCAGGCTGGATCCACTAAGGTACATATTCCAAAAACCAATGCCCACTGGACGACTGGCCAAATGGAAAATCTTGCTTACCGAGTTCGACATTGTTATGTCACTCGTACGGTGATAAAAGCTCAAGCATTGGTAGCTCATCTGGTAGAGAACCCCGTTGATGATGAATATCAACCTCTAAACACTTACTTCCCTAACGAAGGAGTGAACTCATTGGAAATAGAAGCTGGGGACACTCCCATCTGGAAAATGTTCTTCGACGGAGCAGCAAACGCAAATGGCGTAGGGATTGGGGCAATTTTAATCTCACCGACAGGCGACCATTATCCATCTGCAGCCAGACTCTGGTTCTTCTGTACCAATAATACAGCTGAATATGAGGCTTGCTTTATGGGCATGAACATGGCTATTAACCAAGATGTCAAAGAATTGCTAATCATGGGAGATTCTGATCTAATCATCCGACAAGCTCAAGGAGAATGGGAGACAAGGGACGTTAAGCTCCTCCCGTATAGGCAGCATGTGGAAGACCTCAACAAACGGTTCAGATCGATACAGTTCAGGTACATTCCCCTTTGCCACAATGAGTTAGCAGACGCACTTGCAACCTTGGCCTCCATGTTACCATACCCTAGGAATGCCTATGTTGATCCTTTACAAATCCAAATTAAAGAAAGGCACGGGTATTGCAATACAACCGAAGCAGAGCCCGACACACAACCTTGGTACCACGATATCTTGAAATTCCTAAGAATACAGGAATACCCTGAGCAAGCCACTGGAGAACAAAAGAAAACCATTCGACGTCATGTGAGCAATTTCTTCTTAAGTGGTGACACTTTGTATAAAAGGACTCCAGATCTTAATTTGTTGAGATGTGTGGATGCCGAAAAGGCCGGAATAATTATGCACGAAGTACATGCGGGCGTGTGCAGACATATGAATGGCTATGTACTTGCAAAGAAAATACTCCGAGCTGGCTATTATTGGATGACCATGGAAAAAGACTGCTTCAACTTTGTTCGAAAATGTCATCAATGCCAGGTGCACGGTGATCTGATTCATGCACCACCAAATGAGTTGCATCCTATGTCAGCACCCTGACCGTTTGCCGCCTGGGGTATGGACGTCATTGGGCTGATAAGCCAAAAGCCTCAAATGGGCATAGATTTATATTGGTCGCCATTGATTACTTCACAAAATGGGTTGAGGCCATCACCCTCAAGCCTGTTACCAAGAAAGCGGTAGTGGATTTTGTGCATTCTAATATCATTTGTCGCTTCGGGATTCCTGCTACTATCGTTACAGACAATGCATCTAACCTAAACAGTTGGCTGATGGGAGAGATATGTGAACAGTTTAGGATAATGCAAAGAAACTCCACCCCCTACCGGCCCAAAGCTAATGGTGCGGTCGAAGTGGCCAAAAATAACATCAAGAAGATCTTGAGGAAAATGATTCAAAGCACGAGGCAAGGGCATGAAAAGTCGCCTTTCTCACTGATGGGATATCGCACCACAGTATGTACATCCGTAGGAGCAACCCCCTATTTGCTGGTCTATGGAACCGAGGTTGTTATACCTACCGAAGTAGAAATCCCTTCGCTCCGAGTGATTGCCGAAGCAGAATCTAAGATAGTGAATGGGTCAAAGGCCGGTTGGAGCAGTTGACCTTGATTGATGAAAAACGAATGGCCGCGGTATGCCACGGGCAGTTATACCAACAAAGAATGGCCCGTGCCTACAATAAGAAAGTGCGCCCCAGGAATTTCGAGGTCGAGCAGTTGGTGTTGAGACGAATAATGCCCCATCATCAGGAAGCCAAAGGAAAATTTGCCCCAAATTGGAAAGGCCCATACATCATCAGAAAGATATTGCTAGAGGAGCATTGTACTTGGGCGACGTTGAAGGAGACGAGCCCGAGGCAACAGTAAACGCAGACGCAGTAAAAAGGTATTATGTTTAATCCCCTACAGCAATTACCCCGGTGGATTGGAATGACGAAGACTTTACTCTCCCGCTATCCCCACCCTCTTTCCAAAAAGAAAAAGAAAAAGAAAATTTAAAAGAAAAAAAGAGAGAAAAAGTACAAAGAAAATAAAAAAAGAAGAAAAAATAGAAAAAAGAAAAAGAAACGGAAAATGCAAAAAAAGAAAAAGAAAAAGAAAGAAGAATACAAACAAAATTAGTTTAGGAACAAGTTTCGTGAACTACGTTTGACTGATTCCGAAAGGATACGTAGGCAGCCTCTCCCTGAGGTTCAGTCACATCAAAATAAAAACACCATTTACCAAAGAAGATCAAAATTGTGGCAGAAATATATTGGTTCGATTACTAATCCCTCCGAATGGTTACAAAGTTATAGATCCCCGGGGAGGAAAAATACTGATGCTAGAGTTCGGCTCCAATCAAATTCGTGAGAGAAATAAAATGAGAGAGTCTTATCGGTGAAAACCTCCGGGCACCATAAGGCGAGTGAGCAAAGAAAAACAAAATGAAAGAGTCCGTTTAGCGAAAACTCGTAAAGAGCGTTATCAGGTGACGGGAGAAGAGAAATGAGAGAGGCCGATTGGCAAAAACTCGCAAAGGTCGCCGTCGGCCGAATAGAGGAAATATTGTTGCCCAGGTCTAAATATGTTTCGTTGGTTTTCAAAAAGTTGAAGTCAGAAAGCAGAAATGGATCCGGGCCGGGTATCTAGTCCAAAAATTATGTCGTTGCCATTTAATGCCGACTTATATTTCTAGATAAGTTCCCTCTTTTCCCTCAAAAGAACACACCTCTCTAAATTCATGCTTCACTCCTTTCCACTTTAATTTTGGTGTCCTAACCATTCCTTAAAGAAATGTAGTAGGGCTGGCCTTGCGGGTTTCTCTTGACAAGAATTAAGGGAATGCCTGACATCGTCAAGCGCTTAGCCAATCCCGTTTGATCATGAAAGTTAAAGGAAATAAAATGAAGGAAATTCAAAGTCAAAAGAGACATGAAGGTGAAGTAAAATCGAGGAGTTTTAAGCTAAACAAGATGTTGATTCTTATCAAAATTCCCAGAAACCAAGGCACGAGAAAGAAAGACCAATCCGAAATGAGGACCTCATGGCCAATTAACAAAGCAAGGATTGAAAGCCAAGGGTTTGTTTTTGAACTCAAAGGAAGTTAAAATCAAGCATGACAAGGCCGCAAAACCAATCACTGTTCAAACTAACAGTTTGTTTCTGAACTAAAATAGATGCAAGTGCAACCTAGAAAAGCAAAAAGGAACATATGGCAAAAACAACCAAAGGATAGGCACAAGGACCAAAGATGGTGTTGCGTCAATGATGAAATGGAAGTTTTCTTTTCATTTTCCTGCAAACTCGTAAATATGCATGATAGCACGAGATCCCAATCCTTAGTTCCCCTTTGTACAACTTTTGGATTTCCTAGACATTACCTAGGGATTGCATTCCACCCCTCTTCAGCATGAAATCTCCTTCCCTCACATCCCGGCATAACCTGAGAAGTTCCCCTCCACATCCCCAGCATAACTTGAGGATTCTCTCCCTACACTTTCTACTCCCCAGCATAGTCTAGGAGTTAACACTCCCCTACCCTTAGCATAACCTAAGGGAGGTTCCTTCCCCCCTCCATCCCAAGCACAGTAAAAAGGATCTCTGAGGTCCTCCACTGCCTTTCATTTCTCCCTAGAATAACCTAGGATATCGTCTCATCCCGGCATAACCCGTGAATTTCCCTGACATAATTTAGGGTCTCCTCTCATACCGGCATAACCCGCGGATTCCCCTTACATACCTCAGGATTTCCATTAATCCCGGCATAACCCGCGGGTTCCCCTAGCATAACCCAGAACCCCCTTTCATCCCGGCATAACCCGTGGATCTTCCTAGCATGACCTTGGATTTTTTCATTCATCCCAGCATAACCCAAGGATTCCCCTGGCATAGCCCAGGATCTCCTTCCAATCCCGGCATAACCCGAAGACTTCCCTAGCATAACCTAGGAATTTTTTCATTCATCCCGGAATAACCCGGACTCTCCTGGCATAACCCAGGATCCCCTCCCAGCATAACCCGTGGTTTCCCTAGCATAACCTAGGAGTTTTAGTTCATCCCGGCATAACCCGCGGATTCCCCTGGCATAACCCAAGATCCCCTTTCATCCCGACATAACCCTTGGATTTCCCTAGCATAACCCAGGATCTCCTTCCAATCCCGACATAACCCGTGGATTCCCCTAGCATAACCTAGGATTTTTCATTCATCCGAGCATAACCCGTGGATTCCCCTAGCATAACCTAGGATTTTTCATTCATCCGAGCACAACCCGTGGATCTCCCTAGCATAACCTAGGATTTTTCATTCATCCCAACATAACCCGTGGATCTCCCCAGCATAACCTAGGATTTTCTCATTCATCCCGGCATAACCCACGGATCTCCCTAGAATAACCTAGGAATGTTTCATTCATCCTGGCATAACCCGTGGATCCCCTGGCATAAACCAGGAATTCTTTTATAGCCCATCCTTAGCAGGAAATTTCCTATCCCGGCATAACCCGCGGATCTTTTCTTTCCATCACCACAGAGACCATTTTCATTCCTATCCCAGCATAACCCGCGGATTCTCATCTTATCTCTAACAGGAACCCTTTCTCTTTCCCAGCATAACCTAGCAATTTTACCTAGGGATACACAGTTCCGATTTTTATTTTTTTCAATAAAGAGTAGCATAGATGTGTGTTGAAAATAATTCACGAAATTTTCCAGTGAAAATTGGGGCAGAAAATTTCGTTCATTTGCTTGTGTGGCTCTCTAAGAAGGTTTCACCTTAAGGAACAAGATTCGGCATGATTGAAAGCACGAGTGTCAATTCAGAACAGAAGAAAAAGAGACAAAAGAAGTGAACTCAAAGTGATGAAGCGGACAAAGACAAGGACTGATCAAAATATAATCGAAGTCACAAGCTCCGCATGTCCCGCTTTATTTCAATACTGAAGTCTGAGCCAGAGATCGTAGCTAGCGAGCATCAAGATTCAGATCAGATTCTGCCACAAAAGATAGTTAAGACTCAAGATCAAGCTTCAAGCGACTCATAGATAGGAATATTGAAACTTGTGGTTGATAGGCTTAGAAAGATTATCTTTTGATTTTCTTTTGGTGTAATGAGGAGCTTAGCAAGCAGAAACAATAACAACAACAACAGCCAATCACAATTTCCCGGTAGTCCCAGCTACCAAAACTTCTAAAAACTGCACTGACTTTATTCCTTTATTGCCAAGGATATGTAGGCAACCTTTGAAGCAGGGTTCAGTCAGAAATTTTTCAAAATGCTTCACATGGAGTATTCAATCGGACAGAAATCGCTTATATTTGCTCACTTGTATTTGCATGAAAACACTTCATGTTCCCGTGCAAAGAGGGGCAGCTGTGAGCATATAATTTTTACCCGGTTAAAATAAGCACCTATAGGACTCTCAAAGTATAGGATTTTCTTTAAAACATTTATTTTAGGATTTTAATTTTTAGAATTTAATTGCATGCGCGTGTTCATTGATGCATGGTTAAACTGTTTAGGATTTAATTGTTATATAAGTTTATTTTACAAATTGAAAAACAAAAATAAATATTTTCGATATTTTTTAAATTATTTTTGGTTTAATTTCAACTTGTTGCATATTATTTGTGTTAATCAGGAGTTTTTGGTTTTTAAATAAAATTAGGAGTTAGTTAAAATAAAAGACAAAAAAAGGAATAAAAGAAAAGACAAAAAATAATATATATATATATATATATATATATATATATATATATATATATATATATACACATGCACAACCATTCAGGCTGGCAACAACTGGGCCAGACCTGAGTGGCCCAAACCTTTTTCCCCTTTAAAACCCACAAGCCCCAGCCCAAACAACCGACCACGGTCCGGTCCACACAAGACCAACCCAAACGAGGTAGTTTAGAGAAGGCTCATCACAACCGTTGATCTCAGATCATCCAACGGTCATCAACCCCTCCCCCCCCCCCCCCCAAAATTCATATACATATGTCCAAACACCTCTATACACTGAGAGACCAAACCCCTCCCCTTACTCGTACCATCTTCCCCGATATAACACTACCCCTGACCACCCCTTGACCACCTGCCTACCACCGTAATGCCGCCGCCGGAAATCACCTCATGGCGGCGGTCGGTCACCAAACCTCCCCATATTACACCACCAAATCATCACAACCTCCTCTATCCCGTCATGTAATTAGCTTCCATTGAACAGGTCCTCTCCGTCTCGAATATTTAAAATAAGGTCGTCGGAACCACCGTCTCCGGTGACATTGTTCCAAACTTCCCCAGCTTTACATCGTAGGACCATTAGAACCTCCCCTTCCCCATCCTGAAACTCATTCCCTTCAGAAAAACCCCCCATCACCTCATATCTTCATAGAAATGTCGTCGGAATCCCACATCTTCGGCGACTCATCTCCAAACCCCTCCAAACTTACACCCCTGAAACAGCTTAATCTCCGCTTTCTAACCATGTGTGTCACACCTTTCGAATCTACCTAAAACCTTTCGAATATTTATTTGAAGCCTAACCCTAAAACTCAAACCCCATCGGAACTTGGTCAAACTCGTCCCAGGAAACCCTTGACCATTCCCCTCCCCAGCCATACATCCCATAGCACCCAAACACCATCAATCGCTGAAGAAATTAAGATATGAGACCTCACGGGGGTCTCTAAATCACAAACCCCCTTTCCTGACTCCTGAACCTATTATCCACCATGCCATCTGCCTTAGAGGGTTAGAAAACCTCTACAAAAGATGTCAAGAACCAACAAAAGGGTCTCAAGAGGATTTGCATGCGTAATAAAGAAGCTACGTACTCTGTCTTTGTTTTATATATTTGCTTCATTCCTATTAATTGTTAAATGTTTTGGTTGCTTGTTTGTTTTTCCATAATCTCATTTGAAATAGGTTTAAACATTCACATGCCTTTGTTTGTCACTGGTCTGGAAATCGCTTCGTCTTTTGAATGGTTTGACATCCTGTTAATATTAGCCTCTTGAGCAGTGTGATTCTCACAGTTTGTGACCTTCATCTCCTGATCTTCATTTGATTTGTTCCCCGATATTCTAATCAGTTTGGTCAGTTGTTTAGGCTACTAAGTGTTTGATTTATATAGTAAAGTGATCTTCAGTACTGCCATAGTTTATGCTGATTTGTTTGGTTGGACCTTTAATTGCTAGTGTTAGCCTTTACTTTGCTAGTTTGATTTATGAACTAAGTGTTCACTTCCTGCTGTATGCTTCTCATTTTCATGATCTCTGAGTATTTTATTTGGTTTGTTTCTGCAAGTTAAGTGTGAGGGATGATTCCCTCTTATGGGCATTGTTTGGATATTGAATGATCATCCTATATAATGTTTGTTTATTGAAAATTCACATTAAGGCACTTGTTTTAAAACCTTACTAGTTTTGGCTAATTTTGAACTTTAATAAGCCTGTTAGTCCAAGACTAAAATGTGACCCAAACTTGAACATAATTGACATGGGTCAATTGTAACCAAACCAGATGACTGACTAAGGTTAAAAGTCCAGGTTAGTTATTTAGGAAAGAAATAGGGGTATAAGAGGCATTTGAGCTTTAAGAAAATCTGATAATAACCTCCAGAACCTTCTAGTAAGGGAGTAAAACACAATTTCTGCCTCAAACTTGAGGCACAAGTCAGGAAATGAAGGACCATTTAGGAAAAGTGTAAATCTGAAGCAAGGACTAAAAGAAAAACAAGAGAAAAGCTGATGCCCTAAGGCCTTACTATAAATGAAACCACCTGAGCAATTTTTAGAGGATCCGGAACCTTTCTTTTGAATTTTGGAGATAACAATACATATTAGTTCTCCCTATATCTGTGAGAAACTACCAGTATTCTTCTTATTCTTTTGGGATTTTAATTTTCTCAAAACTCTGCTGAAAACCTGGGTACACTGTTCGAGTTGGCTGCTATTTTGCTTGTTGATTAACCTCATTACCTTCTTTTCCTTGCTAAAATTCCAGGTACATGTCGATGCTCATTGATATATGAAGTTCCAATGTAATGCATTCCTAAATGTGAAGATCTATATCTGTTGTCTTTATTTTTGAATCATCTTCCCATTTTCCCCTTATCTAGTTTGAATATAGATGTAATGATAAGGTAATCATCTTGTTGTAATTAAATGTTGGACTGATTCATTTTTGTAATAATTGGACACTGGGACTGACTTTACTTTGTAATATCTGGATATTCAAATTGCTATTTTATATATGTATAATTAGGAGTATGATTAGCTAATGGTAATCATTCGAAGATTGGAATATTGTGTAGCATTTTGATTCATTCAAGTTCAATACATTAGCAATGATTCATGTTTATTTAATATGTTGTAATTATAATTACAATTGAATTTTGGAAACTGAATTCAAATACTCTGACCGACTAGTATGTGAATCTTTTAGTTCAGATCTGATATTAAAAACTGGTATAAAATGATCGTTAGTATCTTCTTTATGAATGGGTAGATAGTCAATTTTGTGTATACATTCAAACCAAAGAAACGTTATTGAGAATTGTCCATAATGCACTCTTTCGTCCAATCAACCCTGGGCCTAATTGAGAGGCCCAGTATGCATCATGGGTATTGTAACACTACATCTTTTCTAGGCTGAGTGAATAAAAGGCCCAAGCCAGTCACGGACATGTCCTTATAGCTGCTAATCGCAGCATAAACAATGTGTGCTCCTAGATTGGCCAAAACTCAAAACTCAATGCGTATAATCAACCAAGAAAGAGGCTAAGATGCAAGTATTGCTTTCCCAAAATACACAGTCTATACATAAAATTATTAGTGCATTTAAACACCATCAATAGTAGAGAACTCAGTATGTGCTAGAATGTCCTTATAAAATAAAGTGAGCCGTGTTAATCCAATCAAATACCTTGCGATGAATCCTTAATTCATTAAAATACATAGAAAATAGGAAGTGCCGTTTAGAGAATTTCACGTCCTCCTATGAATTTTGAAGACGTAGTTGCTATAGGCACGAACTTATTAATAAAATATCTTCCTAAATTCGGGTACGCATTTATGTGACCCAAATACAAATCTCAATGGAGTTAGGATACGTCTAAAATTGCGTACGTATTTATGTGACGTGATTCGTGACGTATTTTAATAACATTGCAAACTTCCTAAAAGATGCTATAAACGGTTAATAATCTAAAATTGCATTATAGGATTAACATGTATAGCATATCATATTCTTAGCCACTTATAATGAGTTTAGGCGAATGTGCTAGAACCACGGGATCTGAGGGTACCTAACACCTTCTCTCGGGTCAACAGAATTCCTTACTCAAGAATTTCTGGTTCGCAGACTCCAATTAGGCAGTCAAAAAGTTCCTCGATTTGGGATTCTAAATAAACCGGTGACTTGGGACACCAAAAGCCAAACCTCTCCCAAGTGGCGACTCTTCAAATAAATAAGTAATCCCATATCTAATAATGTCACTTTAATTGGAAAAACTCCTATATACGTGTCATCTTTCGGGGTAGCCACGTGTAAGTCGAAAAGGAGGTGTGACAATATATATATATATATATATATATATATATATATATATATATATATATATATATATATATATATATATATATATATATATGTATATGTATATGTATATGTATGTATATGTATATGTATATGTATGTATGTTTTGTTTATATACTTGCTTATATATTTATTCCCAATCGTGGGATTAGACCAAGTATATGTTGCAGTTGCTACAACTTAAATTTTAATATAGTACTACATCTTATAGCACGATACATTTTGTTTTCAATTGTGTTCTAGCATGTCGGATGTCGGTACTTAGAATCGATAGCTCTCACATTAAAACTTAATATTTAATTTACTATGGTCGTCAGTATGGCAGAGCGTCTTGGAGGTTGAAAAAAATGATGCATGTTCTAGGTTAAATAAAATGATAAAAAACATATCTTATGTTTATCAAATATGATTGAATTTTCAATTAATCTACTGATCAAGTATCCAAGAAAAGTACTAATTAGGTAATCGAGAATAAAAAAACCAAGCACGTCATTCACTAGAGCATCTAAGTATAAATGACTAGATTATACTAAGGCACTCACATGCTCGATAAATTAAATTAATGAAGAGGAAGAATTTTCGAATGAGGAAGAATATGTCGAAAACGACTCACATGTTAATTTTTTCAAGCGCTCGCGACTTATGTAGATTTATATTCGTAAATTCTAATATTTTCCTTAGTTTATGTAGATGTTCGGCAAGGGTTGAGGAAGGTCCAAGAAGGATAGAAGGCTGATGGATTCTACGGATAGTAATACAACCTTACTTTCTTCCACCCCACACTTGCATTCTTCCGCTGCAGATAGTCGACATGAATCTTTTATGCACACATCTTTCCCACTACATCCATATATGCATCCGACTACTTCTCATTCACCCTCTCAATAGTATTCTTATCATCTTTCACCGTAGAACTATACCCCAATTTCTCCACATAATCCTGCATATACTGTCATTGCTACACCGGGTCAATAGTCACATGTTAATGTAGTGATACGCCTGTCATCTACTCCATTTTATTCGTCGCCAACTGTATCAATACACTCTAGATTATAGCCCTTTGGATAGCAATAGAGGTCTAGATCGTAGCACCTTAGATTGCAGTAGGGGTATAGATCGCAACCATCTCTGTTAGTGACCCCATCTCCCTCTCCATAGAGTGTGTCTCCTAGCATTTCAGGACTTCGCCTTCGGAATAATTGTTCTGAGCCAGTTCCTCCCCTTTTATGGCTTCAATTACATATGAGGATAATGATCCAGATGCACTGTAGTATGGTCGTTATCATAGGATGAGCATCAGGCTTAAGAGCAATGTGTAAGATTTATTTGTTACTTCTTTTTTCACCTACATTATAATAGCTATCATTTTGTTTATTTTATATAATTTCTATAATACAGGTTCATACCTAGTCCGCATACTACAAAATTAATCACTAAAGTTATTGGCCGGTTATATGATGCATCCTTTATGGCTTGGAGTGATTTTTCACCGAAGCTCGTACAACAAATTTTCAACAAATTCAAAGTTTTAATATATTTTTTTTATCTATTTAAGTGTTATATTAATAATAGTTTCGTCTAACATTAGAAACTTGATTTTCATAATAAGTGTGCATGGGAAGACTACCATAATGATGCAATTGTTACGAATTTTGAGTACAAATATTGTAAAACAATAGCCGATGACTTCTCTGCTGCTCAGGAGAAGAATAAGAAGCCTTCATGGGTTCTATCACATTTATAACTTGATCTACCGAGGCAGTGATCCACTGAGGAGTTTAAGAAGAAGAGTGAACAAGGAAAGAAATACCGCGCATCTTAGAAGGATGACTCTTTGCACTATGTGGGTACAAGAAGCATGAGGACTACGAGGAGACAACTGGAAATTCCTCAATGCAATAAAATCTATTTTTTTGAACTATATTCATTTAAATTTAGTTAACACGTTTTATTTTATTAGTAAAAACAATATATATGGGAGGAAGCTGACTCACAGTGATTTTTTCATGGAGACTCACATTTGGAAAAAGAAGGTCCTGACGGATCCAAGTAGAAAGGTCGAGAATCGGGCGGAGACTACCAATATAAGTTTCATAACTATTATAATTTAGAATTTGTTTTATAATATTATCAACTTACTAATTTTCTATCTTCTAAATAAAGTCGCTATAAGAATACCCTGGAGGAGCACCATCAAAATCTGCCAACAAATGAGCAGGGCAGTCCACCTTCTATTTTAGAAAAAGAAACGTACTTGCTTTGGTTGGATGTTGTCAGTGGTCCTAAAAAAGACATAATAGATGACCTTCTGGAGAGATCATTTCGGCGCTACAAGGCTATATTACAAGGTATAAGGACTTTAGCACAGGGCGTGACACTTGATAGGTTAACTTTCTCAGCTATGGAGAAGAAGATTGCACAGCTGTCAACAGAGCTTGAATAATGAAAGGCTAGAGAACAAAACAAAGATCAATGATTTAATATCCTTCAAGGTCAGTTGGTCAATCTTCTTATTAGTGGGGCTTTCCCGATTCTCAGGTATTGTAAGTCTTCCCTATATGCTACTCATTCTCATCGTGATCCTTCGGACCATGTCGATGATGAAGCATCTAGTAGTGAAGATGATGCAGTACAAAACACTCATTGAATGATGTGTATTGTTAAATAAAATCTTGAACTTGTGAATATTTTATTGGAAATGTTTTGAATGATATTTGCACTGCTGATATTATTCTGATCTTGAAAGTTTGTATTCATGTTGATTAATGACAGCAGTGTAATGCTGCCATTATAGGTTGTTTATTGGTAGGTGGTGTAGTTTGAAAGGAACCATACTTTGCCATGTTTTTTTCTCTCTAGAAAATCGTTGGCATATCGACCGTATTCGGCTAAAAATTTCATATTAAAAAACCCATAAATTCATAATTACCAACCAATTTTGGTCGGTAATTGCAATGTGCAATCTTCAAGTATTATGAAATAATGACTGAAATCGGTTAGAATTTACCATTTCTAACTTATTATTTTTTGAAAAACTATCTTAAAATTTTAAAAATATATAAAATTAATTTATTGACCGACATCGGCCGTTATAATAAAAAAGAAGAAGTTATTTTACAAAACACCAACATACTTCGGTTGGTGAATTTAATTTTTCAAGAAATTATGTTAGATGAATTAGTCAACTCTTGGTTAAACAAACCGATCGATTTCGACTGAAAATTACAACCTAAGGTAGTCACTTAGTTTTACTGACCAACCTTATTTTGAAGGATTAAAGTCGGCCGATTTTTTAATTGTTTCGATCGAAGTCGATCGGTATTCGTGGACTATTTTTTACAATTTTTTAGTAGTAAAAATAATTGATGTCTTTCTATATTAGGTTTTCTTAGAACCGTCCAAACTAAATATCTAATACATGGGGTAAATCCTTAAATAAATACAAAAAAAATTGAAAAGATATAAATAAAATGATGCATATAATAAGGACATGTTATGATAAATATCAATATTATGGTGGATTTCTACTCTTCTTCTATCATCTTCATCTCAAATGCTTAATGACATATTCAATAACATATTTTGTATGTTCAATGACATTTTTCATGAAATATTTTCTTCACTTTTTATGCCTATATAAAGGCTTTGTAATAGATAGGAAAATACACACAATTGAAGAATAAAATCTCTTCCTTCTCTCTATCTCTATTTCTTGTTCATATTTTACTAAATTGCTTTTATTTCTGGTTCATATTTTACTAAATTGCTTTTATTTTATAACACGTAGCAGCACGAGTTAGCAGCACGAGTCTCTAACTAATCGTATATATATATATATATATATATATATATATATATATATATATATATATATATATATATATATATATATATATATATATATATATATATATATATATATATCTTCAAAAAATTTTCTACATCCAAAAAAATTTCAATTAGAAGTCCTACATATCATCTCATGGTTAGATGTAAAGGGAAACTACATATGGTAAGTAATGAAACGTAAGAAGGTGTGATTATCTTATACTTGTCATTCCTTTAATATCTCATATGCACGCAACTTCGTACTACATCTGTATTGCATAAGCACATATTAATATTACATCTTTTTTATCACATGAATGGAATGAAAGTTTTGATGTTCTATATGTGAAAATTATAGTACCAGTAAATTGTTGATAGGATGCATGTCATGGTAACCAAGGATATGTTATATAAGTTGTCTTATGAATATTTGTGTGTTAATTATCTACAATATGTCCTACCTCTTTTAATATTTTCTTTTACTAGGATGAATATTTTTTTCTTTTGGGTTTTTGTCCTTGCATATAGTAAAAAAAAGGGAATAAAAAAAAAATTAGTCATACTGATTAGAAGCATAAATCATCTTGAAGAAAACAAGAAATACTTTATATGTTTATCTAGGTTGATTAATTACTTCTTTGAAATTTGAAAAACAAACTAGCTATTGAGAAAGTATATTTCATAATTTATGATTGTATCATTTGAAAGCAAACAACGATTAGTATGACTACTAGAAGATGTATTTTCGAGTATTGATAATCTACTTGATGCTTTCCTATTGACTTACCGTTTTCAAGTATTTTATATGAATGATGCATAAGCTACAACTGGTAAGTTATTATCTATAATGTCACTTTTTAGGAAATATAAATGTTGAATTTATGTATTAATACTATATATGTGTTATTACCTATATTTGTACTTTATGCTGAATTAGTGATAATTTTATTCACTATATGCTGAATTAGTGATAAATTTATTCATTAATTGCTTAGTTGAGTTGAGTGAAGGAAAGTCATGGCATTAAATCAAATCCAATAGGTAGGGTATACCCGAAAACAACTATATTTTTGAGAGATGCTCAATAAGTATTATGACAATGATTTTATGATCCATTAGAATTTAGAAGAATTATTATGACTACAAATAGTTGTATTTCATATAGATGATACAAATAATTGATAAAGATTTACGATGATTTGAGATTTTTACACTTATTTAATAAAATAAATCTAATTTGCTAAGTTGCAAATTAGCTGTGACAACTTTCTTGGCATGTGATTGAAATTAATGCTTGAGAATGAATCTCAATATTGTTTAGCCTATTATGACATTGATTGAGGGTAAGACATCGGGATCAAGTCCCGATGCTCCATAATGATAAGAGTTGGGTTTGAGTCTCAATTTATTATGACCTAACATGCCTTTATATATGTAAGACATTGGATTAGAGTCCCACTTTACCATATTGATGATATAATGATGACTAAAGAAAAATAATATCTTTTTCATAAAAAGTCACAAATATTTTCCCACCTGATTTGCTCCATTCTTGAAGTGAATATGGTAGTTGGCATAATAAGTCTAAATAGAGACAAGTGGATGACGAATAAATATTGTTGTGAAACATAAATAAATAATAATAGTCATCATTATGGTAATTATAAAAAGAGAGAACAATAATGGTTGTCAAAATATATCCTCGAAAAGTTGAGGGTAATATTTTCCATCAAATTGGTATAGAAAATAATAAAATATATCGCTATGGTTATACTACATTTTTGATAGAGAATGTGGCTTGTGATAAACATTGAGAATGCAGACTAATTCATGATGGTGAATGTGACAATATGTGATAAAAGTAATGAATAAAGACATGCAATGCATGATTGGATGAATACAACACAACTCACCTCTAAAGGAGGTTAGGGTGAAATAAAAATAATAAATATTATTGTGTGGTTACATAAATATGCCATTCGTCGCTTACATGTGATATGCCAAAAATATTTTTCCATGCCTTATAAAAGTTATTAAAGGTAAAATTAAAGCAAGAAATAATTTTATTTATGCTGAGTTTGACTATGATAATTATGATATGATTTTCTCCATAAAGGAGACATTTACCATATGGATGGTGTGATAAAAGATCTTATAGTACAAAATTAATTAAGAGTTTCGGAAGAGCTAATTTGTTACTACTTGGATGAAATTATTCATGATATTGATATTGTAATAAGTCTCTAAAGAAACTTTGAGTTTCAAATATATTAGCCAAAGTGGTTGGCATATTAAGACTATAAATGAAATTAAGATTGAATATCTTTTATATTACTATAATCATACCGGGTAAATATGAAAGGTTACCCGATTTATTTTCTATTTGTACTACACAAGCATAAGCATGGTGATAGAATCACAAGACACAAGTAAACTAGAGCTTTACCAAAATAAATATTAGTTGGCATCACCGGATGGCTATCCTGGTTTAATTATGATGCGAAACATGAATTGAGAATTACATTGGCATATATCAAAGAATAAAAGATTCTTCAAGAAATCTCTTATGCTGCTTATTCTCATCATACACCAGTTAAGGTTGAGATTGAATCCCTTGATAAGTGACAAATATATGGACCCGGTCACCTGCCATGTGGAACATTTACTATTAAATAATTTTAATAGATGCATCTATTCTATAGTTACATGTGTGTTTGTTATCAACTTGCACTTTGGCTTTTGCAAGATTGCTTGCTTAAGTTATAAGAGCACAGTTTCAAAATATAAAATATGATGATTTATCCTGGTAATACTAATTTAAATTCAAGTTGGTTTAGCAAAAATTATACGCCTCCAATTATAGCTAAATCATTGGTTATGAGAACAAAACTCTAAAAATGAAATTTGGTGTACACTACATGCCATAGGAATGTACTGTACATATCTTTTTCTGAAATCAATGAAACTGACAGTTGAGCTAAAAAAAAATTTGGTGTAAGATGTATTACCTTCAATTGGCCGAAATGAATTTCTAGATTCGCAGATTTGTCGACATCAAGTTCGTAAAAAGAACCAAATTCTTGTTGGCGATTATTTATGATCAAAAAAATAAAATTCTGAAAACTCCTTTGTCTTATTTATACTCTTCTTCAAAATCTACATACTATGTGGTACAAGGGATTTCCAGCATCTCGTTGAAAAAGAGTATGTAATGTTGAATTTAAAGAAGAGTATTTGATTTTCAACCAAGTTATGAAAATTTCTCCCTATTAAAATCGGTTCAGGGTGAGGAACCAAATAATTTTTATATTAAAATATAGATGTGCTATATGATTTAATTATGCCACCACAATGCACAGAGATGAATTCCCAAAGAAGGTTGAGAAATGTGTTAGTGATCACAATATTAGGGGGAGAAAATGGACAGCTGAGAAAGTGATACATGAAATAAATTATTATGAACGCATATAGATCCTCGTGCAAGAAAATATGAACTGAAGTTCAAGTGATAATTAATTTACGAATTATTATCAGATGCATTTACTGACCCAGAGCTAAATGTTATATCTCAGCTACTAATGCTCCAAATAGAATAAAGTCCATGAGGGATAGAGTCTATGGCACGCATAAAGCATAACACACCAATCGGTTCCAAAGATTAAACTCCTTGAACAAGGAGAGCGCAATGTTCAAGATGGTCAAAATAAGAAGGCAAGTGCTCTAGAAGAGCACCACGACATAACACTTCGTAAGACCTCATATGAGAGGCTCAGGCACCTAAAAATAATGAGATGAAGAGATCTCAATAAGTTATGTCCTTATTGTGTAATAATTGACCGATATAAAATAATCGTCGACGATATTATTAACATAATATAGCGCTCAACATATTAATATTAACGAGGATCTTGAGCTCAAATCTTTGATGAAATTTGGACAGATAAATGATTGGCCAAATGAAAAATATATAATTGAAGAAGAAAATATCTTCCTTTTCTCTATCTCTATTTCATATTCATGTTTTACTGAATTGCTTTTATTTTTTTATGTTTTACTAAGTTGCTTTTATCTTATTACAGGATGAAAAAAATAAACAATTATAGTCCAACGTGTGGTGCATTAGGCGACCAAGAGATTATCAAATAAATGCCATGTAGGATACATCATTTCAAATTAAAATACTAATATATATATATATATATATATATATATATATATATATATATATATATATATATATATATATATATATATATATATATATATATATTCCATAATGAGAAAAAGAGATTTATTGTTAGGACACATTTTCGTAATAGGTCATGAAGGCGTCTGACACCATTACCAGACAAGCCAACGCGGAAACATTTCAAGAAATCTTATGTTACTTTTATCAGGAAGAAGAAAAAAATAGCTAATCAAAATTTGAATTAAAACCAGATGCGATCAATAATTTAAATAACGTGATTATAAAACCCAAAATATAAGTCTACCAATGTGTGTGCCAAACCTAGAGTCACAAGTATGGGCATCTAGTAGAGTATACAAAAGAATATCTCTATCCTACTGTTTGAGGTAGAAAAGACAGAAAAGGTAAAGAAAGACTCCATTCGGCTGCTGAATGGCATAGGAAGGAAGCATCTAACAGTGGAAGTCTCAGTCACTAGCTCAGGGGCGCGCACACGACTGCTATTCGGATGTATCTGTCTCAGATCCTATACAATTAAGTATAGAAGGATAGTATGAGTACATAAACAATATGTACCCAGTAAATATCCCGTCTAATCTTGAAGAAGTAGAGACGAAAGGTCGACTTGATACTTACTAAGGTCAAAATAATATAATGAAGTGCTATGCCAGCTTGAGAATCAACAATAATCAACAGTTTATAACGAAAAGCAACAATCAGGTTCTTGGCTATATTTCACTTAACCATTTACACCTTTCAAATAATTAGCAAGAAAACATGTCATGTATGACTTCCAATAAAGATATCATGCAAATCATGGCGAGGTCGACAACTTGCTCCAACAGAAAATAAAATTGTGCACTGCCGAGGGTCGAACGTTGCGAACCATAGAGGCATCTATTTACACCGAGGCGATCGTTCCAATCATAAATATCAAGAATACACACGAAGGCACATTTATGTATAAATAAACTCTTACAAGGGTTTATCAAGTTCACATGCTCACTTTTATTTCTCCCAATTGTCTAGCATATGCAAATGATAATATTAGCAAGTTAATATAAAGGTAATCACAAATTAGGCATGATGTGGATCCTAAATTACCCAAGCAATTACTATCATAGTAGCAACGCACGGACTCTCGATACCTAGTACGTATGTAGCCCCCGCATTTAGTAGCAAATTCTGAATTATTATACTTATGGGGACATTTCCCTCTTACAAGGTTACAAAGGAGACTCACCTTGCTCCAAGGCGCACTTTCAATTATCAAATACAAGCCTAATCCCTCAATTTGGAGCCGAACGATTTCAAACTACTTAAATAAAGTAAGAACTAGTCAATATAGGCTTACAAGATCGAATCCTAGCTATTTAAGCAAATTCCCGACTTTTTTCAAAAGTTTCCTAATCTACGACTCAGGCTCACGTGCCTAGATTCCAAGATTTTTCGAAGGAAGTTGTTCTCTACACCCTAAGGATCAATAATATATGATTTCTAGTTCATTTGATAACAATTTTCGTAGTTAAATCTTAGTTTTATTAAAACCCTAGGTCTAGCTCTAACCCTTTGATTTAACCTAGTTTTTAGTGTTTGATCTACCTAATATAAAAGTATTTAAATAAACGACGGGCGAAAATAACTTACCTTACAATGCTAAGTGAAGACCTTCTCTCAAGAGCTCCTAATCTCCAAAGGGATGAACGAAAATATGATAAAAATGGCCTTGAGCTCGAACTAAATGAACCTCATTATCCAGCGATTTCCGCATCTGCGATGCGGTCCAGCACCTGCGATGCGGTCCTGCACCTGCGGAAGGAGAGCCGCATATGCGGAACTGGGCAAAAGGGGCTGGGACCGCTTCTACGGTCTGAGGCCCGCATTTGTAGAGCCGCACTTGCGGCTAAGGAACCGCTTCTACGGCTCTGGCTTGGATTGCCCCTAGCCGCTTTGTGAAGAAAGGACCGCACCTACTGCCCGACCGCAGATGCGGTTACAATAGATATAGCAAATCTTCAACCCTCTTCCAAATTTCCTACTTGACTCGAGCCTCGACCGTTTGACGCTCAAGGCTCCCGAGCCTCGCCCGAACATACCATCAAGTCTGAAATCACTAGGCGGGCATACTCAAAACCTCAAAACACCGAAACAACGCTAAATCTAAGAATCTACCCCAAAAACCAAATGAATCAAACTTATGAACTTCAAGTTATTAATTCTCCTCTAACGAGTCAAAACGCCCTAAAACTACTTTGATTGACACCAAATTTTACGGGCAAGTCTTAAACAATATTTTGGACCTGTACCAAGCTTCGGAACAAAAATATGAGCTCGGTACCTAGTAAATCAATGATTACTTAGTTTCTTTAATTCTTTAAAACTTCAATTTAGCAATTTTTAATAAAAATTCATTACTTGGGCTAGGGACCTCGGAATTTGATTCCGAACATATGCCTCGGTCCCATATTTTCCCACAGACCCTCTGGGACCGTCAAATCTTGAATCTGGGTCCGTTTCACCAAAAAGTTGATCGAAGTCAAACTTGGTCTTTTAAGAGAATCTTAAAGAAACAAATGGACATATTTCACTTAAAACTCTTCCAACTCCCGAACCAACTGTCCCCCCCAAGTCGTAAATTAGGTAAAACAAGCACGGGAAGTTTTATTTAAGGGAACAGGGTTCTAAAAGGCAAAATGACCAATCGGGTTGTTACATTCTCCACCTATTAAAAAAACGTTCGCCCTCGAACGGACATAGAAAAGTACCTGATCTGCTGAATAAATGGGGATATTTGCTCCACATGTCCTCCTCAGACTCCCAGGTCGCCTTCTCAATCGATTGACCCCTCTACTGAACCCTCACCGCAGAAACTCTCTTGGACCTCAACTGGAGATCCTATCTATCAATAATGGCACTAGCTCCTCCTCGTAACCCAAGATCTCATACAATTGAATAGTACTGAAGTCCAATACATGTGATAGGTCGACATGATACTTCCGGAGCATCGATACATGGAACATCGGATGAACCCCCCATAGGCTGGGGGAGTAAAGCAAGCTCATAGGCAACCTCCCCAACTCGCCTCAACACCTCAAAAGGACCAATAAACCTTGTGCTCAACTTGCAACCTCCCCAACTCGCCTCAGCACCTCAAAAGGACCAATAAACCTTGTGCTCAACTTGCCCTTCTTCCCGAACCTGATAATGCCCTTCATTGGCGAGACTTTCAAGAGAACCTTCTCGCTAACCACAAATGATAACATCACCCGCCTTCTGATCCGCGTAACTCTTCTGTCTGGAATGGGCTGTGCAAAGCCTCTCCTGAATCAACTTCACCTTATCCAAGGCATCATGTACAAAATCTGTACCAAGTAACTTAGCCTCGCGGGGCTCAAACCATCCGATAGGAGAACGACAAAGTCGACCACATAAAAACTCGTACGTAGTCATCTCTATGCTGGACTGATAGCTATTTTTGTATGCAAACTCTACTAATGTTAAGAACTGATCCCATTGCCCTCCAAAGTCAATCACACATTCTCTAAGCATATCCTCTAAAATCTGAACTGTCCACTATGACTGCCCATCGGTCTAAGGATGGGATGCTGTGCTAAGCTCTACACGGGTCCCCAACTTACTCTGAACAACTCTCCAGAAATGGGAGGTGAACTAAGGGCCTCGGTCTGATATGATGGAAACCGGCACACCGTACAATCGGACTATCTCTCAAATATAAATCTGAGCATACCTCTCCGTTGAATAAGTAGTCGCCACTGGAATAAAGTGAGCCGACTTGATCAAGCTGTCCACAATGACCCATACTGAATCAAACTTCCGCAAGGTCTGCGGCAACCCAACTACCAAATCCATAGTGATGCGCTCCCATTTCCACTCTGGAATATGCATCTGGTGAAGTAGGCCACCCGGCCTCTAGTGCTCATACTTGACCTGCTGGCAATTCAAACATCTAGCTACTATATCCTTCTTCATCCCCCGCAACCAATAATGCTGCCTCAAGTCACGATACATCTTCGTGTCACCTGGATGAATGAATACCTCGAACTGTGGGCCTCCTCTAGAATCCTCTCCCTTAGACCATTAACATTAGGAACACATAAACGGACATGAATCTGCAACACACCATTCTCGTCAATAGAAACCTCCTTCTCACCTCCTTGAAGTACCGTCTCTCTGAGAACCGCCAAGTGTGGATAATCGAACTGTCAGGTCTTGATCTGTCCCGATAATAAAGACTGAGCAACCGCACATGCTAGAACTAGCCTGGGCTCTAAAATATCCAACCTCACAAGTCTGTTAGCCAAGGACTGAATATCCAAAGCTAGTGGTCTCTTCTCTTCTAGAATGAATGCCAAACTACCCATACTCTTCGCCTTTCTGCTCAAGGCATCCACAACCATATTTGCCTTGCCCGGATGATAAAGAATGGTGATGTCATAATCCTTTAGTAACTCAGCCACCTGCGCTGTCTCAAATTAAGGTCCCTCTGCCTGAATATGTGGTGCAAGCTGCAATGATCGATATAAACCTCACATAGAATCCCATACAAATAATGTCTCCATATCTTAAGAGAATGAAAAATCACCGCCAACTCTAGATCGTGCACAAGGTAATTTTTCTCATAAACCTTTAGCGGACGCGAAGCATATGCGATAACTCTACCTTCCTGCATTAATACACATCCCAAACCAACACATGAAGCGTCACAATATACCATATACATCACTGAACTGGAAGGCAATACAAGAACTGGTGTTGTAGTCAGAGCCGTTTTGAACCTCTGGAAGCTCTCCTCACAATCATCGGACCAACGGAATGGAGCACCCTTTTGGGTCAATCTGGTCAAAGGTGATGAAATAGATGAAAAGCCATGCCAGAATCGCCGGTGATAGACCTCTAGCCCCAGGAAACTCCTGATCTCGGTCACTAATGTAGGACATGGCCAACCTTGAACTGCCTCAATCTTCTTGGGATCCACCTTGATACCATCTCCTAACACAGCATGCCCCAAGAATGCCACTGACTCTAGCCAAAACTCACACTTGGAGAACTTAGCATACAGCTTATGCTCTATCAAGGTCTGAAGCACTACTCTCAAATGCTGCTTGTGCTCCCCCAGGCTACATGAGTATATCAAGATGTCATCAATGAAGAAGATAACAAATGAATCAATATAAGGCCTGAATACCCTGATCATCAAATCCATAAATGTCGCTGGGGATTACTCAAGCCAAAAGATACCACCAGAAACTCGTAACAGCCATATCTAGTTTGGAATGCAATCTTTGAAACATCTGAGTCCTGAATCTTCAGGTGATGATACCCTGACCTCAAGTCAATCTTGGAGAACACCATAGCACCCTGCAACTGTTCGAACAAATCATCAATACGAGGCAACAAATACTTGTTCTTGATGGTGACTTTGTTCAACTGGGGGTAATCAATGCACATCCGCATAGTTCCATCCTTCTTCTTCACAAATAACATTGGCGCACCCCAAGGCGACACACTGGGATTAACAAAACCCTTTGAAAACAATTCCTTAAGCTGCTCCTTCAAATCCTTAGGAGCCATACGGTATGGTGGAATAGATATAGGCTGAGTGCCTAGAGCCAAATCAATGCAGAAATCAATATCGTGATCCGGAGGCATGCCAAAAAGATCTGAGGGAACAACATCAACGAGCTCTCAAACTACTGGGACCGAATCAATCATCGAAGACTCTGATGTGGTGTCTCGAACATAATCCATGTAATCCAAACACCCCTTATCAACCATATGTCGAGCCTTCAGGAAGAAACTAACCCTACTAGGCGTATTAACTGTGGAATCCTTCCACTACAACCTCGGCAACCCTGGCATCACTAGGAAAATAGTCTTGGCATGGCAATCTAGGATGGCGTGATATGGAGATAACCAATCCATGCCCAGGATGACCTCAAAATCGATCATATCAAGCAACAAAATATCGGCTCGAGTCTCAAAACCACTGAATGTGACAACACAGGACCGGTAAACCCGATCCACGACCATAGAATCACCCAGAAGAATGGATACATGGACATGGGTGCCCAAAGGCTTAAGAGATATAACCAGGAAACAAGCAAATAGAGATGGTACATATGAATAAGTAGACCCTAAGTCGAATAATATCAAAGAATCTTTACTATCGACGGAAATAATACATGTGATGACGACATTTGAGACCAATGCATCTGGCCTGGTCGAAAAGGCATAGAATTTGGCTGGAGCGCTGGCTGGTTGGCTTTTATTTGACTGAGCAGTAGCTGGCTGCCCTCTCGCTACCCGACCTCCACCTCTAGGACGACCTCTGCGAGCTTGCCCTCCACCTCTAGGTGGCTAGGTAGCTGGTGCTAAAATCATGGGCTACTGGCTCTGCTGTACTGCCTTGCCCCGAAGTCTGGGGTAGTGTCTCCTCATGTGACTAGGATATTTGCACTCAAAACAACTATGTGGTGCGGTGACCTGCTGCCCAGAGTGCTGACCCTGAAAACCCGTAGATCCACCAGAAGAAGCTTGGATAGTCGGCAGGCGGTATGAACTCTCGGCATAGCGCTTAAATAGGAACTAGAAGAGTCTAGAGGACCTGAATACCTACTGGAGGAACCCGATTAGATTGGGGCGATAATAAATCTCTGGAATGGCACCGAAATAGGGCCTGACTGGAGCACCTCGCGGAAGGGGTGGTGGTGTTGAGTACGGGGGCCTGCTGGGCTGACACCTCTCGAAGTGGCCTTTACCCCTAGCTAGGGCACCTCTGAAATCTCCCGAAAATATAGCCCTCTTATCCTGCTACATCTTCTCTCTACCCCTCAATCCCGCGGGAAATCTCAACCACTAGTTGATACCTAGTACTCATCTCTACCTTTCGGGCCATGCTTGATCAAATAGTAGGGTGTAACCTTGTAACAAATCTCCGCACTCTCTCAGCCTTTATGGGAAGTATCATAAGTGCATGGTGAGATAGCTCAGAGAACCTCACCTCATAATCAGTCACCGATATTTGGCCCTACTCAAGATGCTCAGACTGATACCGCAACTCTTTCCTCTCGGAGGGTAGGATGTTCCGATCCAAGAATAACTGTGTGAACTAACCCTAAGTGAGGGGAAGAGAACCTGTTGGCCTGCTAAGAACATATGACTGCCACCATCTACGGGCCCTGCCCTCCAGCTGAAAAGTAGTGAAGTCAACTTCATGTGACTCTAATATCCTCATGTTCTGCAGTCTGTCCCTGCACCTGTCGATGAAGTCCTAGGCATCCTAATGTCGCTCACCCCCAAAGATAGGAGGGTGGAGTCTAATCCATCTGTCCAATAACTTCCGCGGATCGCCATTCGCAGCTGGCCTAGGCTGGGGTGCCACTGTAGCAACTGGCTGAGCCCCATCTGCGGGTAGTGTACACGGAGTCTGATATACTACAACTGCATGACATGGACCCTGAGCAGTAGGGGTCTGTGCTCCTCCTCCCACCTGTGAAGTAGCCAGATCCGTTGGAAATAAACCAGCCCGAGTCATAGTATCCATGAACTGTAGCGTAAAACCCATAACCTCATGAAATCCTCGCCCTGCTCCTCAATAGTAGGATCTCCCACAGGATCTACTGGTGGTGCCACTGGAATAGCTCTGGGATGCCCTCGTCCCATTCCACGGGCCGGTGCCCTCCCCCGGCCTCTGCCTCGGCCTCTAGCAATGGGGGGAGCGACTCTACCCGGATCTGGAATATCATCCGTGCGTGTCCTCACTATTTGTGAGATAATAGAATAGGGAAATTTAGTATACCAACCACTGCATGGTAGGAAATGAATGAAGAGTAGTCTTTCCTAATACCCTATCGCCTCTCGAAGATAAATACAAACGTCTACGTACCGATCTACAAGACTCCATTGGATTTGCCCATGACATATGAGACCTACGTAAACCTAGGCTCTAATACCATATTGTCATAATCCATTTCCGTAATAGGTCATGAGGGCGCCTGAAAACATTTTCAGGCAAGCCAACGAGGAAACATTTAAAGAAATTTTGTGTTACTTTAATCAGGAAGAAGAAAAAATTAGCTACTCAAAATTTTGAATTAAAACCAAATGCGATCAATAATGTAAATAACGTGATTATACAATGCAAAATATAAGTCTATTAATGTGTGTGTCAAGACCTGTAGTCACAAGTATGTGCATCTAGTAAAGTATACAAAAGAATATCTCTATCCTACTGTCTGAGGTAGAAAAGACAGAAAAAGTAAAGAAAGACTCCATCCGGCTGCTAAACGGCATAGGAAGGAAGCATCTTACCGTGGAAGTCTCAGCCACTAGCACAGGGGCGCGCACCCGACTGCTATTCGAATGTACCTGTCTCAGATCCAATACAATTAAGTACAGAAGGATAGTATGAGTACATAAACAATATATATCCAGTAAGTATCCCATCTAATCTTGAATAAGTAGAGACGAGAGGTCGACCTGGTACTTACTAAGGTCAAAATAATATAATAAAGTGCTATGTTAAGTGTGAGAATAAACAATAATCAACAGTTTATAATGAAATGCAATAATCAGGTTCTTGGCCATGTTTCAGTTAACCATTTACACCTTTCAAATAATTATCAAGAAAACATGTCATGTATGAGCTCCAATAAAGATATCATGCGCAATGATTCCAAGGTCGACTGCTCGCTGCAACAGAAATAAATTGTGCACTGCCGAGTGTCAAACGACGCGTACCATAGATGCATCTATTTACACCGAGGCGATTGGTCCGATCCATCAATATCAAGAAAACATCAAGAATACCCACGAAGGCGCATTTATATACAAAAAAATTCTTACAAGGGTTTAACAAGTTCACATGCTCACTTTTATTTCTCCCAAGTCTCTAGCATTTCGTAAGTGATCATATTAGCAAGTTAATATAAAGATAACCACAAATTAGGCATGATGTGGGTCCTAAACTACCCAAGCAATTAATATCATAGTAGCTACACACGGACTCTAGTCACCTAGTGCATACACAGCCTCCACATTTAGTAGCAAATTCTCAATTATTAACCTGTGGGGACAATTTTCTCTTACAAGGTTAGAAAGGACACTCACCTCACTTCAAAGTGCACTTCCAATTATCAAGTACAAGCCCAAGCCCTCAATTCAGAGCTGAACAATTCTAATCTAGTTATATGAAATAAGAACTAGCCAATATAGACTTACAAGATCGAATCCTAACTATTTAAGCAAATTCTAGACCTTTTTCACAAGTTTCCTAAATTTCGACCCTGGGCCCACGTACTTGGATTTCAAAATTTTTCGAAGTGAGTTGTTCTCTACACCTTAAAGATCAATTATATATGATTTCTAGTTTATTTTATAACAAATTTCATGCTTAAATATTAATTTTATTAAAAATCCTGGGTCTAGATCTAACCCTTTGATTTTACCTAGTTTCTAGTATTTAGTCTACCTAATATACAAGTATTTCAACTAAGGATGGGTGGAAATAACTTACCTTGCAATGCTAAGTGGAGACCTTCTCTCAAGAGCTCCCAAATCGCCCAAGGATGAATGAAAATATGATAAAAATGATCTTGAGGTCGAATTAAATGAGCCTCACTACCCAACGATTTCCACATCTGCGGTTAGGGGACCGTATTTGCGGTCTCGCAGCTGCGGAAAGAGAGCCGCATCTGTGGAACTGGGAAAAAGGGATTGGGACGGCTTTTACAGTCCGAGGCCCGCACTACCGAAGCCACATCTGCGGCTACGGAGCCACTTCGCAGTTTTGGCCTGGATTTCCCCTGGCCGCTTCTGCGGAGGAAGGACCGCACCTGCGGTCCCGCATCTACGGTCTAAGAACCGCAGATGTGGTTATGACAGAAGCAGCAAATGTTCAGCCCTTTTCCAAATTTCTTACTTCACTCGAGCCTCGTCCGTTTGACGCTCAAGGCTCCCGGGCCTTTCCCCGAACATACCGACAAGTATGAAATTACGAGGCGGACTTACTCGAACCCTCGAAACACCCGTAACAACGCTAAATCTAGGAATCGCTCCCCAAAAACTAAATGGATCAAACTTGTGAACTTCAAGTTCTTAATTCTCCTCTAACAGGTCAAAACGCCCTTAAACTACTTGGATTGACACCAAATTTTACGGGCAAGTCTTAAGCGATATTTCAGACATGTACCAAGCTTCGGACTAAAATACAAGCCCGGTACCTAGGAAACCAATGATTACTTAGTTTCTTTAATTCTTTGAAACTTCAATTTAATAATTTCTAATAAAAATTCATTACTCGGGCTAGGGACATCGGAATTTGATTCCGGACATATGCACTGGTTTCATATTTTCCCACGGACCTTCCGGGACCGTCAAATCACGAATCTAGGTACGTTTTCTCAAAAAGTTGACCGAAGTCAAACTTGGTCTTTTAAGAGAATCTTAGAAAAACAAATGGACATATTCCACTCAAAACTCTTCCAACTCCAGAACCAACCGTCCCCGCAAGTCGTAAATTAGGTTAAACAAGCACAGAATGTTTTATTTAAGGGAACGAGATTATAAAAGGCAAAACGATCGTCAGGTCGTTACATTTATCTTTGGAAAAAACTATATGTTAAGTACTCCCTTCGGTCCAAAATAAGTATTTTTGGCATTTTTCTTGTGATCCAAAATAAGTGTTTTTTTCAGGTTTCAAGAATGAATTAGTTATTTTTTTCCTACATTGTCTTTGGAGTAAATAGTGTTGGAATATGTATTAGGAGTGTTTATGTGAGATAGCAAAAGTTAATATGGTCAATTTTATTGCTAATTAATGCTAAAAATATATTTTTTAATATGTAAAAACATCCAAAAAAATTACTTATTTTGGACATGAGGGAATACTAGTTTAGACTTCACCAATAGATTTCTTAATCTAGGATGAAGGAGATGACACATATTAATGTCAAATACGCCCGATGAGGCTTTGCCATTATGGTGTAATTGAATGCAAATTATTTCGTATAATATATATATTTCGGACGAAGTATAAGTTACAACACACAGAAGTTTCTTTTCTAGATAATAAACTTCGATTTAGAATTACCAAATAAGTAAAAGAAACTAATTTCAAAGAAGAAAAATATCTTTAATTCTTGAAATTTTGTGTTATGAATTTCTATAAGTAACCTTCTGGTAGTAACAGGGACAAGAAGAAGAAGAAATACATATATGGGTTTGGCCCCCACGGGGGTGGGGTTTAGTTATGTTGGATCATATGATTAAATGATATGTCACACTTGCTACTTGAAAAGCTTTTTTACTTTTCCTGGAGGTTGGTGAGAAGACCATACCCTTCATAAATAAACTTTGAGATAAAAAAAGAAGAAGTGGGTTTGCACTTGAACTTTGAGGTCTTTACTCAAATAATCGGTTAAATTTATTTTTTATTTTTTATTAATATTTATAAATTATACATATATTATATATGAATTACACATATAATATGTATCCGTTAGCTCTTTTTAGTTAGGGAAAAGGGTCAGAACTGCCCCTAACGTATTGACTCCAGTTTAAAAATACCATCCGTTAACCTATTTTGAAAAAAAAAGCCCCTACCGTTAAAAATTTGGCATATTGTACCCCTAAGTCTAACAACTGACTGTACTTATATTTATAACGGTAGTGGCATTTTTTTCAAATAGGGTTAACGGTAGGGGCATTTTGAAACTGGAGTCAATACGTTAGGGGCACAAATATGCCAGAATTTTAACGGTAGGGCATTTTTTTCAAAATAGGTTAACGTAGGGCATTTTTAAACTGACGTCAATACGTTAGGGGAAGTTCTGACCCTTTTCCGTTTTAGTTAAGCAATTAGGTTGGAAACTATTTCGCTTTATTTAAAATTAGGTTATTGAAAAGTGGTGAAACTAATTTGTTTTTAATTTTTAAGTTTTCAAATTAGCAAACTTTATATCCCACAAATGTTGAATTTCTGAAAGTTAACTATCTAGTTTCATGAGTTATCTATTTTATTTTTATTATTGTTTATTCTACTCCTCTTGCCCAAAATTTGAATGTTCAAGTTATACTTATCAAGAGTTATTTTAGCTCTTGATATTTTGTAGCTTTAGCTTATCTTTATGCTCACTATTATACAGTTGTGAGTTACCAAGTTTTTGCAATACAAACATTACAAAGAATATGTTTCATGACATAATTTCAGCACAACTAATGACACTACTATCTAAACTTAATTGTTAACCAATGATGTAAAAGAGTTTTACACAAGTTGGATTTATAATATAACAATTTGGAAGTATCAAGTTTAGGGAAAGTGGTTAGCTGTTAAATTTAAGTAAAAGGTGCTAAAGGAAAGTGTGGGCTGTGAAAAGGACGGTTGATAGCTCCAAAGGGAACAATGCGTGGTGTCTTATCATGATTATATATGCCCTCTACTTTTTCCCATTCTCTAACTTTATATGAAAATAAATCTAAATACAATCGTTAATTTCTTAAAGCAGATATCTTCATTATGAAAAAGTCTGATTATTTCCGCTTCATCTTTATTGGGGGCCTTAATAATTTTTAGAACTAGCTAGATGAAGAATAATTCTCTTAAACATGGTTATGCTCACGTACAATCTCGCCTTGTAAAAAACTTAAGCGATTGCTGTAATTATAATCTGATTTTATAGTCTATTCTTGTAGCATTTAGACGGTATGATTTTTTGGAATTACGTCGATACTTTCACATCTTATCAATAACGTGGGAGAAACCTCTATTTCTCCTCATTCCCCTCGGGAACCTTTAGGATTCCCATCGCTTAACTTTTAATTCGCCTCTGACCATCAAATAAAATGTAAATAACCTATCCTCCTCTATTTGAAAGAAGGGGCCCATAGTGATCCCACAAAGACCTAATGTTCAGCTACAGTTTTTTAATTTCATCACGAAGTCCGTTCAGTCAACTTTCAAAGTATCAATGGTGATAAAAAAGTTGTCATCATGCATTGATACAATTTATTCTTGAACGTGTTATTTGACAATTGATAACTTATCGGATCATGTGGGGCACATCCATACAGTTATGTATAAGTATTGCAGACACATAGTGTTTATGGTGCATATCTCTTTGCGAGTGGGGTTGGCGCAAGTTTTATTTGTTGAACATGTCTAGTGATAGAGTTTTTTGTTTTGTGTACCTTTATTGTTGATATTCTCTAATTCGTAATTGTCTTTCTAGAATATTTTCTATGTATTATATATGTTATAGAGCTTCACAAGTTCTGCAAAGTGAGTATCTTTTAGCTTAGAAACCTCGTCACTATTTTTCTTATATTAGTCAAGATACTTACTAAGCATATGGATCGGTTCTACTCATACTACACTTCTGCACCTTAATAATAAGCGCAAGTTATAACTCGAAATTAATACTCGCTACTATAGTTTAATTATCGTCTCCATATAGAATGAATTTAAATAATGTTTGAATTATCTCTAGTTAGTTACTATCCAAGATGATTAACACTTTAATCGAAATATTTATCCAATGATCCAGACGGTCGTTTTAAGAATTAATGCTCCGATCCCCTATTATCTGCTTTCCCCGTATTTGTTTATGCTATTGTGAGTTGCTGGGAGGATTTGTTTTGAGTTTCGAAGTATTTTGGGACACTTAGTTCTTTAATGAGACCTTAAGCTTTAAAATTTTGACAGTACTCAGAGCATTGTGAAGACGGCCTCGGAATGAAATTCCGTCGATACCATTATCTCCGTTGGGTGATTTCGGGCTTAGATGTGTTCGGATTGTATTTTGGAGGTCCGCAACTTATTTAGGCTTGAAATTTCAAAAGTTAAATTTTTAAAATTTCTGGATCGATAGTGAGATTTTGATATTGAGGTCGGAATCTGATTTCAAAAGTTGGAATAGCTCCGTAGTGTTGAATGTGACTTGTGTGCACAATTTTGGGTCAATCGGACATAATTTGGTTGGTTTCGGCATCAGTTGTAGGATTCTTGAAATTTCAAGTTTTTAGGTTTGAATTGGAGGGGGATTCGTAGTTTTAGCATTGTTTGATGTGATTTGAGGATTGGAATAAGTTTGTATGATGTTTTAGGAATGGTTAGCATATTTTGTTGAGGTCCCGGGAGCCTCAGGTGTGCTTCAGATACTTAACAGATTATTTTTGGACTTAGAGAATAGATTTTCTGCTGTTTTGTTGCAGAGAAAACGTTCATTGCGTTCGCAAGAGGTGTCATGTTCACATAGAGCATCTGGTGAAGCAGTTGAGTTATGCTCCTGTTTGCGAAGGTGTGGAGCCTTCAGTCTTCGCTTTTGCGATATGGTTCATAAGGTCCGCCACTATAAGCTACATTCGCGAGTGGGCCTTTGTGTTCGCGAAGGAGGAAAAATGGCCAGTGGATTTTTTTGCATCGAGTTCGCGACAATAGTCTCGTGTTTACGAAGAACATCGCGTCTGGGCAGAACATAAATTTCAAAATCGAGGGTTTTGAGTTCATATCACAAAATTGAATTGGAGGCTCGGTAGGAGGCGAATTTTGAAGAGATTTTTGGACGAAGTTTGTGGGTAATGATTCCTATCTCATTTTTACTTATAATTCATTAATCTAAACATGAATTCATCATCTACTTTCGGATTTGGGATGAGAAATTGAGGAAATATTAAGAAAAGTTTTTACGCCTTATTTTGGGGTTCTGATCAAGATTTTGGTATCGGATTGGAGTAAGTTTAGCATGGTTAGACTCATGAGTGAATGGATATTCATAATTTGTAATTTTTACCAGATTTCGAGATGTGGGCCCATCGAGGATTTTTGGCATTTTTCTATTTTCTTATCTTAGTGTCGATTCCTTTAGCTAAATTCATCGTTTGTAGCAATATTTATATAATAAAATTTATTTGATTAGATTTGGGCCACTCGGTGTTTGATACTCGTGGCAAGAGCATGGTTTCCGGTTGATTTTGAGCTGAGTCGAGGTAAGTACTTGCCTAACCTTGTTTGGGGGAACTCTCCTTAGGATTTTGGTACTGATGTTATATGAATGCCATATACGTGAGGTGACGAGTGTGTACACATGCTAATTGTAAAAAAACCCCATTTTAATCAAGTAAATATCTATGTTTATTGTAATTAAGAAATAATTATATTTGAAGCCTCTTGTTTAGTTTAGGAAAAACATGCTTATATGATTTATTTGTCTTACCTGCTTTAATTGCTTACTTGTACTATGTGTAACATGTTAGAATAGTATTCCTATTTAATTCTTGAATAGAACTGTAAATTCTTTCTGAGATTGTTGTGTGTTTAATTTGGGACTACCGATCGGCATTCATGAGATCTCCTTGCACTTTTACGTTTGGGACTATGGGACGGCACCCAAGAGATTCCCCTGTACTGGATATTTACTTTGGGACTACAGATTAGTATTCCGGGAGTTTTCCCTGCATATTTATGATTCGGACTACGGGACGATATCTCGGGAGATTCTCTGTACATTTATGTTTGGGACTACGGGACAATATCTTGGGAGATCCCTTGTTGCTATCTTTGTGTACTGAGTATATTCTGTCTGTGATTTTACTCTTTATCAACTGTTGGTGTCTTTAATTAAACTGTCGCGCTTCATACTATATATATATATATATATATATATATATATATATATATATATATATATATATATATATATATATATATATATATATATATATATATATGCCCTGACCTTCCTCGTCACTACTCGACCGAAGTTAGGCTTGGCACTTACTGGGTACCGCTGTGGTGTACTCATGCTCTTTTCTACACATATTTTTTTATGTGCAGATCCAGGTTCTTCGGCTCAACCATACTATTAGTGAGGAGATGCGATCTTCAGAGACTTCAAGGTATATCTTCCGCGTCCACATACTGATGAGTCTATCTCTATTCTCTATTTTATCTATAACCTTATGTACTTTCTTTTGATTAGACATTCTGGAGTAAGAACACTATGTAGTATCCACAGCTTGTGATTTCATGAGATTTCGGATTTTGGGAGTTGATTTAGTTTTGAGAGTGTGTATTTTATATGCTGAGCGGCATCTTAATATTTTTATTATGTAGTATCCGCAGTTTTTGCTAGATTTGTATTTCGTTTCTTTTTTTTTTCCGCAATTTGTTAGGCTTACCTAGTCGTAGAGACTAGCTTCCATCACAATAGATCAGGGAAGACAAACTTTGATCTCGACAATTTATCAATTACAATTAACTACTAAAATTAAAGCAATTATCAGTTTTTCACGAAATACAAAAATTTTGCCACACAGAAATGTCAGCGGGAGGTAAATGACTAGTAATGTGCAAGATAATTAACTTGGGATCTAATTCTTGATTTAGTTCACTCTATAATACTGCCGATTATCACGAATTCACAAGATAATTAGATTACACTTGAAGTTAAGGTTCTTCTTTCGATTACACTTTAAATTCCAAAAACAATCCAATTAAAGTACTATGAACAACCTCCGTGAATATAACAATGGTTTTAATCCAAAGGGTAACTTCTCACGAATATTTTCTTATTTTATAGTTTGAATAATTATTCAACATGCTCTTCGGTTACATAGATGAATCACGAATTTAAACTAGAGCACAAGATGTATATAAATTCAATATAAAATACCTCTTTCGATTAAGCCAAATAACGAACAACTTCACAATATAGTTCAAAACTCCATTAATTTATTCAAGTAATTATAAAGAATCGTGTAATAACCGAACCACTTGTTATGAGCTTTAGCTAGATGTTTAGTGGTTTGAGGTCTTGAGTGACTTCATGTTGTGTACTATGACTTGCGTGGTTGGTTGGATTTGATTTTTTGATGTTCCGGGATGAATTCAGATGAGTGATTCTCACATTAGAAGCTTAAGTGGAAAATGTTGACCGATGTTTGATTTTTTGTGAAAACGACTTGGTACCGGTGTTTTGATGGCTCCGATAAGTTCATATCATGATTTTGGACCTGGTCGTATGCCATAAATCAGTTTCGGAGGCCTGTAGGTTGATTTGTGCTGTTTTGCAAAAAGTTGGCAATTTAAAAACTTAGAATTTTTACGAGTCCGACCGTGGGTTGGCTTTGCAGCTATCGTGTTTGGATTTCTATTTTGGGACTTGGAATAAGCTTGTTTTGTCATTTGGAACTTGTCTGCAATGTTTGGCATTATCCGGAGTTGATTTGATAGGAATCAGATGCGCGATTGTATTTTTAGAAATTCTTCAGTTTTGTGTTGAATTCATGTGTTTTGAGGTAAATTCAGGATTTCAGATGTTATTTTAATGATTTGTTCATGCAAGTGAGTTCATGTTATATTTTTAGACTTGTGTTGTTTTTTTGTTTGGAGCCCTAAAGGCTCAGGTGAGAATCGTACTCGTTTCGGAGTGTTTGGGAGAGTTTTATGTTGTTGGTTTCAACAATTACTGCAGGCCTCACAAATATAATGTGGGAGATTGCATTGTGATATTTGGCTTAGTCTGCTAGGTTCGGATTTTGTGAACCATGTTTTTTGTATTTACGAAGGTTGTAAGGGTTCGGCAGTGATCACATTTGCGATCATATTGATTGCTTTTATGAAGGTCCAAACTTTGCATTTGCGAATCAGTTGTTGCATTTGCAATGACAACAAGGATGGAAGAGTTTTGCTTTTGTGATAATTACTTTGCATATGTGGGGTTCACATTTGCTAACCCCAGGTCACATTTGCGACACCTGCGACTTGACAAAATGCAAAGGTACATGATTTTTTAATCTCATTATATTTAGGAATCCCAGACTTTGTAGGAGGCAATTTCGAGAGGGAATTTTTATCTACAAACTTTGGGTAAGTGATTTAATCTATTTCTAATCATATTACATCAATATATCTTAGATTTTAACATCAAAATCACGTGGATCAAAGTGAAAATTTGTGAAACTTTGTCAAGTTTTTATAAAATAAGAATTTGAGTTTTGAGAGGCCATTTGGACTCGGATTTTGAAACTATTCACATATATGAACTTGTGGGGTCAAGAGTAGTCGGAATCTACCATTGGACTCGGGTTTTGACCAGGTGAACCCGAGGTTAACTTTTGTTGATTTTTAGCAATTGTGTAAAGATTATACCTTTAATTATTGGAATTGATTTCTGTTGCATTATTTGAAGGTATTGAGTCGATTTAGATTTAGATTTGATCTGAGTTGAGGTAAATTGTAAAGGAAAAGCTATTTTAGAGCGTTGATTGAGGGCTTTTGAGATAAATATCTTGCCAAATTTGTTGTGGGAGAACTACACCATCGGGATTAGTTTGTTGCACTATCTGGACTACGTGAAAGACATGTACCTGAGGTGATGAGTCTGTACATGACTTATATGTGGGAATTTGACCCTTTAGACTCTCAGGCTTCTTATACACATTCAATTGAGGTTGCCTTATCATGTTATATCCTTCGTTGATAAATTTACCCTTGCATGTTCTATTTCGAGTTGGTTGGTTCGTGTTCTACCTTTTGTTGCCTGGTATTCTCTTACATGCCTTGATTAAAGTTGTTGCTTTTTTTTTTATTTCCATGTTTTCTCTTCCGCATTTGATTATTCTTTATTGAAGTTATTGTTATCTCTCCCATGGTTGAATATTCTTATTTGAAATCATTGTTACATGTTATCTCTCTTATTGTTGAGTTATACTTGTTTGGAATCATTTTACATGTTATCTCTCCTATTATTGAGTTACTCTTATTTGACATTGTTGTTACACATTATTTCTCTTATGGTTGATTTATTCTTGTCTGGGACCATTATTACTTGTTGTGTCTTTCATTGTGAGCTCGTTCTTCCATTCCTTATGTTTAGTAAATTCTTGTGTTGGTTTAATTGCTGTACTTCCGTGTTATCATTATTGTTATTGTACTCAGCGTTGTTGAGTTGATGGCTATGTGTGGGTGTGGTATTAGAATTATTGTGAGGAAATGTATGGCATATGGGCACATGTGGTGTGAGTTGTTATATTGTAGTGTTATTTTTGTAGAACGCGTGATATTTTTTGGAGGATTATTAGGGTGTTCGCATATTATTTTTCCGTGCTATTATTATTACTAATATTTGCACAAGCGACGGAACAAGGAGAGCTATTTATATGTGGGTTGGCGCATGTGGTGAGACAAAGTGAGAATATTATTATGCGTTTGTGGCGAGATAAGGCGAGCATTTACTTTATTATTGCGCATTTGGCAAGATAAGGGGCTATGTCGAGGATGATTTTTGATAACTTGTAATGGCCTGAGGACATTGTTATTGATAATATTTGTGTAGTGGTGTGCCTATTTTGTGTGAATCATGAATTTTACGTTTTGTTGTGATGTTTCCTATGCACTATTCATTGTGTCTGATTTTACTTGTTGACTCGAGTTGTGATAAAACAGTTGCAGAAGTTAGGTATCGCTCATACCAGTCAAAGAAGATGAACCTTAATGTTTATTGATCATTTACATATATTTTTTATACCTACCTTCTGTGGGTGAGTTGTACTATTGGCACGTGATTTGTCCATACGGATATGGAATATTTTTGTTATATGCACGTGAGTCGTCCATGTAGTAATGGGGTATTATTATTTCTAGCACATGAGTTGTCCATGCAGATATGCGGTATTGTCACTCTCTTAGCACGTGAATTGTCTGTGCAGATATGAGGTACTAAAGGTATTGACCCAAGGGTTTTGCGTGTAGCGCGTGAGTTGTTCGTGCAGTTGTGAATTGTAATGTAGGCACAAGATTCCAAGTGAGTAGGGTTATTAACTTGGGACCTGCGACTTTGTAGTTATGAGGTGCAATACCTTGAGAAAATTCTTGTATAAATCATGCATGAAAGTGGTTGGTTATTGGGTTGTTACCTGTTCCCTTACTTGGTTTCACCAAACTCTAAGTATATTCAACTTACTTTACAGTGTTATACTTGTTTGTTCCGTATTGCTTCTAGTTTTCTATTGCAAGTATTGTTGTCGTTTTTACCATGCTCAACTTTATATTGATATTATTCCCTGATAGTTTCGCATTCATACTTGTATCTGTTATTATATCTAGTAGGAGTCTTGACTGTTCCTCGTCACCACTCTACCGAGGTAGTCTTGATATTTACTGGATACTGCTGTGGTGTACTCATGCTATGCTTACAGCACATTTTTGTGCAGATCCAGGTACCTCAGAGCGTGTTGATTATTAGTTAGCTGGTCGAATATTGCTGTGCAGATGTTGGTACCTCATGTTATTCTTACATTTGCACGCCACATAGTCACTCTTTGAAGTTTATTTGGTACTGTTTATTTGTATTTTGAAACATTAGTACTTAGAGATTTTCTAGTAAACTCAGTAGAGCTTATGACTTGTACTACTGGCTTTGAGATATTGTATTATAGTTGAGGTTGTTGGCTGTATATAGAAATTTCTGCTTCATGCTTACTAGGTAATTGGTTAAAGTCGGTTGTTAATTCAATAGCTATTAGGCTTACCTAGTTGTAGAGACTAGTTGTCATCACGACGTCTTATGAAGGAAAATTGGGGTCGTGAAAAATCGAATCCTTAATCAATCATCAATACACCATGTATGTCAAAACCTTATGAAAAAACTACTCCATAGTAGTAGAAAAAATCATCACAAATAAAATTAAGCAAGAAAACATGAACTCGATCCAAACTCGGGTATTGAGTTGGTGGAAGATTAATGAATTCTTGTGGCTTAGTGTCTACAGTGCTTTTCAATCTTTTATAGGTCAAAAGTCCTCTCAAAATTGTATTGTTGGTGTATTTATACCATATAGAAGCGGGACCAGGCAGAACTACCCTTTCCAAACCGAAGTGGTATACTTGTCCGCGAGATTGCACAGGTGCACTGCACCGGTGAGGAAGTTGAGGGAGGTGGATTCTTTTCAAGAAGGCCTCATTGCAAGACCGCGTTGCGGCTAGCAGTGCAGTTTTCTCAGAGAGGAATTTTTTTTTACTTTTTGATATCATGACTTGGTCCTTGACCCCGAATGTGATCCTGGTTTAATTTTTTGGGTTATTACTCAGACTTCAAAGCTTCAAAGTACTCCATTTATCTCCAAAATATCTTCTTAACTTAGAATCATCTCTTACAAATCATAATACACGTAATAAGTGCAAATCATTGTCAATCAATCTCAAACGCAAATAAAGTTCAGTAATTAGAGTGCAAAATCCAGCTAAAACATGGGTTCCTAACCTAAAATCAATACCCCACAATTAAAACGTTGCTCGTACTCGGGCGATCAAACTAAACTTCACATAGAGATAGATATTTCCAGAAACCATCCTAACTCATCATGCCATGAATATTTAAAACAGATAAATCACCATGCCATAACATCCTAGACTCACGACTCAACAAAAAAATATTATTTTTCAAACCTGCTCGCTTATTGTAATACATAATCTAAAAGCATTACCTTCCCTTCACAAGTCATGTACCCTCACACAAACAATAGAGAGTAGTTCCACATACAATAAAATTCAATAATAATTAGGAACTCTAGATAGAAATTATTCATTAGCTCTCATAAATAAAATTCACGTGCTACAGAAGACGTACTATAGACTTGCCCTTAGTGTAAATACTCTACTAATTTGAACTCATTCACTCAAGAATCAAGTAGGTCTTAATTTATTTTTAATGTAGGCTGTTAGACTGGTAAGATACATTTGGATATAGTGACTATAATTCCCTAAGCACTTTAATACATACACAATTTTATAATTCAACCCCACTTGTGTTGAACCACTCCCAACATTCATAAAATACTAGCACCAAGCTCCTAATTCTTTAAGCATAAAAAAAGAAAGATTTATTACTAGCAAGGGATTATTTTTCTTTATAATATATACACTTACAATCACCAACTCTTTTTTCTGTCTTTCTAAGTTCTGATTATTGTTTCTCAAGCAATTTGCATCTCTACTTTTTTCAATTCCCTATAAGCGGCACTCACTTTTTATTCTTTCAAAACAATGGACCTTTCTCCTTTTCCTCCAGTTCAACTCAAAAACTCAACCATACATCCACATAACTTTTAACAAGCTCACAAAAATTAGAAATTCTCACTAGACGTAAAAGGTTCAAATAAATGGTAAATTCAAACAAAAGGGCCAGTCTTATAGTATGGTTGCCAAAGAAATGTGATTACATGCTCAAAGAGTCTAACTAGGATACATAAAATTAGTTGGGGTAATACCCATATATTTGACTCAATAATGAAGTGCCTCTATCACTTCCCAAACTGAACAAGCGGTTATTTCACTTTGCAAACACATAGGGCATGTTCTAGACGTTAACTGAGGACCAGGTCTATCCCGAATCTCTAGTCAAAGCAGTTAAGAAAATTCAAAATCAAATATTTTAATGCATTATAATACATGAGTTAAGAAATGAGCCTAGGCGTCACATTATGACACTTACCGCTAACATGGCACAACAAAGTAAAAAAAAGTTATTTCCACTTAGCACTATAGTACAAGACTTCCTTACACCCATCAAAAGAAAAAAATTAACTGTACTCGATTCAAGCAAAACCCTTGAAAAAGAACTGCGATATAAAAAAATCAAGGGGAATTTGTTACACTATCCAAAATATAAAAAAAATAAAAAGACATTTTTTTTGGAATTTCAATTTTTTTGAATATGTTGTACTCTTTTTATTCAACTTCAAATCCCTCAAGAAAGCAGTCGAGGAAATCAATCATTGGGTGGAGTCGAAACTAAACAATTACAATTACTAACTATAACTTGCCAACAAAACAAGAGTTAAGATTAATACGGGCCATATAAAATCAAGCAATAGATTAAAATAATACCAAGTAGCATACCCAAACAAACAAGTCCACACAAATAAGAGCACATCACCCCACACTAAAGAAATTGCATTGTCCCCAATGCAAAATAATATAAACAAGTGTGAAAAAAGGTGACTTCTTAACTCTCTCAACCTAATCATCAACAACCTAAAAGGTGCACAAATACTCGTCATCATTAGATGTAATAGACTTCATATTTTCATCAGGTGGCATCCACCTCTCTACGTGAGACCAACCACTACTACATGATAGATGAGAGGGGATAATCATTTTGTAGCTCAGCCATTGTCAACCTTCCCCCTTTCAACGTAAAGGCTAAATTCAACGAACATCATCTGCAATGGCTCATTAACACGAACAATCCTATCGTCCATAATAGCAACATCAGCGGGAGGATCAATCATGGATGTAACATCAAAGACCTTAGTAGGCCACGGTATCAGAATCACCCGATCATAGTGAAGATCTTCATCCACGTGATGTGTCCTAAATAACCGAGTGATCATATTCGGGAAAAGATTGGTGAGCCCCAAAATGTCAACTCTGGCCATGTGCTTTAGCATGATCTTCCCGAGGTCAAACTCCATTTGGGTCAAAAAGCATATATCATCAAAACCTTGACTCCTGATACATCAGTCTCACTCAAAGTCGGCGCAATCTTGGTGTTAATCTAACTCATAACAACCTTGGTCGCACGCTAGAATGTGACCTTCTTCATGTCTCTATGACATTTATGTTTACGATGAAAATAGTAATAACAATTAAATTTTTTGATATGACTCTAAAATATGTGATCTATTTTAATGCTAGTTGCTAACTAGTTGATGCTAGGTATGTATTGTTTAAGATGAAATGCAAGCTAAAATGGAGTTACAATCGAACTGGGGGGGGGGGGGGGTTAGCTATTCGAGCCTCGGACTGATCGATGTAGGAGTCAATGCCTAGGCTCGGTCTCGAGCTATCGGGGATAATCGGGGAATGGCTAATAGTTAGGATATAATTATGGGAGAATCTTTATGGACAATGACAAGCAATAAGTGAAGAACAAGTATGAAAGCAATAAACAAGAGCAATAAGATTGAGAGAATATGTTAGAAACAAGAGAGAGAGAGAGAGAGAGAGTTATCATTTATCTCGTGTACAATAGTTGGAGCAAAAACAGGCCCTTTACAAAACGGTAAGGACCCCCTTTATATAGAAGAAGAATCATAACATAGTACAAAATGCATTAATTATAAAAATATGGAGATGGGATGGCTAGAAGTGACCCCAGACTCTGGCAGTGCTATCTTTACGCCTTGGGAACTCCCTATCCTCGGTCTCATCGTCAGGTTGGGTGTAAATGGACATAAAGGGAGAGAACTCGATCGCAATCTTGCAGCCTCGAGGTATCAAGATGACTTCCTGAAATACCTTAATGACAAGGAATCGGGCCCTCCGAATTCATTGTATACATATAGTCTCCGCATTTCCTAGAATGAAGTAATAGGAAATGATTTTGAGCCACCATTTCGAGGGAATCATTGCCATGATGTAAACATAAAAGAGCATTAAATGCCATGCACCAGAAAACCGTGCAAGGGTTGACATCAAATACGATTATCAAGGAACCCATGAACTGATATTGGCTCGTCCTTTTCGCTGCCCAAGCGGTTCCTAGAAAAATATCGACTGTTTGATAATCATTATCTTCATAGAATCTTTAAATTCATAAGTCCATATCCATCTTCTTTTACACTCTTCTATCTTGCTTTCTGAGAGAAAAGTTTACCATTGCTATCGCTAGGACTTCTAGAACGGTTCCTCGGTGGAACTAAGCTGCATCTTCATATCGGTCGTCTAAGGGGAAAGCCAAAGCGATACCCACCTTGGAACAGTCCACTCTCTCTCAGCTTGATATGTCAAAAGAATTTACCATTGAAGCCACTTAATCTATATCGGGCTGATATGAAAATGAATCCCGATACAATAGTGTCGTGGCCGACATAGGAACGGTGAGGAAAGAATATCGATGGAACGAGGCAATGGAGGTGGAGATTCCCAGTCCCGATAAAAATATAACGGACCACAAGGCCGTCTTCCTTCATATTTATATCTATCCATTAACCTTGGGTCCTGCTGATTCATATGAATCCTCTCCCTTAAAAATATACTCAATTATCCTTGATTTTTGTGAAATATATCAAGCAACGCTCGGTCAGATCTATCCTTCTTTCTGGAGGATAGTATCGATGCTTCGTCATTTTACAGAAGGGGTAGCGAGCGAGACTTTTACCTCAACCATTTGATCAGGTTGTACAACCTTTAATTTTATCGAGGTTTGATCAGGATCTATCATCTATCTAGAAAGTCATTTTTCTCAAGCATCGGCGAGGGGAAAGATGGAGTGCAGATGAGTAGGTTTATTTGGATAAGGACTTCAGACATCATTCCGGCCAGGAGGATGACTTTCCAGGAGAAATAGAACACACATCATAATTGGTTTTCCCTTAATCAAGTTTTATAATTTTCTTCCCTTTCCCCCGGAATAGTTACCTCTTTATTATTTTATACAACCGACGCTTGGAATCCGGAGGTGGTTTCGGATTTTTCGGGGTGGATAAGATAGTTGGACATTGTGTTCCCGTATCATGTTCTGTCTTGGACCGACCTAGCCAAGGAGCGATAGGTGGCCAAGAACAATGGTAGAGTTTCTTTGTTGTCTATGTCTTATATTTGTGTTTCTCCCCGTGTCCCTTGCGCTTACAAATTGTGGTCATCGCGCTTATGCACGACTTGGAGAGAATATGCAGATAAAACCACCCCCCGGTAACGAAATGAAGGCTTCGGAGCTCGGAAAGGGCAAGAATAGGGGAGGTAAGGTGGATTTTGATCCTTCTGGGTCAAAGAAACCAGGTCACTCGAGCATCAAGTCGCTACTAGGACCTTGGCTTCAACTTCAGGGGAAAATCTCGGTGCTTAGGATGAGGATGACGATGAGCGCCAATTAGCACGTAGGACGAGGTTGAGTGCGAGAGCCTCACAGGTGCCTCAACCAGAGGCTGCTAAGTCTGGAACGACTGACTTAGGTTGTTCCTGTAGATTGGAGACCCTTGAGGAGGGTGTTAATATGGCCTCTGATCGCATGATCGGGTTTGGCACAGTTTCCGTTGGGGTGGGGGGGACCGTTTCCATTGATCCTGAAGAGTTGGAGCTATAAGCATTTTGACCTATATGAAATACTCCTATAGAATCCCAAGGAATTAGATTTTTCTTTTAATTATTTTCCATTTTAGGAATTATTGTAGAATTTTCTTAATTATTTGTATTTTTCTGTGCATGTTTAATTTTTATTTAATTCATGAAAATACAAAAATAATTTGCACTTAGGATATTTTTTATGTTTTTAGGTTAATTAGTAAATTAGTTGTTTTATAAAAATGAAAAATTACAAATAATGACTTTGAATTTTAACACTTTTAATTTTAAATTTTACAGTTCTTCTTTTAATTTCGGATTCAATTATTTTTTATAAATACTATAATGAGTGATTAGCTTAATTTGGTAAAATTGAGTTTAAGAGTTAATTTAGGATTTAAATTAATTTGAAAAAAAAAAAAACAATTGAAATTGAAAAGAAGAGAAAGAGGATCAAAAGGCTACTGATTTTGGGCCAATTTGGCACAACCCAAATGATTTCCCCCAAAAACACCCGTTCAATTCCGCCCCCGAATTCGCCCCATGCCCGGCCCAAACCTTTCAAGTGTCAAAACAGTCCAAACGACGCCGTTTTGAGTTCGAAGTTTAAAACAAATCCAGGCCCTTCATGTTCTTTCATCTAACGACTATCAGGTCTTCATCATAATTACATAAAACTGTCCGAAAGCCCTAAATTAACCCCCATTTTCCGTTACATACCGAAAAATTGCCAGCAATGCGGTTGACCTCCAATCCTCACCAAAGTTATACCATAGAATCCCGTTTGTCCCCTCATGCAAAATCCACCACCCGTTTCTTTCAAATCATCATAGAACCCTTCAAATCTGAGATGGAAGTTTGGACCCTCAAACCCTAACCTACCCAAATTCATATCAGGTGATCCCCACACCTATTTCCCGAAAATCAAAACAAAATTTCTTGGCAGTTTGGTATTTTCCCCTAATTTCTTACGATTTCATGCATTTTAGTATTTCTGTTTTTATTTTTTATTTGTTTCTTTGTTTTGTTTTGTTTTATTAGTAGTCAAATTCATCTTAAGTTAGTGTTAAAATAAGTTTTTAATCATAAAATTTGAGTTATTTGATTTTTTTTCTTTTTTTTGGATTTGATTCTTTTTCTGTGTTCTTATTTCTTCATTTATGATTACTCGAGTTCATATATTAACTATGATCATAACTGACCTAGTGAAGGGACCTATTCATTTGGATCTTGTGTTAATTTGACCCAGGTTAGTAATTGGAAAGTAAATACAAGGGTGTTATAGGTTATTTTGGTCATCTAACTAAAAGAAATCTAGCCTAACTAATTAGGAAGTTGCTAGGAAAGTGGGAATTGGGGCTGACTTAGAAAACAGGCTAGAAAATCAGGCTCTAAGTAGAAAAATGATAGAGTCATTTCTGCTGCCCTAAAGGCTCTCTATAAGAAGCATATTTATTTCTTTGTGAATGAGCTTTTAGATATTTTAGAATACTAACAAAACACACAAGTTTGAGCTCTTGATATTTTAAAATACTGAAAATCTCCCGCATTTTGGGTAAAAATTGGCTTTGGTTCTGCTTTTAATCTTCATAGCTTGAAACATTCAAGAATTTTTGGTTCATTTTGGGTCCAAAAATGGTTTAGAAGAACTAAGCATTGTTGTAGTTTGGCCGTGCTAGTCTTGCTGATATATTGCTGCTATTTCTTCCTAACTTTAGGCCTGTTTTATGTGTTGTTTTTGCTGTAACCAGGTACCTCTTTGACTTTATTAATATATGAAGCTTGAGTCTGAAGCATTGTTGAAGATGTAAACTCTGGTTGGCTGAAAATCCATTTGTGTTGCTGAAAACTTGTCCTAGTTCTATATTAATTTATGTTTTATCACATTATTCATTGTATTTACTCATGCCATGAATTTTACAATTTGTATTGGGGTTATATTTAGACTTTAGGTTTGTCGTTTTGGTTTCAGTTTGGGTTGAATTCTTCTGTCATATGTTTGGTGTTGGACGGTTACAAGATAGTTTTAAGTGAGATGAAGAACTCTCGTTGTTAGGTTTTGATCAAGTTTGCTTAAGCTGGTAGTGATTTATAAGTCTACAGTTAATTATTTCCGTGGTTTTGACTGTTTTTGGTGTTCGTTTGGTATTTAAACAAATTCAGTAACATGATGATGTATTTTGATATTCAGTTTAAATGTTTTAGAGTACTTTACTGTTAGGACCACTATGTGTACAAATTTAGTACAATGTGGTGCTTTTGGGGATTTTTGCTTGAATTGCTAAAATGATATGTATGGGTTTGAGTAAGAACTTTCAGTTGGAGTCCATGTTAGCAAATGTATTCTTTTATTTGGAACCATGTTAGTGTTTAGTTAGGAGTCATGAATTCTATTGGATTTTAAAGAATAAGGTAATTGTGTATGGGTTATTACAACTTTAAGATTAAATCTTCATTATAGAATGTGATTTGGCAATAAAATACGCCTTGAATATGTCTAAAACATGCAAGAGCTGTCAGTATTCTTTCTAATCTCAAGGTTTTGATAAAGCATTGTAATGGGACTCAATTGACTGTACTAAATCACATAACTTTGCTTTTGCATTTTCGATATTTATTTATGTGTTGTGGGCTTCATGTGAGCCTAGTTCCCGCTTTGTGTTTTGATATGTAAGCTTTCAAGAGAAAACTCGGCCTGCTACCAACCTAGGCCCCTCAAACAACCTAACACTGTCACGACCCAGAATCCCCACCCTCGGGAGTTGTGAGGGCACCTACTAATGAGAGCTAGGCAAGCCAACCTTTATCTACCATTTTCATAGCTGATTTATTTCTTTTAGAAATTATCGATAATACCATTCAACAACGAAAATAAATAAATAAGCAGAATTCTCAATTTAAAGAATCCGAACAATAATGCGGAATAAATCAACATAATCTCTACTCAAGAACTGGCGTCACATACTCATTAATAACTAAGAGTACTACACACAACCATTTGAAAAGATTATAACATTGTTTGTCTCGGAATACATTAGATAACAAGATGAAAATCAAGATAGGGGAGACTCTGGGCCTGCGGACGTTTGCAAGGCTACCTCGCTATCTCGATGGACTGAAAGTTGGCTCCCCATCTAATACTGCTGCTCAAATGCTACTCCGACACCTGGATCTGTGCAAAAGAGCAGAGAGTGTAGCATCAGCACAAGCGACCCCATGTGCTGGTAAGTGTTAGCCTAACCCCTAGTGGTGACGAGCCTAGGACCAGACTCCAGATAATCCAGTGCAATTACATAATATATAACGGAAAAGTAAACAAGTAATAAGCACTTTAAGGCTGAGGAAGGGGGAACAAGCTGTGGGGATGACAAATAAAAAGAACATCAAGAACAATAAGGAAAAACTGTAATTAACGACTAACGCAAGTAAAGAGAAGTAAAAATAACATTCACCTTCAGTTTCAATCTTGTTACTGGGGTTCAACCCGATCCGATTTAATTATATCTTTTGGTAGGCATACCACCCGATCCCGTTTCATTATATCTCGTGGTAGGAATACCGCATGATCCCATTTCATTACATCTCGTGGTAGGCGTACCGCCCGATCCCTATTCATTATCTTGTGGTAGGTGTATCACCCGCTCCCATTTCAATATCTCGTGGTAGGTGTACCACCCGCTCCCATTTAATTATCTTGTGGTAGGCGTACAACCTGCTACCATTTCAATATCTTGTGGTAGGCGTACCACCTGATCCCATTTCATTATCTTGTGGTAGATGTACCACCCACTCCCATTTCAATATCTAGTGGTAGGCGTAACCACCTGATCCCATTTTATTATCTTGTGTTAGGCATACCACCCGCTCCAATTTAATATCTTGTGGTAGGCGTACCACCCGATCCCATTTCATTATCTTGTGGTAGGCGTACCACTCGATCCCATTTCATGCTATCACATAATAACAAGAAATCCCGCAAACGAGAATCAACTATAACCAACCTTCACTCAGTTTGATTAATAAAGATACTCAATCACAATTAGGATCTACGAGGATAAACGAAACTTGCCTGATATTGTCGATTATTGGTTAAGGCATACATAATGTCATTTAAGAATACAACAAGTTCCAATTTGGGATCCACAGTCATGCTTGACGCCAACGTATAGATATTCGTCACCATGCCTATACGTCGTACTCAACAAAGAGCAATTAGCACATAAGACTCAAATCCTAATCCCTCAAGCTAAGGTTAGACCGAACACTTATCTCAATGCCTTGAATTCAACTCAATCCTCAGTTATAGCCTTTCCCCTTGGTTCCACCACAAACCCACTCGAATCTAATGATAAGTTACTTAATCTCATTAGCAAATGCTAAATGAATCAATCCCGATGCATGAAAATAAGTTTTACCCCAAAAGGTAAAAAATGTCCCCGGGCCTATGTGGTCGAAACGCGAGGTTCGGACCAAGACCTGGTTACACATTCCCCCACAAATCCAAATATATGATTCGTTTTGAAATCACACCTCAAATTGAGGTCCAACTCCCCAATTTTTAGAAAACCTGGGTTTTACCCAAAACACCCAATTTTCCCATGAAAATCTTTGATGTGAAGTTGAAATCATGTTAAAATATATTAAGGAGTGAAGAAAATGAGTTAGAAATCTTTTACCAATCGTTTTGAAGAAGAAGAGTTGTTTTGAAAATCGCTTCTTGTGTTTTGCAGTTTCTAAAAAGTGTAAAATAAATGAAATTCACGTGTATTTATACCCCTCTGAGGTCCCCTGTGCGGACGACGCAAAAGGGACCCCGGCCGCACAGGCTTGGTGAACGCCTGAGGGTCTTGCCCAGTGTGGACCGCACTAAGCCGACCGCGGCCGTGCAGCACCCACTGCGGACCGCGCAAAGGCGACCGCGGCCGCGTTGGACGCTGTGCGGCCGCACATGTTTTCTTGCGGACCGCGTTAGAGGGTTCACATACCTGTCAATTTTCCGAACCTGCAATATTTGATCTTTTTAAGCCTAAGGGATCATGGAATCTACTCGAAGCTCACCCGATCCCCCCAAACTCTAATCCATGCATACACACACCTCCAAAAACATCTTACAAATGTATCCATGTGATCAAATCACCAATATAACATCATCAACACGGAATTGAACCTCAAGATCAATGAAATTTCTCAAATTTTCCTTTTAACCACAAATTTCCAATTAGGGTTCGGATCGCATCAAACGACGTCCGGTTTTAACCAAACTTTACAGAAAGTGCTTAAATCACATATAAGACTTGTACCAGACGCCAGTACCAAAATACGAGCCTGATACCATACTCTTCCAATCGAATATCATTTCTATTTTCCACAATTATTTCCAGAAACAATTTTTCTCAAAAATTTGTTTTTCAGGCTCAGGACCTCAGAATTCGATTCCGGGCATATACCCAACTCCCATATTTTCCTACGGACCCGCTGGACCTGAAAATCACGTGTCCGGATCCGTTTACTTAAAATATTGACCGAAGTCAAATTTAATCATTTTAAATATATAAATTTTAGCATTTTTCCGCAAATTTCACATATAGGCTTTCCGGCTACGCGCTCAGACTGCGCATGCAAATCGAGGCAACTCTAAATGTGGTTTTCAAGGCCTCGAAGAAATGGAATTTGATTAAAAATAGGTGATGACCCTCTGGGTTGTCGCATTCTTCACCTCTAAGACAACCGTTCATCCTTAAACGGACAAAAGAAAGAAGTACCTGAGTCGGGAAAAAGATGGGGATAACGGCTCTGCATATCAGACTCGGATTCCCAAGTCAATGCCTCAGGAGGCCGACCTCTCAACTGAAAACACACAGAAGGAGATTTTTCGACCTCAATTGTTGAACTTGCCGGTCTAGAATAGCCACCGGCTCCTCCTCATAAGACAGATCCTTGTCCAAGTGGACAGTGCTGAAATCTAACACGTGGGATGGATGGCCGTGATACTTCTGAAGCATGGACACGTGGACAACTAGATGCCCGGCTGATAAGCTAGCGGCAATGCAAGTATATAGGCCACCTCTCCCACTTGATCAAAAATCTCAAACAGACCAATGAATCTATGGCTAAGCTTGCCCTTCTTCCCAAACCTCATCACGCCCTTCATAGTTGACACTTAGAGCAATACCCGCTCACCAACCATGAATACTACATCTCGATCCTTATAATTTGCATAGCTCTTTTGTCTGGCCTAAGCTATACGAAGCCTATCCTAAATGATCCTGACCTTGTCCAAGGCCTTCTGAACCAAATCTGTACCCAACAATAAAGCCTCTCCCGGCTCAAACTATCCAACTGGAGACCGACACAGCCTACCATATAAAGCTTCATAAGGAGCCATCTGAATGCTCGACTGGTAGCTGTTGTTGTAGGAAAATCTGCTTAAGGCAAGAACTAATCCCACGAACCTCCAAATTCAACAACACAAGCTCAGAGCATATCTTCAAATATATGAATAGTCCACTCGGACTGTCCGTCCATCTGTGGATGAAATGCTATACTCAACTCAACCTGGGTGCTTAACTCTAGCTGAACTGCTTTTCAGAAATGCGAGGTAAACTGCATACCTCGGTCCGAAATGATAGATACCGAAACATGATGAAGGCGAACAATCTCTTGGTATAGATCTCAATTAACGTCTCAGATGAATAGGAGACTGCCAGTGGAACGAAATGTGCTAAGCCTATCAACAATGACCTAAATTGCATTAATTTTCTTCCGAGTCAACAGAAGTCCAATAACAAAGTCCATAGTGATCCTCTCCCATTTCTACTCGAGAAGCTCAATCCTCTAAAATAAACCACCAGGTCTTTGGTGCTCATACTTAACCTGTTGACAACTTAAACACCGCGCCACATATGCAACAATGTACTTCTTCATTCTACGCCACCAATAATGCTGCCGCAAATCCTGATACATCTTCGCGGCGCCCGAATGAATAGAGTACCGGGAACTATAGGCCTCCTCTAGGATCAACTCTCGAATCCCATCCACATTGGGCACACAAACTTGCCCCTGCAATCTCAAGACTCCATCGGCATATAACGTAACATGCTTGGCACCTACTCGCTACATCATGTCTCTAAGGACACACAAGTGGGGATCATCAAACTAGCGATCACGGATACACTCCAATAATGAATAACAAGAGACTGTGCAAGCTAACACCTGACTAGGCTAAAAAATATCCAACCTCAGAGATCGATTGGCCAAAGCCCGAACATCCAAAGTAAGCGGCCTCTAACTGACCAGAATATAAGCAAGACTACCCATGGCTTACTTCCTACTTAAAGCATCAGCCATCACATTGGCCTTCCCCGGGTGATATAGGATAGTGACATCATAATCCTTCAACAACTCCAACCATCTTCTCTGTCTCAAACACAACTCCTACTGCTTGAACAAATACTGAAGATTCTTATGATCAGTGTACACCTCACATGCCACATCGTATAGATAATGCCTCCAGATATTCAATGGATGAACAATGGATGCTAGCTACAAATCAAGTACTGGAAAGTTCTTCTTATGAATCATCAACTACCTCGAAGAATAGGCAATAACCTTGCCATCCCGCATCAACACTGCATCAAGCCCAATACAGGAAGCATCACAATAGACTGTGTAAGGCCCTGAACCTGTGGGCAAAACAAAAACCGGTGACATAGTCAGAGCTGTCTAGAGCTTCTAAAAGCTCACCTCACACTCATCTGACCATCTGAAATGAGCACCCTTCTAGGCTAATCTGGTTATCGAGGCTGCAATAGATGAAAACTCCTCCACTAACCGTCGATAGTAGCCTGCCAATCAGAAGAAACTCCGAATCTCTATAGCTGATGCTCGTCTAGGCCAGGTCTTGACTGCCTCGATCTTCTTTGAGTCCACCTGAATACCTTCTGCTGATACAACATGTCCCAGAAATGCAACTGAATGCAACCAGAATTCACACTTCGAAACATATCATATAACCGACTATCCCTCAAAGTTTGAAGAACCACTTTAAGGTGTTGTTCGTACTCCTCCTGGCTGTGAGAATATATCAATATCATCAATGAAAACTTTCATGGGTAAGTCCAAATAAGGCCTGAACACTCTGTTCATCAAGTCCATGAAAGCTGTATGGCCATTTGTCAACCCGAATGACATAATCAAGAAATCATAATGCCCGTACCGAGTGCGGAAAGCTGTCTTAGGGACATCTGATGCCCTAATTCTCAATTGATGGTAGCCAGATCACAAGTCAATCTTGGAAAATACCCTAGCACCCTCAATCTGGTCAAACGAATCATGAATACTCGACAGTGGATACTTATTCTTAATCGTTACCTTGTTCAATTGCCGGTAATCAATATACATTTTCATTGACCATCCTTCCTTTTGACAATTAACACTGGCACACCCCTTCTCAAGAAAATCCGCCAATTCTTCCTTTAACTCTTTCAACTCAGGAGGGGCCATACGATATGGCAGAATAGAAATAGGATGAGTGCCCGGAACCAGATCAATGCAGAAATCAATAACCCTATTTGGTGGCATACTAGGTAGGTCCGAAGGAAAAATACCCTGGATTTCAAAAACAACGGGCACAGAATCAATTGAGGGAACCTCAGCAGTGGAATCCTGAACATAAGCCAAATAATCCAAACACCCTTTTTTGACCATACGTCGAGCCTTCACATACTATATAACACTACGGGTTGAATGAACTGGAGTCCCTCTCCACTCTAAACAAGGCATACCCGGTAAGGCTAAGGTTACCGTCTTGGCATGACAGTCCAAGATAGTATGATAGGGTGATAACCAGTCCATCCCCAATATAATGTCAAAATAAACCATATCTAAAAGCAATAAGTCTACACGAGTCTCAAGACCCCCAATAACCACAACACAAGAACAATGGACTCAATCGACCATAGTAGAGACACCCACTGGTGTAGACACATTAACATGTATATCCAATGCATCACTATGCATGATCATGTACACAGAAAAATAAGATGTACAAATACATAGACCCCGGATCAAACAACACTGAAGCATCTCTATTATATACCAGAACCGTACATGTAATAACTGCATTCGAAGCCTCTGACTTGGGCATGGCCTGAATAGCATAACATTGGTGTTGGGCCTCAGCACTTTGATCTAACTCCCTAGGACGGGCCGCTGCTAGATGGCCTCCACCCGTGGCAATCTGAGATCCACCTCTATGACCTCTGCCTCCACCTCTAGCACATATGCCCCCAACTCTAGCTGAGTGGGAAGGCTGTGGAATAGCTGGAACCTGTACCATAGCACGAGAACCCTGCTGTGAAGAATTGCTCGAAGCTCGAGGACAATATCTTGCAATGTGCCTCATGTAGCCATAAGTAAAACAAGCTCTCGCTGTTGGGACTTGCGACCCTGGAAACTTTGAAGTCGTGGTGAACTGATGGATAGTGATGGTGCACTATAGGTTTGCTGATCAGAATAATGCGGCTGAAAACCACGACCACCTGAAGTACCATGAGAAACCCGGAGTGTTGACTGGAAGGGCCTAGGAGGATGACCCCTATCATGCGAATATCTACCTCCAGATGAAGCACCACAGAATCGACCTGGCTGACGGGGTCTCTTATCTGCCCTGTGACCACCCCCTGTGACAATACCATCTCAATCCTCCGGGCCATATTGGCCGCCTCCTAAATGGATATCTCGCTCCCAGCCTCTCTAGACATCTGGAGACGAATAGGCTGAATGAGTCCATCAATAAATCGTCTCACTCTCTCCCTCTCAGTGGAAAGTATAAAAAGAGCATGGCAAGCCAAATCAATAAACCTGGTCTCGTACTGGGTGATTGTCGTGGATCCCTGATGGAGACGCTCGAACTGCCTCCGATAGGCCTCTTGCTGGGTAATAGGGAGAAACTTCTCCAGAAATAGGTGAATGAACTACCCCCAGGTCAAGGCTGGAGATCTTGCTGGCCTAGCTAGACAATAATCCCTCCACCAAGTCTTGGTAGATCAACACAACTGAAATGTAGCAAAATCAACCCCATTGGCCTCAACAATACCCATGTTTCGAAGAACCTCATGGAAGCTGTCCAAATAATCCTGAGGATTCTCAGTCGATGCACAGTTAAAGGTAGTAGTGAAAAGATTGGTGAACCTATCTTACCTCCATAAAGTATCGACAGTCATAGCTGCTCCATCACCGGCCTGGTCTACAACACCCGGCTGGGCTGCTCCAACTAGCTGAACTGCTAGAGTTTGAATTTGAGGAGCTACCTGCTTCGACGTATGAGTAGCAGGAGTCTAGGCAATTTCTCCAGCTTGAGAAACGGCTGGTGCTACTGAAAGCAAACTTGCTCGGGTAACACTTTCTATGAGATCCACCAATCGCACCAGGGCGTCCTAAAGAACTGGGGTAGCAATAAACCCCTCTGGGCCCACCGAAACTGCTGGGGCTGGGGCCAAAACCTCCTCATCAAGGTTGACTTGAGGCTCCGCCGCTGGTGCTGCTGCTCAGGGTTGAGCTCTGCCCCTACCTCGGCCCCAAGCATGGCCTCAATTTCGCTCTATGCCCCTAGTGGGAGCTGTCTGGGGCTCAGACTGTTGATCAGCAGATGAGGAAGCACGTGATCTTGCCATCTACGATAGAATAGAGTAGAAAGACAATCAGTATTGAGAAACCAAACCGCACGATAGGAAGGAACAAATGTGAAACTTTTCCTAGCTTTGTAGCCTCTAGGGGATAAATACATATGTCTCTGTACCAGTCCCTCAGACTCTACTAAGCTTGTCCATGAGTCGTGAGACCTATTCAACCTAGATCTCTAATACAAACTTGTCACGACCCGGAATCCCTACCCTCAGGAGTTGTGATGGCGCCTACTAATGAGAGCTAGACAAGCCAACCTTTAACTACCATGTTCATAACTGATTTATTCCATTTAGAAATTATCGGTAATACCATGCAACAACAGAAATAAATAAATAATCGGAAGTCTCAATTTAAAGAATCTGAACAATAATGCAGAAAAAATCAACATAATCTCTACCCAAGAATTGGTGTCACATACTCACGAACCACTAAGAGTACTACACACAACCATTTGAAAAGAATATAACATTGTTTGTCTCGGAATACATGAGATAACAAGATAAAAAGCAAGATAGAGGACACTCTGAGCCTGTGGACATCTGTAAGGTTGCTACCTCGGTGTCTCGGTGGACTGAAAGCTGGCTGCCAATATAATGCTGCAGCTCAAATGCTACTCTGACACCTGGATCTATGCAAAAGAGCACAAAGTGTAGCATCAGCACAAGCAACCCCATATGCTGGTAAGTGTCTGGCCTAACACCAGCAAAGTAGTGATAAGGCTAGGACCAGACTCTAGATAATCCAGTGCAATTACATAGGATTTAGTGGAAAAGTAAACAAGTAATAAGCACATTAACGCTGGGGAAAGGGGAACATGCTATTGGGATGACAGATAAACAGAACATCAAGAACAATAAGGAAAAATTGTAATTTAAAAACTAACGCAGGTAAAGAGAAGAAAAAACAACTTTCACCTTCAGATTCAATCTTGTTATAGGCGTGCAACCCGATCCCATTTAAGTATATCTTGTGGTAGGCATACCACCCGATCCCATTTCATTATATCTCGTGGTAGGAATACCACCCGATCCTATTTCATTACATCTCGTGGTAGGCGTAATTATCTTGTGGTAGGCGTACCACCCACTCCCATTTCAATATCTTGTGGTAGGCGTACCACCCGCTCCCATTTCAATATCTCGTGGTAGGCATACCACCCACTACTATTTAAATGTCTTGTGGTAGGCGTACCACCCGATCCCATTTCATTATCTTGTGGTACGTATACCACCCGCTCCCATTTCAATATCTTATGGTAGGCGTACCACCCGATCCCATTTCATTATATTGTGGTACGCGTACCACCCGATCCCATTTCATGTTATCACATAATCATAAGAAATCCCGACAAAGGAGAATCAACTATAACCAACCTTAACTCAGTTTGATTAATGAAGATACTCAATCACAATTAGGATCTATGGGGATAAACATAACTTGCCCGATATGGTAGATCATTAGTTAATGCATACATGATGTCATTTAAGAATACAACAACTTCCAATTTAGGATCCACATTCGTGCTTGATACCAACGTATAGATACTCGTCACCATGCCTATACGTCGTACTCAACAAAGAGTAATTAGCACATAAGACTCAAATCCTAATCCCTCAAGCTAGGGTTAGACCGAACACTTACCTCAATGCTTTGAATTCAACTCAAGCCTCAATTATAGCCTTTCCCCTTGGTTCCACCACCAATCCGCTCGAATCTAATCATATATTACTTAATCTCATTAGCAAATGCTAGATGAATCAACCCCAATGCATGAAAATAAGTTTTACAAAGTTTTACCTCGAAAGGTCAAAAATGTCCCCGGGCCTATATGGTCGAAACTCGAGGTTCAGACCAAGACCCGGTTACCCATTCCCCCACGAATCCAGATATATGATTTGTTTTGAAATCGGACTTCAAGTGGAGGTCCAACTCCCTAATTTTTAGAAAACCTAGGTTTTACCCAAAACACCCAATTTTCCCATGAAAATCTTTTAATTGATGTTGAAATCATGTTAAAAGATGTTAAGGAGCGAAGAAAATGATATAGAAATCACTTACCAATCATTTTGAAGAAGAAAAGTTATTTGGAAAATCGCCTCTTGTGTTTTAGGGTTTCTGAAAAGTGTAAAATAACTGAAATTCACGTGTATTTATACCCCTCTGAGGTCCCCTGTGCGGATCGCAACCGCATAGGCTTGATGAACCCTGTGGGTCTTTGCCCAGTGTGGACCGCACTAAGCCGACCGTGGACACACGTGTTTCCTCGCGGGCCGCGCTAGAGGGTTCACAGACCTGTCAATTTTTTGAACCTGCAACATCTGATCTTTTTAAGCCTAAGGCATCCCGGAACCTACTCGAAGGTCACCGGAGCCCTCAATATTCTAATCTAGGTATACACACCTCCAAAACATCTTATAAACGTATTCATGTGATCAAATCACCAATATAACATCATGAACATGTGACGCAATTTCAATTCTTAACTAGGTTAAATAGAATATGTCGCAAACCACATGTGCATATCATGTGGCGTGGTTCAAGGCATGTATTAAATAATGTTGAATCTTCCTAAAATAAATAAAAGCGGTTAATAAGTTTAAAATGCACCATAGGATAAAACTTATAATAAATCGAATAATAGGCGAATTTTAATAGTTTAAGTGACTGTGCTAAAATCACGGAAACCGAGAATACCTAACACCTTCTCCCGGGTTAACAGAATTCCTTATCTAGAATTTTTGGTTCGCAGACTTTAAAAAATAAATGTCAAATTTCCTCGATTTGGGATTTTAAAATAAACCGGTAACTTGGGATACCAATCAAATTATTCCATGTGGCGACTCTGAATTAAATAAATAATCCTATTTTGAATAATGTCACTTAAAGTGGAAAAACTCTCATATATCTCTCGGGGTGTAAAAAAGGAGGTGTGACAAGGGCCCGAAGCTTTTCAGAAGCAGGGGTTGCCCTTTGGGGAAATCGATGACATAAATGATTTCATCTTATTTTTTCAGGTATCAACGGGGGAACTGGGTTGCGCTCAAGATGCGAACGCCGTCAAAGTGGGGATTCGTCTCAAAGGGGGAGGCTCACTTGCCAATATCTTTGATGGTGTTAGTGATCACGTCGATCTTGACGTTCCTAGTGCAGTCAAGGTGACAGAGAGATTCCTGCAGCTAGTGCTAGCTATCTTTGTATATTTCTTTTAGTCTCAGGCGCCATTCTTATTTTTTCTTACTATTCCGCTATGTTACAGTTCAAGGATATGTATGATCATGTCCTCCTTCAGCTCCGCGAGGAGCTTTGTTATTGTGAAAAGGAGTGTAAGAAACTTACCTTGATGCTAAGGGATTCGCAGACCTACTTTGCCCGAGGAGAGAAAGAATTAGGAGAGCTCCGAGCTATTTTGGAGAGAGCGTTTTGGGAAAAGACTGATCTCACTACATAGGTATTTCGCCCGCTTGTACCTAGCATTTGCTCCAATATTTCGACACATATTGTCTTACCTTTATTTTGTAGGTCGAGAAAAATGGTTCATAGATTAATCGACTAAACTCGAAGATCCTCGGGCTGAGGAAGCAAAGTGAGGTAGCAATTGCGGAGTAGGCATCATCCCATGATCTTCTCAAGAATGCTTGCAAGGAGATTTCTTCCTTGGCCGCGGCCAAGTATAAGATTGAAAGAAATGCTGCTAATTATCTGGATGATTCATCCATGGCGAAGAACATAACTCGTGATATATCGATAGCTGATGATCAAAAACTATCTTGAGCTAGTAAACATGCTAGGGCGGTGGCTAGGAGAGAAACCGTAGAGGAGATCGGAGCCAGGGGAGCCGATTTGTCAGTTGATCTCGAGGAGGCCCGTGAATTGGAGAGAGAATTGGAATTTTTGATTGTCCCAGATGAGGGGGAAGATAGCAGTGATGAAGAGTAGTCATCACGTCATTTTGCTTCCTTTTTTTGGTATGAAATCCCCAGGGGATGGATCTTGTAAAGATGTCTCTTGTGGATATGTTTTTGGCAATGTAAAAAGAGGGATTTTTCTTCTTTAAGTTTTTTTGTTCCCTTGCTTTCGCGGATTTAACCTTTTGACTTTTGACGTTAGCCTTTCAAAATCCATTCTTGGAGTGACCGAGACCCTTAAATTGAGCCATGCTCCGGAGTTAAATCGATATCTTATATCAGGCCGGTGTCAACGATATTAAGGAGCCCCCGAGGGCTTATAGTTTCTTGAATTCTATGGGGGTAGCAACATTTGCTCAATCTGGTAAAGGGTCCCTAGAGCGATTTTATTAGTACGTTTCCCTAGGAGAGGGTGATGTTAATGCGACCAGAATTAATTGGCCTTGTGGGTAGGCGAGCAATTGCTGCTTTGCCCCTATATATTCATTCACTTGCCTTTCTAATGGTGATTCTGCTACTTTGAGGGACTACCTGTTCCACAGAACCTGACATTTTATCCTAGTTCTTCCATTGTTTCAACTCAGATTTTTTTCCAAATCCTCGTCTTTCTCCATTTATTCTATCTTAGCCATGGCTGCTACGTTGACGTCCGACCATCAATGAGAGGGGAGTTCTTCCTATTCTCCGCATTAGGTTGGTGATAGTGACACACTGCCGGTGCTCGGTGAATGGGCCTTGAGGTGCCTTGCCTCGAGAAGAGACATCATGCTGGGGAGACCTCCCAATGTTTCAAGTTACTGGGGGCACATGTCGAAGATTATTTCATCAGTGGGAGAGGAAGACTTCAAAATGATCAAAAACGATTGCGGATGGGGAGAAGGCATTGTATTACAAGTACCTTCTTTCGAGGATATAATCATGACATACATTGAGGGGTTTTTGAGCGTATACACGCATATTTTTTGCATCAAGTCCCCCTGACCGGGTCGTGCTTGATTTCTGTCAGGGGTATTGGGTTACCTTGGTGCAGGCTCAACCCTACCTTTTGAAAATAGTGAAGAGGTTGAGATATTTCATCGATAAGGCCAGGGTTGAGTTTACCCTCAACCATCTCATGAGGTTTTATCGGCCATTGTGTTATCGGGGTTTGATCGCTCTGCAGCGTCGATACACCTAAGCTCCTGCTGTCAATAGTGAAAAGGACGAGGACCATGGATGGATGAATTAGTTCGTTCAAATTCAAAAGACCGATGTCATCCCTAGAGAATTTTTGCCATCTCCTGAGAAATGGAACTCCACACGCAAGTGTATCACTTGAACTATCATTGTTTTGACCGGAGGCGGGCTCCGTAATGATATCTTTCCATTCCATATTTGTAGCAACTCTTCGGTTGCCGAACGAGGTCCCCGATTTAGCCGAGTGGTCACTTAAGCTGGTAGCTTTCTCAATTTATGATAAGCGCCGGCGAGATCTGTCCAAAGGGAGATGGGAGGTGAAGCATCATGGTAGGTGCCCGGTGTTTTGTTTCCTGAGAATGGAGCTTTTCTTTTTGGATTATTAATTCAACTGCTACAAGTATCAGAGATTTTTCCAAAATGAGGCCGTGTCCTCTAGGAGAGGATGGGAGATTGCCGGCTTCAGAATTGAGGATCAATGATAAACGGAAATGGTCCCCGGGGTGCAAAGGGGCTTGCAGTGGGGCAACTTCTTCTCAGCGACTAAGAAGAGGCAATTCGATCAATCGACTATCTTTCAAATGAAGTAAGCCATCGGATATTGGCTCGTTCTTTGGCGAGCCTTAGCGGCTCGACCTCATGGCTAGATTTTGATTGGTGTATGATTATTTCGGTTCTGTGCTCTTCTTTTTTCATTTAGTTTTCTTTCTTAGGCTTTTCACAGGCTCAAATCCGAGTTGCTTCGATGTGAGGCCCCGTTGGGGGAGGTTTTTGATAGGGAAAAATCCCTTAATCTTCTTTGCGCAAAAAAGGAATGCGAGCTGGTTTCTCTACGATGTGAGGTGGACCAGAGCCGTATGAGCATGTGATTTTTGCCCTTTACGAATTACTCCCATAAATTCAAAACAAATAATTTCTTTCAGTGTTTGCGATCTTGTGGATTTTCATGGCATTTTCTATTAATTGTTGAATTTTTGTTTGTGCATTTTAATTAGTCCAAAAAATACAGATTAGGTTGCATTTACATTTAGGATTTAATTCTACCTTTTAGGATTAATTAATAAATTAGTTGTTTTATGAAGGTGAAAAAACTCAAAAACAATTAATTTAGCATTTGTTGATTTTTTTGTTATTTTATTTTAATTTGGATTTTAATAATTTATGATAATTATTATTTAGAATTAAGGAGTAAGCTAATTTGGTCTTATAATTTAATTTAGGATTTAACTTCCAATTTTAAAAATAAAAAAGAGAGAAAATTTGGAATTAAAAAAATGAAAAAACAAAGAGAAAAGAAAAGAGTTTAAAGAAAATGGGCCAATTTAATATAAAACAGTTAGCCCAACCAGAACCCAGCCCAAACCCGCGTCTGACCCGGTCAAGGCCCCCCGGACCCAAACGACACCATTTTGTTTGATTAATCCTTGCCATCAAGGATCTTGATCTAACGGTTTAGAAGTAGGGGTCCATGGGTATTTATATATCCAAATGCATCCCCCACCCCGTCTCTCACTATCTCACCATTCTCTCAGAACCTATGTAACGCCACCGTCTCCGCTGCCTACCGCCCGTCGAAAATTGCCTACGCCGGCGGCCGGCGGCCAAAGCTTCCCAATTCACACTGTCACACCCTCATCTCCCCCTTATACCCATGCCATCACCCATTCCTTTCGAATCTCACCAAAAGTCGTCAAATATCCACACCCTAGGGCGACGCCATTAGCTCCTCCGCTGTGTACGGCGGTGCCACGTCCTTTCACTACTAAATTAACACCAAAAGACCCATCATCTCCATCTTTCCAAATCCGTAGCCCGCTCCCTTCGAATGGCCCCAGAACCTTTCGAATTTCATTTCGAGACCAATACTGTAGAAGTTTCAAGGCAAGAGCTTGGGTGGATTAGGACCAAAACGGGCATTGGTCAATGTTCTCATTTGAGAACATATAATCGAGGCCTTTTTTGGTCAAAATCGAGACTTCAAGGCAATTTTGAAGTTAGCTCAATTTTAGGTATTTATGTTTATTCTCTTTCTGGTTTTGCATGTTTCTTTTTATCATTGTGATTGTTTTATGCTTGTTAATCATCTCTTCATTAGAATTGCATCTGCATGATTTCATTTCACATGAGTCGGTCGTCACTCTGATTTTTTATTTTAATTCTGGTCTATTCAAGGGTTTAATTCAGGGGATTAATTCAAGGGCCATTCAATTTGATTTCAAAATATTTTGGTCACTTGTTTAAAATTTTGTCATGTGTTTGGTTTCGAATCTTGAAATCCAGGACTATCGTGAAAGCCCAAAGAAAAGGGTCGATTCAAAGGGTTAAAGTCCCAGATTTGATTGGCCTTGGGTCAAATTGACGCAGGCTGGTCCGACAAGTTAATTTTTCAGGGTATGGGAGGGTAGTACAGGTAATATGACCAGAGAATCTTTAGTAATAAGAATATGAATCTTCTAGTAGGGGTTGCCTGTAAAATTTTATGCAGTAACTTGGAAAGCAAGCCATAAAATCAGGGACTAAAGGGCAAAATGAATCTCTAAAGATTGCCTTAATATCTAGCCTATAGAAGGCATGAAATTTAAAGCTTAAAGGGGGTTCTTTTGGTGAACAAAAATAAAGAGAAAATTCTGATAAACCATAAGATAGCCAGAAATACTATTCCTTTAGGTATTTTCTCAGGATTTTTCTGAGTTTTTAAATTTCTGAAAAACAATACTGCTTCATAAACAAAATCTGAAATGGGTTAACATTGAGTTTGGAATTTTTGGGTCAAGTTGGATGAAGTTACTGTTCCATTGAGTCCTGAAGGCGATTTTGAGTTTATCTAGTTGGCTTGGATTGAAATTATTGTCTGTGTTATTGCTTCATTTTCTAGGTCCAAAAACTTGTTGAAAATTGTTAGTTGCTGTTTTGCTGTTGTTGATTCCACTTGAGTCTTTTTGTAAATCAAATTAAGATTTTCTGCTTTGCCATATTTAGGTACACACTCTGATGCCTATGTAAAGATTGACTCATATAATGTGAAGAGATGAGGATCTACTTATTTTCTAGATGTGTTATTTCTCTTTTTTGTAATTTTTTTGTTTTATTCGAATTTTGATTCGTATTTCTGCTTTTAATGTTTAAACCCATGCAATGTCATGAATATTTGAGACTCACTTCAACTTGTAATAACTGGACTGCATCTGCTTGGGCCTTAAACACAGATATAAGTATGTTTTTTGTAAATGCCGTCTGTGGGATCGAACCCACGACCACGTGGTTAAAAGCCACGCGCTCTACCACTGAGATAAGAAGGCTCTGATATAAGTATGTTTTTAGTTTATCTCTAAGATTGTGTGTATGAAAGTAATTTGTAAATATCATTTCCGTTTGTATTTATTAGGAGCTATGACCTATAGTATGCATTTGTGATGGTTTGAGCACATTTATTTCAGAGATTGCTGAGAATTTCTAGTAGAAACAATTTGGTGATGTCAGGTATGTGGTAGTATGGACTTAGAAATAAATTTTTATGTGTTCAGGGTATTAGAAATAGAAGCTGATTTGAACATGGTCTGGATTGGTTGTCCAGTTAATGCTAGCGATTGTTGAAATAGTTTAGTAGTTGTTAGTCCAGGCTAATTTCCAGAATATGTTAATTTTTGTTTCATTGTTTTCAAAGTGAATTCGAGTTTTTGTTTTGTATATTATTAGGCGTCAAAATAAAGTTCTAATTGTTGTATTTGAATTTCATAGACCGGCATATTTGCCTAACTGGGCCCTTATCTTTATCTACAATGTTCTTCATTTGGGTTACTATTGAAGCTTGGACCAAACCACCTAAAACTATCATTTTCCCTAGACAGTACATTGGGATACTAGGTTTTGGCCCAATTATGTTGGTTTTCCTTTCCAATAACTTGATTGTTTGACTGGGCTTCACTTGGAGCCCAACACTTTTACGCACTACAGCAATGGATGGTCGGACAATGCTTCATTAGTTGGGCCATTGGTTGATTTAAGTTGAGGTGATCTTTTGTTCGAAATAAGTACTTATTCTCGTGTGAAGTATTAGTTAATTGGATTGAAACATTCAATCACATTTAATCCTAATTTATTGGGCCTATTAATTAGTCAAAGTCAGCCATAATTAAATAACTCATAGTGTATAGCCCTGTAAATTAATTCAGAAACCTTTAAGTTAAAATAATTTGAGGCACGCCATACCAAATAATAATCCAATCACACGGCCCTCATTTAATTAAAGCTGTATTGATCCTTAAAAATCGAGGCATGCTATTTAGTGAATTTTCATGGCCCTCTCAAATCTCTAAAAACGCGTGACTGCTTTAGGCGCATTAGTTAATAATGTACTTACCTAAACTCGGGTGCGCATTTGCATGACCCAAATTCGAATCTTAATGATGTTAAATTATTTCAAAAATACATGTGTATTTATGTGACGTGGTTCGAGACATGTTTTGATTATGGTGCAATTTTCTCTAAAAACGAATAAAAGCAATTAAATTTAAAACTTGCTCATAGGTTTAAAATATTCTAAAAATAAAATAATTAAGCTGAATATAACTGTTGAGCGGCCGTGCTAGAACCACGGAACTCGGGAATGCCTAACACCTTCTCCCGGGTTAACAAATTCCTTACCTAGATTTCTGGCTCGCAGACTATGTTACAGAAAACCTTCCTCGATTCGGGATTTTAAACGGGTGGCTTGGGACACCATTAATTATCCCAAGTGGTGACTCTAAATATTTTAAATAAACAAATCCTGTTTCGATTGTCCTTTAATTGGAAAAACTCCATTTCTATGCCCTTCATGGGGTGTAGTGGCAAAAAGGAGGTGTGACAAGCCGGAGCCATGAGAGCTGCCTAGAAAGATAGGTACCCTGCATTCTATGCTGGATCACACTCCCCATTTTTTATCTTAGCAGATTAATGTTTAGATACTTCAGCCGGGCCATACTCCCCAAGGAGGGACGTTTATTTCCTTCTTTGTTCTTGTGTATATATCTTTTAGAATATTCTAAATGGAGCTTGTATTTTATCACTTGTATGCATAATGGGGAACCCCACAATTTTTATCTTCTCTGTTTCTGTTTGTCAAGATTTTAACCAGGTCGATTCGAGCTTTAAGCTAGTAGAAATCATTAGATTCATGATACGGCCCTTGGGATCACTAGGCAGGCCCGGGGGCTCTTGCGCGCTTAGTCAATGTGACTTTTAGTGTAAGCTGGCGTTAGACTCTTATGATTTTGCTAAATTGTTTTGGGTTTATCCTTCGAGTCGTGCTTCGACTTGATCTTATTCGACCCTCAACCTTTTGTGTTTGTATGGGCGGGTGACAATGGCTCTTGTGCCTGTATTTTGCGTGCGTAGCCCTGAGGCTTGTTAGGCTAGCGACGACGGCTCTTACGCTTTGCTCTTAGGCATGTGTAATTAAATATTTTGGGTTCAGTCTTCGAGTCGGGTTACGACTCAAGCTCATTCAACCTCCAAGTTTTACGTTTTCATGGGCGGGTGACAATGGTTCTTACACCTTTGATCGAAGAAATCTTTTATGTAAGCTGGAGACAATGGCTCTTATGCTTTGCCCTTAGGCTTGAGCGTGGCCCTGAGGCTCGTTAGGCTGGAGATAATGGCTCTTCCGCTTTTCCCTTAGGCATGTGTTTGGCCCCGAGGCTCGTTAGGCTGGAAACAATGGCTCTTATTCTTTGCCCTTAGGAATTGGTTTTCCTATTGTGAAGGACTTTTTGATATGATTTTTCCTGACCAGTTGTCAATTCAGGAAAATCCTCGATTTCAAGTCGTTTGCGGCGGCGTTCGAGCACCTTGGAAGGTTTGGCTCATAGTTTGAGTAGCTCCTAGCCTTATGATTTGGAGCTGACATGCTCGAATATCTTTCACCTGTCGAGGGTAGCATGTTTAACCAATTCTTTTACAAGTAGATTCGAAGTAATGGCATATGATGTTTTAGCAATGGTCGGGCATCCCTGAGTCGCATTAATTCGGCCGGTACAACCGTATGACCATAATCATTTGTGTTTGTTCGGAACCTTTTTTGATCTCGGGTGTAGTAGTTTAGGCGTCTATATCAAGGGTATGCCTTTTTAGGGGTCTTACAAATTCAATATATAGCCTAAACTTTGGGATTGATTTTAACTCTATAGTAAGGTCTTACAAAATTCTTATGCCTTTTGGAGTTCTTACAATTTTTGTTGATACTTGGTACAAGTATGATTCATTCCTTGCTTGAGGTCTTACAATTTTTGTTGATACTTGCTATAAGTATGATTCATGCCTTGCTTGAGGTCTTACAGTTTGTGTTGTTGCCTTGTGTAAGTTTTACAAGACCGACTCTGCCCGCTCGGGGTCTTACGGCCTCAGATTTCTTAATGAATGGCGATTGGCGACAGTCTATGAATTATTACTTGTATGCTCAGAATTGCCTCATTGAGGGCATACGATTTTGGAGATTCTGACCCTAAGGTCATGACGCGAGTGTCCGGGTGTTCTAGATATTTTTCTTTCCTGGAGATGTTTCGTGATTTCTCTGCTGCCTCATTAAGGGCATACGAGTCTGGAGTTTCGACCCTAAGGTCATGTGGATGCCGAGTTATTGATGCCAGTCTCTGAGTATTCGGGGCGCTCTCGGTGGAGGAATATTCATTGAGAAAATGTTGAGTTTCCTTTAGAGTGTGAGATGCTTGGGCAAAGACATTCTTTGATTGCTTGGCACAAGCACATGTCATTTCTTCCTTGGGACTGGCTTATACGAGAACCGTTCATTCGACCGTTGGCCTGTACATCATTTTCCTATTGGAATCCTATTTGGCGTTCCTTGGTTCGTTCGAGTGGATGACCTTCCGAGCGGATGCCCTCTAGTGTTCAGAGTTGATTGCAAAGGAGCCTTGAACACTTGTTGGATCCTCCTTCGGTAGCGTATGGACTTTTCCTCATTGAAAACCTTGTTGGTAAAAACCTATTCGGGATAAAAACGCGTTCGAAGGAAAAGAGTGCAACGGACGCTTCAAAACCTCAAGGTCCTCGAGCTGGATCAACGTCTCGTCTGCTTTGGTTGATGGCCTATAGAAAATTTATCGTAAAGTAAAAATAAAAAAGTAGGAGATGATTATACCTTAGTGGCGATGGCCCTCTTGGATTCCGGCATTTTTTTGACGGACGCGACGTGGTCCTTTATTTGAATATAGTCGGGGGAGTGGCTTAAAAGATCGTGTGGATGACATGTTGGGATTCATTTTCTTTGTTCTTTTTGGTTGTTTCTCTTTCTCAGGACTGGTTCTTAGCTTGGTCGCTGAGGAACTCCCTAAGGTGTCCATTATCGAGTAGCCGGGCCACTTCCTCCCGGAGTTGCCGGCAATCCTCTGTTTTGTGTCTGTGCATGTTGTGAAACTCGCATATCAATTTATAGTTCATTTGTGAAGGATCATATAGTACATGTCTAGGCCATTTTGCATCCTTGATTTTGTTGATGGCGAACACGATGTCTGATACGTTAAAGTTGAATCTGATAGGCGGGGTGCCCCCATTAGCCCTGTGTTTCCTTCGAATCTGGATCTGTTGATGAGTCCCCGATACGTCAACGTTGTTGTCTCTATGACGTTCATGTTACCATAAAAATGGTAATAACAATTAAATTTGTCGATAGAAATCTAAAAATACGTGATCTATTTTTATGCTAGTTGCTAAGCAGTTGATGCTACGTATGTGAAGTTTAAAGATGAAATGCGAGTTAAAATGGAGTTACAATCAAACCGGGGGGCGGGGGGAGTAGCTATTTGGGCCTCTGATTGACCGATGCGAGACCTCAAGATCGATTCCTGGGCTCGGGCTCGGGCTATCGGGAATAACCAGGGAAGGGCTAATAGTTGGGATATAATTAAGGGAAGCTCTTTATGGCCAATAACAAGCAATAAGTGAAGAACAAGTATGAAAGAAATAAATAAGAGCAATAAGATTGAGAGAACATGTTAGAGGAGAGAGAGAGAGAGAGAGAGAGAGAGTGTTATTATTTATCACGAATAGAATAGTTGGAGCAACAACAAGTCCTTTACAAAATGGTAAGGCTCCCCTTTATATAGAAGGGAATCATAACATAATACAAAATGCATTAATTGTAAAGCTATGAAGACGGGATGGCTAGACGAGACACCAGACTCTGCAAGTGCTATCTGCACGCCTTGGGAACTCCCCATCCCCGGTATCATCGTCAGGTCAGGCGTAAATGGACATCGAGGGAGAGAACTCGACCGGAACCTCGCAGCCTCGAGGTCTCGAGATGACTTCCCGAACACCTTAATGAGGAGGAATCGGGCCCTCCGATTTCACCATATACAATTCATTTATTATCCAAGTGGAATTTGAATTATGCCCACATAGCTGGTGGTGGATATCCGGATAGTCAGGGCGTCGAATAAACCTCTAGAATAGCCTATGAGGGTGCTCTACGAATCCCATAACCTAGTCGATCACTCGAGAGGAAAAGTAAATCACTTTTCCTTGCAACTAGAACTAGCCTCGGGCTTCCATTTGGCATAGTATTCATTAACCAAGTTTACGTTTACTGCATCTTTAGGACAGAACAAACTCTTAAAGCCTAGGGCACGGAAGTTGTTGTAGATTACAGAGTACTTCCGGGAAAGCTTTCTATCATCAATTGCAATCGTATGATCCGCGTTCCCAGTAGGGATAAAAGTCCTAAACCAATGCCGAGCATGTATCAGGACAACCGAATGCTAAACCTAAACTCGGGGACTATGTCAAGGTCAAGGTCCATTTTCTCCATCTCCTCTTCTACTGGCGCAACTATCGCACCCTGTTTTCTCGCAAAAGCGGGTTTTGGTATGTGAAAACTTTTTTAAATAGATATTAAAAGAAAATAGTTGCCACCTAACGATTTTGAGATGCTTTAGGAGACTTTTATGCAAATAACTCTGTTATAACTAGTCGTGTCACCAATGATTTAGTAAGGGCTCAAAGTACCTCGAAATGACGGTGTTATACACTTTGGAGGTCAACAACCGTGGTTCTTGGCCGAATTTAATCTATATCGGAATATTGAATTAATTGTCCTAAGTGAGCATGCGAATTAGTTCATTATTAAACTAAGGGAATAAACGGTCGAAGCAGGTGATTGATTATTCTAGGTGGATGCGGGTTGATCGAATATAGTCTAACTACTAATAATAAACTAACTTGAATGGATAGTACAGAAATACCATGAAGATAATGGCTTGAAAGAACATACTTCATTCATTAACAAAATTAATTGGCACAACCTTTTGGCTGCAAGATGTTCATCATACACAAATCTAAAATCTAAATCCCTTAACTAATCAATAAATGCACTGGAACAATTAGACACAGTGGGGAATCCGTAATTTTTTAACCTAAAGTATCGCCCGTGCAACATAAATAGTATTTCAAAATTTTTAAGTGTAAGGGTTGTTCATATTGTTCAATAAGCACAGACTATCACCACCAACTACTGGTTACTATCTTTAAGTTGTTTTATGTAATACACACTAATTCAATTCTAAATCGTACCCTATATCTACCTACTTGTCCCACGCCTATTGTCCAGGAGGTATTAAACCATTATATGGATAGACTCATCCTAGGCTACTAAAAATTTAAAAGACGAAGCACCTAATAATTTAAACAAAGAGGAATCCACACAAGTACAACTATCATGACAATGCTCATATTTACCTCCACAAGTACACTCACATTAACGTTAAACAATTACCAATCAAATAATTGTAGAGAAGTGGCAGAATTATTAGATGAATTGTCCTATGAACATGCTTTTCTAGTCGTGAGATTAGGCAGGATAGTTGCGAATTAGTTCATATTATCAAATTAATTTGGATATAGAACATGATCTCTATATAAAAGTATAGATGGCCAGTTGTGGACTAATTAAGTCTATGACTTACATATAATCTATCAAAAGCAGATCTTATTATCAAGTTCCATCAGAAAGATCTCTAAATGATTCAAGTTTTTGAACTGTTTTAAGCGGCAGTATGTTAAGTATTGAGAATTATTGTTACAATCCTTTAGTCATGGCTTCTAGGTGTAAAGTGTTAGGAACACTGTTTTTGGAGCATGGTAACGTACACAAACAGTTTGGTTATTTAACATAAGGTTCTATATGCATGCTCGCTAAGTGAAATCCTAAAACATGATCTTTGGACAAGAGGGGCTTGCTCTGATGGTAAGCAACCCCCACTTCCAACCGAGAGGTTGTGAGTTCGAGTCTCCCCAAGAGCAAAGATGGGAAGTTCTTGGAGGGAAGGATGCCGGGGGTCTATTTGGAAACAGCCTCTCTACCATAGGGTAGGGGTAAGGTCTGCGTACATACTACCCTCCCCAGGCCCCACTAAGTGGGATTATAATGGGTTGTACTTTTAGGTGTAGTAGCAGCTTTTGAGCAAATTAGCATCTCATCTAATAGGCATGATTTCTAGATAAAGTCGTAAACCACATAGACAATGTTTATTTACCAATATTTAGGATCCTAAACACATGGATTTATAAGGAAGATAGGAAAAATTGAGAGTCCTATCAAGGCATGGTGGACAAGTAGCAGACAAGGCTTGTTTGATCTTATAGGTATATTGTCTACCCGTTCATATGAAAATTAAACTACCTAGACCCGTTTTTAACTACTATCCCATTATTGACAGGTTATTCACACCATTCAAAACTCAGGTAAGGAACATATATATGCTTTCAAAGACTCAAGCTTGGGGTGATGCAAACTAACTAAGAAGCCAAAATTCCTAAGTGGCATTTTATGAGATTTGAGAGCACATAGGCAAGACAATAACAACATTGACAAGCATATGCCCTAAGGACAACACTAAAAGAGTAACACAGAATCTCATATGTCTAGGAACACACACTGCTTGGATACCTGAAATAAATATTCTCTATCTGTTCAAGGCTTAGTCCTAGGAACGTGATCAGACAAAAACTCTCACAAGAAAGTATAAGGTAAACATCTTGTATACAGATAGTTTAATCTAATTTTAAGAACACAGGAGCCCGACAAGGGAGATTCATCTTGAAAGTCTTAGGCAAATCATTCCTATGTGAATGGTTTATAAGTATAGCAACTGGCAAAATCAAACAGCAGAATTTCACTTAATTCTCAAAAGAACAGAAGAGTTTTGCTAGTCCATTATGTACACATAGGTAAGTATAATTGCAGATGTCATAGTAGTGGCATTAAAACTCGAGCAAACTTAGCATTAGCAGCAACGAATTCTCAACACTGTGACAATGAAATTGCAGCAAAGTACATAACATAGTACCATATTTGATTCACAAATTTCAGAGAAACCCAATTCATAGTTTTATATTTTGATAAGATAGTTCAAATAGTAGTGGCATATCGAATACACACACTCATGTAACAGTCAAGCTGTAGGATTCAAGAGCACCGACCAGTTAGAAAGAGAAATGAGCAAACAATGAGGAATTCAGAGTTTCAACAGTAGTTCAGTAGCAGTGCGTGAAAGAGAGTAGTGAGAACCCTAAGGCCTCTGGTATTTTTTAATTCACAGAAGTCTCAATGTGTTCCAAGCAGTGCTTGTACTGTAGGAGGCTTTTTGAATTGTACCAAAGAGAGATGACTGTAGGAGGCTTTTTGAATTGTACCAAAGTCGCATTGGCTTTTAGCTGGCCAGGAACACGATCAACAACACTAGTATTTAGAGAATCGGAATAAAATAGGATCAAGATAGGTGAGAGAGATGATGACTAAAAGTATGTCTAGGGGAATAGGAGAAAAGGGTTTATGTGTACTCAATTCACACAATAAAAAAGGAAAATAATTAAACAAAGCACACATATGAGGAAACAATTTCATGCAAATCAATTCCTAACTGGACTAGGGTAAAATTGAGCAAATCCTAATTCTGGAATTAAAATAGCAAAGGATCTTGCTAAATTAAAATCGTGTGGCCCTGTCTTGAGTGTGTCAACTCAAGAACATGATAAATATCCAAAACCAAAGCCGGTTATAATCTTCCATAAACAAATCGGTACCAAACAAACCAAATCGAGAAACAGAGAGTAACATTTTTAGAATCGAAAAAGGAAAGGAAAATATGGAGCATCTCCATGTCGAATTAGGTTTAGGCCAGGGTGAGGAGGCTAGATTTTAGGAGAGAGTCATAGGAGCAGTGAGAGAAATGGGATAAGAGGGGCAGCTGGCGGTGAGAAAATGAGGAATGGGGTTTGGTTATGTAACGACCCGATCGGTTATTTTGAGATTTAGTATTATGTAATGAGCCGATCGATTATTTTGAGATTTAGCATTCTCTTAAGTGATTCAAGGTCTTGAGTGGCTTCATATTGTGTATTCTGACTCTCGTGTATGGTTGGAAACAATTTTGGATGTTTCAGGATTGATTTGGATGAGTAATTCTCATTTTAGAAGCTTATGTTGAAAATATTGATAGAGGTTTGACTTTTCGTGAAAATAAATTCGGAACGGTATTTGATAGCTCCGATAGGTCCTTACAGTGAATTTGGGCTTGGGCGTATGACTGAAATTTAATTTGGAGGTCCTAGGTTGATTTGGCATGTTTTGCCAAAAGTTGGCAATTTGAACATTTAGAAATTTCTTAGGTTTAACTATAGTTTGGCTTTATGATTATCGGGTTAGGATTTTAGTTTTGGGATTTGGAATAGGTCCATTATGTTATTTAAAACTTGTCTACAAAGTTTAACATTATTCCGAGTTGATTTGATAGGAATCAGACGCATGGTTGTGTTTTTAGAAATTCTTAAGTTTCAATGCAATTTAACGCTTTTGATGTCCGATTCATGATTCTAGATGTTATCTTTGTATTTTATCATACGATCGAGTTCATATGATATTTTAAAACTTGTATGGAGTTTGGTGTAGAGCCCGAGGGCTTAGGTGAGTTTCAGAGTCATTCCCTAGATTTTTAAAATAGATTTAGGTTGATGATTTTTGGTCAGGTGCAGTAGGTCTCGCAAATACGAGGTATGACTCTCTTTTGTGGACCTCGCATTTGCAAGGTGGGAATTGCTTTTGCGAGGTTTAGGATCTTTGAGGTTTTCTCATTTGTGATCAGGGCTCAGCATTTGCGATGTTGCTTTTGCGAATGCCTAGTCGTATTTGTGGTAGTGGCCAAGTAATAGCATGTTCGCATTTGCATTCTTCTTCATCGCTTTTGTCACGGTTCAAATCGTTGGCCGCAACATGCACCTGGTACCTTACTCAACTAGGTACCAACGGAACATAACTTTTATATTACTCCATAATAGGTAAATGACCTATAAGACCAAAACAACCACTCGTGTACTGAACATAGGTTGCTAAGGCCGTATAAATTTTTTGTATGTACATGATATTTGCCTGCAAGCCTCTAAGAATTTATAATATTTGTAAAGACTGGGACAGAGTCCCACCATACCAAACAATACATATCTAAATCATACTAATCAATCAAGAAACTGCGAAGCAAATGGAGCGCACGAATACCTTTCGCTGAGCTACTGGCCTACTTAGAGGGCTCTCAACCTGTCTATCAGGACCTGCGGGCATGAAATGCAGCGTCCCCAAGAAAAAGGGACGTCAGTGCAAATAATGTACCGAGTATGTAAGGCACATAAATAACTACATAACAAACATGGAGGAAATATAGAGTAAATGATTCCACCTGCAATTCTTGATAACTTTGTAAATCATGAAATAATTATAGTGTCATGCATATGCGTATGAATATCATGTCGTACATAGGTACACGTTTCATAACATCATCAACCTTTTAGGGAATCCCATCATATCATCACACACATATATAACGCCATCTGGTCATGGGTCAATGTACGTGAATGCAATTCATGAAAGTATGTTAATAAAATCTTTTCGGAATGTCATAAGATCATTCTGCCTTTGAGTAATATTACAAAGTAAACTATTTTAATCTTTCGCATTTTTCTGAGATCCACAAATATATGATAGATTATTATGAAACATGAAAATTCAAGAATATAGATATACCTAATGCTTCAATGAATATAGTCATTTGTGGAATTTGTGTATTTGCTCGTTTTGTTTGTATCGTATAGATCATGTCAAAAGAAAAAAAAGATAGCCTTAACATACCTGGAGTAGAGAAAAATTCGTATAATATTCTTTGTAGGAGCTCAAATCGTCATTATTTCTAACATTCTTAATTGTTGAAAGCTTTGAAGTAGCTAACATTCTCTGGATCATGAAATAATAATTCCTTTTGAGTTGTAAAGGGTCCTAAGGTTTATGATTATTGAAAACTTTTGAAATAGCTAAAGAAAGCTAATGCTTTCAAGATGTGAGAAGGAATGTAACACTTTTGGATTTGCAGTAAAGCTTTGAATTTGATAAGCTTTGCTAAATCTTGGTAATATTTTTTATTCCTTGTTTTCCGAATGATAAGATTTGTATTATAAGAGAATAAAATGTGTCTTTCTAGTTACTTGATACCTATCAAAGAAATGACTTAGTCATTTCTTTACAATATCGCTAGCTGCCACGCTTGAGGGGGTGGAATTTTTAAATTTTATCCACTTATTCATTAATTAGGTAATATTTCGTTATCCGATAATTAACCAATTATCCGTATAATTAACAATTATAATAGGTTACAAGCACCTTGGGCAAAGTACTTTACTTTATGTTTTGATGATCTAACAAACTTATCATCTAGAACCAGATAAGGAACATGTTACACATTTACAAGACATTGAGATCACAAAGCTCCACACTGGGATCCAGCGTGAGATATAACTCAAATCATTAGAGTGGAAGGATGAACTGAGGGAAAAGGTCCCTACCAATTCCTGAGGAGACAGTATGAAGTCAACTCTCCAGCATAAAAGTTGCTACCTGCAAACGCTACTGCACAGGAACAGTACAACAATTAGCTTTCTATGGAAGGCTTTTACCTACCTTGATTAAATCATTGTAACTGATGTCACATACATATAAATGTAGAAAATCATTCTATCCATGATATGTGCGCTTTGGTTGTACAAGCATGATTTTCAGGTATAGGTTTTGATGAATGACAAACAATAAAGTCAACTTGTTAAACAATGTTATTGTATGACAAACAATGAAGATGCATTAGCAAATAATCAAGATTGAATGCCGAGAAGCATATTGATGAATGGATTGCATGGAAAAGCCAAAGACGAGCTCAAATGTTCAAGACCGAAGACCCAAGGCGTAGGTCGTTAGGTAGAACCAATGTAAGAGCAACGCTTAAGTTATCTCGTCTTTTGGCTCAACATAGGTCATCATAAATATGCATAAAATATTTTTATCAAATCATATTTATCATAAACATATTTTAAATACTTCAAACAAAATATTTTTAACGTTTTCATTTTTGGTTTTTGAAGTAAGTTGTCAATTATGGACAGCATAATAGAATAATCGATTATGCAAAGTGATAATCGATTATTCTGGGAAATTCCATTTATTGGAATTTTCCGCAGAGTAGGATAATCGATTATCAGAATTGCACAATCGATTATCTTGTGTCCGTTGCCAGTTTTTGAACACTGTAACAACATAATCGATTATGCATATCACAATAATCGATTATGTTGCATAAAATCAGCTTATGATTTTGTAACGGTAAGCTGATAATCAATTACCCAAATCCGATAATCGATTATCTTGGCATAAAATCAGCATAATTGATTGCCAACTAAGCAACGGACGTACTACTTCTACCACCTATAAATAGAGGTCTTTTGAGCTGAATTGTAACACACAACACCTCTCATTATTCATATACATATTGATATTATTTGTGCATCATTTTAGAGCTTTTGTTGAGCCAATTGAGAGACAACTTTAAGTTGTTCATAGAGCTAATATTGTATCTCTTTATCTACTCATATAAGAGAGTTCTTGTTGTAAAAGAGAAAGGTGTTTGAGAAGACCATATCTTCTCATTGATTGTCGGGTTTGCTAAGTACCCTCAATCTTAGTGTGTGAAGTCTTGTGGTGCGGTATCTACGAGCAAGGTGAAGTCTTGAGGTGCGGTATCCTCGAGCAACTTGAATTCTTGTAGAGTGTACATCTACGAGCAAGTGTAACGGTTTGTTAGGCACTCGCAAGCTTAACGGAGTTAGTGGAATCTCGAGAGAGTCTCTCGGGGACTGGACTTACCACAAGTTGTGGTGAACCAGGATAAATTCGGTGTGTTCTTTCCTTACTATTTTAATTACCGAATTTATTTTATTCCTGCAATTTTAATTCCGCAATATTTTATCAATATTCTCGTGCCGCACTATTCACCCCCCTCTAGTGACGGACATAAATCCTAACAATTGGTATCAGAGCCTAACTCTCTGAAAGCCTTAACCGGCTGAGAGAACGATATATATTTTTGTTGAGAATATTGAACGCAGGAATGATGAGTGAAGGACACTCCACCTATAGGCCTTCACTATTTGACGGAACAAATTACCCATATTGGAAAGAGAGGATGAGAATCTTTATCCAATCAAATAACTTTCTCTTGTGGCAAATCATCAAGAACGGTGAACAAATGCCAACAAAGAAAGTTTGAGAAACCACGGTTCCAAAGGAGGAAGATGAATATGATGCCGAGGACGTCAAGAAAGTTGAAAATAATGCAAAGGCCGTCAACTTATTATATTGTGCGGTGAATCCGGATGACTATCGGAAGATTTCTTGCTGCACAACCGCCAAGGAGATGTGGGATAAACTTGAAACCACTTATGAAGGTACGTCTCAAGTCCGAGAATCTACACATGAATATGAACTCTTTAAAATGAGGGAGAAAGAACCCATCGGTATTATGTTCGAACGATTCTCAAAAATCATCAACGATCTTCTTGCTCTCGGGAAAGTGTACATGAACAAAGATCTTGATCGAAAAATCCTACGGAGTCTCACTCCCGAATGGCATTCCAAAGCCAATGCCATCCAAGAGTCGATAGGAATCACGGATGTCACAATTGATGGACTAAGAGGTAACCTCGAAACTTATGAAAGCACAATTCTTAATCCCTATCTTAGAAGTAAAAGTTCGAATATTGCCTTCAAAGCCTCATCTTCTAAAAGAGTAGAGGTAATGATTCGGAAAGCGATGATGATATTATTTCCAATGATATAATTGAAAAGTTTTATAAGCTTATGAAAAAGGAAATAAAGAAGGAAGAACCAAGTCCTTCATGCCAAAGTTGTGGAAAACTTGGCCACACCAAATCACATTGTCCAAAACCCAAGGACAAGGAAAAGAAGAAACACCATAGGCACGTGACATGGGATTCGGATAGCTCGGGCGACAAAACTGCCGCACTATGCCTCATGGCCAACGAGGAAGAAGAGGTAAGTAATTCTAACTCTTATTCTTATGAAGAATTACAAGAAGCTTTTCAAGAATTATATGATGAATTGAAAAAGTCTTCAAAAATCTCCAAAGAGGCCAAGGCTAAAATTAAAGTTTTAGAAGAGAAAAATAATTTTTTGGAAAATGACAATATTGATCTTAGAAATAACATTAAGGAGATGAATGAAGCCTCTTCAATTGATCAAAGTTCCAATTGTTCTTCTTGTAGTTCTTTGAAAATAGAGAACATAGAACTTAGGAACACACTAGAAAAACGTAGTGTTGATGATCCTAAAATAATTGAAGAAATTAAGAAGGATGATAGAAATGAAGTTAGACCACCTAGAAATAATTCTAGGAACTTCACCAATGAGTCTAAAATTAATCATTTTAGACCACCTAGAAACAACTCTAAGTCTAAAATGAATCATTTTAGACCACCTAGAAATAACTCTAGGAATCGCAATACGTCCAGGAATAACGACTTTAGATCACCTAGAACGTTTTTGGCTCAACCAAGACATATGCACAACCCGAATGTTATATGTCATTATTGCAACCGGGTAGGACACATAGCACCCGTATGTTTTGCAAGACATAGAGATTTATCTTTTGGCTATGATTATTATTTACCTAACCCCCAAGGACCCAAAAGCAGTTGGGTACCGAAAAACTATTTTTAGGTACGTTTGCAGGTGTGCTTGAAGACTACAATATCGTAGTAGATGCACCAAACACGAAAACTTATTGCATCGAGGGGGAATTTCGATTAGATATCATATTTTTGATAAAAACTTAATAGTTTATATGTGTTAACAATTAATATATTTTTGTTAATAATTGATATTAATTATTTTTGTTGATTCATGTTTTGATAACTCTTATCTTGAATAACAATTGGTATCAATTATTTTTTTGTTAAAAATGATAATTGATTCATGTTTTGATGAATATTATATTTGGTTTGAATAACTGTTGATATGTTCTTAAGTAATATGATTTGCGAAAAAAACCGTTATTATGGTTGTTATGTTTTTACTAACATTTGGTATTTTTTCATGTTGGTATGATTTCTTAAATATCGTCAATGTATATTCCTCATTGTATTTTATTCTTGACACTAACAATTGATATACCCAAATGGGGGAAGTGTCGAAAGGGGAAAGTAGCCTTTGTATACTCTTCTTTTTGCTAATGCCAAAAGGGGGAAGAAATTAGGCGATATGCATCAAATAAGGGGGAATGAATCTACGTTATAGTATGCCTTACTTGAGGGGGAATTATCATTAAGGGGAATAGTTTGCATGAATTGTATGTTGAGATATAGCATGAATTTAGGAGGAATCCGATATGCATATCTCCTGTTGTTTGTCATTATCAAAAAGGGGGAAATTGTAGAAAATTATTCTATCCATGATATGTGCGCTTTGGTTGTACTAGCATGATTTTCAGGTATAGGTTTTGATGAATGACAAACAATGAAGTCAATTCGTTAAACAATGTTATTGTATGACAAACAATGAAGATGCATTAGCAAACAATCAAGATTGAATGCCGAGAAGCATATTGATGAATTGATTGCATGGAAAAGCCAAAGATAAGCTCAAATGTTCAAGACCGAAGACCCAAGGCATAGGTCGTTAGGTAGAACCAACGTAAGAGCAACGCTTAAGTTTTCTCGTCTTTTGACTCAACATAGGTCATCATAAATATGCATAAAATATTTTTATCAAATCATATTTGTCATAAACATATTTTAAATACTTCAAACAAAATGTTTTTAACGTTTTCATTTTTGGTTCTTGAAGTAAGTTGTCAATTATGGACAGCATAATAGAATAATCGATTATGCAAAGTGATAATCGATTATTCTGGGAAATTCCATTTATTGGAATTTTCCGCAGAGTAGGATAATCGATTATCAGAATTGCATAATCGATTATCTTGTGTCCGTTGCCAGTTTTTGAACACTGTAACAACATAATCGATTATGCATATCACAATAATCGATTGTGTTGCATAAAATCAGCTTCCGATTTTGTAACGGTAAGCTGATAATCGATTATCCAAATCCGATAATCGATTATCTTGGCATAAAATCAGCATAATCAATTGCCAATTAAGCAACGGACATACTACTTCTACCACCTATAAATAGTGGTCTTTTGAGCTGAATTGTAACACACAACACCTCTCATTATTCATATGCATATTGATATTATTTGTGCATCATTTTAGAGCTTTTGTTGAGCCAATTGAGAGACAACTTTGAGTTGTTCATAGAGCTAATATTGTATCTCTTTATCTACTCTTATAAGAGAGTTCTTGTTGTAAAAGAGAAAGTTGTTTGAGAAGACCATATCTTCTCATTGATTGTCGGGTTTGCTAAGTACCCTCAATCTTAGTGTGTAAAGTCTTGTGGTGCGGTATCCACGAGCAAGGTGAAGTTTTGAGGTGCGGTATCCTCGAGCAAGTTGAAGTCTTGTAGAGTGTACATCTACGAGCAAGTGTAACGGTTTGTTAGGCACCCGTAAGCTTAACGGAGTTAGTGGAATCTCGAGAGAGTCTCTCGGGGACTGGACTAACCACAAGTTGTGGTGAACCGGGATAAATTCGGTGTGTTCTTTCCTTATTATTTTAATTACCGAATTTATTTTATTCCTGCAATTTTAATTCCGCAATATTTATCAATATTCTCGTGCCGCACTATTCACCCCCCCTCTAGTGACGGGCATAAATCCTAACAATAAATATAATCAAGGAAGGTAAAAAAAATTTTGTTCATGAGAGAACCAGATAAAGGACCTGAAACATGCCTGGTACAATCATTCAAGTTAATTGCCGCAGTGTGCCTTTAGAGTCACAAGAACCAGATTAGGGACCTGGTCCCTGGTTTTCCTCTGACAGAAGTTTAAGTCAACTGCACAGCTAAAAAGCAACTGTAGAAAGTGAGTACCTGCAATTGTACACATGATAGTACAGCAAACAGTGCAACAATCACTTCTCATTGAGAAGAGGCATATACTAACCAAGATTTGACATCACCATGGTGATGTCTTTTATTGTATAAACCTGATGCAAGGCACAAGACTTCAAAAAAACATTGCAAAATTAGAAACGAAAATATTTTCTCAAGTTCTCGTCACAACCTCTCTCAAGAAGAAAGCTACTGCAACCTTAAGGACCAGATCCAAGAATGAAGGTATCTTAAGTTCTTAGGTTTGTTGAGTCTTCGTTATGTGTTCTTCAATTGTAACTCCTATATTGCTTTCTTTGAAGCTATGTTTTAGGAAACCCAAAATCACAAACCCTCTAAGTATTTGTCTTGGCTGAAGGTAGTCGAGTTGTAAAGCCTTTGTAATAGAGTTATTAAAAAATGACTTGTAAGTGTTGTTACAAGTTAGAGTGATTGAAGTCTTTGTAATAGAGTTATTACAAAGTTGATTATGGTGACAGTATCACAAGTTAGTTAAAGTCTTTGTATCTACATAGTCACAAAGTGGCTGGTGATGAGAGTACCAAGAGTTAGTCGAGTTGAATCCTTATTACAAAGTGGCTTGTAATAAATGTTCACAAGTTAGTGAAGTTGAAAGCCTACAAGTGTAGGTCATGGTTTTTGTCCTCTTGAGTTAGGATTTTTAGGATTTTTCCATGTAAAAATCCTGTGTTCTTTACTTATTGCCGAGCTACTGTGTGAACAGTTAGAGAACCTGATTCCCTATACTGGTTGGTTTTTTAGCGTCTGTTGCTTACAATGGGAGCTGATAAAGAGTATGGTTCTCTATATTGTAGGAACTTATCCTGTGTCTCATTTACATATTGGTTCAATAATTAGTACTGTGGGAATTGATATACGACCAGATCGCTATGCAATTTGGTTCAGTATTTTTAGTGGAAATTCATAGAGAATACAGTTTTCGATATAATCTGGTAGATGCTTAGTTTCTAACAATTTCTTTTCACTTACTTAAAATATTACTCACTTTTTACATACCTTACTATTATGGCCATGTAGTACCTTGTATGGTACTAGTCCATAAATACCACGTATTTTAGCTCGGGCCGTATTTTATCCCAAAATGATAAATTTCAACGAAATTCATTTATTTTGACTTGCTTCCCCTCTCACCTTCACAAATTTACTCATACTTATAATCTCCAAACAATTTTTTCCTTGGACTGATGTCAATTATCTTACGACAATACTACATGGTGCAATCATCGTAACTTAATATTGTGAAGCGTAAGCTCACTGTAATGTAGTACTGCAAGGTGTAACATAATCGTATTGTAATACTGCAACGTGTAACATCATCGTAATATAATATCGTAGGACATAGCATCATCGTAATATAATACTGCAGGACGTAACATCATCTTAATATTGCGGGGAAACATCATTCCCCCCTTTGAAACATTTGTCCTTGAATGTTAACTGATGCTCTAATAATTTTCATAATTTATATCTCTTGTGAATACCTTAATACTCTCTTTTCCATTTAAGCAGTTGTTCTGTGAATAAATGCAAAGTCGAGGGTATTCCACCCATTTAGTATTCTTGCTCATATCAAGATTTGTGGTCGAAATCTTTCTAATCTCGCAAATGCTGCTACCTCCTGTCATGCAACCTGTATGACCCTGGCTTTAAGTGCGCTTATGCAATTTATCTTTCCTTTTATTCTTTTAGCTTTTAGTCAATCTCTAGGCCTTACTTCATAAACATATACAAGGCTTAATAGGATTCCCTCTGGGCATCTATAGGTGTACTGAAGTTCTTCGCTCGATACTTTGTAGAACTTGTGTATTTGGCCATATCGTATTTCATATATCTAGTTATCCCTTCATTTGGCTTTACAACATCTACACGGGTCATACTACACCATAATTTTTTCTTCAATATGTCGTTACTGAGTTATGCTTACCAAAATCCAGTTATTTTTATTGCCTATCCTTTAGGTATAAATCTCAATCCTTTAATGCTCCTTCATTGCCGCTCGTCTTAAGAAGGATGGCGTAATCTCATGTCATACTTTGTAACTTGTAACATTGATTCTTCTCAATGTTGATCTACAATCCTCCCCTTGAAGACGTGAAATCTCTTATGTAATACATTGCTGCTAGGGCTTATGTTATATTGAGGAATATTTGAAGTGATTCCCATAATCGTATTTCATTGTTTTTCAATGTGATTCACCTTATGGGGGTATCCTAATCTCGTGTCTCAATGAAATCTTTTCTACTTCTCTTTTTAAAATTATTATACAAATGAAGGCTCAAACATCATCCTTTATCTGTCACAATTACACCCTCATTTTATTACCAGGTCAGTATTTCATTCTTTCTAAATGCTATTAATCTTAGACTCCTTTGAGTTCATTGAGGCTATACTGAACTTTCAATAACATAGAGAAACCAATATCTCTTTTGTTTTCATGGACTTAATCCTGAGGACTTATCCATTCTCGTCACCTTTTCACTTGTCTTTCCTTATCCTTACTCATGTTTTATTAAAACTTTGTTGCTCTACCATACCTTAGCTTGTGACATATACATATCCATTTATACTACTCGTAACTTTCCTTCAACTTGCTTGCACCATATATTTCCTTATGTTATTTTGGAATATCAAGCGATACATAATATCATCGCTAATCCTTATATTCTCTCTTAGATAGATTTCCCAGTACTTACAAACCATAAGCTAGAAGACATGCCACTAACAATGCCGATGACGATGTCGTTACCATTCACAGTTATTGGATCCTCGCGCTTTTAGCTTTCTATCCGAAGTTTGGACTATTCATAACTTTTTTCATTTGACTATCTCGTCCGTTGTTCACCTTTACCTTACTTACTTAAAATCTCACATCATATATTTTATCTCTTTCATAACTTCTCTTCCACGTAGGTATGATTCACACCACAACTGGAAGCTTTATTATAATACTACAATTTGGTGGGAGCTTCATATCGACTTCTTATGAGGCTGTTAGTGTTTTTAACTGCTTTATCACAGAGACATTATAGACTATGGTTGTTGTACTATCTCTCCCGTACCTGTGATTTTAAGGGAGATCCTACAATGTCTCAATCACGATGTTTCTGTTTTTCTGGGTCCAATAATCAAACTCCTGATTTACTTGGGTGATGTAACTCTTTAGTTTCCTCCCTCTTCTGATCGGCCTTTACGTCGGCTTAAGCTATCTTCCAGTTTGTGGTTCATATTATTTATTCTGTTTAGCCTTTCATGGGTGCTGAGGAATATGCATGATACAATACTTTAACAATTTAGTCCTTCTTTATGACCTAGGATCAATTCTTTCTTTTAACGTATACCCGAATTTTTTACGAGTGTATGTTGCATGTATAAAACTCCAAACCCTTAAGTGCATTCATAACATAACCAACTTGGATCATTTATTGAATAATTTCTTTCGTTCAATTTAAGCATTCTTTCAACATAACCTATTACTTTTCCTGGTCTTTCTGCTTCCTTTTTTAGTCTACACTTAACTCATCTTAGTGCCCACACTTGCCAGAATTTTTGTGCAACTCATATAATCTTCGAATATTACTTTTAATTTTAATTCTTTTTCATTAGTCACGGTAGGTTCCACTTTCCCTTGGAGTGCTTATAATGTTGTTGTGAGACTATTGTTACATAACCGTTTCCTCTTTAGGTCATTGTGCTTAAGTTGAAGCCCTATTCCGTATTTCCTCAGCTAGTTTTTTGTTGTACTACTTAGGGAGGACCTTTGACTCTTGTACAACTGTAAGCTTATTACATGCCCTTTTGATGTCCTTTCTTGCATATAACCATCCGTACTTGTTTTCCTACATGCCCTTGTGCTTATAGGGTTTCTTCTGAATTGATATTTTGACTGTCTTCCACTAACACTTTCTCTTATCTCCGTAGAACTCATACGTTATCTTTTACTACCCCGACTCCTACTTGAATATACCTCAAGTATATAAAGACATTACTGCGAGGATGAATTATCCATGTTAGGGTTTACTACATTCATCTTCCATGATCTGCGAATTTGTCCATAACTTCTTGTCTAGTCATAACTAGGTTCTTCTTGAATCAACAACTAATTACACGTCGGCCAATTCTTATATCCATATTCTGTGTAATCTTTCTTTAGTTATTTCCTTGTCTTAACTTACGTCACGTGCTAGCTCATTATCTATCAATAACATCCCGGGCAGGAACCCCTACTTCCTTTTTTTTGTTTCGTGCTTGCATAATGTCCTGGAATCATAGCATATACGTAATATTTGGATAAGTGAAACCTCATCCCTTTCTCATTTATATTGAATTCCTCTTTTATCGTTCCATATTCCCCCCTTTAGGGGAGTATTAAGACTTGAAGCTATGACAACCTACCAATAGGTTGTTGGAAATAACGCTTTACGCTAGAGGGGGGGGGGGTGAATAGCGTTTTAAAAATATTAAGCGTTTTAGTGCGGAATTTAAAAACTTTGCAGAAATTAAAACAAGTGCAGTAAAATAAACTTACACAATGATGTATCCTGGTTGGCCACAAACGTGGTTAGTCCAGTCCCCGAGAGACTCTCTCGAGATTTCCACTAAACTTGTCAAGCTTACGGGTGCTTAACAAACCGTTACAGCTGAGGACACAAGCCTCACCTAGGTGCTCGGGGATCACAATCCCAAAGACTTCAATTGCTCGGGGATACCAATCCCAAAGACTTCAATTGCTCGGGGATAACAATCCCAAAGACTTCAACTGCTCGGGGATAACAATCCCAAAGACTTCAACTGCTCGGGGATAACAATCCCAAAGACTTCAACTGCTCGGGGATAACAATCCCAAAGACTTCAACTGCTCGGGGATAACAATCCCAAAGACTTCAACTGAGGAATCACAAGTTCCTCAACAAACGAGAATCGCAATTCTCTTACAAACACAAAACAAACTCACTTTACAAAGTACTCCTCAATGAGTAGATATGAGTAGAAATAGTACGCTCAAGATCACAACAACTTAGCTCAATAGAATGGCTCTTCAAAAAGCTTTATGGATGAATGAAAATGATGATCAATGTAAGAAAGCTTTTAGCAATGAAAATACTTAAATTGTATATGTTGTTGTTGTGAAAACACTGAGTTAAGCCTGTATTTATAGGTGAAAAACTCAGTCTTACCGTTGTCTAATTGCCAATTAAGGATTGCTGAAATTACTCAGTGACAATCGATTGTCAAGACTAAACAATCGATTGTTTGCCTATCAGATCAAAAATTCAATCCCAGATTTTACGTCAACAATCGATTACTTCAAATCAATAATCGATTATTTATAACGTTAAAAAATCCTTTCCAATTTTTTGGCATAAAACATCGATTATCAGGAAATCAACAATCGATTATTTTAACAACGTTCAGAAAATCTTTTCCAGATTTTACGCAAAACATCGATTGTTAAATATCAACAATCGATTACCTGAAGGTAATTTGAAAATGTATGACAACGGTTAGTTCCAACAATCGATTATCAAATAGAACAATCGATTATAAATTAATTTCAAAACTTACTGTCTCATATATAATCGATTATCAAAAGCTATAATCGATTATTAATTAATTTCAAAACTTTCTGTCTCATATATAATCGATTATCAAAAGCCACAATCGATTATTAATTTATTTAAAAACACTGGGAGACATTTTTCTCATTCTAATCGATTACCATTAGTTCATAATCGATTTGTCTGAGTTTTGAAAACTTTGCCTCAGTTAACAATCGATTATCAAAAGTACACAATCGATTGTTATGCAGTTTGCAAAAACCTGATGTTAACTGACTTACTCACAATCGATTATCATTAATTCACAATCGATTGTCATGCAGTCTTGGCTTAGAGATACTCGATTATCATAAGTACATAATCCATTATCTTAGCCCAGATTTTTGAGGCATGTTTGAAAAACATTTTAACAAATATAAATATGCATAGTTTAAAATCATTTGACACTTAAGTTAGATATGCATGATTTTGGAAAAATAATTTTAGTAGAGAAGCCATGTTATGAGCCAAGATTGAGGAATCAAGATCACAATTAATATTGACTCAATTATAACATTTCTAAACTTTGTCTTGAGCTTCTTGTAATGCATCCATTTTGTGCTTGTCCTTGAGCACTGCTATATATCGCTTATTGCTTTGTTTGACATTCATCAAAACCTACAAAAGAACACACGTTTAGTATATTGCATTTGAAACGTGTTTCCAACATAGGTGTTCTCCTCTTAATCTTTGGTGTCATTTCACATCACGATGGCCCTTATTCACTTGCGGTAATCCTTTTGAACCAAGGATAACAAAATTCCTCGCTCGTGATGGTTACACTTAGTGTAACTGGCACGTACAGTCGCTTAAGCTTAACTTTGCTCACATTGCTTGCTTTAGGGAAGCATATTCCTGAATGACCATTCTCTGAATTTCTCCTGAATCTTTTTCTGCTGTCCATTCTATTATCACCGGAAAGCAATATGAAATTCTCATGATGCCAACCGTTATGAAATCACTCATTCCCTAATTCATGTTTAGTTTATCTTGTTCACCAGCCCATACTGATTTCTATTATTCTGGGTTGAATTTTCTCTTCTGGTAATCACGTTTGAATCACAAATTTGTTCCTTGAGATGAGCCTATTACTTTATAGCATATATTCTTTTGTTTTCCTAAGGCCTGTTACCTCTCGTCCCTTTATTTACTTGACTAGACTCTGTAATACTGTCATTTGTTCTTTTTTCCTACAGTTGTTATCCATGTATCCCAGCTTATTCATAATGCTTCGTTATTTCTCTTCTCATTACTCTGCTAATATTTCTCCATATCCTTTTTCGTGTGAAAACTTAACACGACATTCTTTTGCTTTTAGCTCTCCTTGCTTCATTCATCGGCTCTTTGGGTTGTTGTGTCCTCACGCTACTAGAGATGAGAGTCAAACTAAGGTAATATTTATCCTTTCCAGGCTTTCAGTGCCTATCATCTAATTTTTTTCTGATCATGCTAGTATTCATATCTATTTGTAGTATTCTAGAGTGCACCTTCTGGGTGTCTCACAAGGAGACCTTTTAGCATATTTGCAATATCCATTTGCAGTGTCAACTAACACAAGCAATCCATTCACCAATTCAGGTTACCCTAATCCCAGCCAGATCTTAATATCCCGTCGTTATCTTAACTATACCTGTTAGCACCCACAAGGCATAACGAAAATGGGTGTGACCAATTGTACATACCTCTATTACTGTTGATTATAACTCAAAAAGCATATGTTCCTCTGCTTGAATTATAAACACTGTTAACCTTCATTAACGGGGCGCCTCATGCCCTTCTTTATCTTGCTTCTTTTGGTTGTTGAAATTTGTATTTATCTTCTTAATCTCTCATTGTCTTTCACCATAAAGGTGGATTGACATTCCTGCCTTAAGGCTTCTGATCGGGAAGCTCACACTTGTCAGTACACTCATGATATTCTAAAGACCTCAAATTTACTTATCATAGACATCATACAAAAATCGAATTCCTCTGACTCTGCTCTTCCACAACTATCTCTCTTTCCAACCTTCTTTCCGGATGTAGTATCGTCTTATTACGAATAAAATAGAACTTCAGAATTTGAATTCTTATAAGTGAGCTCTACCACACGATCTACAGTAAGAAGAAAGAGTGATAGTCCTAAATGCCCTGTAGCCTCTTGCTTGTAAGTATGGTGCACGCCACACCCATAAACAAGACTCTACTAGACACAGGTTATAGACTCCCGACGACAGAATTGCTATGATACCACTTTTATCACGGTCCGAACCGATGGCCACGACGGGCACCACTAACTTACTCAAACGAGTACCAACGTAATATAACTTTCATATTATTCTATCATAGGTAAATGAACACGAGTAAAGTGTGAGGGAATACAAACTTATACATATGAAGTATGGGCCTATAAGACCTAAATAACCACTCATGTACTGAACATAGGCCGATAAGGCCGTACAATTCTTTTTTACGCACATGACATCTATCTACAAGCCTCTAAGAATACAAAATCTTTCATAAAGGTCTGGACAATGTTCCGTCATAGCAAACAATACACATCTAAATGATACTAACCAAACAAGCAACTCTGAGGCAAATGGAGCTCACCAACATCTTCCGTTGAGGTAGCTTACTAGGAGGGCTCTCGACCAGTCAATCGATACCTGCGGCCATGAGACACAACATCCTCAGGAAAAAGGGACGTCATTACGAATAATGTATCGAGTATATAAGGCACATAAATAACTACATAGCAGATATGTAGGAAATATAGAGTAAATAACTCCACTGTAAGTCTGAATAACTTTGTAAATAATGAAATAATTGTAGTGTCATGCATATGCATATGAATATCAGGTCGTGCATAGATACAAGTTTCATAACATTATTATCCTCTTACGGCATCCCATCATATCATCTAGTCCACTAGGGGCAATAAACATATACCAACTAATCAGGTGGTGGTACGTATATAACGCCATAACCATTCCCATATATATATATATATCACCAGCTATTCCGTAATACCTTAAACCCTTAAAAAGACTACTATGATCTTGTAATGACCCATGTGTCCCCAAATCCCTCGACTCCTGTTTATGTTTGCTGAACCTGCTTTATTTCTATGATCTCTGGCTATATGAACCTGTTTTGGGGTGCTGTTTTTGGACTATTGCCTATGACTCCACTTCTTTTGAAAACTGTCTCCGTTGTCTTTTCCAAAACTATTTCAAACAGGTCCCTTTTCAAATTGTTACCCTGATTAAATCTTTTCAAGCAATCTCACATCTACTCTTAGGTTGTATGTTTTGCCCCTTTCGTGTGAGCCTTGCCCTGGGACTCTTGAGCTCTTTCTTGAACTTGGACACTCGAAAAATGGCCTTCCACAGTGCAGTTACTCTGTCTTAGGCTATGAACTCTAGGTGTGAGCACTGTTTGGAATCCCTTGAGGTCCTTAGGGAACTCTAACACACGCAGATATGAGAAAGGTTATGAAACAATTTTGGCATTTGAGGTTCTGGAAATTTGGGCCTGTTTTCAGGCTCTCTATAGTGTAACTTTTTAACTTTATTTTCCACTTATGTGATTCATTCTAATATTGGTCTATAATAATCTGTTATAAACGAATATGGGGTTGGATAGTGAAAATAGAAGGTTAGCTATACATGTTATCAATATTAATGCGTAGAAAACATGCTTTTGGTTTATATTCTCATGTATCTGCATTAGAATTCATGTTTTTGACCAATACATGCAAAGCATATCATGCATTAGAAACCGTGCTCCTAGGTTCCATGTTTACTTCTTTCAGCGTTTCATTTTGACATCTCTATTATCACTTAGAAATCCTGTTCCTAGGATAAATGACATTAACATAAAATTGTTGCTCCTGCACATCTTGAAATCATGTTGTAACTTTGTTTTGGGCTTAGAAATCATGTCTTAGAAATTATGCATATCTTGAAATCATTCTGCATTTTCATATGTGCATATTAGATATCCTCTTTTAGGATATCGTTCACACTCGCTCAGTCATACCTAGTTAAACTAATGATACATGAAAAAGGACATAAAATAGTCTCATGTTTGATTATCATGTTTAAGTGAAATTGGTCACAATCCTTGTATGTCTTTGCATCCTTTAGAACAACATGCTTTTGGTAAAATAACTTCTAAACTATTTTAATAATTCTTGTAAATACTGCATATTATTTTATGCCAAGGCAAGCCTTAGGTAATCAATTTTAAAATAAAAGCAGAACCGTCTTTGTGATTAGTGTTTAATTGTCAATATGTTAAAATCAGTACGCAAGCCCGATTAAGACTTCCTCTTTGAGTTATTAAATAAATCTGATTATGTTATTATCACTTAGATACCATGCTTCGGCTATGAATTTAGACCTTAATTGTGTATGAGTCATGCTCTTTATGTGTACTACGTATGGAGTTATGTCTGAGCCATTTATTTGTCTTCCATGCTCCCCTTTAATGTAAGTCCTATATGTTTATTATGTGTCGCTTTAGTATTTTACCTTTAACCTTGAGGGTCTTTCTAGAGCTCCCCTTTAATAGGATAGGAGTCTCAAATTCCTCTGGGACTAATAGCAAGAGACGGGTAACAACATGCAATAGTGACCGAGACCAACCCTCGCTTAAATTACCTTCATGGGGTAGGAAATGATAGATATGGATTTGATGATCAGTGCATTAGTACCACATGTAGCCCCCTCTTGAGGAGTGTCATACCGGGTATTTCATTGATGTGATCCATGTTATAAACAAAATTAGGACAACCTACATTCAGAATATGCTTAGATTATAATTTTTTGCAAAATCTTGCTTTCCATTAATTGAATAACTCGTGTATTTAAACTTAAATCCCTTACTATTTGAGCCACACTTGTTTTTTTGCTAATTTTAAAAATCCACAAATATTGGTTGGTCGGGAACCACACTAGTAGATCCCGATGGATGCCTAACACATTCTCCTTAGGATAATTCAAGCCCTTACCCTATATCTGGTTATAACGTAGTTATAAATGAAACCTCATAGGCTCCCTAACACACCTTAAATCGTTAGATGACGACTCTTCAAAAATGCAAACCCCCTTTCAAAAAGGAAAGAGTTGCACTAACTAAAATGTCACATCGAAATCCAATTTCACGATAAAAAAGGGGGCGCTATAACATCATCGCAATATAATACTACATGACGTAACATCATCGTAATATTGCAGGGTGTAACAGTTTTTTGATTGGCCAAGCTTTGCATGCAAAGTTTTTGTCTCTTTTGTGAAAAAAGGGTTTGGCTTGGTAGTGTTTACTTTTGTGAACAATGGGATGTATCTACGATGGTTGCATTTGCGAACCTTAGGTCACAAATGTGTCTTCTGCATCTGAACATAAGGTTTTAGTTACGAGATTTTAGTCTCATATTTTTTTATATCTTTGAGTCTTTGACTCCATAGGAGGCGATTTGGACAGGGACTTTTCTTCTATAATCATTGGGTAAGTGATTTTACTCAATTTCCAATAAGCTCGTATCGTTATTTTGGACTTGGACATATGTTTAAAATTGAATTCGGAATCCCATTGGTCGATTTGTGTTGTTTTGCCGAAAGTTAGTAATCTTTTAGGTTTTAAAGTTTTATTAGTTTGACCATCGGTCGACTTCATAGCTATCTTTTTTGAATTTATATTTTGGGACTTGTAATAAGTTCGTTTTGTCATTTGGAACTTGCCTACATACTTTGGCATCATTTCGAGTTTATCTGATAAGAATCAGATGCATGGTTGTGTTTGTGATGTTCCTGAGTTTCATATTGAATTCATATATTTTGATTTCCAATTAGTAAGTTTTGATGTTATTTTGATGGTCTAATTAGTGATTCTATTTTTGTGAGCGAGTTGGTGTTTATTTTAGACTTAAGTTGATGTTTGGTTTGGAGCCTTGAGGGATCGAGTGAGTTTCAGACGCGTGTTGGGATATTTGGAAATTTGCTGGTATGATCTGATGCATCAGTTCTTGCACTTGCAAGATTAGGATCACAATTGCGATATTAAGCTGTAGACTTCTATATTCTCATTTGTGAACCAAGAGTTTGCATTTGCCAAGGTGGGCGGGACCAAGCTGTCTCGCATTTGCGATCAGTCAAGCCGCATTTGCGAGGTGTCCCTTGTTTTCTTTTGCAAACATTATGTTACATTTGCTACTGTAGCAGGGGTATGAGGGAATTTGCACTTGTGATGGTTTCTTCACATTTTTGGAGTTTGCATTTACAAACCCCGGGTCGCAATTGCGACATTTGAGACTAGAGAAAAAGCTGAGGGGCGGGATTTTAGTCTCATTTTGCATATTTTGGAACCCTAGACATAGTAGCTGAAAATTTGAAGAGGAATTTTATCTACAATCATTAGGTAAGTCATTTTGTTCAATTTTCAACTATTTTATATGATTATATAAGGCTTTTAACATCAAAAGTGTGAGAATCATAGTGAAAATTTGCGAAACTTTGTCAAGTTTCTGAAAAATAAAAATTTGAGTTTGGAGAGTCAATTTTTACTCGGATTTTGAAACTAATTACATAAATGAACTCGTGGGGTCATGGGTAAGTGAGATCTACCATTGGACCCGGATTTTGACCGGAAGGGTCTGTTTCGTAAAAATGGTAATAATAATTAAATTTGATTTAGTACTTCTAAAAATACGTGATGTATTTTTTATGCTAGTTGTTAAGCAGTTGATGCTATGTGAAAGACTTAGAAATGAGATAAGTGCCTGAGAGAAAGGTGATAACAAAATCGAATTATTAATAATCAAGCCCTCGAGCTTGCCTATTTGAGGGCTTCGGGGTCGAGTTTGAAGCTCTGCTAGGAGCTATCGAGGGTAGTTGATGGGTGACTAACAGTCGTAAAAAATTAATGACAGCTCGTTATATCCTATAATAAGCAATAAATGAAGAACAATGAATGGAGCACAATAAATATAAGTAATAAATGAAGCAATGAGATCAAGAGAATATGTTAGAAAGCAGAGAGAATGTTCTTGTCTATTTGGTATTGAGCAACATATTTTTACAAAATTACAAGGATCCCCTTTATATATGAGGGAAAATCCCAACATAGTATAAATGCATTTATGACAAAGATATGGAGATGTAACATCTAGTTAATATCATGATTCGGGTCTAAACTTAGGTCAGTAGACTTTGACAGCTATAGTTATGTGCCTTGGGAACTCCCCACTTTCCATCATAGCCATTAGTTTTCATTGTCCCGAGGTCGAGTATCGATACCCTTCGAGGGTGAACCTCGACCCTAGTCTAAAACCTACGAAATATGCTTCCGAGGTACGAAAACGACAAAAAATTGGACCCTCCGATTTTACCCTACGCAGATATTCTCTGTATTTCTTAGAGCGAAGAAAACACTTTGAGTTCCTGCTTCTCTAGTAATTATTTAATGACGGCTGTTATAAGGTGCCAAAAGTCGGCATACGCACAACCTTTGAAATACTTTGCATTGATTATGATGGTGGGCTGTCCTTTGGCCTCCTTCAATGTGCGTTCGGGGCCTCTATAAATACTTTTTTTCTCATTCTTTACAACTCAGTGCACCACCAAGCCCCCAAAATGGTTCCTTCTACCTTTACTTTTGTTCTTTCTTTGAAATGCAACTTCTCTTTCTCTTCTGAAATCTTTTAGGAATGGCAAAAACTTCTGCCTCTACTTCTTAGGAGAACGTGACCTCATCCTCTTCGCTTCCATCTAAAGGCAAAGCAGCAATGCCTCTTCGTGCTGACGAATGCATGCTTGGATTTTTTGCAACAAGTTTCGATTTCGAGAGACCTTCTTCGAAGGCGGGGCATCGTGAGCCTGTATCTCAGTATATTTGCTCAATAACAGATGTTGAAAAGGTGAAGACTGATTGCCACTGGGGGGACGCGATTCTGATGGAGATCCCTACTCGGGTAGAGCACATAACGACATACAAAGCCTATTTTCTCAATGTGTATACTTACACATTTACCCTTTGGCCGGTGGGGCCATCCAGGATTTTCTCAAAGTGTATACTTACCCATTTACCCTTGGGCTGGTGGGGCCATCCCTGCCTTCGATTGATCCCGGGATTCTCTACTTTTACCAATGGTATAAAGTGACCCTTGGAAAATTCACCCTTTGTTTTGGAACATTATCTACATGATCAGCTACTATGTGAGCATGACTAAAGGGATTCTCTTTACCCCCAATCACCTGATCAGGATGTATTGCCCCCCATCTCTTTCGTGGGGGTCTGATTAAGCTCCACTCCAATCTTTGAGGGCCCTTTTCACTTGCATCAAAGAAGTAGTGAACGGAGGGTGGATGAGTTACTTTGTCCTAGTTAGGACTTCAATCTAAAGCCCGGTGGGAAGGATGTCATTCCCCGAGAGGTGGAACATGGAGGGTAAGTAGATACGTTATCTGGCATTTCCTTGCTTCTTAGGTACATTTTTCCACGCACTTAGTTTCTTCTACTTATGCAGGCATAATAATTTACTCCGGTGCAGTCACGGACCTCACGAGCGTTGGCCGGCTGGACTCAATTTGCCTATATGTTGAGCGAGAGTGGCATGATCTGTCCCAAGCTCGATGGGAAGCTTTGGACCATGTTGAGCCTTCACCCTTGTTGCATTCATACCTTCTAATCTTAACTGCTACTAATAGCGCTCTCATTCCCTGTGCTTACCTCTTGCATTTGTGTAGGTTCGGGGGAGGTCCCCTTGATGAAGGGAACATTGCTTGGTGAAGAGGGTACTTTGGGACCCGACGAAGGGAAGAAAAGACAAAGGGAACCATCGGATGAACCTTCAGAATCCAAGAATATCAAGGTGGAAGAAACTAAAGCCGACTTGGCAACCCTAACTCCGGAAGCAGCGCGAATTCCTCGACTTGAAGGCGAGGGAAAAACCTGATCGACCCTCATGCCGTGAGATGGTGGCTCCCGAGCTGGTGCTTGATGTCGTCGAGGTCTAACTTTAGAGTTGAAAGGATGTTTAGGGAATACCGGATGAGGTCCCCAAGCCAGCCAATGATTAAAATACTCCTCGAGCTGGAACTCATTCGGTAGGTGGTTCGGATGAGCCTAGTTTTGGAGCGCTGTACGGACAAGAGATGTCCCTGATCGACCATGTTGGTTCATCCTCGTGAGTGATTCCCCTCAGGGAACGACCTTACCTCCTAAGGGAATGCAAGATGCCCAGAATGAAGAACATTCTGATGTGGGGGTGCCTATCGGAGAGATACGCTTGAAAGGCCTTCAATCACTCTGGAGGGGATTCCCGAGCTCGATGCTTCACTCTCTTCAGTGAGATGAGTAGGATTTGTGAGTAGGTAATCTTTGTAAATCCTTCCCGTCGTTCTGATATTTGTCTTTCTAACTTGTCTTTCTTATGGATTCTGGCCAGGGCGTTTTATAATCAGACTTTCGGCCGGTTTCAGGCTGAGGTGGCTCATCATGAGCGTGAGAAGGCTTATGTTGTTGAACTAGTTACCTAGTTTTCGTTTGCTATTTTCTTAATATTTTCCAAATCTTAGTGTTTTAACATCTTGGATCTGATTCGTGCTATTTGAGAAGGAAGGTGCCCTGTTGAGGGATGAGCTCCGAGCTAGAGACACTAAAATCCTTGAACTCAAATGACATGTGAGAGAGGTAACATGTGAGAGGGATACCCTCTAAAAAATGGCGGCCTTAGTCGGGCGTTAGCTTCAAGATGCGATGGCAGATGATGACAAATATAGAGTTCCGCACACCAATTTAGTTGCCGCATTATCTGGGATCAAAATTGAAGCGAAGGTGCTTATATCTGTGCACAAAGAGGGTGTTGTTGTAATAAATGCTCAATTGGGAGAGTGCCTGGGGAGGCCGAATTCAAGTTGACTCGAGCCGTGGAGCATGCTCGGTTAGAATCTTGTAGGCGGACTCTTGAGGATATACATGTGGGAGATATCGATCTGTCTGCCGAGCTCGGGAGGGTGAAGACCCTAAAGAAGAAAGATTCTGTCCTGTTTGTTAACAGAGGTGTACTAGGTGGTGGCTTACAAGATGATTAGGATGAAGGCGGAATCTCCCGAGGAGAACAGGTCGTCGAAGGTCCTGGGACTGTAGCCATAACTATTGGGGCACAATATTTAGTGGAGCCATCAAAGATGTAGGCTCGATGATAGATAAGTGTTCTGTTTGGACCCTTCATCGTAAGGATTTTTTAAAAGCCTTGTAAACGTCCTCTGCGAGCCATATGTATAATAGGCTTTTCATCTTTTATCATTTGTTTTCTCTTTTCCTTTTGAGAATAATATGTGATACTTTTGATAATCGATTTGAGATCTTAGACCTTGGGTTACATTGCTATTGATGAGCAGCCCGTGATAGTCAAAAGTTGGTCCCCGACTGTTCTTGGGTTAGACTTGGCTTTTATACGTTTGGTAGGTGCGACCTTTATTTTTAGTGCTGGAGACAGTGGCTCTTATGCTTTTGCTCTTAGTCATATTTAGTTAATTAGTTTGGGTCTTGTCTCCAAATCGGGTTTCGATCGAGCTCATCCAAACCTCAAGTGTTTGAATATAAAGTTGGCTTATAGGCTCTTATGATTATGGTTAGTACGACCTTTTGTATGTGCTGGTGACAATGGCTCTTACGCTTTTGCTCTTAGGTATATTTAGTTAACTAGATTGGGTTCAGTCTCCAAATCAGGTTTCGACTCGAGCTCATTCAACCCTCAAGTTTTTGAATTTAAAGCTGGCCCTTAGGCTCTTATGTGTTGGGAGTACGACCTATTACAGGCTTTATTTTTCTCTCGATAAGTACTTTTTGAAATTGTGTTTGCCTAACTCTTTGACGGTTCTATAAGAACCTCGATTGTGAGCTGTTATATGGAAATAATTGAGCACCTCGGGGGTTTAGCTTGGTGGCTAAGTATCTCGAAGCCTTATAGTTGGAGCTGACATGGTCAAAGCTCTTATGTCTATGTCGAGGGTTGGGTGTTTAGCCTATTCTTTAAAAAGTATATTCAAAGTAATTGTAGGCCCATGAGTTTATAGCGACGGTCGGGCGTCCCTAAGTTGTGTTAGTTTGGCTGGTACAACCTTGTGATTGTAGTCATTTTTGTTTGGCCGGAGCCTTTAACTCCCGAGTGAAGTAGTTTTGGTGTCTATATCATGGGTATGCCTTTTTAGGGGTCTTACAAGTTTGATATATAGCCTTAACTTTGAGATCGAGTCTATGCCTTTAGTAAGATCTTACACGTTTTAAATGCCTTTGAGGCCTTACAGTTTTAGATACTTGGTACAAGTATGGTTCATGCCTTGCTTGATGTCTTACAGATATTGTCACTTGTAACAAGTGTGGCTCATGCCTTGCTTGAGGTCTTGCAGATATTGTTGTTGCCTTATATAGGTCTTGCGAGACCGAGGCCACCCGCATGCGCTCTTATGGCCTCGGGTTTTGATAAGTCGATTGACGATAATCCTCTAGTCATCGAGGTGTGTTTGCTCGAGAGATATTACTTGTAAACTTAGTATTGCCTTATTAAGGGCTTACAACTTTGGAGTTTCCAACTCGGACGTCAGATGGCCTTGAGTTTTTGCCGCTAATCCTCAAGTATTAAGGAAATTTTTGGCCTCGGAGCTGTCTTTGTGATCTTGATACTGCCTTATTAAGGAATTATGAGTTAGGAGTTCTGAACTGAGGGTCTCATTGTTGTAAGTTGTTGATGCTAGACCCCTAGTGTTCGGGATGGTTTTGACAAAGGAGCCGTGTTTGCAAATATACTGATTTCCTTTGATTACTTGGCACAATTATACATGTTTTGGCTGTTACGGGCTTGGTTGTTCTATGCATACACGGTTCGTTTGACCGTTTGGACTAGTACATTATTTTCCTATCGAGAGCTCACTTAGCGCGCCCTGTCTTCTCCAAATAAGTGACCTTCCCAGGGAATGCCCCGCACTATTTGAGGTTGATTACTAAAGAAACCTTGAATAATTGTTGGTTCTTCTTTAGGTAGCATATAGAAGTTGCCTCCTTAAAAACCTTGCTGGTAAAACCCTTGTAGGTACACAATCTGGTCGAAGGAAAAGAGTTCAACGCATTATTAAAAGAGCTCGAGGCCCTTGAGCTTCAGGGTATTTCAGAATTTTCCATCGGATGCCTTAATAGCAGTATCGTTTCAGCATTTATATGTTCCAATTGCTTGGAAGCTGCTCACCTTCCATGGTACCGAGCTTATAGGATCCTTTGCCGATTACTCCGAAGATGCGGTATAGTCCTTCCCAGTTTTGGCCTAGCTTTCCTTCATTATGGTTTTTGGTGTTGAGGGTGACTTTCCGTAGGACTAACTGCCCAACTTTGAGATGTTGGAGGTTTTTTCTCTTGTTATAATACCTTTCGATTCTTTGCTTTTGGGCGTCCATTCGGACAGGTGGGGATTCTCGCTTTTCATCTAATAGTTCGAGGGTCATAGTCATGGCCTCGTTGTTTGAGTTCTCAGTGGTGTGTAGGAATCTGGCTCTTGGCTACCCGACCTCGACTGGTATCAAGGACTCGACAACATACACTAAAGAGAAAGGTGTCTCCCCTGTGCTTGATTTTGAAGTTGTTCGGTATTCTCATAGAACTTCGGGCAATATTTCACTCCATTTTCCCTCATCGCTTTCCAACTTCTTTTTTTATGTTTTTGATGGTTGTTTTGTTTATGGACTCGACCTGGCCATTTTCACACAAGTGGTAAGGCATCGACATGATTCTCTTGATTTTGTGATCCTCAAGGAACTGTGTTACTTTGCATACAATGAACTACTTCCAATTATCGCATTTTATCTTAGAAGGAATGCCGAATCAACACATAATGTGGCCCCAGATGAAGTCAATGACTTCTTTTTCATGAATGGCCATGGCGATAAGTCTAAATGTAGTTGTTCGCCGGATTGGTGAATCATATGGGCAAAGCTCTGGCCCTTTCAAATGAATTCCTTAGTATTTTTTTCCTTGTTGTCCCTATAGTAGCATACCCTGATCACCTTTCAATCTAAGGAATCAGCGCTGGAGTGGTTTCCACAAGTACCCTCATGAATTTCTTAGATTATATAATCCATGTCTCCTGGCCCTAGGCATACTGCTAGGGAGCCATCGAAAGTAATTATGTATAGTCCCATTTTCATCGAGTGGGAACCGGGCTGCTTTGGTTCGCAGGGTCCTCGATTCATTTGGATCCTATGTAATTTTTCGTCTTTTAGATAGTTAGTATATTTATTCCTCCAATTCCATGTTAGACTATTTTAATTAGTCTCAGCGTCACCTTCCTCGGCCAGTGATTTGGACAACTGAATAACAACCCCGGGGAGTATCTCATCTTTTTCAACAGATGATCCCAGGTTGGCGAGGCAATCAGCTTCGTTATTCTGCTCTAGGGGCATATGGACCAGGGTCCAGTCTTTGAAACGATTTAATGTAACTTTTATTTTGTCAAAATATCTTTGCATACTGTCTTCTCGGACCTTCTAGCTCCTATTTACCTGGTTTGCTAGTCAATCTTACAGTTTTTATAGACTGCCTGATTATGCCACCCGTAGGTGGCTTCAGGACTATACCGAGTTTGGATCCTCTCATGTTCGTGGCGCTGTTAGTGAACAGGGCCTATATAGTGGAAAATGTTCCTAATATTAGTAAGAGTTCCTTTTCTACCTCTGGCACGGGGGACGGTGAGAAGTTGATCAAGAAGTTTGCCAGAATCTAGGACATGATGGCCGTTCCGAGTTGGTACTTGATTTCATACCCCCAGAGTTTGATGGCCCATTTGGAAAATTGGCCTGATAGTTCGGACTTATGAAATATGCTTCGGAGAGGGTACATTGTTAAAACACAAATACGGTAGTATTGAAAATAGGGTTTCAATTTCCATGATGCGCTTAAGAGCTACTTTTTCTAGGTGCGGATACCTGGTTTCTATATTCCCTAGGGTTCGACTTTCATAATATATAGGGAATTACGTACCTTGCTCTTCTCAAACCAGCACATTGCTTACTGCTATCTCAGATACGGCTAGGTATAGATATAATTTTTCATCCTCTTAGGGCGTATGGAGTAAAGGCAGACTAGTCAGATATCGTTTCAATTCCTCTAAGGCATGTTGGCATTTTGGAGTCCACTCGAAGTTGTTTTTCTTTTTGAGTAAAAAGAAGAAATAATGACTCTTGCCTAATGACCTCGATATGAATATTCCTAGAGCCCCTCTTCGCCCCGTCAGTCGTTGCACGAACATTACAATTACTTATTATTGGGATTTCTTAGATTGCCTTGATTTTGTTGGAGTTGATCTCGATCCCCCTGTTCGATACCATGAAGCCTAAGAACTTGCTTGAACCCACTCTGAAGGCACATTTCTCGGGGTTAAGCTTCATATTGTAGCTTCAGAGGATGTCGAATGTTTCTTGGAAATGAGTTAATTGGCCCTATGTGCGCATGGACTTAACTAGTATATCATCAATATAAACTTCCATGTATTTGCTTATTTGATACTCAAACACTTTATTAACTAGTCATTGGTACGCAGCCCCTGCATTTTTTAGCCCGAAGGACATTACATTGTAGTAGTAGGTACCATACTTCGTGATGATTGAAGTCTTTTCCCTATCCTTGGTTTTCATCTAAATTTGATTATACCCTAAGTAGGTGTCGAGAAAGGTGAAGGTCTCGTGGCCGGTCGTAGCATCGACCAGACGATCGATGTTAGGTGAACGGAATGAATCCTTGGGGCATGCGTTATTTAAGTTTTTATAATTTACACATATTGTTAACTTATTTCCTTTTTTGAGCACTACCCCTACGTTTGCCAGTCATTCGGGGTACTTTACCTCTCTAATAGACCCTATTTTAAAGAGTTTCGTTACCTCGTCCTTGATGATTATATGTTTTACGTCAGACGGGGGTCTTTATTTTTGCTTCACTGGTTTATACTTGGGATCGATCAATCGGTGGGTGGTTATTTTTGGTGGGATTCCTGTCATATCTAAGTGGGACCAAGCGAAACAGTTGATGTTATTAATAAGGAATTGAATGAGGCTTTTCCTAAGTTTGGGGGTTAATCCCATTCCCAGGTATACCTTCCGATTCGGGAGATGCTCGATCAAAAGGCTATGCTCCAGTTCTTAATTGTCGATTTCGTTGCTTCCTACTCTTTTAGGGGCAACGAAAGTTTGAGGAACGAGGAAATATTCTTTATCATCCCGGGGAGTCTGTATGCGCCTAGACTCATCCGAGGTGGAGAGAAAGGGATTCAGTGACTCCTGGTAAACTAAAAATATTTTTTTGTCTCATGCTATTGTACATATATTGTTGTTACCATCATTTTTTAAAGATTTTATCATTTGGTACAGAGCTTACAACATTTCTCTCATGATGTGTATCCACGGCTTGCCAAGCAATGCATTGTAACTCATGTCACCGTCGATAACGTGGAGCTTGGTGTTCCAAACTGTACCAGACATGTCAACCGGGAGGGCGATCTCTCCTTTTGTGGCTTCACCGACCATGTTGAAGCCGTGGAGGACCTAGGATACGAGTATGATCTGATCGAGCAACCTAAGTTGTTCTACTACATTCAACCTTATTAAGTTTGTTGAGCTGCCTGGATCTATATGTACACATTTAATTTGAACGTTTCTTAAAAGAAATGAAATTATCAACGTGTCGTTGTGAGATTATGCCAAGGTCTCGAGTTCCTTCTTGCTGAATGCAAGGGTGTATTCGTTTATGCAGTCTCGGATCGACCCTTCTATTACATCGGATATTTTTATTCGTTTGATCGCGAGTCCTTGGGGATTTTCGGTCCTCCCGATTATCATAGGAGCAGCATACCAAGGAATCACTCTTTTTACCAAAGTTGGATTTTTTCGAGTTTCTTGCTGAATTTCTTGGCGCGCTCCCTAGTTAATGTGAGGACTAGCGTTAATGCATTGGGCATCACAACGAGGTTGTACCCTAAGGAATCAGCTCTGGTGAGCTCTCAGGTTTCGCGGTGGCATACCCAAACGTGGAATAACCATGCCGCCCTTTCCATAGTTTTTGAGCATAGTGTTTTAGGTACATTTACTGTTTTAGGCATTTTGACATGAAATCAAAGATCTTGGAAAAGAAAAAGTATGAAAGATAACTTGTGTTGTGCAGTAAAAATAGCAAGAAAACAATCACTATTATTTTGTACGCGGCAAAATCGGAGGACTTTATTTCTTGCTATAAAGCCATTTCGGCAGAATGCCTCGAGACCCAAGAATGTGGAGCCACGACTTAATCCACTCCCTCAGAGCTTGTCGTAGTCCAATTCGAAGAAGACGAAGGCCGAGACTGGAGCAGAAGGGGAGATTCCCAAGGTACGTGGCTAAGCCTGACAGAGCCATTCTATCCAAAGCCTACGTCGATGCATCGCATCTAGCAATCCCATCTCAACACTTTACAATTAATACAAGTTGTACTATAGCCAGGTTCTCATCCTATATAAAGGGAGCCCGTAACACTTTGTAACCATCTGATGTTACTCCCACTATTCTCCTAAAGTGAAATAATATATATATATATATCTCTCTCTCTCTCTCTCTCTCTCTCTCTCTCTCTTTTCTTTCTAAATCGCTTGTTCTTACTAGCTCGAGACTATTCTCATACTCATAGCTTTCTTACTTGTTCTTCATTATATTATCTGGTATTGGCGCTAGAGAGCCTTATTTGATCATGTCTTAGCTGTTATCCCATTCTCGATTTCCTCTGATACCTCGAGTTCGACCCTAATATCGACCCCGAGGTCCTCCATCGACTAGTTCCATACCCGGACAACAGGCTCCTCGGTTAGGTTACAGCCTCGTTTTAACTAGCATTTCATCATTGAGTTTCACACCCTTAGCATCATCTTTTCTAGCAACTAGCTCGAGAATAGATCACATATTTTTAGAACCCTATTTAAAAAAGTAATTGTCATTACCATTTTCACGGTAAAAAGTTTCGGCTCACCATGGGGATAAAAAATTATAGTGATTATTTTCTTGCCGGTTTCATTGAACAAAAGCACGTTATCTTATACTTTTTCTTGTCCAAGATCATTTGTATTTAGGTCAAGATGTCTGGCTCGGTAAGCAGAATCAAAAACGATAACCCCAAAGATCATGGAGAAAACGACGTACCACTCCCAACAGCAGGAGCACCACCGTAGAATCCCATTAACGTCCGTAGACCGATTCTAGCAGTTGCGGATTCAATGGACACACAACTCGTCGAGAAAACTTCTCACACCGACAGAAGCACACGAAACAGCGACCGACAGGAAACTCAAAAGACCTCGACCTAGCACAACAGCACCGGCGACAACTCTCCTTACCGAGCAGGCGCTCGAAAGATCAAGAAATAACGGGTCCGTGGCAGACCCTACCATAGCGAAGATGCTCGAGGAACTCACCAAAAGGATTGAATCAGGTGAAAAAATGATAGTAGCCAACGATAAAAAAGTCAAAACCTACAACTCTAGGGTCAGTCAAATCACGGGTGCGCCCCCTATCCTTAATGGTTTGGATAAGGATCATACAAAGTCCATTCCCTGAGAAAGCGGCTCTGAAGCCCATTCCAGAAAAGTTCAGAATTGGTGGAACTCCCTAAATACAACGGTACCACCGACTCTAACAAACACGTTACTGCCTACACCTGCGCAGTAAAAGGCAATGATATAAAGAATGATGAGATCGAGTCCGTATTGCTAAAAAGAATTAGGGAAATGCTTTCCAAAGTCGCCATGATATTGTATCACAACTTGGCTCCCGATTCCATGGATTTATCACCATGCTAGCAAACTCCTTCATAAAGGCACGTGCTGGGGCAATCAAAGTAGCAATGATGAAGTCTGAAATTTACAAATTCAAGCAGAGAGAGAACAAGATGTTGCGGGTATTCATGTCCCGCTTCTAGATGGAATGGATGGAGCTACCATCGGTCTCCGACGATTGGGCGGTACAAGCCTTAGCCCATGGCCTGAATGAATGAAACTTAGTGGCTTCAAAATAGCTGAAGCAGAACCTAGTCGAGCATCAAGTCATGACCTGGTTGGTCGTCCACAACTGGTGCCAGTCAAAGATCAGAGCCGAGGATGACAAGTTGGGAGCCCCTTCAGGCTTAGTGTACCCGAAAAAACTCCTGGCAAAAGAATCGAAACCAAATAAAGAAGGGTACCAGCCATACCTAGAAGATAGGAGAAATGCCCAAGATGCAACCTACCTTGCAATGATCAAAGGGTGGATCGAGGACAGGACCCTTGAAGGCTCAACAACAGAACCAGGTTCGATCGAAACATGGTGCCATACGAATGCATCCCACTTATCAGAATACAACATCAGCGTCGATATCAGAGAAACCAAATGGCCCAAAACAATACAATCAGATCCTTCGTAGAGGAACTACAACTTAGCATACAAATTCCACAATATGCAAGACCACAGGACCGAGGATTGCTATCAACTACGAGAAAAAGTAGCTTGACTGCTCAATAAAGGACACCTGGGAATTCCCTAGTGGTCGGGCCAAAAATTAGTTTCAGGAAAGGGAGGCGACCAAGAAAAGTGAAGCAAATGAGCTGCAACATGTCATTCACATGATCATAGGGGGCACCGATGCCCCACAATAACCTAAGATGACAAGAACAAAATATCCATCACTGGGGAAAAACGGACTCGGGGATGTATCCCCAAAGACACCCTCACGTTCAGTAAAGAGGACGTTGATGCCCTGTTTCAATTGCACAACGATGCCCTGATAATTTCCTTTCTTGTAAACTGTTTCTAGATAATATGTGTACTCGTAGATCCAGGTAGCTCGACCAATATTATTAGATCGAGGAGGATGGAACAGCTTGAACCGCTCGAACAAATCATGCCCTCCACTTGGATCCTCAATAGATTCAACATGGCGAGCAAAACGATGAAGGGAGAAAACATCCTTCCAGTTATCGTGGCTGGCACAACCAAGACACTGATTTCAATGTCATCGTGGGAGATATGAGGTACAACGCCTTATTTGGGTGGCCGTGGATACACTGCTTGAGAGCAGTTCCATCGACCCTTCACTAGATAATAAAATCCTCAACAAAATATGGGATCAAGACCATCTACATCATGCCTACATTTCAATGTGCGTGCCAATGCAATATTGACTAGAGAGAGAAGCTCTGGAGAAAAATTGGGCGACTAGAGAGAAACATCGACCATCGCCTCTATGGCCTTGCCAGCCGGCAGCCACCCACCAGCTATGTTTAGGCTACCTCCCCAACCACCCCCAACATAACCCATCATTCGACAATAATTAATAACACACCCTAATCAACGGATTATGCAAAACTGTTGAAACCATGCCCATTAAATGCTGTCATGCACGAACGAGCTGCTACTGTAGATCCAATTCCTATTCGTCGAGCAACTGTTGTTAAATGGCAACCAATGGTGAAGATTAGTGATTTAGAAGTGTAAAGAATGAATGTGTTCGAGGGTCTCCTCTATTTTGTAGTGGGAAAATTCGCGTGCGGATGACCAGAACTGAGCGAGATTAATCGCATTGTTCCATCGCAATATGGAATAAAGGGAGAATGTAGTATTGGATTTCTAAGAGAGGGGCTTGTTCTTATACGCATCGCAGTATGGCAGGATTTTGTTGATTTTATGTCGAAAGGAGCTCAATATGTCGAAGACAAGAATGGCTAGGAATATCAGATTTGAACTCTCATATATGATGTGAAGTTTAAGGGATGAGAAGAGACTCCAATGGCAGTGGCATGGATTTCTTTCCTAGGTTTGTTGCCTATGTACTTTATGAAGGAATGTCCTTTTTCATTTGCTTCAGCTATTGGGAAGCCTCTACATTTGGACATGGATAAAAGTAACAAGAAGAGGCCTAGTTGTGCTAGAGTTGAAGTCCTTGTTGATTTGCTAGCTAAACATCCTAAGAAGGTTAGAATGGATATTGTTTATAAAGCGTGGGGGAAATAAGGACTGAATGGGTCAATATCAAGTATGATATGCTTCCAAAGTATTGTAAAGAATGTAGGCTGCAAGGTCATTATCTATTTGAATACTAGAGAGGACATCCTGAACTGTCACCTTATGATTAAGGCAAGGACAATGTAGAATATAGCAAGGAACAGAACAAAGAGCAACTTAATTAGCCTTTGATGATTTTGTCAAGTGGAAAGGTAGTAGGTAATTTTAATCAAATTGCTGAACAAATAGAGAGAGGTAAGGGATAATCAAGTGAAGAATGGTGCAACCGAGGCTATGGCACAAAGTCAGAATGATAAGGTAATTGTTCTAGTTAATAATGATAATGTGCAACAGGTTATTGGTGCTATTGTATTTTTGCAGCTTGATGATACTATAGGGAAGGAAATGGTTCCAATTATTGCTAATAATCAGAAGGAAACTAGAGATTCAAGGAGAGACATTCTTCCAACTGGTGCAGGTATTACTCAGCAAATCCAGACTGCTAATAAATTTGCACCATTAGAAGATCAGGATGATGGTGAGGAAGAGAATAATCAACTGGTTGCAGTACATGAGAGTGGAGTTGCAAGAAGTCATACAACTCCTCTTGCTACAAAGTGGAGATTGAATCCACATGCAACTAGATTTACTTCTAAAACTACATGAAAAGAAACAGGAAAGAAAGGAAAGGGTAAAAATATTACTAGGAACAAAAATACAGGAGTTGAGGGTGTTGAAAAAGAATCAACATCAGCTTGGGTGAATAGAGCTTTTGTGGGAAATGTTGTCACAACTAATCAGTCATGTCAGGAGATATCATCACAACCAGTTGAATTTGATGCAACAGATAATGTGTCAAATAATGATATAAGACTACATCATAATAGAGAAAAATTATGGAGTGATCAAACTGAAGAAGCATCAGATGAAGGTGAATTACTTGTGAGTGCCATGGGGGATAAAGAGTCATCAGTTGAGGAGAAAGATGAGGAAGAACAAAGTTTACATGGGCAGAAAAACAAGGAACAACATAATGCAGGGGATAATTCAGGCAAGTCTATTGAGCTATTAGTTGATCAATGTTGGAAATGATATCACACTACTGGAACATCCATAAGGGAGGAAAAAACCTCTAATTCTCAATCCAGATGGAGTAACACCTCCTACTTAACAAAATATCCCTACATGTGACATCACTAGAATAACTGAAGAGACTACTGATGGGTTTGCAGTCAAGGATGCAGGTCGATAGGCTAATGAGGGACTGTTGCAGACTACTAATGATGGAACTAACCTTGAGATATTGGAAAATGAGGAGGAAATAGGATTGAATCCTAATCCTATTAATGATTATATACAACAGAGTCAAGAGTTACAGAACACAAGCATTCTAGATCATACAAACAACAAACTTGTAGAATATGTTGAGAGAATGGGTGATACTGATAATATGGAGAGCAGAGGAAAGGATTTGGATGCAGAATCAATCTTTTAGAATTTCAAATAGGTGGCTAGACAAGGTGATATTTCACCTAGGTATATGGATAAAGGAAAATCAGCTGGGAGAGGAAAGAAGAAACAACAGAAAGACAGTATTCAAAGTTTAATCCTTGGGGTTCAAATAAGAAGGACCCTATCTAAATCTCACAATTAAAAATGAATGCCATCATGTGGAACGTGAGGTCAGTGAAGACAATTTAGGCCTTTGAGAGGCTTGTCACTATGCAGATACAATATCATTTCAAGTTCATATGAATTATGGAACCAAAGCAAAAGAAGAAGAAATTAGAAATATACAAGAGAAGAATTGGAATGTTGCAAGCATTTTCAAATGTTTCTAATAAAATCTGGGTGTTTGTGGATGATGATCATGGGGTAAAGATAGTATATGATTTAGAACAACAATTGACACTGAAGCTCACAAACCTAGATTCACAACTATCATTTATGGTCACTTTTGTATCTGCAAAGTGTGATTCCATTGAGCGGATTGAATTATGGGACAATTTGTATAACTTGGCTAGAGACATGTCCTTACCTTGGCTTGTGGGGGCGGGGGATTTTAATGTTATTTGGGATGAACAAGAAAAATTTGGAGGAAATCCTATTTTTTTTAAATGAGATAAATGACTTTAGGCATTACATCAACACATGTAACCTAAGTGACTTAGTTTCAAAGGAAGCATATATACATGGTGGAATGGGAGAGGTGAAGATGATTGTATTTTTAAACGAGTTGATAAATGTATGGGCAATATAGACTTGTAGCAATAATGGCCTAGCATAAAGGTAACTCACCTACCCAAAAATGGTTCTGACCATTTCCCCATGTCGTTGTAATTTGATCCTGATAGTGCACCTGTTAAGAAGGCATTCAAGTTCTTGAATTTTTAGAGTAAGCATGCATCTTTTACGGAGTTGGTGGTACAAAACTGGAAGGTTGACTTCACAGGAGATCCATTCGATGTGTTAAATCACAAGTTAAAAAAGCTGAAGAAAGCCTTATCAATATGGAGCAAAGAAAGTTATGGTGACATTTTTCAAAAGCTTCCTAGTCTTGAAGAGGTGGTCTTAGTTCATGAACCTCAGTTTGAGAGGGTTCTTACATATCAAAATAGGAAAATTTTGCAGAAGGTGCATCCATAGTCAATCAAATACATCATGGAGGAAGCAATTTAGAAACAAAAATCTGGGATGTCTTAGTTTCAAGATGGTGATAGGAATACAAAAGTTTTCCATGTTCGGGTTAATCGTCAAAGAAGAAGAGTACAATTGAAAAGGGTACAAAATCATGATGGAATTTGGCTTGAGACAGTAATGATATGGCCGAGGAAGCAGTGAGATTCTTAGTATCACATTTTCATGAAGATACGGTTCCCACATCATTTGGCATCCTTGATCATGTTCCAACATTGATGGACTCTATGAAGAACTTGGAGTTGAATAAACAACCTTCTAAAGATGAGGTAAAGAAGGTAGTATTTGGGTTGAATGAGAAAGTGCAGGGGGTCCGGATGGATTTACGGGATGTTTCTTTCATTCTTGTTGGGAGATAATTGGTGATGACCTTCTAGAAGTGGTTAAAGCCTTTTTCAGTGGTCATAAATTTCCCAGATATGTCACTCATATAAATTTAGTAAAAACAAAGAATGTGGTGTCATTTTCAAATATGTGACCTATTAGTCTTAGCAACTTTGTTAATAAAATATTCTCTAGTGGTGCAGGAGAGGTTGGCAGTACTACTTCCAAACATTATATCTGAAGAGCAGACTGGTTTCGTAAAAGGTAGGAGCATTATAGAGAATGTGTTTCTACGTAAGAAATTATCATAAACATTAGGTTGAAAACCAAAGCTAGACAAACTGTGGTGATTAAATTGGACATGGCTAAAGCATATGATCGACTATCATGGTTGTTTTTTACTAAGGTGATAAGGAAGATGGGATTTGGAGAAAGCTTTATTGGATTAGTTTATGGAATCATTTCTAATAATTGGTTTTCAGTTTTTCTTAATGGGTAACCATTTGGTTTATTCAAATCAACAAAAGGGGTGAAACAAGGTGACCCTTTGTCACCTACTTCATTCATATAGGCTGCTGAAGCATTGTCAGGGGGCTGAATTCACTGCATAACAATTTATACTTTTGTGGATTTGGACTGCCCAACTGGAGTCCGAAGATTAATCATCTGTCTTATGAAAATGATACCATTATATTCTCTTCATCTGGTGAAACATCACTGAGGCTGCTCATGGAAATATTAGCAACATATGAGTGTGATTCTGGGAAACTTATTAACAAGATCAAGTCTTTCATTTACTTGCATCATTCAGCAAGGCCAGAGGTGGTGGATAGAGTACCAAGAGTAACATGCATTGCTAAAAGTTAATTCCCTTTTACGTACCTGGGATGCCCTATTTACTATGCTAGGAGACTAATGGACTATTATCAAGGTCTTATAACTACAAAAATGGATAAGTTACAGGATTGGAAAGGAATGTTATTGTCTATAGAAGGAAGGGCTGTATTAATTTCTCATGTACTGCAGAGTATGCCCATACACTTGTTATCAGCTATAAATCCTCCATCATATGTGATTAATAAGCTCCATGAAATTTTTGCTCAATTCTTCTAGAGCAATACAATAGGAGGCAAATTGACATTAGGAGTCATAAAGCACCTTATGTTTACCTTGTGAGGAAGGGGGTGTGGGATTTCATTCTTTACATGATGTTTCCACAACCTTATTTTGTAAGCTATGGTGTAACTTTAGAACAAAACTTAGTCTATGGAGTTCCTATATTAGTCAGAAATACTGCAAAAAACTGAACCTCATAATTGTCTCTTGGTGAAATGGTTCTCATATTTGGAGGAAAATGTTAGAGTGTAGGGATCTTATAGAGCATCAAATATTATGGCAGCCTAAGATCGGATCTTCATTATTTTGGTATGAGAATTGGACATGTTTGGGAGCACTGTATTTTGTTACTCCTCCAAATTTTTTATGTGATGAGTCTATATAGAACATTTATGATGTTGTGGACAATAGTCGATGGGATGAAGGAAAGATAAGAAAGATACTACCTGAAGACCTAGCAGAACACATTCTGCTACAGCTGAAATCTCAAATGGTGCAAGAAGTACTTGATAAGCCATTTTGGATACTAGAATCGAAGGGTGAATTTAGCATAAAAATATCCTGGGATTTTTTGAGAAGGAGACATGAACCTTGCAATGCATATAAAAAGATATGGGTGAAAGGCCTGCCTTTTAAGATATCTTTCTTTATATGGAAAGTTTGGATAAATAAGCTACCATTGGATGAATTTTTTTAAGATATTAGGCTATCTAATGGCTTCAACATGTTGGTGTTCTTCTAAGCCAAAAGAAGAAACAATGTAGCATCTATTCTTAACCTTATATGTAGCTATGAAATTTTTTTCCCGACATGCTGGTATCAATCTAGAGGGAATTTCGTTTCATCAGGCAATAACAAAGTTTTGGATTGCATATGTGATGCCCAAACTTCAACCTATTCTGCAAGAACTTCCAGGTATGATAACATGGGAATTATAGAAAAGAAGAAATAGCTATAAACATGAGGTGGCGTCACACAGGTATCTACAACTTTGCAATCTCTAGTTATGTAGCCATCTCTTCAAAATGTACCTCATAGATGGCCAGAATTGTTGCATATTCTGGAATCATATTTGCCTAAGTTTAGTTACACTAAGGTGTTATGGGAGCCCAAGCCCAGGGTGCATAAAGGTAAACATAGATGGGGCTTCTTGAGGAAATCCTGGACGGAGTTCAATTAGTTTTGTGCTAAGAAGTGAGGATGGTGATTTAATTTATGGATGTGGAAAAGAAGACCAGGAAGGAACAAATACTGAAGCTGAAGAAAAGACAATTTTGGAAGCATTGAAGTTTTGTGTAGAGAATGATTATGTATTGATACATTTGCACACACTCCATGATGATGACGAATGTGTTGAATGGGGAACGAAAGGTACCATGGGTCATAGTCCAGCAGGCGGAAGAGATCAAGGAGTTGATAACAAGAACAAATGTAAATGTGGTTCACATTCTCAGGGAAGAAAACTAATTGGCTAATCATTTAGCCAATTATGCCTTGGATGTTGGAGTCATTGAGGCAAATGAGTTTTGGGAGCTGGACATTTAAGGGAGGAGGATAGTGAATAATGATAAAATCCAACGTCCTTATCTAAGTATGAAAGATGAAAAATAGGTTAGGTTACATGTTTGAACTACATTAGACCTGATTCCTTAAAAAAAGGATACGTAGGCAGCCTCACGGTTCGGTCCAACCAAATAAGAATTCAAGAAAAATAAATCCCCAACGGTTGAAACTGGGGAAAAGGTTTTATTTGACTGTTAAAGAGTCAATTCCAAGAGTTGTATGTCTGTAACCCCTCATTTTAAGTCTACTTTGAGCCTTCATGCCGACCTTTTTTTCCAACCGTATGTAAAAACCTTCCAAATAAGACCTCCTGTTAAGCCTTCAAGAATGCCAAGAAAGCATGCAAAGAGCAACGGTTGTCACGCGACATAGAACACTGTCAAGTTGCTCACACAAGAAACAAAAGAAAAAGAAGACAAATGAAAAATGAGAGAGTCTTAAAACCCTCATGGGCACTGTAAGACGATGGTAAGCTAATATGAATAAATGAGAAAGACTTGCCGGTGAAAACCCCTCGGGCACTACAACTCGAAAGTGAGACATGAAGCCGATGCAAAAGATTGGCATGAACAAGCCTGACTACAAAGGTCAAAAGAATGGTAAAAGGGAAGATTTGATTAATTTTGATAGATCAGGCCGTTGAATCCAAAATTTATGTCATGACCATTAATGATAGTTATTGGAAAAAAAATTTAAAAAAATGAAAAATATGAAAAAGAACTCTTCCTTCTGTCCTTCCGACAGGGGAAATTTCTTGTTAATATTTGTTTCTTTGCATCATTGTGTCCCTCACTTTGAGTCCATCCTTGTTAAAACAAGCAAGAAAAGATTTCAAAATTTGCTACCAACTTTTCAGTTGCACAAAGAAAATTTGCTCAGCGCACTCATCCATTACCGTCAGCATGCCTTGAGAATTTGTGCAAGGGCTTCCCCAAAAGACTCTTGTCAGACTGCTTGGCGCAAGCAAAGATAGCTTATGATTCTCTCTGACAGACAAATTGCTCAAAAAGTAGAAAGTCATTGAAGATACCATAAAAGTTAACCTGAGCCAGGATCTCCTATCGGGACAAGGCTAATTGAGCCATAGATATAAATGGTAGTGGATTTGAAACAACTAGGGTTGATGCGGAGCAAAGGTCTCTTGAAACCAACTCAAGCCGATTGAAGCAGAAGCCAAGATGCCCGAGACCCAAGGTCACACGCCGACCATCATTTTCAAAACTAACAAGTTTTCTTTGTGTAAAACAGGAACAAAGCAGTGCAAGGAAAGTGGATCAAAAAAAGAGAGAAAAAAACAAACAAAAAAACAAAAAAATAAAAGAAGAAAAAAAGAAGAGGAGAAGAGTCGACAAAGGAAAGTTTCTCGAATCTCTGCCTTTATTCATCTTGCCATGATTGTCATTGATCCTCACATTTTTCCTCCTAGGATAAAGTCCTAGTCTGATGGATTCCTCCTTGGATCAAAGTCTTAGTCTGATGAATTTTTTTCCTAAGATACCAAAAAAAGTGATCTAGTCTAATGAACTTTCTCCTAGGATCAAAATCTTACTCTGATGAATTTTTCTCCTATAATAGAAAACCTAGTGTGATGAAATATATCATAGGATCAAAATCTTAGTCTGATGAATCTTTCTCCTAAGATAAAAGACCTAGTTTGGTGAACGTTCTCCGAGGATAAAATATTAGTCTGATGAATCTTTCTCCTAAGATAGAAGACCTAGTCTAATGAACTTTCTCCTAGGATCAAATCTTAGTATGATGAATCTTTCTCCTAAAATAGAAGACCTAGTCTGATGAACTTTCTCCTAGGATCAAAATCTTAGTTTGATGAATTTTTCTCCTAAGATAGAAAACCTAGTCTGATGAATTCCTCCTAGGATCAAAATCCTAGTCTGATGAATTTTCTCCTAGGATCAAATCTTAGTTTGATGAATCTTTCTCCTAAGATAGAAAACCTAGTCTGATAAATTTTTTCCAAGGATAATTTAATAAAAAGGATGTCTCGATTTTTTTAAAGGGGAGGTGTTGGGGTAATTTGTTTAAAAGAATGATTTTCTCAAAAACAGAAATCCAAAATCATGGTAGCATAGCTCCTTTTCCCTTTTATCCCGGCATAACCCCAGTACCTTTTTCCTTTTCTCCCTGGCATAATCCAAGGACCCCTTTTCTCTTATCCCGTCATAACCCGTGGATATCCCTAGCATAACCTAAGGACCTTTTTCTCTTATCCCAGCATAACCCGTGGATCTCCCTTGCATAACCTAAGGAGCCCTTTTCTTTTAATCCCGGCATAACCCGTAGGCTTCCCTGGCATAACCCAATGACCTTTTTCTTTTATCCTAGCATAACCCAAGGAGCCTTTTTCTTTTAATCCCGGCATAACCCGTGGGCCTCCCTAGCATAACCCAAGGACCTTTTTTCTTTTATCCTGGCATAACCCAAGGATCTTTTTATTTTATCCTGGCATAACCCGTGGACCTCCCTAGCATAACCCAATGAGACCTTTTCTTTTAATCCCCGCATAACTTGTGGGCCTTCCTGGCATAACCCAAGGACCTTTTTCTTTCATCCTAGCATAACCAGAGGACCTTTTTCTTTTATACCGGCATAACCCGCGAAGCTCCCTGATAAAACCCAAGGAGCCTTTTTTTTAATCCCCGCATAACCCGTGGAACTCCCTTGTATAACCTAAGGACCCTTTTTCTTTTATCCCAGCATAACCCGTGGATCTTCCCGGCATAACCCGAGGACCTTTTGCTTTTCCGGCATAACCCCAGTCATTTTCCAGCATAACCTGGTAATCCTCCCAATTTAAGGCTTCATTCCAAGGATACACAATCCTGGTTTTTATTGCTTTCAAGGAAAAAGTAGCTTAAATTTTTGTTGCAAATAACTCACAAAATTTTCCAAGTGAAAACTGGGGCAGAAAATTTTTGTTCGTTTGTTTGTTTTGGTGTCCGAACAGGTTTTACCTCAAGGCATGAGATTCGAGATGACCGAAAGAATGAGTGTCAATCTAGAATAAAAGAAAAGAAGAAAAGAACAAAAAGAAGTTAAATCAAAGTGTTTGAAATAGAGAAGGACGCGGACTGCTCAAAATTTGATCGAAGTCAGAAGCTTCGCAAGTCCCGCTTTGATCCAAATGCTGAAGAAAGAACTGTTGGAAACACGTTCTCAAGCCTTTATACTAAAACGTGTGTTCTTATGTGTAGGTTTTGATGAATGACAAACGAAGCGCAAAGTGATATATGACGAAGTTCAAGTACAAGCGCATAATTGATGCATAACGAGATTCAAGCACAAGACAAAGTTTTATAGTTTAAATGAGTCGCTCTTAATTGTGATCTTGATCCGACAACTTGACTCATGACATGGATTCTCTCGTAAAATTACTTTTACAAAATCATGCATATTTAATTTAATGCTAAATGATTTTAAATCATGCATATTTTCATTAGTGAAAATGATTTTTAAACATGCCTCTAAAAACTGGACTAAGATAATCGATTATGTACTTATGATAATCGATTATGTTAAGCCAAGACTGCATGACAATCGATTGTGAACAAATGACAATCGATTGTGTTAAGGCAGTGAGCATCAGGTTTTTCAAACCTGCATGACAATCGATTGTGAACCTTATGACAATCGATTGTGATGAGGCAGTGTCCATCAAAGTTTTTCAAAACTCAGAATAATCGATTGTGAAGCTAATGACAATCGATTGTGAAGAGACAGTGTCCTTCAGATTTTTCAAAGTCACAAAATAATCGATTGTGAACTTATGACAATCGATTGTGTTGAGGCAGTGACTTCCAGACTTTTTCAAAGTTATTAAATAATCGATAATCGATTGTCACGAGGCAGTGTCTAAAATGATTTTCAAAGTCTGATAAATAATCGATTGTTAACATTTCACAATCGATTGTGAAGCTGACCGTTGTCGTAAAGTTTTCAAACACCGTCAGGTAATCGATTGTTGATTTTGTACAATCGATTGTTGATATTTAAATCTGAAAAAGATTTTTTGAACGTTGCTAAATAATCGATTGTTTAAATTAAAATCTGGAAAGGATTTTTTGAACGTTGCTGAATAATCGATTATTGATTTGGTATAATCGATTGTTTTACGTAAAATCTGGAAATGATTTTTTGAACGTTTCCAATAATCGATTGTTGATCTTGGACAATCGATTGTTAAGCGTAAAATCTGGGATTGATTTTTGGAACGATTGGCAAACAATCGATTGTGGCTTCCTGACAATCGATTGTCACAGAGTAAAATCAGCAACTCTTAATTGGCAATTAGGCAACGGTAATGCCAAGTTTTTCAACTATAAATACAGCTTCATTTCAGTGTTTTAAACACAACAATACACAACAACTGATCATTCTATTACTATAAGCTTGCATACTATTGTTTATCATTTTATATTCATTTCATAAAGCTTTTGAGAGCCAAAGTCTTGTCCATAGTTGTTGTGATCTTGAGCTTACTTCTTTTACTCATATCTACTCATTAAGGAGTGCTTTGTTTGAGTGTTTAGTGTTTTGTACACTTGTAAGAGAATTGTGATTCTTTTGTTGTAAGGAACTTGTGTTTCCTTGGTTGAAGTCTTGGAGTGTTGTATCTCCGAGCAAAGGTGTTAAGGCTTGTGTCCTTAAGTTGTAGAGGTTGGTTAGGCACACATAAGCTTAACAGTGAAGTCTTGGAGTGTTGTATCTCCGAGCAAAGGTGTTAAGGCTTGTGTCCTTAAGCTGTAAAGGTTTGTTGAGCACCCGTAAGCTTGACAAGTTAGTGGAAAATCTCGAGAGAGTCTCTCGGGGACTGGACTAGCCACGTGTTGTGGTGAACAGAATACATCGGTGCGTACTTTATTATTTATCGCACTTATTTACTTCCTGCAATTTTTAATTCCGCAAAGTTTACGCTAATTTTTATTATAACGCTATTCACCCCCCTCTAGCGTTAAGCGTATTATCTAACAATTGGTATCAGAGCCCAACTCTCTGAAGACTTAACAGTTTGAGAGAACCATCCATGGCTTCTACTCGTGACTCTTTTGCAGGAATAGGTGAAGGTGATTTTAACATGTTGCCCCCAATATTTGATGGAAATAATTACTTATATTGGAAAAATCGGATGAGAATTTTCATCACAGCCAACAACTTTTATCTATGGCAAATCATCAAGCATGGTGATCAAATGACAACAAAAGTTGGGAAAGCCAAGGTAAGTGAATACAACACTAATGCAATAAATATGTTGTATAGCGCCTTGAATCAGGAAGACTATCAGAAAATTTCCCACTACAAAACCGCCAAAGAGATGTGGGATAAGCTGGAGGAAATGTATGAAATCATGCCTCAAAAAGCGGACAGCTCATATGATGAATCAACTGGCCAATGTCTCATGGCAAACGAAGAAGAAGAGGTAAGTACGTCCAACTCTCACTCGCTTGAAGAAATGCAAAATGCTTATAATAAATTACATAGTGAGTTTGTTGATGCTTCCAAGACTATTAAAGATTTGAAGAAAACTCTGTCGTTGCAAGAAAAAGATTTTCAAAAACAACTCTCTCTAAAAGAAAAAGATTTTGAAAAATTGGTTTTAGAAAATGAGAAGTTGAAAGAGGAAAACAAGTTTTTCGGAAAAAGAAGCGCCAATAAGCCCGAAAGCTCTATTAAAAAGTGTACGTCTTGCTTGCATCTCAAAAATGAAGTAGAAAGGCTTAAAGGCACATTAGATAAGTTTAATTCTTCGCACAAAAATTTGAATGATGTTCTTGATAATTTGAAGTCAACCAAGCATGGCATAGGCTTTAAGAATGAGCCTAAAGAAAAGGTTGAAGCCAAACCCCAACCACATAAGGCTCAACCTAGGATTAATAAAACAAATACTTATCCTAGAAATAGCAATCCTAGAACAAATGTGCATGCTAGACCAAATGTTGAACATTTTAGAAGACCTAGCAATGACTTACCACCTAAAAATAACTACCCTAGAAATGATGCATATTATAGGCCAAATACTAGAAGGAATTTTAAACCCTTCAGAGCACCTAGAAATGATTTCCAACGTAGAAATAATTATTCTACAAAATGCTGCTCATAGTAGGAGAAATGATGTTCATAAAGCACGCAATAGTCATAATGCTGAAAATAGAGTAAACCATTTTCGTCCGTCAAGTTACTATGAACCTAGAAGGATGCATAACCCCAACGTGACTTGTCATTATTGTAGACGCATGGTCATATTGCCCCTGCATGTTTTACACGACATAGACATATCACTCAATCGCATCACTATGATATGCCTAACCCTCAAGGACCCAAAATGGCATGGGTACCAAAAGATCATTAATCTGTTTTGCAGGTGTGCTTGAAAGGCTACAGTATTGTAGTAGATGCACCGAGCACGACACCTCATTGCATCAAGAGGAAATTTCGGTTAGTTATCCTTTTTGACAAAAACCGAATTGTTGATATGTGCTAGGAACCAATATTAACTTATTTGTTGTTAATTTGGTTCCCTTATTGTTGAATCTTTGATAAGCTTAGTCGTAATAGTTGATGTGCGTTAACAATTGAGATATCCTTGTCAACAATCAATATCAATTAGCTTTGTTGATTCATACGTTGAAAACGTGTTGTTAAATGACAATTGGTGTCAATTAGTTTACTTGTTAGTTATCTGCTTTTAAAAGATCAAAACTGTTGATATGTATTAACAGTTAGCTTGATAAAATCATTTCATTCATGATTTGATAATTGCTATCTCTTGTCTAAATAACTGTTAGTATACCGTGTGGTGTGTATTGTCTATTAGCATATTCTTCAAAAAGTTTTCACTCACGTTTTTGATGAATGCTATCATCAGCTTTGAAAAATAATTGAGATGTCTCATGTTTCTAACAATTGACAAAAATCCTTTTGTTAAAAATCGTCTCTTGATGAACACATCCTTTGGTCTGGATAATGGTTTGTATGTTCTTCAAAATTCGATGTATGGTTGATCTGTTAACAGTCAACACTCGTTTGTAATATGCTTTACTAAAAATAACAATTTGTATCACTGTTAATAAAATAACTTTTGGTACACGTGTTATGTCATCCAACAAATGGGTTTATCATTGTTTTATAACAATTGGTATATCTATGTCTTGTTGGTATGTCTTGATAAATTTCTGATTAAGGGGAAATAGATTGCATGAAGTTTACTATCTTTTTGATGACAGAATTTCAAAACAACTCTCTATATTGGCAATGTTATTTTCTTTAAACTCTCATGCCACTAATATCTTGCATTCCAAATCTTGTGGAAAATGATATCATAGAAAATATTTGTATTACTTTGGAGCAACTAATAAGTGTCATGCAAGGAATCTGTAAATCGCATTTGAGATATCATTGATAGACAAGCTTAATTTCTTCTTGGAGCTGCAAATTAAGCAAAAGAAAGAGGGAACTTTCATTTGTCCATCTAAATGTCGCAAGGAGTTGCCAAATCAATTCGAAAAGAGCAACACCAAACCAATGGTCACTTCAATGAATTTAGATGACCATCTTGACAGAAATGTGAAAGGTAAGACGAGCAATACCAAGAACTACACAGGTATGATCGTTCCTCACTTTACCTTATTGCTAGTAGACTTGATAAAATATTTAGCGTTTAATGTTGTGCTAAATATAAATTTAGGCTCGATCCGAGGTACGATGACGGGCTCGAAAAGGAGCCATGCCAATCAGTAGAGGATCATGAGGAATGCTCGCATCCGAGTTTGGTATCAAGTGGTCACTAACAAGGAAAGCATTCAAAGGCCTTAAAGGGCACGATAGCATACAAAAAGAAGGCAAAAATTGAAAGCGGAAATCAATGAAGTATATTCATATTCATAAAAATCCATGTACAATAGCCCTCGAGGGGCCCTTGCATATAATTACAAAGGCCTACAGAGGTTCTCTAAACCAAAAATGGAGGAACGATAGGATGTACATGTGATAAAACTCGAAAGCCCTGTCCATCCTCAGGAGTCTATCTCCAGTATCAGCATCCTCGAACACCACCCCCTCGAGCATGCATCCTCAAGGCCAATTCCCTCGATCGTCGCCTCCTCTAGGTTCCCAGATCAATCCCCGAGGGATTCCCGCCATAAAAGATGAAGAAGAGGAAAATGAGGGGATGTAGAGGAGCTGAGAAAAGAGATATAGCCCGCTCGAGCCAAAGCTTGAAGATTTGAATGGCCCTAGTCTCTACGGCCGGTAGTACCATTTTATCCCATAGGAGAAAAAAACCCAAGGTATGAATTGCCGCACTAGGCCCAAGTAGAAGAGTGAGTACCAGTGCATGGTCCGAGCGGTTATCTATATAAGGCGGAAACTGACTCCCTTCCATCATCATCTCGGGCCAAAAGCAACAGCTATGGCGAACCTAACAATGACTGTGGCAGCGATAGGACGACATGATCATGCTCGACAAAGGGAAGTCCCGGCAAGAGAACGCAACACAGCTACGGGAGCTCCGCCAAACGGCCTTAAGTCCATGAGCCCCAAGCATGATTTTCGAGGATAGATGAAGATGATAACAAAGAGTGGATAAATGAGCCAATGAAGGTACTAGAATAGAAAAAACAATACCAAGGCACCTTAATTTATAGGGGGTTATGAAACAGTTATCGAGGGTTTGGAAGATTGACCGGCAGACGCAATTGTTGTATTATTGAATATTGACGGCGGTACATTCCACCTTGGAGAGCGAGAATTGACAGTACGTTGAATGATGTTAAATGACACAAGTCTATCAGACATCCCGATTGGCACAAAAGCTTGCACTAACGATTTCATCATTGATGTAATGTCGCTATATGATGCTCGAGAAGTCAAGTGTCAGAATCACTTCCCATCACTTCATTCTGGGAAATACAGAGAGTATCTATGCGCGGCGAAATCAGAGGACTTGATTTCTTTCTATGAAGCCATTTTTGAAGAATGCCTGGAGACCTCGAGGACGTAGAGCCACGACTTAGTCCCCTCCTTAGGGGCTCGTTGAAGTCCAATTCGAAGAAGATGAAGGCCGAGGATGGAGCAGAAGGGGAGAATTCCAAGGTACGCGGCTAAGTTTGACAGAGCCGGTCTACCAACAGCCTACACTGATGCTTCGCGTCTAGCCATCGCGTCTCCACCCTTTACAATTAATATATGTGGTACTATAGCCGAGTTCTCCTCCTATTTAAAGGGAGCCCGCACCACTTTGTAACCATCTATTGTTGCTCCCAATATTCTCCTAAAGTGCAATAATCTCTCTCTCTCTATTTTTTTTTCTAAATCGCTTGTTCTTATTATCTCGAGGCCATTCTCATACTTATTGCTTTCTTACTTTTTCTTCATTATATTATTTGGTATTGGCCATAGAGAGCCTTATTTGATCATCTCTTACTGTTATCCTATTCTCGATTGCCCCTGATACCTCGAGTTCGACCCCAACATTGACCCTAAGGTCCCCATCGACCAGCTCCATACCCAGACAACAGGCTCCTCGATTTGGTTGCTGCCTCGTTTTAACTAGGATTTCATCGTTAAATTTCACACCCTTAGCATCATATGCTCTAACAACTAGCTCGAGAGTAGATCATGTATTTTTAGAACACCATATACAAATTTAATTTTCACTACCATTTTCACGGTAAACATATTTTTGGCCTCACGGTGGGAGCCAAGCTGTTTACCATAAATATTGTGATAACAACTAAATTTGATTTAGTAGTTATAAAAATACGTGATCTATTTTTTATGCTAGTTGTTAAGCCGTTGATGCTATGTGAAAGACATAGAAATGAGATAAGAGCTTGAAAGCAAGGTGATAACCAAACCAAATGGTTAATAATCAGGGCCTTGAGCTTGCCTGTTCGAGGGCCTCGAGGTCGAGTCTGAAGCTTGACTTGGAGCTATTGATGGGTGATTAACAGTCGCAATAAATTAGTGACGACTCTTTACGCCCAATAATAAGCAATTAATGAAGAACAATGAATATAATTAATAAATGAAATAATGAGATCAAGAGCATATGTTAGAAAGTAGAGAGAAATTTCTTGTCTATTTGGTATTGAGAAACTGATGTTTACAAAATAAAAAGGATCCTTTTTATATATGAGGGCAAATCCCAACATAGTACAAATACATTTTTTACAAAGATATGGAGATGTGATTGCTAGTTGATGTCACGATTCGGGTCTTAACTTAGCTCATTAGACTTTGTTAGCTCTAGTTATGTGCCTTGGGAACTCCCCACTTTTCCATCATAGCTGTTGATCTGCATTGCCCCGAGGTCGAGTTTCGATAGCCCCAGAGGATGAACCTCGAACCTAATATAGAACCTATGAAATATTCTTACAAGGTACTACAAAGATGAAAAATTGGACCTTCCGATTTTACCGTATACAAACTCCCAGGTTGACTTTTGTTGACTTTTAAGCAATTTTGTGTAAAGATCGTAGCTTTAATTATTCGAATTGAATTCTCTTATATTATTTAATGTTATTAAGTCAATTTTGGTTAGATTTGCACCAAGTGGAGATGAATTGTACAGGAAAAGCTTTTTCTGAGAATTGATTGATGGCTTTTAAGGTAAGTATCTTACCTAATATTATGTGAGGAACTACCCAATAGGAATTGGCTTGTTTGCACTATTTGATGTACGTGAGAGATGTGTATACGAGGTGATGTTTGTGTACACAGATTATATGTAGGAATTTTGCAATTTTAGACTCATAGGTTCTTACATTCATTAAAAATAAAATTGTCTTATCATGTTAAATAGTCAATGTGCTGAATTCAACCTTAGGTGTCTTATTTGAAATTTGTTGATTCAAGTTCTAAACTTAGGTGTCTTATTTGAAAACCCACCACCGTTCTATTAAAACCTGGACTTGATGAATAGCAACAAAACGGTTAATTTGAAACAAATAACACATAGGTAATCGCACATTGGGGGTGTGATGCACCCATACAATTAAATGTGTTTCTACATGTTTTGCAATGGTTGCATGCTTCATTTGGGCTTTACTTATTCTTCCCATTTTCTTTTTTCACTTCCACTCGTTCCTTTTCATCTCTCTTTTTCGTTTCACTTTTTTTTCTCTTGGTTTTTCTTCTATCATCTTATTTTCTCTTGTTGTTATTGGATTTATTCACAAAATTTATAATTGTATCCGATGAGGATTACCTATCAAGACGTCACGTGAATTAGATCATTTCGTAGTTCAAGAAAAATAAGTGTGGAAAGTAAAGAAACAATTTTTGGGAATTTTTTATATTTCATTAATAAAAAATCCTACACTTCTATTACAAAGACTTTAAACTACTCATTTTCTTGGAAGGGAAAAACTACAAACAGACTCAAAATAAATCAAAATACAGACTCGATCAATAAAAAATTAGGAATACATTAAAGCTTCAACTCATGGGGCCCGCAGGGACTCATTCAGCCTCGTCACGGGCCTATGTGCGAGATCCCCTTGTATTTGCTCCAAATCACTCATTATTTGGTGGACGAATTACACAAGTCTCTACAAAAACTGTCTAGTTCTGCTTTGGAGGTCAATCTATCTTTCTTAAGATGACTCTTAAGTTTTAGGTCTGTACATAGCTCTAGGGCTGTGGTATTAATAAGACTAATAATATCTCCATAGGTCATAAGTTCATAGGGTACCTTACCGCCACACCTATCTCTTATTTTTGATCTAACCTTTTCGGCAAATAAGGGGGGAAGACCGCTAATAAATCTGTCTTTCCAAAAATCACTATTGCAGTCAGGTCTAGTCATAATTTTGACCATAAACTGGTCTTTGTACCACCTAAAGTCACTTAGTCTAGGGCAACGAAGATTGTTAAGGATTTCAAGACTCCTATCTTGGAAGAGTTTAGGCTCTCCTACAAAGTGTTTGGCAATGTGGTAGAGCAGAGTGGCACAAGCATCCTCTCTGGTTTCAGATTCAGAGGTTTCCATATCACTAACTGTTTTAACAGTAGTAATAATGGTGGTTGCGTTGAGGATTTGAAGCTTAAGATCTTCGGTGACATAATTATCCCACCAATACCTAAGCATACCAGTAAAGCCAGCAGTGATCATGGCCGCTGCTTCTTTATCAGAAGAATTTCGCAGCTTGTAACTGGTAATACAAACGCCCATTTCGTGAAGGACACGATAGATTTGATGTTCGGCAAGACCATCAATATACCATTCAACGATGCCTCTACCATCATGAGATGATTGAGACTGGAAACCATCTTCCTCATAATGAGTATCAGGAAAAGAGGGACGACTATAATAGTTTCGCCTATGGGGGTATCTATCGGAAAGTTTGAGAAGAGAGTTATCATAAAGAGTTCTAACACTCCCAGAACTATTGGTGTTGTTCTCTTTAGTTAGTCGAGAACTGGACGCTTGACTAGAAGTCTCTTTTGCTTTTGAAGCATTAGAAACTTGATTAGAAGTTTCTTTTGCTTTTGGAGCATTAGAAACTTCTTTTACTTTACTTTCACTTGAAACATGAAAGTCGGCTAGCTTTTCGGTAATCTGTTCAACCAGTTTACCTGAGACAGAGATATTTTCGCTAAGTTTAGGAAACAATTCCCGGCGAAATTCAGGAGGCTTGAATATAGGATTAGGCTCTATCGTACTATTTGTACTAGGCCTAGGGATACTTAGACTAGGAGTTAGTCTAGGTTTTGTTTCTTCAATTTGAAGGGAAACAGAGTGCAACAATTTATTGGTGTAATTGTTTTGTTCTACAATTTTGTCTATGTCCGCATTAGAGGGAGTACTCGTAGGATTACTGCTTTTGAGTTTAAAAGGAGAAGCAGAAACAATGGTGTTGGAATGAGGAATTTTAATTCCTTCAAGAGGAGGAGTGACAGACTCAACAACCTTGTTGGTTTGAGTATACCACTTATTAACCAGAACTTGTAAAGACTCATTCTGGTCATCCAGTTTTCCAGTGATTTCGAACCACTTAAAATATTCAATATCACACTTCAAGCGCTTCATATCGGCAATCCATTGTTGCCCAAAATCGCTTGCTGGCTTTTAGAATAGGTAGCAGTGTACCATTTGACCCTTAAAGTGTTTTTGGGGTCAAGCCAGAGTCTTTTTAAAGCAGCAAGATTAGGGGTATAATCTTCCTCAACTTTAATGACGTGAAGACCAGGGTCTGAATTTTGCCTTGGAGGCGCCATATCAGACTCTGTGGGACTAGAGGGTTCCTGAATAGGTTCTTGAAACTGAGATTTATAAAAAACTTTTGGGATATCTCCCGAAAAATCTACCCCATCAACTTGACTATTAATAACAGATTTATTAATAGCAGATCTAAAGGAGCAAGAACGAGTAAATACTTCTTCCCGGGGGTTTGAAGAAGTAGAACCTATGGTGAAACTTCTACGAGGTTGAGAGTTCAGACATTTAAGGTCAACTGAACCATCGGAATTTTGGATGATTTGTTCTATTTGGCGATTCTCTGTATGAGAGGAAATGGGTTGAGTAATGGCTTCAAAGTGCCAATTAGTATTGGATAGAATGTCTTTCCACTGAAGAAGGCGAGGAACAAAGATGGTACTATGTTCATGGTTAGCTTCCATTAACATAGTCACACCTTTGGTACTCTCTATCCTTGCTTTCGGAGCAAGGGTAGTGGTCATCAACTGATAATAAACGCGGTATATAACAGCTATTTCACGAGTTTCGGATTTGCTGTTCATATTAAGAGTTTTGATATTAAGCGTTAATGTATCTAACACATTAGGATCATTAATATCAACAGAGAAATTAGGATAACAATTGAAATAAACAGGGCCTCCTGCTAATTTACTTTCAAGTGCTCCTAACAAAGAATCATCAAAGTTAAGAAAACGTGCATCACGTAAAAGTGCACAAACAGGAATATTAAGTCCTTTTCTAAACAAAGGCTTAACAGCAACTTGCACAAGACCAATATGCAGATAATTAAAACTAGATTTATATGTAATTATATCATGCTCATGTAACAATTTTATAACTTCTAAAGAGTTATTAATAGCAACAGTTGATTCACACGTTTTAATATTATGCTTTTTAATGAAATTAAAGTGACCTATCTGGTAGATTTATGAAAAGGTTCAGCAGGGATACTCCAGTTATCCAAATCAGACTAGGTCGAATTTTCTCACTTAGAAAATTTTAGGCACTATCTCTCTTGAATAATCTCTTCGTCTCTCTTCTTGTAATCATCCCTTCCTATTGTAATATCCCCGGTGTTCATGGAATAAAAAGCTTGTTTTAAAGTAAGTCTTTCACTTTATCACTGTTTTACTATTTTAATTTTTTAATCTCTCTGGTCCTGTTAAATGACACAAGTCTATCAGACATCCCGATTGGCACAAAAGCTTGCACTAACGATTTCATCATTGATGTAATGTCGCTATATGATGCTCGAGAAGTCAAGTGTCAGAATCACTTCCCATCACTTCATTCTGGGAAATACAGAGAGTATCTATGCGCGGCGAAATCAGAGGACTTGATTTCTTTCTATGAAGCCATTTTTGAAGAATGCCTGGAGACCTCGAGGACGTAGAGCCACGACTTAGTCCCCTCCTTAGGGGCTCGTTGAAGTCCAATTCGAAGAAGATGAAGGCCGAGGATGGAGCAGAAGGGGAGAATTCCAAGGTACGCGGCTAAGTTTGACAGAGCCGGTCTACCAACAGCCTACACTGATGCTTCGCGTCTAGCCATCGCGTCTCCACCCTTTACAATTAATATTTGTGGTACTATAGCCGAGTTCTCCTCCTATTTAAAGGGAGCCCGCACCACTTTGTAACCATCTATTGTTGCTCCCAATATTCTCCTAAAGTGCAATAATCTCTCTCTCTATTTTTTTTTTCTAAATCGCTTGTTCTTATTATCTCGAGGCCATTCTCATACTTATTGCTTTCTTACTTTTTCTTCGTTATATTGTTTGGTATTGGCCATAGAGAGCCTTATTTGATCATCTCTTACTGTTATCCTATTCTCGATTGCCCCTGATACCTCGAGTTCAACCCCAACATTGACCCTAAGGTCCCCATCGACCAGCTCCATACCCAGACAACAAGCTCCTCGATTTGGTTGCTGCCTCGTTTTAACTAGGATTTCATCGTTAAATTTCACACCCTTAGCATCATATGCTCTAACAACTAGCTCCAGTGTAGATCATGTATTTTTAGAACACCATATACAAATTTAATTTTCACTACCATTTTCACGGTAAACATATTTTTGGCCTCACGGTGGGAGCCAAGCTGTTTACCATAAATATTGTGATAACAACTAAATTTGATTTAGTAGTTATAAAAATACGTGATCTATTTTTTATGCTAGTTGTTAAGCCGTTGATGCTATGTGAAAGATATAGAAATGAGATAAGAGCTTGAAAGCAAGGTGATAACCAAACCAAATGGTTAATAATCAGGGCCTTGAGCTTGCCTGTTCGAGGGCCTCGAGGTCGAGTCTGAAGCTTGACTTGGAGCTATTGATGGGTGATTAACAGTCGCAATAAATTAGTGACGACTCTTTACGCCCAATAATAAGCAATTAATGAAGAACAATGAATATAATTAATAAATGAAATAATGAGATCAAGAGCATATGTTAGAAAGTAGAGAGAAATTTCTTGTCTATTTGGTATTGAGAAACTGATGTTTACAAAATAAAAAGGATCCTTTTTATATATGAGGGCAAATCCCAACATAGTACAAATACATTTTTTACAAAGATATGGAGATGTGATTGCTAGTTGATGTCACGATTCGGGTCTTAACTTAGCTCATTAGACTTTGTTAGCTCTAGTTATGTGCCTTGGGAACTCCCCACTTTTCCATCATAGCTGTTGATCTGCATTGCCCCGAGGTCGAGTTTCGATAGCCCCAGAGGGTGAACCTCGAACCTAATATAGAACCTATGAAATATTCTTACAAGGTACTACAAAGATGAAAAATTGGACCTTCCGATTTTACCGTATACAAACTCCCAGGTTGACTTTTGTTGACTTTTAAGCAATTTTGTGTAAAGATCGTAGCTTTAATTATTCGAATTGAATTCTCTTATATTATTTAATGTTATTAAGTCAATTTTGGTTAGATTTGCACCAAGTGGAGATGAATTGTACAGGAAAAGCTTTTTCTGAGAATTGATTGATGGCTTTTAAGGTAAGTATCTTACCTAATATTATGTGAGGAACTACCCAATAGGAATTGGCTTGTTTGCACTATTTGATGTACGTGAGAGATGTGTATACGAGGTGATGTTTGTGTACACAGATTATATGTAGGAATTTTGCAATTTTAGACTCATAGGTTCTTACATTCATTAAAAATAAAATTGTCTTATCATGTTAAATAGTCAATGTGCTGAATTCAACCTTAGGTGTCTTATTTGAAATTTGTTGATTCAAGTTCTAAACTTAGGTGTCTTATTTGAAAACCCACCACCGTTCTATTAAAACCTGGACTTGATGAATAGCAACAAAACGGTTAATTTGAAACAAATAACACATAGGTAATCGCACATTGGGGGTGTGATGCACCCATACAATTAAATGTGTTTCTACATGTTTTGCAATGGTTGCATGCTTCATTTGGGCTTTACTTATTCTTCCCATTTTCTTTTTTCACTTCCACTCGTTCCTTTTCATCTCTCTTTTTCGTTTCACTTTTTTTTTTCTCTTGGTTTTTCTTCTATCATCTTATTTTCTCCTGTTGTTATTGGATTTATTCACAAAATTTATAATTGTATCCGATGAGGATTACCTATCAAGACGTCACGTGAATTAGATCATTACGTAGTTCAAGAAAAATAAGTGTGGAAAGTAAAGAAACAATTTTTGGGAATTTTTTATATTTCATTAATAAAAAATCCTACACTTCTATTACAAAGACTTTAAACTACTCATTTTCTTGGAAGGGAAAAAATACAAACAGACTCAAAATAAATCAAAATACAGACTCGATCAATAAAAAATTAGGAATACATTAAAGCTTCAACTCATGGGGCCCGCAGGGACTCATTCAGCCTCGCCACGGGCCTATGTGCGAGATCCCCTTGTATTTGCTCCAAATCACTCATTATTTGGTGGACGAATGTCATCTCTACAGCGAATAAGGTGGTTCGAGCCATATCCTCATATGCTTGGCATTTTGTGACAATGTAGTCGGCAATACCTCTAATCCTTTCTCAAATCCTACCGTTTTCCTGAAGTAGTTGCTCAATTTGCTGGTTTCTGGCTTCTAGCACCTGAATGTCGTGATGGTTTTGGTTTTGCAGCTGTTGCATTTCCTCCTCCATCCGAAGCATTAGAGAATAACAATGTTCCCTGTTAGCATTAAAGTCCTTGGCTTGCGTAGCCGCCTCATTCTCAAGGGTGGTTAACTTTCTTCTCAAGTTTGTGATTGTCCCTTCATACTTTCTTTTCATTTGTTGCACAAACTGTGTCCTCCCCTCTGCATTCTTTGCCAATTGTTCCCGGACCTTTGCTAGATTGGCTTCAAATTTTTCTAGACCATCTTGACTCTCGAGTGCCTTCTTCCTTAGACTACTTATAAGACTTTTGTCTTCTCGGCTTCTTTTCGGGTTTTTGGCTGTTATTCTCAATTTATGGATTTAAGCCTTGAGGGCTTTGTTTTCTTGGGTTAGCTTTTTCTTTTCCACTTCATCTAAGGCAGCCGGGATACTTTTGGCAAATTCAAAGTCCCTGATTTGTCCTTCCAACTTACCAATTCTAGCCATATAGCTTTGTTCTTTTGCCAACCAGCCCCATTACTCTTGCGAGTCGTTAGTGAATTGTTGGATATAGGCTCTCTTAGCAGGTCTTTCAGGGATCTATGATCTTTTACCGAACAAATCAATGTACCTAGGGTCTACCTCGCCTCCAGATTGATCTCGCACCATTGTCTTAGTTTCAAGAAATCTACATTTATTCCACACCTGGAGAATGCTCCCCTCTCGAAATACGTCTTTTAGGCCCAGTTCAATGACGTGTTTACTCAATTTTCATCATGGGGGGGGGGGGCAGTTTGAAATCTTCCTAATTGGCGCAAAACTCTATGGGGAGCATACGGTTAGAAGCCCTGGATGCCTATTTCGAGGAGATAACATACTTCAGCTGATGTGCATACTGCTTCGGATACAGGAAGCCATCTGAACGCCCACTCAATTTAATTGGCAGTCAAAGAGCTCAAATGTGCGAACCAAGCTTCAGTACCCTCGGGGAATTCAATACCCACTACTCGGTTTTCAAATTCTTCAATGCAGCTTAAATAGGTCATACCGTAATTCATATACCCAACCCGGTGACAGAGATGCTCCTGTATCCACAACTTTAGTAGCATATTGCAACCTTGGATGAACTTTCCCACTTTTCAACAGATAGTCAAGGCTCGGTAGATTTCAGTTAAGATCAGGGGAACCACAGTGTTGTTTGCTTTCTTGATTGCAACATCCACCATTCCTATGAGACCCACTTTTATATTACCATCTTCTCGTGGACAAACCCCAAGAATGCTTCTGCAAAGGCCAAACCCCACCTTGTCTCCCATATGTCTTTATTTCCAGTATGGGTCAAACCAGTGTTTGGTGCTTCAAAACCTTGAGGGTTGCCATAGCGTTGATATAAAAATAGGAAAGTGCAATACCCCTCAGATAAGTTTCCATCCTGAATATCCCGACTAATACTCAGCAGGTCCAGAGATTTGTGGGGAGATACCGGTCTTGGTGACACCGGGTACAGACTTATGAGGTTTCCGATAAGGCCAACATAACCCGCAATTTCCTCTAAGGTAGGTGTGAGCTCAAAGTCAGAAAAGCGGAAAACATTGCGAGTTGGATCCCAAAAAGGTATTAAAGTTTCAATTACGTCCAACCTTGGCTTGATGTTCAGCAGTCTGATGAGACCTCCCAGAAACTTTACCATAGTTTCTCTACTGCCTTTTCCTAGATCAATCCACCACATGTGGAGTTGTAAGGAGATCTCTTTAAGGGCTGTGAAGGGTTCAATTTCGTTTGTGCCAATCTTGCACATTTATTAAGGTGATTTAATAACTCATTTTGACTCAAAAAAGAGTAACACCATTTTTCAAAATTTTATTTCAAAATAAAATCCAATTTTGCAAATACGGCCTTTCAAAACTTCGGGGAAGATGATTTTAAGGTTGTGTCTGCCAACGGGCTAAAAATTAAAAGAAAATGACCAAAGGTGGCTGTTCTTGCGAAAAACAGCCTTCTGGCGCCCTTTTGGGGACATTCGACTTATTTCGAACAAGAATGGCATCACCTTACTTATTTTTGATAAAAAGAAAATTTTAGTTGTTTTTTGGGCTATTTTTGCAAAAGGGAAGTTGGACCCCACGGGGGTTACCTACGTATCCGGTGGGAATCAAACTGGCGTAGTTCGGGCAAATTTCTAAACAAAACAACTATTCTTGAAAATATTTCTTCTTTTTTTCACCTTTTCTTTTTTCAATAATCCAACATAGTTTCAGTATCTTTTGGACATTGATTTTTTCAAAATGGGTAATTATCTCTCTTAAACCTCACATTGTTATTTTCTATTCCCAATTTTCTTCTATTATTCACAAGTCGGTCAACATGCAAATTCGAAGCAAATAAATGCATAAGTAGCAAGTAGGATGCATCAGGATGGTCCTTTCATTTCAGGTACACTTGTCCTAGGCAGACCCAACCCATGTGTTAAGTCTCTTAAGTCAAATGCATGTGATGCAAATAAACGTTTCTACTAGGGATCTGGCATGAGGTTTTGTTATACTAGGTTTTAAAACCTGGGTTTATTGTTCTAGACCTGGCTTACCCGAACGGACAGCTCGAGCTGAGGGCGGGGCGGCATACCGGAAATACAGAAGCTTCGCCGGATTTGCAACATGTCAGAACCTCATTCTATGATTTGGGATAAGACGCTAACAGAAATGAAGTCACTCGAAGTGCACACTTCCCAGATGATTTAGAAGACTCAGAGAGAAGGAGGGTTTCGCAGCAGTTTATATATAGTTAACAAAATATCAAAGCGTTAAAAGCATTTAGCATTTGGGGTCAAACATGTAGAAAAATTAGATAATAAATAAATCGGATCTTAACACCTATTCTAAGCTCGAATTCTTAAACCCTGAACCAAAGTTCTGGATTCGATGCCCAACAGAGTCGCCAGAACTGTCACACCTCTTTTTTTCACACCACCCCGAAGGGAGTACATAAGAGAGTTTTTCCACTTTAAATGACATTATTCGAAATGGGATTATTTATTCAATTTTGTTCAGAGTCAGGACTTAGGATAGGTTTGTTTCTGGTGTCCCAAGTCACTGATTCATTTTAAATCCCAAATCGAAGAAAATTCGACTTTTCTTGTAAAGTCCTCGAAACAGAAATTCTGAATAAGAAATTCTGTTAACCCGAGGGAAGGTGCTAAGCACTCCCAAATTCTGTGGTTCTAGCACGGTAGCTTAAACTATTACAATAGGCCTATTATCTGATTTTAACACATGTTTTAGCCTGTGGTGCATTTTAAACTTATTAACTACTTTTAATTATTTTTAAAAAGATTTCAACGTCATCTAATTATGACTTTAGACCACGCCACATGAAATGCACCCATAGTCCGAGACATATTTTATTTAACATTGTGAGATTTGGAGTTGCGTCACATGAAATGCGCACCCAAATTTAGAAAGTAATGTTGTTAAAATAACGTGCCTAAAGCTACTACGCGTTTTTAACTTTGTGAGGGCCATGTAAATTTGATAAATGGCACGCCGCAAAATCTAAGATTTTTAAAAGAAATAAGTAAACGAGGACATGCAATTGTCATTTCTAGTTCGGCACGGCGCGCCTCGATCTATTCTAATCAAGAGGTTTCTAAATTAAATTACGAGGGACATACATTATTCAATTGGTTATTATGGCACACCTCCAATTTATTTTGGAAAAAAGGAAAACCCATTAATTAAACTAAATAAAATCTCAAAGCTACTAACTAATTAGCAAACCTCGAACTAAAGAGAGCAATTAACTCCAGATCCAATTTCTGCCTACTTTCAAACCTGGGCCCGATGAGCCCAATAACCTATTGCAATTACCGAACCACTGCTGGCTTAAACTAAATCCTAGAAAAGAAGCCCAATTCGAAAAAATGACAACTCAAAGTAAGGACTCAGGATCGAATCCTTGTGAACCTAAGTCAATTCAACATAGAAATTAGGTTCCAAATTATTATGCCAATTCAAAATACGAATCAACTGATACTAAACCAGGAATATTGAAATTTATTTTTGCAAAAATAAACTTCCGATTTCAAATGGTCATACACATACTGCCTACCAAGTTTTATAATTTTGATTACTCCAACATGAAACGACCAAATAAACATCTTAACTCAAATTTTTTAGATCTAATCAATACGTTTGAAATCAATTTCAACTAGTTTCAATATTAATATGAACCTTAATGGACATGCTTACAAGCTAAGTTTGGAAAAATATATACAAGCCCATATTTAGCAACTCAACGAATTAAGATGGCCATCAAAGTCCAAACAACATTGATCTTCAGTAGCAACTAATCAAGTTCTATAACTCAACACATTATAATCAAAAGCAGTACGTTAAATCTTGTCACAAAACCTTAATGAACCTTTTACCCAGCATTCACTCAGATTCTTTAAAAGAAGCTAAAGGGATAGAGTCCATAGCTCATTTATCGATAAAAATGCAAGTCTACTACGACAAGTTCATCTCATACATAGATTCAGAAAAAAGAAAATTGAACTAACATTTAGTTCGTAGTCTAACTACACAATATTTAACATAGTAAGAGAAACAGGGGAAACCAAATTCAAGCGCAACTTTCATTTACCCTGGAATTCACTTGAATTACATGCTCATCAGTCATTCTTTACTTATAAGCTAAAAGGTACCTGGAAAATAGGAAGAACAAAGCAGGGTGATCAGAGGTAGAGCAACAGTAGAAAAACTGCAGAAATCATCCTCAAATATTAAATCCCAATCTCGAATTAAAACCCGAATTCACTCACTAATTCAACTCAAGATCAGTTTATGAAAACCAAATTAAGCCATTTTGACCAAAAATTAATCGTAGATAATTTCAGGAAAATAGAAAAATCTCAAGGATGAAATCAAAACCGATGGAACAGTAAACCTTTATCAAATTTTAGTAATTTTTGATTTTTTTGTTTGTATTTTTCAATATCGATAACTCTGAAATCTGAAAATCTGAAAATCTATCCTCCCCCCTAATTTTTAGCTTCATTTAGCAAAGACGTTATAGGCATGCTATTAGGGCAGCAGAAATAGTTTAACTTTTGCCGTTTAGACCTTTCTAATTTTCATTTTTGCTGCTTGGTCCATAATTTTCTGACTTGTTGGTCAAGTAAGGCTATTTTAAATTTCTAGGAAGCTTCCTAAGGTAGTTAACAAAAGATTCTTTAAGTTGGTTACCCAATTTACCCTTTGTACCCTTGAAATATACCTTGACGGACCAACATTGGTCAAATTCACCCAAGGCAAATCAGGCTTCTTTAACTAAATTAGGATTAATCCCTTTCTTTGGGTTTTTATTTCCACTGCCCAGTTCACAATCAATTATTTCCCAATTTCAACTGCCACAATTTAAAACTAATCAAAGCTTTCTCCAAAAGGAAACCCGAAAACCTTAAAATGCAATCAGAACAAAAGAAAAAAATGAACTAATTAACCTAGCAACAACGGGACATTTAACAAATCTATAGGCTTAAAAAAATCATGCAATTTTAAATCAATCAGAAACTAAACACATTAAACAGGACTGTAGAGTAATCTTGGGGAAACAAAAGGAACAATGAGGACAAAACGGGACAAACTAGAATTTAGCCAAAACACTGGTCAACTAGCAGATAAGAAAAGAGAGGAAGAAGAAAGACCACCAAGTAAATGAGACTAGAAACAAAACAAAAAAGGAGATAGAGCTCACCAGCCAAACTTCGAAATGACGCTTGGTATTCTGACTCACACAAAATTGATACCAGTCATTTTTCTTTGTTATAAAAGAGAGAGTGGAATCACATTTGTACTGAATCAGCATTCCAAATGTGAGAAAATCAAAACTCGATCGATGCATGCCGCAAAATTCAACAACAACCGGTTAGAAATTGTTTATGGCTTGAACTTGGATCTAAAATTCGAGTGGTTCTGGGCCAATTTGAAAGAAAACAGTTTGGTATTTGGAATGAGGAGAGTTTGGTGGTTGTTTGATGTTGATTTGGTAGGGTTTGGTAGTGGCGCCGCAACCAGAGAAAGTGGGCGGTGCTAGGGTTCCTAATTTTTTATCGGATATTTGAGGTACTCTGGCCAGATTTGAGGAAACGTGATCGGGGATTTGGAAAGAGGGGGTTGAGGGGAGTCTGGGTGTAATTTTGGGTATATTTTGCCGTCGGCCGCCACCGTGGGCGATTTCCGAGGGCGACGGGTAGCGGTGTGGGGCGACGTTACATTAGGGCTTTGAGGGTGTGAGACGGATGACTGAGGGGGTAGGAGGGGTTGTTTAGGACATATATATGTTAAATGGGTCCCTAATTCTGGACCTTTAGATCTCAATAATCCAACAATTGAGATTGAAGCTTTTACTAAACGGGATCGTTTGGTTATAAGGGGTCGTTGGACCGGTTCAAGGGTTTTGGCCGGGTTTCTGGGTGGTTCAGATTTTGTGGGGTTTTGGCCCAAAATTAGGTCTTTATTACGAAAACTCTTTTCCACTTCTTTTCTTCTTCTTTTTTCATTTTCAGATTTTTATTAATTGTAAATTAAAATGAAAACTTGATTTAATTCCAAAACTAAAATAATAAACTAATTGTTTATAAAAAATTAATTAAATTCTAAATTAAAATAGAACTATAACAAAATCGAAAATTAAAGAGTTAAAAATGTAAAATGAACTATTTTTGTTATTTTCTTTTATTTTTGTAACACTAATTAACTAATTAGCCTAAAAATATAAAATAGGATCCTAAATAAAAATGCAATATATTTTTCGTATTTTTTTTATAAATTAAATCAATTAAACATTCACATAAAAATGCGAACAAACACGAAGATTATGCAATAATTCTTGAAAAGCAAATAATTAAAAGGAATATCCCAATTTTAGGAATTCTGTAGGAGTAATTTATGCGAGGCAAAAAATCATGTGCTCACAAGTTTGACTTGCCTTACTCTTAAATTTACACATTAAATTCCTTGTTTATCAATTTGTATTGGATTAAATCACATATCTTTAAAACCAAAAAATAAAATAAATCACATATTTTCATGTGCTTCGAATCGTTCAAATATATTTTGAAGTGAAAAAAGAGCATTGTCTATTATGTATAAAAGTAATTAACTCTAATGGAAATTTTGAAAGATTTTAGATTTTATTATCAACATTCACATCAAATTATTATTTCCTATATATCACACGTTTCATACAAAAATTCGAGTTCGATGTTAATTTCAAGTACAATTTTCTTGGTATAAATTATAGCAATTGCAAATCATTCTTCTGTATATTTAATATAGAAAAAAATCAAATGTTTTCACTTTACAAAACTCTTTTTAAACGTATACATAGTCTATTAGGTGTAACAAAAAAATGAGTCTCCATAAATATGGGGCCTAAAGCAGTTGCTTTACTTGCTTTATGGATGGGCCCCCGTGAGACCTTTTCCGAAAGAAAATACGACAAGAACAAGTACTCATGATGTATAGAAGAAAGAGCAAGGAGGTGAGAGAAACTTTTATTGAAATTTAGATTAAAAAAAAGGGTCATTCTTTTTCGAACGGATCAAAAAGGAAATAGGTTCAAATAAGCTGAAAGGAAGGGAGTAACAAAAAGTTAATTTTTGTTGGTTTCCATTTTCCATTATAATAGAATAACAAAATTTTTAACTCTGGATCATTCTGTCTGATAAATTCTATGCTACCCTGGTCTTTTCAAGCAAGAACCGAAGACTTGTCCCCATTGATCTCTCTTCTTGATTTTACACATTCAATTTGACCATGTTTTGCAACATGCATCTCAAAGCTTTCAATCGTATGCTCCAATTCTACATTCTCCTCTTGTACATCAACCAAGCTCAAGTTCTCCGACGCGATTCATTCTCTTGTATTGATCACAAAAGTATATATAGAGTACAGAAAGGTATCACATCCTACCAACTATAGGACTGTACAATAATGAAAGAAATCAAATCCTACCAACTATAGGACTGTACAATAATGAGAGAATATTCTACCAATAATAAAAAGATACACACAATATATTCTAATACGCCCCCTCAAGATGGAGGGCCGGAGGACACGCCAATCTTGGACATCAGCAGAAGAAGCCAAGGACGAGATAAGTGCTTGGTGAGAGCATCAACAAGCTGATCAGCAGAGGATACGTGAGCAACATGAAGAGACCCATTCTGAACCAATTGACGAACAAAGTGATAATCAATGGAGATGTGTTTCATGCGCGAATGAAACACAGGGTTTCACAGAGGTAAGTGGCGCCAATGTTGTCGCTATAAATGACAGGAGCAGCCAAAAGAGGGACATGAAGCTCGCACAGCAGTGAATGAAGCCAACGGACTTCAGCGGCAGCAGAAGCAATGGCACGATATTCAGCCTTAGTAGAAGATTGTGCAACGGAACGCTGCTTTTTGGAGCTCCAGAAAATAGGATTAGGCCCCAGAAAGACAACATAGGCACCAGTTGAGGAGCGGTCATCCAGTTTCCACCCCAATCAGCATCAGAGAAACAAGGTCGAGGTATAGCAGATGAAGGACGTAGCCAGACTCCGAAGTCACGCGTCCCATTTAGATACCAGAAGAGGCGCTTAACTGCACCCCAATGAGTGACAGTAGGAGCGTGCATGAACTGTGAGAGTTTATTCACAGCAAGGAGATATCAGGACGAGTGAAGGAGAGATACTGGAGGCCCCCAAGGGCCTGTCGATAGGCAGATGCATCGGCAGGAGCCAAGCCGTCGGCCAGATGAAGGAGGGTGAACGCCGCTGTTGGCGTCTGAAAAGGGTTGGATTCCAGCATATTATGACGAGTCAAAAGATCAACAACATTCTTACGCTGAGAAAGAAAATACCCCTTGGAGCTGTGCAAAACCTCAACACCAAAAAATTAGCTTAGATCACCCATGTCTTTAAGAGAAAATTTAGTCCCAAGAGAGTCAATCACACGGTTCAAGAAGGCAGAGTCATTACCAGTCAATATGAGATCATCAACATATACAAAAAAAAAAGGGTTGTAATACCAGAATGCTGAAAGACGAAGAGCGAAGTGTCAGAGGTAGTGTTGACGAAACCTATGGCCAAAAGGCATTGTCGGAGCTCACTGTACCATGCCCGGGGTGCTTGTTTGAGATCATTAATAGCTTTCTGTAACATACAAACATAAGATGGATAGGCTTTGTCAACAAAACCCGGTGGTTATGCCATATAGACATCCTCTGTAAGCCTCCCGTGGAGAAAGGCATTGTTCACATCCATTTGACGAAGAGGCCAGCCCTTGGATACAGCTAGACTGAGAACCAAACGCACAATTGCCGTCTTAATAACCGGACTGAAAGTCTCCTGGAAGTCGACACCTGGTCACTGATGAAAGCCTTTCGCAACAAGTCGGGCTTTGAACTTATCCACATTACCGTCAAGATTTCGTTTGATACGGTAAACCCACTTGTAGCCCACAACATTCTGTGAAGAATCAGGTGGAACAAGATCCCAGGTGCCATAGCAGAGCATCAAACTCCAATGACATAGAAACGCGCCATCGCTCATCAGACATAGCACTAGACAAAGTCTGAGGTTCTGTAACAGCTGGAGGATACAGCAGACATACCAAACTTCTTGTTGGGCGTAAAGATGTTATTTTTGCTGCGAGTTTGCATGTGATGACCACCCTGAGAGGATGAAGGTGGCGGCATAGTGGGTGTAGCGGAGGCGGGGGCCGCTGGCGGTGCCGTAAGAGGCGCTGGTGGCTCGGGCGTTGGCGCCGGCAGTGCGTCCGGTGAAGGATCGCTAGTGGGAGCGGCGGCAGGTACTGGCGGAGGCAGCAGAAGGACTTCTAGGGTGACCGAAATGGGTACGGGTGGAGACTCGGGGTTAGACAATTTGGAGAACGGGAAGATATCTTCATGGAAGGTGACATGACGCGAGACGAAGATTTTATACGTTGAGGGATCAAAGCATAGATATGCGCTTTGAGTAGATGAGTAGCCGAAGAGGACACAGGCACGAGATCTGGGTTCCATTTTGTGTGAGGTGTAGGGCCGAAGCCAAGGGAAGTATTGACAGCCGAAGACACGCAGTTTGGCAAGGTTGGGGCGCCTATGGAAGAGAGACTCAAAGGAGGAGAGCATCGAGAGATTTGTCTTGGGAAGACGATTAATGAGATAGACTGCTATGCAAAGGCATAAGGCCAATAAATGAGAGGGACAGAGGCACAATGAAGGAGAGTGAGACCAGTATCGACAATATGACGGTGACGGCGTTCAGCATAGCCATTGCGTTGAGGTTTATGAGGAGGTGAAGTGAGATGTGAGATGCCATGGGAGGCAAGAAAAGAGCGTAAAGCTAGGAATTTAACCCCATTATCAGTATACAGAGTAATAATTTTAGTAGAGAAGTATTTTTCGACAATTGACCTATAAGTGGGGAAGGATTGTAAGACATCAGTTTACGGCGTAAAGGGAAAAACCAAACGTACTTAGAAAAATGATCAACAAAAATGACATAATATTTAAATCCTTCATTAGAAATAATAGGAGAGGTCCATACATCAGAAAAATAAGCTCCGGCGGAGCAGTAGAAGATAAACTTGACTCAGAAAAGGGTAGCTTATGACACTTATGAATCTTGCAAGAGACACAAGCAAAATCAGACACACTACTGGACGCTATACTGCTAGAAGACACTAAATGACGTAGGATTTTAGCTGACGGATGACCAAACCGAGAATGCCATGATGACGCAGGGAGCTTTTGTGCCGTGAGGGCGGACGGTAGACAGGAAGGCGCCGGCCAGTAGTAACCGTCGTTCCTACGTAGGCCGCTGACGAGTGTTTCCCACATGCCACGATCCTTCACCTGAAAATCAGTATCAGAAAAAACATTATTAACATTATTGTGACGACATAATTGAGCAACAGAGATCAAATTTTTACGAATATGAGGAACACAGAGAGCCCCAGGCAATAAAAGAGATAAATAACTGAAAACTTGGCCAGTATGTTTAAATTTTAAACCTTCACCGTTACCAATAACCACATCATCGAAATCAGTGTAAGGACTGGGAAAAGACATGTTGGCAAGATCATTGGTTAAGTGATGAGTGGCATCAGAGTCCAGGATCCAATAAGATGGAGATTGATGGGCTGTGTGAGCAGCCGGATAAGATGATGCAGCATATGCTGGCCGCGGCAGTGGTCCACCGTAAGGGGGTTGATTTGCGCCGGAAATAGGATACGACGGACAGCGGCGCGCAGAGTGGACAAATTCACTGCAGAGCTGGCACTTCCCATTGTACCCGCGATATTGGCCATTGGTGGAGTAACCACCGCGGCCGGAGGATAAACCACGGCTGCCACGGCCGCGCCCGTGACCACCGAAGTGGTTAAGGTCGGACTGCTGTCCGGCGACGGAGGCAGCCGACGGAGCCAAATCAGATGCGGCGGAGGTGGCCGGCGCACGGGCAGTTACCTGAGCCTCCATGCTTAACAACTTGTCATGTAATTCAGCAAAAGAGATTGGAGATTCACGGGCTTGGATAGCATTAAAGAGCTCCATATACGGATCATCAAGACCATTTAGAACCTTAATGACAAGATCCTCAGAATAAACAGTAACACCCAGGAGAGATAATTCATCCACAATCACGCGAATACCGTGCATAAAATCAGTAACAGATTTAGAACCTTTTACCGGATTATGGAGCTACTGTTTGAGAGCCATGATACGACACGAGCAGTGCCATATGTGCGCGCGAGGATGTCCCAGGCCTCTTTAGAGGTTTCCGCAGCGGCAATAAAGGAGATGATCATCGGTGTGATCGACGAGATGATGGCAGTGAGAATAAGATTGTCTTGGCGAATCAAGTAAGATATGCTGGATTAGTGGAAGTTACCTCCTTGTCGACGATAGTGGCTGGTGGGCACGGCTTCGATCCGTCCAAGAAGCCGAGGAGGTCGAAACCCGTAAAAAGGGTTCGGAATTGGAATTTCCACGCCATAAAATTAGTGAAATCCAATTTAAGTGGGATCTGAGCCGATGCATTGATGGCAATTGGCTGGAGAAGATCGTTGGAGGTCGTAGCGGCCATGAAGCGCGAGGCAGAGGAGGCGCTGATCGACGTCGAGAGAGAGAGGGCTGCCGGTTAGTGCAGCGGTGTCGCGGCAAGACGCCTGAGAGAGGAGGTGGACCGAGAAGGTCGGCGGCGGCGGGCTGCCGATTAGTGCAGCAACGGCAGCGGCGCGGGTAGGGAAGAATTAGGGTTTCTTTGGCGATAAGCCACTGGCGTATGACACCAATGTTCTTGTATTAATCACAAAAGTATATATAGAGTACAGAGAGGTATCAAATCCTACCAACTATAGGACTGTACAATAATGAAAGAAATCAAATCTTACCAACTATAGGACTGTACAATAATGAGAGAATATTCTACCAATAATAAAAAGATACACACAATATATTCTAATAATTAGCTCCTATTTCTTTTAAGGTTCAGCACATCCCTGTGTTATCTTCATATGCATTCTTCCATTTCCTCCTCATGGATTAATATCCATCGAGTAGTTGCTCAGAAAGTGCCCCATTCCTGTCTTGAAGGGCAACATTCCCTCCATTGCTATTATAGTTCCAATCTTTTTGCTCTATGCCTTTCATTAGACACTCATTCTTCCCTCTTAATCTATTTATAAAATCCTCCATTTTATTCAATTCATGCACATTCTTTGATAACTCTGCTGCCATAATTTCTTTCTCTTTTCCTAAACTGTAACACATGACCTCGAGGCTCTTCCGTGCTACCAAGCTCGCGTCAAGCTGACTCTTTAATCTTTCTTTTTCATCAATCATTGGCTCGTGCTGCTTCTTGTCCTTAGGCACGTTGCTAGTAAACTTAATATCGGTGTAACAACGCCTTAGTTTAGTTTCTAACGATCTCTTGTCACCAAAGAATTGACATTTCTATATTCGTGTCCTAACATTATCTAGGATAGTCATCATTGTTGCCACCCTCAACATTCTCAGGCCATCGGTGCTACCTTTGTTACAAGCATCTTTGTGATCTTGAATTAGCTTTAGCAATAACTTAAAATTTGCAGTAACTCCTAAAAGCAGAAAATAATGGAAAACCCACAATAAGAAAATATATCATTAAGTCTACTTAGGACTCTGCTTAATGGAGTACTTGATAGATGAAATGAAGGCCATGAACTTGAAAATCTCCCACCCCTTCCACCCCCAAAATAGAGAAAAAAGAATCTTGAAAATTCAGAAAAAATGGTGCCTAGCATTTTTTTTTCTTGGTTATGAAAATCGTAATTCTATTTTTCTTTTTTCATTCAAAACCGCGATAATCCACAAAAAAACAAGAATGGTACAATCAAACAGAAAAAGAAGAATATTAATTTAAGGTGTACATTAAGTTGTTGGCTTCATCTGATGAGTCCATACTTGTACATTAAGTTATTTTCTCCATAGCCCGTATAATTTGGAGGATTTAAGATGCATATCATTATTTATACTATATTATAAGTGTTAACATCCCAAAGGAAGATTGAAATACCAAAATGTCTGTATATAACTGAGTGCCACTATTGCCCTTCTATTAAATATTTTTGGTACAATAATTTTTGTCACGGCCCGAAATCCTAATTGTAAGGCCGTGATGGCACCTAACATCTACTTGCTAGATAAAGCAACATTAGCTAATTAATCAATAATTTTTAACAATTTAAAATCAGAACCTTAATATTATAAAACTGAAATAAACTAAACTAAATGTGATAAATAGCTGCCTAAATATAATTTGGAGTCATGAGTACATATGTCACTAGAATATTACAAATAAGGTCTGAACAAAATACAACTATTTTTAATACAAGTAAATAGTAGAGACAAAATAGAAGGAACTTCAGGGACCGAGAATGATGTCAAGTTTCCTCTGCAAGTCAATCTAAGCAAAAACTCATCTACGCGCCGATGGGACCAACACTAGGATTTATATAAGATGTCCAAAAGTGTAACGTGAGTACGACTAACCTTATATACTCTGTAAGTAGGAGACTAACATGGACGCATTAGTGACGAGACTATGACAAGATACTCGCAATAAATATGTATGAGTAATAACAACTGAATACAAAATTATAGATAAAATAGCAAACTCATATAGATGGGCCCGAAAATTAAGAATAGCATGTTTTCAAATAACATGTCAAATACCAAAATAAACTCTAAAGTAATGTGACGACTCGGCTTGGTTGTCGTAAGAATTAACTGCCTCGATCCCCTATTAACTTTATTTCTGCTAATTTGATTTGTCGGAATGTTCGGTTTTCAGTTTCGTAGAGTTTTGGAACACTTAGTCCCTAAATGAGAGCTTACGTGTTGGAAAGTTGTCCATAGTCAGAACAGTATGAAGATGGCCTCGAAATGGAAATTTGATGGTTCTGTTAGCTTCACTACATGATTTCCGGGTAGGAGCGTATCCGGACAGTATTTTCGAGATCCGTAGCTAATTTAGGTTTGAAATGCAGAAGTTTGGATTTTGAAATTTTCCAGTCCGAAAGTGAGATTTTTACCCAAGAGTCGGAATGGAATTTCAGAAGTTTGAGTAGCTCTGTAATGTTAAATGTGACATGTGTGAAATATTTCAGGTCATTCGGATGTGATTTTGTTGGGTTCTTCATCGAAAACGTTTTTCAGAAGCTTTTAGAAAACTTAGGCTTGAATTCTATGAGTTTTGGGTAATTTGATGTTGTTTGAGGTATTTTGATGATTGGAACAAGTTTGAATGAGGTTTTAGGAAGTGTTGGTATTTTTCTTTGAGGTCCCGAGGGCCTCGAGTGAGTTTCGGATGGTCAATCGGACCATTTTTGAAGTTTGAATGTTGCAGATTTTGGGAGTTCAGATGTTGCAGAGGTTAACTCTTCGTGTTCGCGTAAAGAGCCTTGCATTCACAAAGAAGGAATTTGGAAGGAAGGAATTTAAGCCTTCTCGTTTGCGTCTGAGGGATTGAATTTGCGGAAGGCTAAGAGTTTGTTCATCGCGTTCGCATAGGGTTGGTCGTGTTCACGTATAATGATTTGGAGTCCAGTGGAAATTGTTCTTCGCGTTCGCACACTAAGTCTCGCATTCACATAGGTGTATAAGGCTGAAGCATCACGTTCGTAGGGTCTTGGTCGTGTTCGCATAGTGGATTTTGAGTTCATAAATATTTTCTCTTCGCAATCGCGAGGCTTGTTCCACGATCGCGATGAAGGAACAGTCAGTGCTAGGAATAATATTTCAAAATATTTCATCCGCGCGTTTGGAGCTCATTTACGACATTGTTGGTCTTTTGAGAGCTTTTTGACATGGGTTGAAAAAGAATTCAAGGGGAATCACTTGGAGGTAACATTTTTGACTTCATAACTCGTTTTTACGTGATTAAAAACTTGTTTAATGGTGAAAATTTTGGGAAAAGGGGGTAATTAGGGCTTGAGTTTCAAAGACCTTTAAATTAGGATTTGAGAAGCTATTTGAGCTCTGATTTTTATGTTCTTGTTATATATAGACTCGTGAGGGTATGAGGTTTTTGAAAATATAAGTTTCATCCAATTCCGAGACGTTGGTCGGTGTGTTATCTTGGTCATTTTACCTAATTTTTCGCATCTTAGCTTTGAATTAAATTGTAGAATCAGTTGTTTGAGATATTATTTATGATATGTAATTGAATTAAATAGATTTGGGCCATTAGGAGTCAGATATCGTGGCAAAGGCGTGATTTCTAGTATATTTCAAGCCGGTTCGAGGTAAGTGGCTTGTCTAACCTTGTGTGGGGGAACTTAGGATATGGTATTTGGTAATTGAATTGCCTTATGTGTGAGGTGACGAGTGCGTTCTAGTGCAAGTTGTTGAAAATCCAATTTTTCTTAAAGTATTCCTTAGCATGTTCCTTTCCCTGCTTTACTGTATTTACTAACTGAACCCGATGTTAGTTAGAAGATCATGTTTAGTTGACTTAAATTGCCTATTTGATTAAATTGTCTTGATTGCATTATGTGCAGAATGTTAGGCTACAATTCACTATTTACTTATAAAAATTTGGCATATAATTTAATATTCTTATGTCATTATTGTGTATTTTCAATTGGGACTATAGAACGGCATTTCGGGAGATCCCCTATATGGAAGTTATGATTTTGACTAATATGTGGGATACAGAGAGATCCCTTGACATTTATATTGAGGGTACCAGGAGATCCTCGTGATACCAAGAGATACCTGGCATTTACATTGAGGATGCCAAGAGATCCTCGGGGTACCAAGAGATCCCTAACATTTATATTGAGGATACTAAGAGATCCTCGAGATACCAAGAGATCTCGGGTGTATACATTGAGGATACCAAGAGATACTCGGAATACTAAGAGATCCCCGGTTATTATTATTCTTGTTGCATGCGGTATTTCCTTGAGTTCTCCCTTTATTTCTATTTTTCCATTATTATACACTTATTATCTGTATAAACTCTTGCTGTAGATTCTCAATTATACCATTATCTTATCATGTAATTACTATTATTATTTTACCTCAGTAGGGCCCTGACCTTCCTCATCACAACTCAACCGAGGTTAGGTTTGGCACTTACTGAGTACCGTTGTGGTGTACTCATGCCCTTCCTGTGTATGTTTTTCATGTGCAGATCTTGGTACTTCTACACAAGCTTACCATCCTTGAGGCATGGAGAGCTTTGGAGACTTTGAGGTACATTTGTCGCATCCGCAGACCGAAGAGTCTCCACCTTTATTCAAAGTTGTTGTATTTGCCCTTCTATCGTATTGTTGATTTAGTTACTTTGAAATTAAAGCACTTTACTGTATTTTCTTCTAGCTTGTGTTCCCGTGAGTTTCCGGGTTTTGAGATAGTGTTGTAGAAGTTTGAGTTATTGTGATGTATATTCCAAGTGGCATTTTATTTTTATCTTTCATTTTGCTCAATTTTGTTATAAGTTAAAAATTCCGCAAAGTCTTGATTGTTTGTTTGCATTTGTTAGGCTTACCTAGTTGTAGGGACTAGGTGCCGTCACGACAGTTCACGGAGAGCGAACTATGGTCGTGACAAGTTGGTATCAGAGTAGACTTATTGCTACTCAGAATGGTTGATTTTGATATTATTTTGGGCATGGACTGGTTGTCCCCCCATTATGCTATCCTTGATTGTCGTCCCAAGATCGTGACGTTGGCTATGCCAGGTATACCGCGTGTTGAGTGGAGTGATACTTTAGATCACACTCCTAGTGGAGTTATCTCTTTTTTATAAGCTCAACGTATGGTTGAGAAAGGGTGTGCCGCTTATTTAGCTTATGTGAGAGATTTTAGTGTTGATACTCTTTCTGTTGACTTAGTCCCAATGGTACGGGATTATCCCGATGTATTTCCAGCTGATTGTCTGGGCATGCCGCCTAATAAAGGCATTGATTTTGGAATTGATTTATTGTCGGGCACTCAGCCCATTTCCATTCCTCCATATCGCATGGCTCCTCCTGAGTTGGAGAAGTTGTAGGATCAGTTACAGGAATTACTTGATAAGGGTTTTATTTGATCCAGTGTTTCACCTTGGGGTGTTCCTGTCATGTTTGTGAAGAAAAAGGATGGTTCTATGCGTATGTGTATTGAGGTTGAACAAGGTTACAGTGAAGAATCATTGTCCCTTGCCTCGTATTGATTATATGTTTGATCAACTTCAGGGCGCACGTGTGTTTTCTAAGATTGATTTATGCTCAGGTTACCATCAGTTGAAGATTCGGGAGCTAGATATCACGAAGACTCCTTTCAGGACTCGGTACGGCCACTACGAGTTTCTTGTTATGTCATTTGGGCTGACCAATGCCCCAACAACTTTCATGCAATTGATGCACATTGTATTCTAGCCATATATCAACTCCTTTAACTAGCATATATTGCTAGTTAAAGGTCTAAAACATAATCTCTTGAGCATAAGTCAATTATGTGACAAGGGAAATCTTGTTTTATTTGATTCGGATGAATGCTTAGTTTTTCGCCGTAGCGATTTTAAAATTATCCTTCGTGGTTTTAGAATGGATAACATCTATATGGTTGATCTCGAAAATTCTTCATCTGAGTATGTGAATTGTCTTATGAGCAAAGAAGATGATATGTGGTTATGGCATCGTAGAGTAGCTCACATCAACATGCATCTTTTAAACAAATTGGTTTCACAAAATTTAGTTATTGGTCTTCCAAATCTGAAATTTGAAAAAGACTCCATTTGCGATTCTTGTCAAAAAGGGAAGCAAACAAAAGCATCTTTTAAATCGAAAAATATTGTTTCAACTACTACACCATTGCAACTTCTTCACATGGACCTTTTTGGACCATCTCGCATTGAAAGTCTTGGTAGAAATCGTTATGATTTTGTTATTGTTGATGATTATTCTAGATTTACATGGACACTATTTCTTGCTCATAAAAGTGAAGCTTTTCATAATTTTAAATGTTTTCTTAAACGTGTTCAAAATGAAAAGGACACAACCGTCACTTCAATAAGAAGTGATCATGGGGGAGAGTTCGATCACAATCTCTTCGCGGATTTTTGTGACGAACTCGGTATCGAGAACACCTTCTCTGCTCCATGCACACCACAACAAAATGGAGTGGTGGAAAGGAAAAATAGGTGTCTCGAAGAGATGGCTAGAACCATGCTCGATGAGGCTAAGATTCCCAAACATTTTTGGGCGGATGCCATGAGTACCGCATGCTACGTTTTAAACAGAGTAGTCACAAGGCCAATACTCATGAAAACTCCCTATGAACTCTACAAGGGAAGGAAACCAAATATCTCCCATCTTAGAGTATTCGGTTGTAAATGTTTTATTCATAACAGTGGTAAAGATAATTTGGGAAAGTTTGATGCCAAATCCGATGAAAGAATATTTATTGGTTATTCTTCACGTAGCAAAGCATATAGAGTATTCAATAATAGAACCGAAACTGTGGAGGAATCCCCTCATATTGTGTTTTCCGAAAATAATGCTCGCTTGGCGAGAAAGGATTCTGGTTTTGAACTTGCAGGTAGCTTAAACTCAATGAGCCCTCAAGACAAAGTACAAGAGAAAACTCCTAAGGAAATTCAAGATGAAATCTTGGAACAATTATAGGAGGAAGCGCCACAACTGGAAAAAGAAACGAAACTGCCTAACGCGTGGAGGACAATCAAAGACCATCCTGTCGAACAGGTAATTGGCGATATTGAACAACAGGTAAGTACTCGAAAAGATCTTAAGAACACCTTAGATCATACTGCTTTCGTCTCTCAAATTGAACCCTCAACCATCTCCGAAGCAATTGGGGATGAATTTTGGACCTTGGCAATGCAAGAGGAGCTTAACCAATTCAAACGAAATGACGTTTGGGATTTGGTGCCAAGACCCGAAAATCATACCATAATTGGTACAAAATGGGTTTTTCGAAACAAACTAGATGAAAATGGCGTAATCACTAGAAACAAAGCTAGGCTTGTAGCAAAAGGCTATAATCAAGAAGAGGGAATTGACTATGAAGAAACATATGCACCCGTAGCAAGGTTAGAAGCTATTCGTTTATTGCTTGCTTTTGCCTCTTCTATGAATTTCAATTTATATCAAATGGATGTATAAAGTGCTTTTCTAAATGGTGTTATTCAAGAAGAAGTTTATGTAGAACAACCCCCGGGCTTTGAAGATTTTAAATCTCCCAATCATGTTTTCAAACTTAAAAAGGCGCTTTATGGTCTCAGACAAGCTCCCCGAGCTTGGTATGAACGATTGAGCAAATTTCTTTTGGAAAATGAATTCATTAGGGGGAAAGTTGACACCACTTTATTTGTTAAGCATAAAAACAATGATATTTTATTAGTTCAAATCAATGTGGATGATATTATTTTTGGTGCTACTAACAATGCTTTGTGCAAGGAATTTTCTGATTTAATTGTTGGAAACACGTTCTCAAGGCATTATGCTAAACAAATGTTCATATTTGTAGGTTTTGATGAATGACAAACTATGCGCAAATTGACATATGACGAGGTCCAAGCACAAGCGCAAAATTGACATATAACGAGATTCAAGCACAAGACAAAGATCGAGATTAAGTTTTATATGAGTCGGTATTTAATTGTGATCTTGATCCGACAACTTAAACTCAAGACTTGGCTTCTCTCGTAAAAATATTTTTTAACAAATCATGCATATTTAATTTAAAGCAAAATGATTTTAAATAATGCATATTTACTTTAGTCAAAATGATTTTTTAACATGCCTCTAAAATCTGGACTAAGATAATCGATTATGTACTTATGATAATCGATTATGTTCAAGTCAGCTGCTTGACAATCGATTGTGAACTTATGACAATCGATTGTGTTAAGGCAGTGAGCATCAGATTTTTCAAATCTGCATGACAATCGATTGTGAACCTTATGACAATCGATTGTGATGAGGCAGTGTCCATCAAAGTTTTCAAAGTTCAAAATAATCGATTGTGAAGCTAATGACAATCGATTGTGAAGAGACAGTGTCCGTCAGATTTTTCAAAGTCACAAAATAATCGATTGTGAACATATGACAATCGATTGTGTTGAGGCAGTGTCTTCCAGACTTTTTCAAAGTTATTAAATAATCGATTGTGAACCTATAACAATCGATTGTCAAGAGGCAGTGTCTAAATTGATTTTTCAATACTGATATATAATCGACTGTTAACTTAGTATAATCCATTATATAACTGGCCGTTGCCAAAATGTTTTCAAATACCGTCAGGTAATCGATTATTGATTTCCTATAATCGATTATTTTAATTAAAATCTGGAAAGGATTTTTTGAACGTTGCTGAATAATCGATTATTGATTTCCAATAATCGATTGTGTTAAGTAAAATCCGGAAATGATTTTTTGAACGTTGCTGAGTAATCGATTGTAGATTTCTGACAATCGATTGTTTTACGTAAAATCTGGAAATGATTTTTTTGAACGTTGCCAGTAATCGATTATTGATCTTAGATAATCGATTGTTAAGCGTAAAATATGGGATTGATTTTTGGAAGAACTGGCAAACAATCGATTGTGGTAATTTGACAATCGATTGTGGTAATTTGACAATCGATTGTCACTGAGTAAAATCAGCAATTCTTAATTGGCAATTAGGCAACGGTAATACAAAGTTTTTCAACTATAAATACAGCTTCAATTCAGTCTTTTAAGAATAACAACACACAACAACTGATCATACAATTGCTAAAGCTTGCATACTTTATTGCTTATCATTTTATATTCATTACATAAGCTTTTGAGAGCCAAATCTTGTCGAAAGTTGTTGCGATCTTGAGCGTATTCTTTTTACTCATATCTACTCTTAAAGGAGTGTCTTGTTTGAGTGCTAAGTGTTTTTGTACACTTGAAGGGAAGTGTTAGTCCCTTGTGTTGTAAGAAGGAACTTGTGTTTCCTTGGTTGAAGTCTTGGAGTGTTGTATCTCCGAGCAAAGGTTGTTGAGGCTTGTTTCCTCAAGTTGTAACGGTTTGTTGAGCACCCGTAAGCTTAACAAGTTAGTGGAAATCTCGAGAGAGTCTCTCGGGGACTGGACTAGCCACGGGTTGTGGTGAACCAGGATACATCGGTGCGTTTGTTCTAATTTATTTACTTATCGCACTTATTTATTTCCTGCAATTTTTAAATTCCGCAAGTTTACGCTAATCTTTATTATAACGCTATTCACCCCCCCCCCTCTAGCGTTAAGCGTATTATCTAACAATTGGTATCAGAGCCCAACTCTGTGAAGACTTAACCGTTTGAGAGAAACATCCATGGCTTCTACTCGTGATTCTTTTGCAGGAATAGGTGAAGGACAATGCTCCACCCGACCACCGCTATTCGATGGTACAAATTATACATACTGGAAGGAGAGAATGAGAATATTTGTACAATCAAATAGTTTTTATCTTTGGAAGTTCATAATGAATGGAGAACAAATTCCAACCAAGAAGGTTGAAAATGAATGGGTCCCAAAGTCCGAAGATGAATACGATGCGGATGATATCCGAAAGGTGCAAAATAATGCTAAAGCTATTAATTTATTATATTGTGCTGTAAATGTTGATGATTACAGGAAGATATCTTGTTGCACAATGGCGAAGAAAATGTGGGACAAGCTGGAAATTACGTACGAAGGTACGGACCAGGTAAGGGAAGCCAAAATTGATTTCCTAACCCATGCATATGAATTGTTTCACATGAAGGAAGGCGAAAAGGTCGATGAGATGTTTGAACGATTTTCAAAAATCGTAAATGATTTACATGCTCTTAAGAAGACCTTCACGGATAAGGAACTTGTCCGAAAAATTCTCCGAAGTCTCACTCCAGAATGGCGATCCAAGGCCGACGCGATTCAAGAATCCATTGGCATTTCAAATGTCACCAACGACACATTAAGAGGTAATCTTAAAACTTATGAATCTACTATACTTAACCCTCTTGTTGATGATCAAAGGAAGCAAAGAATCGCTCTCAAGGCAAGCACAAGCCAACCTCAAAATGATGAGGATGGAGACAACGAGTTCGGACTCGTTATCAAGAGATTTCAAAAGTTCATGCGAAAAGAGTATGAACGAAAGGGAAAAAAGCAAGGAGATCAAATAAAGTGCTATGAGAGCGGAGAAACCGGGCACATTAAATCAAATTGCCCAAATGCTAAAAAGGAGAAGAAACCCTTCAAGAAGCAACGAGCATACATATCTTGGGGAGGCGACTCCGGTGACGAGTCAAGTGAGGAAGAAGAAGCCGAAGCCGCAAATCTTTGTCTTATGGCACAAGAAGACAACAAAGAAGAGGTATGTCAAATTTCTTCCAAAAATTTCTTTTCCCTTGAAGAAATGCAAAATGCTTTTGATGAGTTGTATAGCGAATTTATTAAAGCTTCAAAAACTGTTAAGAGTATAAAATAAAATGCTTCATTAAAAGAAAAAGATTTTCAAAAACAACTCTCTTTTAAAGAAAAGGATTTGGAAAAACTGATTTTAGAAAATGAGAAGTTGAAAGAGGAAAACAAATTTTTTGGCAAGAGAAGCGCCGACAAGCCCGAGAGTTCTAGAAATTGTACTTCTTGCATGCATCTCAAAAATGAAGTAGAAAGGCTTAAGGGCACCTTAGATAAGTTTAACTCTTCTCATAAAAATTTGAATGAAGTGCTTGATAATTTGAAGTCGACCAAGCATGGCATAGGTTTTAGAAACGAGCCTAAAGAGAAAGTTGAAGCCAACCCCCAACCACCTAAGGCTCAACCTAGGATAAATAAAACAAATGTTCATCCTAGATACAACAAACCTAGAAATGGTTTTCATTAATCGCAACCTAGAAATAATCATGCTAGAAATAATGCACATTCTAGGCCAAACACTAGAAGGAACTTTGAACCTTTTAGAACACCTAGAAATGACTTCCAAACTAGAAACAACTATTCTAGAAATGATGCATATCCTAGAACAAATAGTAGGAGAAATGATTTTCATGATTTGCGCAATAGTCATATTGTCAAGAATAGAGTAAATGAATTTCGTCCGTCCAATTACTATCAACCTAGAAGGATGCATAATCCTAACGTGACTTGTCATTATTGTAGACGAATTGGACATATTGCTCCTGCTTGTTTTACACGACATAGACATAACATTCAATCACATCACTACGATTTGCCTAACCCCCAAGGACCCAAAATGGCATGGGTACCTAAAACTCATTAATCTGTTTTGTAGGTATGTTTGAAGGGATCAAGTGTACTATGGTACCTTGATAGTGGATGCTCCAAGCACATGACGCGAGACGAATCCAAATTCCTTCAACTAGAACACAAGGAAGGGGGAAGTGTTATTTTTGGTGATAACAACAAAGGAAAGATTATCGGCATCGGATCGGTCGGTAAGGATGAAATTTCTTCCATTAAGCATATATTACTTGTGAAAGGTTTAAAACATAATCTCTTGAGCATAAGTCAATTATGTGACAAGGGAAATCTTGTTTTATTTGATTCGGATGAATGCTTAGTTTTTAGACGTAGCGATTTTAAAATTATCCTTCGTGGTTTTCGAATGGATAACATTTATATGGTTGATCTTGCAAACTCTTCACCCGAATATGTGAATTGTTTAATGAGCAAAGAGGATGACTCTTGGTTATGGCATCGTAGAGTAGCTCACATCAACATGCATCTTTTGAACAAATTGGTTTCACAAAATTTAGTTGTTGGTCTTCCAAATTTGAAATTTGAAAATGACTCTACTTGTTATTCTTGTCAAAAAGGGAAGCAAACAAAAGCATCTTTTAAATCGAAAAATATTGTTTCAACTACTAGACCATTGCAATTGCTTCACATGGATTTGTTTGGCCATCTCGCATTGAAAGTCTTGGTAGAAATCGTTATGCTTTTGTTATTGTTGATGATTATTCCAGATTTACTTGGACTTTATTTCTTGCCCATAAAAGTGATGCTTTTCAGAATTTTAAATATTTTCTTAAACGTGTTCAAAACGAAAAGGAAACAACCGTCACTTCAATTAGAAGTGATCATGGGGGAGAGTTTGATCACAATCTCTTAGCGGACTTTTGTGACGAACTCGGTATCGAGCATACCTTTTCCGCTCCACGAACACCACAACAAAATGGGGTGGTGGAAAGGAAAAATAGGTGTCTCGAAGAGATGGCTAGAACCATGCTCGAAGAGGCTAAGATTCCCAAACATTTTTGGGCGGATGCCGTGAGTACCGCATGCTACGTTTTAAATAGAGTAGTCATAAGGCCAATACTCATGAAAACCATTTATGAACTCTACAAGGGAAGGAAACCAAATATCTTCCATTTTAGAGTATTCGGTTGTAAATGTTTTATTCATAACAATGGAAAAGATCAATTGGGAAAATTTGATGCCAAATCCGATGAGGGAATTTTTATTGGGCATTCCTCACGTAGCAAAGCATATAGGGTATTTAATAATAGAACCCAAACTGTGGAGGAATCCCCCCACATTGTGTTTTCCGAAAATAATGCTCGCTTGGCGAGAAAGGATACTTGTTCTGATCTTGCAGGTATTTTAAATAGTTTAAAAGACAAAGTACAAGAGGAAACTCCTAAGGAAATTCAAGATGAATTCTTGGAACAATCAACGGAGGAAGCGCCACAATTGGAGAAAGAAACGAAAATGCCTAATGAGTGGAGGAGAATTAAAGATCACCCTCTCGAACAAGTAATTGGCGACGTCGGAGAAAAGGTAAGTACCCGAAACTCCCTTAAGAACACCTTAGGACATACTGCTTTTGTTTCTCAAATTGAACTAACTACCATCTCCGAAGCAATTGGGGATGAATTTTGGACATTGGCAATGCAAGAGGAGCTTAACCAATTCAAATGGAATGACGTTTGGGATTTGGTGCCAAGACCCGAAAATCATACCATAATTGGTACGAAATGGGTTTTTCGAAACAAACTAGATGAAAATGGTGTAATCACTAGAAACAAAGCTAGGCTTGTAGCAAAAGTCTATAATCAAGAAGAGGGTATTGACTATGAAGAAACATATGCTCCCGTAGCTAGATTAGAAGCTATTCGTTTATTGCTTGCTTTTGCCTCTTCTATGAATTTCAATTTATATCAAATGGATGTGAAAAGTGCTTTTCTAAATAGTGTTATTCAAGAAGATGTTTATGTTGAACAACCCCCCGGTTTTGAAGATTTTAAATCTCCCGATCATGTTTTCAAACTCAAAAAGGCTCTTTATGGTTTAAAACAAGCTCCCCGAGTTTGGTATGAAAGATTGAGTAAATTTCTATTGGAAAATGATTTCATTAGGGGGAAAGTTGACACCACTCTTTTCGTTAAGCATAAAAATAATGATATTTTATTAGTTCAAATCTATGTGGATGATATCTTATTTGGTGCTACTAACAATGTTTTGTGCAAGGAATTTTCCGATTTAATGACAAGCGAATTTGAGATGTCTATGATGGGTGAGTTAACATTCTTTTTGGGATTACAAGTAGAGCAAATGAAAGAAGGTACGTTCATTTGCCAAGCAAAATATTGCAAAGAATTGCTAAAACGATTTGAAATGACCAATGCAAAAGCAATGGCAACCCCCATGAGCACATCCAATCATCTAGACAAAGATGAGAAAGGTAAGGAAGTCGACATCAAAAAGTATCGAGGTATGATTGGCTCTCTCCTTTATCTTTCTGCTAGTCGTCCGGACATCATGTTTAGCATGTGCTTATGCGCTCATTATCAATCGTGTCCGAAGGAGTCTCACCTAACTGCGGTGAAACGGATATTGAAGTATCTTGTCGGTACTGTAAATGTGGGTCTATGGTACCCCAAAGGTTCTTCATGCCAACTTGTTGGCTATTCCGATTCCGATTTTGCTGGATGCAAATTGGACCGCAAGAGCACTAGTGGCACTTGCCATTTGCTCGGTAGCTCTCTCGTTTCTTGGTTTAGCAAGAAACAAGTAAGTGTTGCGTTGTCCACAACCGAGGCTGAATATGTAGCCGCGGGGAGTTGTTGCACTCAAATCCTTTGGATGAAACAACAACTCTTGGACTATGGCCTAAGTCTTGATCATATCCCTCTTAGATGTGATAATACTAGTGCCATATGCTTGACGAAGAACCCCGTTCTTCATTTGCGAACAAAACACATTGAAATTAGACATCATTTTATAAGAGATCACGTTCTCAAGGGCGATTTCGAAATTGAATTTGGTGAAACCAAAGATCAATTGGCCGACATCTTTACAAAGCCCTTAGAGAAAGAGTCCTTCTTCCGAATTCGTAGTGAACTCGGGATCCTTGACTCCACGTTGATCTAAGTCATGCATTGCATTTTCCCTTTCACATGTTTTCTAACTTGAGCGTCGGAGACGTCTAACGTATTTTTGCAGGTATCGCCCTAAAGGCAGGGGGAATTATAAAGCTTGACGCACAGAATAATCGATTTCTCTTTTATATAATCGATTATCCAGTATCAATAATAGATTGTCTTGGCATTATTTGCCATTGTGAGATTATTATCTTGTTACCTAATTGATTATTCTATATTTTTTTGCTAATGGCAAAAGGGGGAAGATAACGGGTATGCACTCTCAATTATTATCGGCATAAATTGAGGGGGAACAAATTGCATATCTATATACTTGTTGCAAATCTTTACTTGTCTTGAATCGTCATTATGAATTGCCTAATATGCATATCCCGCTTAAAGTTCGCCATTATCAAAAAGGGGGAAATTGTTGGAAACACGTTATCAAGGCATTATACTAAACATGTGTTCATATTTGTAGGTTTTGATGAATGACAAACTATGCGCAAATTGACATATGACGAGGTCCAAGCACAAGCGCAAAATTGACAAATAACGAGATTCAAGCACAAGACAAAGATCGAGATTAAGTTTTATATGAGTCGGTGTTTAATTGTGATCTTGATCCGACAACTTAAACTCAAGACTTGGCTTCTCTCGTAAAAATATTTTTTAACAAATCATGCATATTTAATTTAAAGCAAAATGATTTTAAATAATGCATATTTACTTTAGTCAAAATGATTTTTTAACATGCCTCTAAAATCTGGACTAAGATAATCAATTATGTACTTATGATAATCGATTATGTTCAAGTCAGCTGCTTGACAATCGATTGTGAACTTATGACAATCGATTGTGTTAAGGCAGTGAGCATCAGATTTTTCAAATCTGCATGACAATCGATTGTGAACCTTATGACAATCGATTGTGATAAGGCAGTGTCCCTCAAAGTTTTTCAAAGCTCAAAATAATTGATTGTGAAGCTAATGACAATCGATTGTGAAGAGACAGTGTCCATCAAATTTTTCAAAGTCACAAAATAATCGATTGTGAACATATGACAATCGATTGTGTTGAGGCAGTGTCTTCCAGACTTTTTCAAAGTTATTAAATAATCGATTGTGAGCCTATAACAATCGATTGTCAAGAGGCAGTGTCTAAATTGATTTTTCAAGACTGATATATAATCGACTGTTAACTTAGTATAATCGATTGTATAACTGACCGTTGCCAAAATGTTTTCAAATACCGTCAGGTAATTGATTATTGATTTCCTATAATCGATTGTTTTAATTAAAATCTGGAAAGGATTTTTTGAACGTTGCTGAATAATCAATTTTTGATTTCCTATAATCGATTGTGTTAAGTAAAATCCGGAAATGATTATTTGAACGTTGTTGAGTAATCGATTGTAGATTTCTGACAATCGATTGTTTTACGTAAAATCTGGAAATGATTTTTTTGAACGTTGCCAGTATTCGATTATTGATCTTAGATAATCGATTGTTAAGCGTAAAATCTGGGATTGATTTTTGGAAGAACTGGCAACCAATCGATTGTGGTAATGTGACAATCGATGTCACTGAGTAAAATCAGCAATTCTTAATTGGCAATTAGGCAACGGTAATACAAAGTTTTTCAACTATAAATACAGCTTCAATTCAGTCTTTTAAGAATAACAACACACAATAACTGATCATACAATTGCTAAAGCTTGCATACTTTATTGCTTATCATTTTATATTCATTACATAAGCTTTTGAGAGCCAAATTCTTGTCGAAAGTTGTTGCGATCTTGAGCGTATTCTTTTTACTCATATCTACTCTTAAAGGAGTGTCTTGTTTGAGTGCTAAGTGTTTTTGTACACTTGAAGGGAAGTGTTAGTCCCTTGTGTTGTAAGAAGGAACTTGTGTTTCCTTGGTTGAAGTCTTGGAGTGTTGTATCTCCGAGCAAAGGTTGTTGAGGCTTGTGTCCTCAAGTTGTAATGGTTTGTTGAGCACCCGTAAGCTTAACAAGTTAGTGGAAATCTCGAGAGAGTCTCTCGGGGACTGGACTAGCCACGGGTTGTGGTGAACCAGGATACATCGGTGCGTTTGTTCTAATTTATTTACTTATTGCACTTATTTATTTCCTGCAATTTTTAAATTCCGCAAGTTTACGCTAATCTTTATTATAACGCTATTCACCCCCCCCCCCTCTAGCGTTAAGCATATTATCTAACATTAATGACAAGCGAATTTGAAATGTCTATGATGGGTGAGATAACCTTCTTTTTGGGGCTGCAAGTAAAGCAAATGAAAGAAGGAACCTTCATTTGTCAAGCTAAATATTGCAAAGAATTGCTAAAACGATTTGAAATGAGCAACGCAAAAGCAATGGCCACCCCCATGAGCACATCCGACCATCTAGCCAAAGATGAGAAAGGTAAGGAAGTCGACACCAAGAAGTATCGAGGTATGATTGGATCTCTCCTTTATCTTACTGCTAGTAGACCGGAAATCATGTTTAGCGTGCGCTTATGCGCTCGTTATCAATGATGTCCTAAGGAGTCTCACCTAACTGCGGTGAAACGGATATTGAAGTATCTCGTTGGTACTGTAAATGTGGGTCTATGGTACCCCAAAGGTTCTTCATGCCAACTATTTGGCTATTCCGATTCCGATTTCGCTGGATGCAAATTGGACCGCATGAGCACTAGTGGCACTTGCCATTTGCTCGGTGCTCTCTAGTTTCTTGGTTTAGCAAGAAACAAGTAAGTGTTGCGTTGTCCACAACCGAGGCTGAATATGTAGCCGCGGGGAGTTGTTGCGCTCAAATCCTTTGGATGAAACAACAACTCTTGGACTATGGCCTAAGTATCGATCATATCCCTCTTAGATGTGATAATACTAGCGCCATATGCTTGACGAAGAACCCCATTCTTCATTCAAGAACAAAACACATTGAAATTAGGCATCATTTTATAAGAGATCACGTTCTCAAAGGTGATGTCGAAATTGAATTTGTTGAATCCAATGATCAATTGGCCGACATCTTCACAAAACCTTTAGAGAAAGAGTCCTTCTTCCGAATTCGTAGTGAACTCGGGATTCTTGACTCCACATTGATCTAAGTCATGCATTGCATTTTCCCTTTCACATGATTACTAACTTGAGCATCGGAGGCGTCTAACGTATTTTTGCAGGTATCGCCCTAAAGGCAGGGGGAATTATAAAAGATTGGTGCAGAATAATCGATTCCTCTTCAGAATAATCGATTTCTCTTTATTATATAATCGATTATCAAGTATCACTAATCGATTATGTTGACATTATTTGTTTTATTATTCCTTTTATGAAATTGCAATTCTAGTTAATCAATAAACAAGTTATTTGCTTATTCTTTTTTTGCTAATGTCAAAAGGGGGAAGAATAAGGGATATGCACTTAATATTTATTGGCATAAATTGAGGGGGAATTCATATGTTGAGGGGGAACTAATTGCATATATATATATATATATATATATATATATATATATATATATACTTGTCTTGGATCGTCATTATGAATTACCTAATATGCATATCCCGATTAAGGTTTGCCATTATCAAAAAGGGGGAAATTGTTGAAACACGTTCTCAAGGCACTAAACTAAACGTGTGTTCATATTTGTAGGTTTTGATAAATGACAAACGATGCGAAATTGACATATGACGAGGTCCAAGCACAAGCGCGCAAATGTCACGTAACGAAGTTCAAGCACAAGACAAACAAAGATCAAGTTTAAACAAAGTTATACATGAGTCGCTCTTTAATTGTGATCTTGATCCGACAATTTAACTCAAGACTTGGCTTCTCTCGTAAAAACATTTTTATCAAATCATGCATATTTAATTTAGAGCAAAATGATTTTAAATCATGCATATTTATTTTAGCAAAATTATTTTTAAACATGCCTCTAAAATCTGGACAAAGATAATCGATTATGTACTTATGATAATCGATTATGTTAAGGCAGTGTCCATCAGATTTTTGAAATCTGCATGACAATCGATTGTGTACCTTATGACAATCGATTGTGTTAAGACAATGTCCATCAAATTTTTCAAAGGTACAAAATGATCGATTGTGAACCTTATGACAATCGATTGTGTTGAGGCAGTGTCTATAAGATTTTTCAAAGATAGAAAATAATCGATTGTGAACCTTATGACAATCGATTGTGTTGAGGCAGTGTCTATTAGATTTTTCAAGACTGAAAAATAATCGATTGTCCATATAGCATAATAGATTATGTAAATGACCGTTGCCAAAATATTTTCAAACTCCGTCAGATAATCGATTATAGGATTTTAGTAATCGATTGTTTGAAGTAAAATATGAAAAAGATTTTTTGAACGTTGCCAAGTAATCGATTGTATATTTCTGATAATCGAGTGTTTAAGTAAAATCTGGAAATGATTTTTTGAACGTTGCCAGTAATCGATTATACGTCTTAGATAATCCATTATGCTGCGTAAAATCTGGGAATGATTTTTGGAACGATTGGTAAACAATCGATTGTGCCAATTAGACAATCGATTGTCGTAGCACAAAATCAGCAATTCTTAATTGGCAATTAGGCAACGGTTATGCATGTTTTTGACACTATAAATACATCTTCAAATCAGTCCTCTAAACACAACAACTGATCATATTATTGCTAAAGCTTGCATACCCTCTTATTCATCATTTTCTATTCATTACATAAGTTTTTGAGAGCCAAATTCTTGACGAAAGTTGTTGCGTTCTTGAGCGTATTTATTTTACTCATATCTACTCTTAAGGAGAGTCTTGTTTTGAGTGCAAAGTGTTTTTATACACTTGAAGGGAAGTGTTAATCCCTTGTATTGTAAGAAGGAACGTTGTGATTCCTTTGGTTGAAGTCTTGAAGTGTTGTATCTTCGAGCAAAGGTTGTTGAGGCTTGTGTGACTCAAGTTCTCAGTTTGTAACGGTTTGTTAAGCACCCGTAAGCTTAACGAAGTTAGTGGAGATCTCGAGATAGTCTCTCGGGGACTGGACTAGCCACGGGTTGTGGTGAACCATGATAACATCGGTGCGTTCGTTCCTTATTATTTACTTATTGCACTTATTTCATTCCTGCAATTTTTAAATTCCGCAAGTTTACGCTGTTTTTTATTATAATGCTATTCACCCCCCCTCTAGCGTTAAGCGTATATTCTAACAACAACCTCTAGAGTTAGTTGTACTGAGGATGAAATACAGCTTTTCCAATCCTTAGCTGCATATCAACTCTATCTACGATAAGAGCCCGTCAAATTGGATACCTCAACCTGGAGGCATGAATCCATTGCCCCGATGATGGGACATTAGTACAAAGAAATGTACTAAGTATCTAAGGCAAATAAAATATGAATAACTTAACTACAACTGAACAGACATGTATGTATAATATACCGAATGAAATCTGGTGGGTGAATGACATCCCAGAATCATACAAACCTACTTGACTTGTAACATATCAAAGTATTAAATTATCCAATTTGCCATACAAAGGTGTAGGCTGAAAAGGGAAGGCTCTAATGGTCGAGAACATTTAATGTCATATATATATCTAATTCATGTTATGATATACATGAACTTGTTCCCATATGCTATCTGTAACGAAAAAAATTATATTATGGAACTCCGTCTATAATCTTCTTCTAGCCATCACACCTTATATTTTAATACTTATCTCAAACAAATCAAACATAAGGCTACATTGAAACATAAAATTGGCACTTACGCATTTCATAAGAGACCGTCCGCAAGGATCAATCATAAACATGAATAACCTTTGGCTCATACGTGTAGCGTAGTAGACTGCCCATACGGCTCATAATAATGAGGTCTAGCTATATGGGCAACTGAGACCATCCATCCATAACCAACCTTCATTATGCACCTAAGCGTTCATAGACCGTCCATAGGGATTCACTGTACACCTACGTGTTCATAGATCGTCCGTATGGATCATGTCTTAGACATATTCATTTCATATCACGCATGTATACATCATTCAATCAATAATAGATAAACTTGTATTCATAAACATACAAATTCGCGAGTAACTTGTTACAATAACCAATCCTTATTTCTTAGCAACTTTCTACGGCATCCTTCGTACTCTATTTTTTTTTTTGAGTATAACTGTTATATTTCATTGATATTAAACAATATGAACATCATAGAGCTCTATAGTAGTAGCTTGAACTAGCTACTACTCATTTACAAACTATCATCTATACTATCATAGCTATCTAGACACAAATGTCATTACAGTATAGGGATATCTAAATGCTATAACTAAGGAAAGCAATTAAGCTGCAGCAAGCCAGTCTGCCAACATTTTCATTTCCTGCCTCGAATATGTATAAGTTATGCAACTTCTCTGCAAATCAGTTCCTCTACAAAAGCAGTCCCTTCAAATCGAATGTTATACCTTACTCTCCAGATGAGGGCAACAGTAGGGACAAAAGCAGAAGCTGTAATAGCATTTTGACACAATCTGCTTTTTGCTTTGCTGCAAATCCAGTGAAGTTCTGTTTCCCAATTACCAACAGTTCTGGAATGCCTCAGCCAGCAACAGATTCTGGTCCACAGTCTGTTAGTAATTGATCACTCAAAGAATAGGTGATTAAAGTCTTCAACATTTTGATTGCAAAACACACAAGTTGCTGGGACTTGTATGCCATAGTTCTGCAGTCTGTCAACTGTAGAAAATCTGTGTTGAGCAGCTAGCCATACAGTGAACTTGTGTCGAGGTTGGATATTAGTGATCAGCATCAAGTTCTTCCACTCAACCCTATTGAAGCTGGGGAGCATTGTGAGGTATAGTTTCTGAATATGGAACTTATCCAGTCTACATACACTTAGCAATCTGCCAAATAGATCCCCCTGAAGCTTCTGGCTCTCCAGTATCATTGTTATGCTTTCCAGTATCTTCCTGACAACCCAAGAAGCTGATTTTGGAATGTTTACTGTTGCAATGTCACCCTGTTTGATGTCTTAAGAGTGAACCCATCTAACCTAAAGACAATCTTTCTTCCTAGACAAGTCCCATAGCAATTTAGTAATGGCTGCTTTGTTCCACGCAGTCAAGTCTAGAATGTTGAGACCTGCAGCTGAGATTGGTCTGCACACACTTTTTCCCAAGCAACCAGTGCCCTTTTGGACAGATTAGCAGTGCCAGTCCACAGGAATGTTCTGCATATTGCTTCAATGGCTTTCAATACTTTCTTGGGTAAAATGAATACTTGTGCACAATAAGTCTGAATACCAAACACCACGGCTTTGATCAATTGGCTTCTCCCTGCATAAGATAGTAACTTAGCTGACCAGCAAGTAATTTTATCTGTTATCTTTTCTATCAGGGGAAAATAATGATGGATAGCCAGTTTTTTTGAATCAAGTGGTATCCCCAAGTGCTTGAAAGGAAGTTGGCCTTCAGTGAATCCTAAAGTTTCAATTATTTCTTCTCTGGCACTCTGCTGCACACCACCCAGGTAAAATGCACTCTTGCTAATATTTTCCTGAAGTCCAGATGCTTCAAAAAACTGAAGGAAATCTTTCTGTAAGATCTGGATAGATATAATATCAGCTCGACAGAACATAAGGAGGTCATCAGCAAAACAAACATGAGAACAATTGAGTTTCCTCCATTTGGGATGGAAGTTGAAGTTCCCATCCATGTGTAACTTTTTCAGGATCCTGTTCAGGTACTCCATAGCCAATACAAACAAATATGGTGACATAGGGTCACCCTGTCTTATGCCTCTCTTAGCAGTGAATGGCTTAGTTAATCCACCATTCATTACTAGGGAGTAGGAGACAAAGGTGACAAAAGCCATAATCCAGTGAATAAATTTTTTCTGGGAAGCCTAAGTCAATAAGAATCTACTTGAGCAAGCTCCATTCCAAAGTGTCATATGCCTTCCTCAAATCCACCTTGAGCACACATCTGGGGGATACACCTTTTCTTGAATAACCCTTGAATATTTCATGCCTTAGCAAGATATTATCAACAATACTTATCCGTTCAATAAAAGCAGATTGAGCTGGTCCAACTAATTCCCCAATGACAGATTTCATCCTCCTAGTAATAACTTTGGAGATGATTTTATGATAGTAGTACAGCAAGCAATAGGTCTATAGTCTTTAACAGTAGCAGGTTCTTTGACTTTAGGAACAAGTGCAATGGCAGTGGTGTTTATCATGTGAGGCATTTTGCATGTAGAAAAGAATTCTTTTGTAGCAGCTAGAATATCACCCTTCACCATCTCCTAGTTTTTAGTAAAGAATTCCACTGGAAAGCCATCTATTTCTGGGGCTTTATCTTTAGGCATCTCCTTAAATTTTCTGTGATCTCTTCCAATGTAACCTCCTTAATTAATATTCTTTGTTGTGCTAGAGTTAAGCACTGTCCCTCTTTAATAATATCAGAATTGACAAAAGGGAGTTCAGCAGCACACTCCCCCATCAATGATTGGAATACCTTTATAAACTCATGTTCCACAGATAAACGGTAGCAAGTTTCAAACCTGTATCAGCATAGATGGATGTGATGTTGTTCTGGCATGTTCTAATATTCCACTGTGCATGAAAATACTTTGTGTTAGCATCCCCACACTCAAACCAGCAAGCCTTGTATTTCTGCCTCAGAATTTGTTCCTCCACACAACTCCACTTCTCAATTTCTTCAAGTTCTGCTTTTTCCTTAGTAAATAATGACTGTGTTAGTGGACTGTTCTGCAGTTGAGTTTGAATAATACCCAATTTCTCCCTTTCCTGAATAGGTTTCTTCTTGTATGAGGCCATATGAACATTTGTCTCCTTTAAATGTTTTTTCATGGCCTTCAATTTTTTCGATATCTGCTGCATAGGTATTCCTTCACATTCCTGCCCCCAAACCTGCTGTAGAATGCTATGAAATTGAGGTTGTTCCATAATATCTAGGTAGAGTCTGAAAGGTTTAGGGTGCAGTGGTTTTTGATCTCCAAATTTGATAAGAATAGGGGGAAGATCAGAGACTGGGGGATTCATGAAGTCAGCTTCCAGGTGCCCATACTGTTGTAACCACTGAAAATTGCCCAGAGCCCAATCAATTTTACTATAAACTCTAGTAGAAGTACCTTGCTTATTGGTCCAAATGTAGCGCCAACCTTTGACTCTAAGAGTAGTAAGTTGAAGGTCAGTGATAGCATCTTTGAAATCTTTGACTTCAGCATCAGTAACTGGAGAGCCAATTCTTTCATCAGTACTTAAGACACAGTTAAAATCCCCACTGAGCAGCCAAGTATACTGACTGGGAACATAGATTGACCTTAAGTCACTGCACAGCTGATTCCTAAGGTTTGCAGTATTATGAGCATATATGACACTTAGATGAGTTCTAGCTTGGCTAATAGAATCTTCTAAGAAGCATTGAATGAGTTGATCAGTCACACGGGATATTTGGATCTGGATATGGGGTTTCCAAAGCAGCCATATTTTACCATTTACAGACTTTGAGTAATTGCATTGAACCTTCCAACCCTTTGCAACCTTATCAAGTATCTTCTTAGCTTTATGCTCCTTTACTCTAGTCTGAAGACATCCCATAACATCTACTTTATTAGCAACAAGAAAGTTTTTTGAACTCCTTCTGCTTATGGGCTTAATTAAGCCCCTAATGTTCCAAGTGACAATAATCATAGGAAATTATGGGGTAATCTCTGAGAAGGCCCCGGGTCAATCAATTGATCCCTGTTGCCAGCCACAATAATAGTAGCCTTCCCTTTATTGCAATTATCAACCATGACTTCATTGTTACCATTGGGTGCATTGACTGCAATCTCAAGCCTCTCTTGGACATCAGGGCCAGTTTGTGCATTCTGCTGAACAATAGCTGTTGAAGAGATGCTCTCATTCTCCTTATTAGGTTCAGGTTGTACTGGCAGGCTTTCCTGTACTTCTGCATTAGCTACAGGCTGTTTGACAAGCCATTCTTGTTTAGTATTTTTGCCTGCTTCTTCAATTTGCCTCTCTGCCTCCTTGGTTTACCCTGCTCCTCCATATCCTTTTCTTCATTGTTATCAGTATAGTACCAGCAATCCAATGAATCATGCCCAAATTTCAGACAATGATTACAGAAACTAGGCTTCCAATCATACTCAATCACCTGAATCTTAGGGTCATAAGGAGTTTCAATCTCTTATTGATCAGGGAGTGGATGGGCAGCATTAACCTCCACTAGGACTCGGGCAAATGAAATTTTCTCATAGTGAGCTGTAAACTTGTCAGTGTATAATGGCTTACCCACTGCACTGGCCATTTTGCTCAATACCTCAATTGACCAGTAGCCCACCGGAAGTCCAGAAAAACGAATCCATACAGGGACAGTACTGAGAATATCACTCTGGAAGGAGAAATCAACTTCCTAGGGCTTCAAAACCATTGGTTTATTCCTGTAGGAGTAAGGTCCAGATTGCATGACTAAATCCATGTCCGCTATACTATTGAATCAAAAAATACAATAGCCTTCAGAATGAATCAGGACTTGGGGCTTAGACACAAAATTCCACACATGCATCACGAAATTATCCATAGTTTTCTCGTTCGGATTATCACCAATTATATAGCCAATTAAAGCATTATTCCAGTAATCCACTTGAGATTTCAAATCTTCCTCACTAATTTTAACAACCTTCTTGCCATCTCTGTCAGTAGGGGGAACGAACGAGAGTGGCTTACCCATTTAAGCATTACGGTTACCTCGCACAATCTCAGCTGCAGTCGGAATTGATTTTTCCGACCCACTGGCATCAGAGAACTGCAATTGTCTTACAACGAGGTTAGTAGGTGCTTCATTCATCGGAGGTGGCAATTCATTCATATCACCCTCTGCATGCAGCACCTCTATCGATTGGAATTTCTAGGGCAGAAAATTGCCAAACGTTAATGGTTCGAGCTCCTTTGTAATTCCATGAGTAGGAGTAACTATTTGCACAGTAGCGAGCGGTGCATTTCGCCGGCGACGAGCCATTGTTCCGGCCACAATGGCGATCCTGCTATTGTGCGCTGAGAGAGAAGGCTTATTGTGCGCCAAGGATTCTTCGTACTCTATATTATTTATCCATAAAGAACGTTATAACTATTTTGAAATCTCACTTCTATCCTTACTTCACATCACGACTCGTTGGTGAGGATTATATGATTCTTTCTACATTTAGCTATGTAACATTCTTATCTTGTGAGGCATATATATATATATATATATATATATATAAGTGTTGCGGCATTTACGCTCTATCAACTTATATTCTTATTGCGAAACCTATGATATTCTGTAGTTTATGACTTCTTGGGTAACATATATCGTCTCTTAACATCACCCTCATATATAACCAACCTTACTTAAGTTGAGAGAAACATAACTACCTTTGTGGGTATTTATGAGTTTTGTGAACACAAACGTATGAGTATTGAAAGTCACAAAATTATTTTGGTTGATCAGTCTTATCCTCTTGCAAACTATACACTATGCCACCTTGTTGAACTATTCATGTATAGCTATCCCACATTATACATGCACTATATTGCTTCTGATTAATTAGTCTATTTATGTGAAATTTTTAATTGATATCTGTACATCTTGTTACATATATAAGACAAGGACCTTTTAGGAAAGGGCTATTTACTCTCGAAGCATACATGAAACTATGACCAACACAATTTTTTTCAATAGTAATAAGACTATACTCATGAACGGGGCTTATTCGTCTAAATAGTACATATACAAAGACTCGCCCCCTTGAATACCTTATACGGGCAACGTAACTTATGGAATAATGCCAAAGAAAAAAAAGGAAGACCTTACATATCTCATAATATCCAGTCCAATCCTCAAGCTAACTTAACATGTAGCTTATTCGTCTACATGCTACGAACAATAATATCGTCACACTATGAATGCTATAACATATCGTATTTGAACGACATAATTTATCATACGGTAAACGAACATCCTCTCTCCTGTTTATTTTGCTTCTCACAAGTTACAACAGCGAACAATTGCCCAAACAACATCAAAAAAATACTCATAATAAGCCTTTCAAAGCTAATTAAACAATCTCGACCAGCGGGAAGCTCGGTTTGTGGCTAAACAACTATAGTTTTAAACCTCTTCTTCCTTCTTGAATTTATCAACAGCATTAACCTCCAATTATTCAATTATAATTACTAATATCAGCCACAATATAACTTTAAAATGACCCCATAAAAGTTTGACAAGTTCAGCAACTCAAAATAGATTTTTCAGATTACTAATACATGTTTCCGACTTGTCTTTTCTTTCAAGTCGAACAACACAACCAACACTGCATAACTAAGCCTCTTCTCATTCAAACCAGACATGAATTCAACTTACTAGTAAGTTCACAACTAGAAAACAAGGATGTAACAACAAACAACATACTACTTTTTCAAAACTCGCAAGTTCTAGTCTTTACGATCAAGCTAGAAATCGTAGTGGCTTATATAAGAGAAAAGAAGAATAACTTGCCTTGGACTGAGTAGAAATCACTAGAACTACTTCTTCTTCATCTAAGGAGAAAGGGAAACTAGCAAATCATCTGGGTTTTTCGGCATTAGAATAACTTCGTATCGCCCGAAATCCCCTAGGGTTTGTTTAGAATTTTTGGGGGAGGAGTTGCAGCAATTTTCTCCTGTGTTTTTCTCATGAGATTATGTTGAAAATATTATATACTAATCCCATATAAAGGGCCCTTTTACCTCCCTTTTTTGTGATTTATTTGGTCCCTCCATTTAAACAAGTAGGTTACACACCTACTTATCACCTACTAGTCTGTGCGGTCTTGTAAAAATACGAATATATCTTTATTCTGATATCATATTGACAAATGGTTAAATGAGTTACAAACTAGACTCATAGATATTCAATTTGGTAGGTGTATCATCCCATAATTCCATGTATATTGGGAGTAAATCTCTGATAAATTTGACCTAATTTTCAGCATATTATGAGTGTGACTTGAGATGACCTTTGCCAACTTTTATTCCACAACTCGCTTGACTTAAAAATGTAACACATGACTATCATACAACTGAAATAACTCATAATATAACCTCCATATCATGTTTAGTACCCCAATCTCATTCCAAAAGTACGGGTTATAGCATTCTTGTCTTCTCGACATCCTAAAACATTTATTTTCTTCAATACGTTTAGTTTCTGAGCGTTCCAACCCTCTTGGTACTTGTTTTTCATCATCTTAAATATTTGTAACCTCCATGTTCACATGATTAACTTACTTTGTATAATTACAAAGTTTATCTAATTTTTGAGCTTACACCAATTGACTTGCAACGTACTTTTACGTACGAAAACATGGGGTGTGACAAACTGGGGCCATGAACCTCCAAAATCCGTAGCATAGGCACGTAACATGTCCTCCAAGATCTGAATAGTGTGCTCGGACTGCCCGTCCATCTGAGGATGAAATGTTGTACTAAGATCGACCCACGTGCCTATATCACACTGCACGGCTTTCCAAAAATACTATTTGAACTGCGTGCCATTGTTAGAAATGTTGGAGATGGGAAGCCATACAGGAAGATAATCTCCTGAATGTAAACTAAAATATCATCAATGAAGATGATCATAAAAGAATCCATATAGAGCTTTGTATTCGGTAAAAATTAGAGGGTCCGATTATACGGTCATCATGGTACTTCGTAGGCATGCCTCCAAAGGCTCGAGGCAATACTCGAGGTTCAACACCGAATGGTTATCAATTTTCAACCTTGGGGCAGTGCAAATCGATAGTTATGATGGAAATATGGGAAGTTCCCAAGGCATGTGATGTAGGCTGACAAAGTCTATTTGGCTAGTGTGAGCCCGTACTGTGGCATTAAATGGTTGTACCAGCCATATATCTTTGTAATAAATGTATTTCATACTATGTTGGGATTCTCCCTGATATATAAAGGTGATACGTATCATTTTGTAAAGAATACAATATACAACGTTCAATGAAAATTTCTACTCTCTAGCTTAACATATTCTCTCTTGATTTTATTATTTACATTTATTGTGTTTCATTAATTGTTCTTCATTTATATAACACATTATTGATCTTAAAGAGCCTTCATCAAAGCTCTCAAAACTGTTAGTCTTTCATTGGCCGTCTACAGCCACTACCTAACTCGACCTCGAGGCCCTGATTCTCAGCCTCTCAGTTTTCTTAACATACTGCCTTTAAGTTCTTATATTGTTTTTAGTCTCACACTTAGAATTTGTTACCTAACAATTAGCATAAAAATAAGTCATGTATTTTTAGAACAAGAAAATCAAATCTAATTATAATTACCATTTTCAAGGAAAACACTTTGGCGCCCACTTTGGATCTAAAAATAATAGTAATTATTTTCTTGATGGTTTACTACGTAACGCAAGTTATCTCTCACATTTTCTCTTGTCCAAGAATATTTATTTCAATTCAAAATTTCTAACTCAATGAATGCATATGAAAAAAATGGTCTTAAAGACATTGGAAAAATGGTGTGGTTGTTCCAGGGAGTACCACCGCAAAACCCTGAAGATGCACCGAAGCCAATCCCTATGAACGAGGTTCACGCGATGCCGAACACGTCGATATAAGCTCCCACACTAACAGAAGCATACGCCAAGGAGGCAAACAAAAGCTCAGAAAACCCCAGCTCGGGAGGAACAAGAGTTTAGCCTTCACGTTATTTTTTAGATATTATTGACACAACAGCTGGAATTGCTCAACTACAATGGCACTAAAAAATCCCAAGCACCGCGGCACCGAAAACTTCCCTTCGAACCGAAGAAGTACCTGAAAGGTCAAGCAACAACGGGTCAGTAGCTGACCCCACTATTATGAAGATGCTTGAAACCTCACAAAGAGGCTTGATTCAGGCAAAACGATGATAAAAGCTAACAACAAAGAGGTGGAGACCTACAATTCATGGGTCAGTCCGGGGCATGCCCCCGATCCTAAAGGGTGTTGATTCAATGAAATTCGTGAAAATTCAATTCCTGTCAAATTCCGCTCCAAATCCCATATCAAAGAAGTTATGAATGGCCGATCTTCCAAAATATAATGAAATATTGGACCCCAAAGAGCATGTCACTGCCTAAACTTGTGCAATGAAGACCAACGACCCGAGGGATGACGAGACCAAATCTATCCTGCTCAAAAGGTTTGGAGAAACATTTTCAAAAGCGTCTATGATATGGTATCACAACCTAGCTCCGAAATAGACTTATGCTCCATGTTGGCAGATTCTTTCATAAAGGCACATGCTAGTGCCATCAAGGTGGCAACGAGGAAATCTGATGTCTTCAAAATGAAACTTAGAGAAAACGAGATGCTGTGGGATTTTGTATCTCGCTTTCAAATGGAGAGAATGGAATTACCACAAGTCTCCACTGACTAGTAGTGCAGGCCTTCACCCACCCAAATGAAGCTCGGTGGCTTCGAAGCAACTGAAATAGAATTTTGTTGAATATCCCGTCGTGACTTGGTTGGATGTCCACAACCAATACCAATCAAAGATCAGGGTCGAGGATGACCAATTAGAAGCCCCCTCAGTCTCAGTATATTCTAGCAAGCTTCCGGTAAAGGAACCAAATCCAAACAAAGAAAGGTACCAACCATACATCAAAGATAGAAGGAACGCTACAAGGCATAACATACCCCGAAATGATTGAAGGATGGATCGAAGTTAGAATCCTTAGGGAGTTGTAAGCATAGCCGGATTATACAAACACAGAGGACCAACAAAGGCACCCCGCTTGTTAGAATACAACTTCAACGTTGATGTTTCTAACATCGTATCTGATATTAGAAAAATCAGAGACACTAGGTGGCCAGGACTTGTACTATCAGATACGTCACAGAGGAACCCTAACTTAGTGTGCGAATTTCAAGGCACGCACGGGAGTAGGACCAAAGGTTGCAAACAGCTCCGGGAAGAAGTAGCCATGCTACTCAACAAAGGGCACCTATAAGAATTCTTTCGTGACCGAGCCAAAAATAAATTTCAACAAGCATAGGCGAATGGGAAAAATGAAACAGATGAGCCAGAACATGTCATTAACATGATCTTTGGAGGCATTGACACCCCGCAGGAACCCATTGTCAAACGAAAAAAATATCCATCATTAGGGAAAAGCGGACTCGAGGTTTCATACCCGACAATGCTCTCACATTAAGGGACAGGGACATTGAGACCCTGTCACAGCCTCATAATGACGCATTGGTAATTTCTTTTCTTGTGAATACATTTCAAAGTAAATGTGTACTTGTGGATCCAGGTAGCTCGACCAACATTATCAAGTCGAGGGTCATGGAGCAGCTCAGACTTCTCGACCAAATCATGCCCACCTCTCAAGTCTTCAAGGAGTGCAATATGATGAGCGATACAACGGAAGGGGAAATCATCCTCCCGGTAAACATGTTCGGCATGACCCAAAATGTCAAATTTCATATCATTAAAGGAGATATGATGTACAATGCCTAGTTTAGAAGTCCATGATACACTGCATAAGAGCAGTATCATCAACACTTTATCAAATGATAAAGTTTCCGAAAAAGGCTGAAATAAAATTTATGTACGAGGAACAACATGCAGCGAGGGAGATGTTCACGGTGTATGATGTGGCACCAGACTAAATTCCTTAAGCACCAAAGGAGCCAAAGGATACGCAAACAGTAAAGTAGAAATATCAAGACACATTCTCGGCTACACTCGAATAAAACAAGCAAAGGACTGTACCGCGTCCCTGGAGCAAATGTTTGAAACATATCGGGGCTCAAAGTGCCATCACCACTAAGGTATAATAGTCTCCTTTTATATTTACACCTTACACTAACCTTTGTGTAGGTGTTCAATAAATAGTCGAAGCACTTTCCAGCTTGAAGACCTTAGGTTTTAAAGCATACGTTGCACTTTTTTCCTTCTATTGGGTTACATCCCAAAAAGGGTTTTACCGACAAGGTTTTAACGAGCCAACATCTACATTCTACCTAAGGATAACTTAACAAGTATTCAAGGCTTGTCTTCAATCAACCTCAACCACGGGGAGGAATCCCCCCGGAAGATCACCTTCTTGAAGAAGTCAAGATTAGCCAAAAAGGGGTCTCAGTAGGAAAAAGATGTATCGGACCAAACGGTCGAACAAATTGTGTCCGCATTGAATAACAAAATCCTTGACAACAAAAACATATATACTTGTTCCATGCAATCAAATAATATTTTTTCCTCCATTAAAATGCTTTACGCTTCAAAGAAGTCTGCTATTTGTTTTACAAGAAATGGCTCCAGAGTCAGAAATTTCTTGAACATGCAGGGAGTGACGTCAAAAATTCGTAACTATATGGCCTTCCATTGGAAACTTCAAACTCGCAAGACCGCAATGAGGAAACACCAAAGTTCTCAAAGAATGGCTGTAAAGCCAAAAGAGCGCTCGATATCTCGGGGACTATCGCAAATTTTCACCCACCGAGATATCAATAATTCGAGGCCATAAGGCCGCGTGCAGGCAACCTCAAGACTGTAATACCTCTAAAATACAAAACCAAAACTTTAATATCTCAAGCAAGGAAAAACCACACTAATACCAAGTAACTTATCTGTAAGACCTCAATAAAGCCATAACCATACTTGTACCAAAAAAACATATGTATAAGACCTCACAAAAGGCATAAATCCCGATCATAAAGTTAGGTCTGTATATTCAATCTTGTAAGACCTCTAAAAAGGCATACCCTCGATGTAAACGCCGAAACTACTTCACTCGGTGACTCAAAAGCTACGGCGAAGTACAATGACTATGATCACAAGGTTGTAGCAGCCAAACTCATGCAACTCCAGGATGCTCGACCATCGCAATAAGAACATAGGCCTTCAATTATTTGAAAAAACTTTGAAAAGAATAGATTAATCAGGCTACCCACGGCATACGCAAAAAAGCTTTGATCATATCAACTCCAAATAATAAGCTTTGAAACAATTTAGCCATCGAGCAAAACCTCCTAAGGTGCTCATTTATTGCTACATAAAGGCTCACAATAGAGGCTCCTATCGAGCCATCAAAGAGTCACGAGAACACAAAAACTTCTAAAATTCTTTAACGGGGCAAAATAAAGCCTATATTAGTGGTTGTACCGACACAATGCGTAAGAGCCACTGTTGCCAGCCCATATTCGAGGTCGTACAGACCCAATGCGCAAAAGCTACTGTTTCCAGCGCATATTTTAGGTCATACTGACCCAATGCACAAGATACACCGTCACCAGCCCATATTAGAGGTCGTACCGACCGAACGCGTAAAATCCTAAGGGCCAGCTTAAAATTCAAAAACATAAGGGTCAATGAGCTCGAGTCAAAATCTGAATCGAAGAATAAGCCTGAAATAGTTTACTAGATATGCCTAAGAGCAAAAGCATAAGAGCCACTGTCACCAACTTAAAATTAAAGGTCATACCGACCAAACGCATAAGAGCCATTGTCACCAGCCTACGTTAAAGATCATACAAACCTTCCACGTAAGAGCCTAACAAGACTCGGGGCCGAATTATATACCTAATTGTCATTTCTCAAAGTCCACTTCACTTAGCCAATCATCGGCCTACGTATAAATTCAAAACAAAGAAAGACATACGCTAGCAAATAGAAATTCATTGAAGGAGAAAATCGAAAGGTTTCTTTACATATACGCACATATGAAACAATGCAAGGCTACATTTACAAATTTCTGTAAGAACATTGTACAAAGAATCAAAAAGAAAAAAGCCTAGTCTATTTTCCCCTCGAGGACTGCAACCCCATTGGCCTCTTCTCCATTACGAAGAATTTTGCATCATATTCATCTGCCTTGGCCTGCACTATCTCTTTCGAGAGATCGAAGTCCCTAGCGTGAATCTCTTTGAGGGTTTCCTCCAAGATTTACACCGAATATATCTATTGCTTTAGCTATCTCGATTAGAAGCCCTTCTCTGCTCAACTCAAGCTTTGGTAGCATCTTTTAAATAGCCATCAACTTTCTTGTCGGCCCTGGCCTGAATCTCTTCAACTTTACCCCGGTGTCCATGACCTCGACCTTCATCTCCTAAAGGTCTAACTCAAGCTTTACAATCCTTATCGTCTGAACTAAGATGTTCTCATGGGCGTTCCCGAGCTGCATCTCTGGGGCAGAGCAAAGAATTCTTCTTTGCCGTAACATGGGAATATATCTAAGCCCTTAGCCCATTACACTTATACTTGGCCTGAACAACCTCGTGTCAAAAGAGTTCCACATCATTTGTCTTTCTCTGCACATAAAATATCAAAACATTAATCTTCGAGGATAGAAGAACAATCATGCATTCTCTCAGAGTGAAGGTTACCTATTTCTCAATGTGGCTTTTATAGTTCAGGATCTGACTCACCTCGTACCGTAGGTATACTAAATTATCTCCCCTTTTATCACAAAAAAACTTGAGGGATTTCTACCCATTCAAGGCCTTTCTCAACCTGGCCTCATGGCGAAGCAGCTCAGACTTGATCTTGCCAAAGGCGTATGAAAAAAGAGCTCAACAAAAAAGAGGAAGTGCAAAACTCAAATACTGATACAATTGGCCAAAACTCACAACGGAATAGAGTCGTTGAGTCTCCTCAAAAGTTGAATGCCATCTGGCCTGGTCTCATCGTCCCTATCAGAACCGCTCCCAACATAAATGTGATCGTTCAAGATCTCACTACAATTAGGCAGCCACTAGCATCGAACACCCCTCGAAGTACCTTCGATGGGAAGAAAATACGGTGGCAAAGAATTCTTGTACCTCGAAGTACCTTCAATAGGAACAGAAGACGATGGAAAAGGAGGAACCATTTTTCCAATGTCAGAAGCCTCGTGTAGTGCAGGTTTAGCTGAGACATCTTCTCATGACCTCTAGGCAAGACTCGTCTCTCTATGCTCACCTTTGCCGTGCGAGGATTCCTTCCATTTGTTACTATTTCTCAGTCTTGATGCTGAAAATCCTTCCTCCTCTCTAATGGAGTACAATCTCACCTTAGGATATTCTCCAATTCCTGCAACGGCGGAGTTAGTACATAGAGGGGAAAGTACCCTCCAAATAAAGCAAACAACACAGCACGAACCATGGTGTTTTGCCTCCCATCTACCCTTGAATAGATCTCGCCACTTACCCTCATCATAGGTTGAGCGGGATGCAAGTTTTCGAGCTCAATCTGTCAGGTTGAGGACCTCGTACGACATCCATATGGTTGCTGCAAAAAAGAAAAGGAAAGAATCATTATTGAATCTGTCTCAACCAAGAGCAAAAACAATAAAAACATAAGTGTACCACTTATGTGTGACATTCCATTTCTCAGGAAATGCCAGGAACTCTATGGGATAACATCAACAGTCCTTACACATACAAATCAATTCATCCACCCTCGATCCTCGTCTTCTTCATCATCTACAACGAAGGGCCTGGTGAATCGGCATCGCAAGGATATCAGGACTCGGCAATGAAAGGGTCGGTACAATCTAACAAGATGGCTAAGGGTGAACTCGAGCCCGGCTTTTTCCACAAAGAACCTCATCATCAGCACTATCTTTCAGAACAACGAGTGAACCTGTGCCAGGGTAGCCCGATATCTTCGACAAAAGTTAAGCACAACTCTATCAAGAGGTCCCAACATGAAGGGTTATGTGTATATGTGTAGAAACCCCACTAAATGAGTTGTGATGTTCTCTTCCGGGAAAGGTACCTGCAGTACCACCTTTCCTCCCCATCCGTAGTCTCTCCTCACTGCCTCGAGGTGTTCCTCCCATATTGATGAACTAATCCTTGATGCATGATCCTAATGGCCTCGACATTGGGAGGTCTCTAACAAAAGGTCCCTCCTCGAGACAAAGCATCTTGAGGTTGGCTTATCAAACGCCGGCGGTGTACATTGATTGAGTGGGAAGAACAAGACGAACCCTCCACTTCTTGGTGAGAGGATTTGGGCTTAGAAGCGATGGCGGTGATAAAACAAATGAAAGAAAATGGAAACACAGGAGAAAATTTTGAATTAAAATGATGGAAAGGTTGGCGCAAGGAAGAAGAACTCCATGAAAAATGATAGAGGCTCAAAATGGAGGAATCTTCAAAAAAAGGAGGAAACAAACTCATATATAGAGCAAGAGGAGACTGTCCACTTACTCTAGAGGCCAATTAATTTTGACAGGCACTAATCACTTTGGGAAAAGTGTAGAGATGGTACCATCCTGGGCGTTTCATGGTCGTGCCATACAAGTGAAGTTGTCGTACAATGTTCGAGGGGTCATAGATTCCCCTGTCAATCCAGCCTCGAGATTATGCCAAAAATCGATACCGTAACAGTAGGGTCTAAGGAGCTATCAATATCAATCTAAGCCTCATGGTGGTGTCCAAACTCGAAGACCTCCGTCAAAGTGAATATAAGCTCTAAGGAGTTATCGACACCAATTTAGCCTCCAGATGGTGCCTGGTCTCGAGGACCTTTGGTATTTCAGAACCGAACCAAATATGGGGTCAACTTAGCCCCGAGTAAGTGCCCTATCTCAAGGATCCCCATTACTATACATATGAGCTCTAAGAAGCTATCCATATAAACCTAAGCCTTGAGATGGTACCCAATCCCGAAGACCTTTGCTATTACAAGTGCAGGTCATTCACCCGAGTCCTTGGACCTTGGGCTACCTGAGCCCAAGCTGGTTCTCTCTCGAGAATTATTAATAAATCCTCAAGGCTATTTTCACTTTCAGAATAACTTAAATGCTCTCTAGGCTACTTTAGCCAAGGGGCCATCCGAGTTCAAGCGTATCCTCATTTTGTATCTATCTATGACGCCTTAGGGCTATCTTCATTTTAAAAGAATGTTTTCCAGGTCACCCGAGTTTAGATAAACTCTTACTCGGGGGCTATTTGAAAAGGCCCGAGGGCTGTATTTACTTTTAGGTAGTCAAGCAACTCCATCCCTCGAGGCCTATCAATGGGGCCTAAGAGGGCTAAGTTTTGTTCTAAAATTTGAGGCCCCACTCTCAGTCAATTCAAAGTCGCTAGTTCTGGTGGCCTAAGTTTGTATCTAGTCAATACAGACTTGGTCTGAGGAATGGAAAAGGGTTTCAGAGAATATCATACTAACCAATAAAGAACCAAGGAAATTCCCATGTCCAGGCCCAGTATTCGGACCGATCAGTAAAGTCACATGCTCAAATTCTTCACAAACGAAGGCAAAGGGAAATCCAGCACAAATAAAAGACAAATTGAAGAAACATTTTTGTATAAATAAATAATGATTGCAGAAGCCCACGAAGGGTCCTTACACAAAAACAAAGAAGCAAGAAATAACAGCTAATGTCTAATCTACTCTCAGAAGGACATCCTCGGAAGCAGTATCCCCAAGAACCATTCCTTCTGGGACCCCATTTCGATCTTTCAAACTACGTCTTTGAGAACCTCCTCTGAAGCATAAAAAGATGAAGAAGAAGAAAAAGATGAAGAAACAGAAAAAGATGAAGAAGAGGTCGTAGCCCGTCAAAGAGCAAAAGCTCTTAGTAGAACGGGAAAATTGTGGCTTGGTGAAAAATTTAGTGTGTATGGGTCTTGCTAGCACTACTATTAGGAAGCAACTTCTTGAGACATTGCACCGGTGTGGGATGCAAATGTTATTAGATGCCACCACTGCACTCCATGGGAAGCATAAGGACTGAAGCACCACACCAAGTGGAAGTTAATAGAGATGAGCAGAAGTTTACTGTCCACATATCCTCTGAGGCGGGGGTAATTTGAAACATCGCCCTGTTATTTTGGGCCAACAACTATAACAACAACAAATCATTGTGATCCCACTCAGTGGGGAAAAGCTCTGAAAAATAGCCATGGCATAACTGGCAAAACCGTAGTCGTGTGACCTTATGGTCATGGACTAGAAACATGGAAAAGGGAATTTTGATGAAGAAAAAGAGAAGAAAAGGGTTAAAGGTTGTTGAAGAGCGATTGAACAGAGTTTTGGTTGAAGAATCCTTCCATATATAGAAAGGAAGTAGCACAATAGACGGTTCCATCAATGCCTTTGGGAAACATATCGACACGGGAAATCAATGCTTTTTTAAATGAATCGGCAGCGATATCACCATTTTTGGTAAAATAAACTGACACTAAATTAAAATGCTCCCAAAAAGACGAACCGATGGGACGTTTCATTCATCCTAGAGGCTTACGTTGTACACACTATGTCAATACGAGAGGATCAAGTACATTAGTGTCAAAATCATTTCATATCACCCCATTCTAAGAAACACAGCGACTATCTGTATATGGTAAAAATTAGAGGGTCCGATTTTACGATCATCATAGTACTTCATAAGCATATCTCCAAAGGCTCGAGGCACTACTCGAGGTTCAACCCTGAATAGTTCTCAATGTTCGACATCAAGACAGTGCATATCAATAGTTATGATGGAAAAACTGGAGGTTCCCAAGGCACGTAATGTAGGCTGGCCAAGTATATTAGTCTAGTATAAGTCCGTACCGTGGCACTAAATGGTTGTATCAGCCCTATAGAATTGTAATAAATGTATTTTGTACTATGTTGGGATTCCCCCTGATATATAAAGGGGATCCTTATCATTTTTTAAAGGATACAATATACAACATTCAATACATGAACATTCTCTTCTCTCTTGCTTAAACACATTCTCTCTTGATTCAATTATTTACATTTATTGTGTTTCAATAATTGTTCTTAATTTATTGTTTATTATTGATCATAAATAGCCTTCATCAAAGCTCTCAAAACTGTTAGTCTTTCATTGGCTGTCCACAGCCTAGTACCTAACTCAACCCAAAGGCCCTGCATAACCTGGCTCGAGGCCCCGATTCTCACCCTCTCGGGTGGCTTAACATACTACCTTTAAGTTCTTATCCTGTTTTATAATCTCACACTTAGTAATCACATATTTTTAGAACTACAAAATCAAATCTAATTGTAATTATCATTTTCAAGATAAACAAGCTTAAAAACTCAATTTATCAAATCTATAGAGGTTGCTGGGGCATTGGTCAATCCAAATGACATCACCAGAAATTCATATTGACCATACAGAGTCTGAAAAGTCATCCTAGGGACATTTGATGCCCTAATCTTCAATTGATAGTAGCCTGATCTCAAGTTAATCTTAGAAAATAGCTTGGCACCCTGAAGCTGATCAAATAAGTCATCAATCATCAGCAACGAATACTTGTTCGTGATAGTAACTTTGTTCAGCTGCCAATAATCATTATACATCCTCATCGTTCTATCCTTTTTCTTCACAAACAATATTGGTGAAACCAAAGGTGAGAAACTAGGTTTAATGAATCCCTTATCAAGCAAATCCTGCAACTACTCCTTCAATTCTTTCAACTAAACTAGGACCATACGATATGGTGCAGATTAAATGGGTTGAGTTCCCATTACAAAGTTAGTGCAAGAGTCTATATCTCTGTCGGGTGTCGTCCCCTGCAAGTCTGGAGGAAACACATATGCAAACTCGCGCACAACTAGCAATTAATCCATGGAAGGAACCTCCGCACTAGGATCATACAAAGAGGTCAAATATGCCAGACACCCCTTCTCAACCATACGTCGAGCCTTCACATATGAAATGACCTTGCTAGTAGAATGGCTAGGAGTCCCTCTCCAATCCAATTGAGGAAATCCTAGAATGGCTAATGTCATAGTCTTGACATGACATTCCAACATAGCGTGATAAAGTGACTACAAATCCATGCCTAAAATCATGTCAAAATACACCACATTAAGAAATGGAAGGTCTACCCTAACCTCATAGCTCCTTGTAGTGACTAAACAAGCATGATATATCCGGTCTACCATTATAGAATCTCAAACAGGCATAGACACATAAACAGGAGCACTCAAAGAATCACGAAACATATTCAAATAGGATGACATTATGAATTAGTAGAACTTGGACAAATAGAACTAGTGCATCGCTATGGAAGAGTATAAAAATACCTATGATGCCCGCATCTGACGACTCTACCTCAAGTCTAGCCGAGAATGCATAAAAATGGGGATGAGCTCTACCACTTAAACCTCCTACACTCTGATAGCCCCTAACTGGTTGACCTTCACCTCTAATAGCCTGACAACCACCTCTAGCTTCTTGACCCTCGCCTCTAGCTGGTTGAGCGGGCGGTGGAGCAACTTATGCCGGAATCATGGCACAAGAACCCTAGTGAGGCGCAATACTCTGAAGTAAGGGATAATACCTCCTGATATGACCCGCACCTACACAGTCAAAGCGCTCTCTCAGCTACCATGGTTGTTGAATCTCAAACTGACCCTGGCGGCTTGGATAACCATTTTGATAGTGCTGAATTGGCAGTGCACTTATAGGAGCTGGAGTTGTACTGTACGCTAGCTACTTAGGACGAGACCCATAATAGCCACAACTGCCCGAAGCACCGTGTTCTACCTGAACTGCTGACCTAATCATCCTGTGACGATGGCCTCTACCAGATAAACCTCTACCTCCAAACGAGGCATAACTAAAACTAACAAAATGATGAGGCCTCTTCTAAGATGCCACATCTCTACCCTGACCAAAAATCGTCTCGATCCTTCTAGCAGTCTCTACAACCCGATGGAAAGAAATATCATCCCTAGTATTCTTTTCCATTTGTAGCCTGATACCAAAAGTAAGGATATTTATGGATCTCTTCATCTTCTCCTTTAATAGGGATCAAGACAAGTACATGCAAGATAAGTCCACTAATCCGGTCTTGTACTGGGTAATAGTCATGCTACCTTGTTGTAGATGCTCAAACTGGTTATGGTACTCTACACAGAGTAAAAAGGATAAACTTATCCAAAAATAGTTTTGAAAATTGATCCAAGTGAGTAAAGTTGAACCTGTAAGTCTACCACGAATATAGTCCTACCACCATCTCTTGGCAGAGTAGGTCATCTAAAACACTACCAAGTTAACTCCATTGGGCTCCATAATACCCATGTTGCGTAAAATGGTTCAAATACCCTTGTGTGTCCTTAGAAGGTGTACCACCAAAATGAATAGGAAAGAGCTTAGTAAACTTATCCAACCTATTCCTTCCCTCAAAAGACATCACGAGCCTCTCTTCGGACTGTGTAGCAATAACGGGCTAAACTACTCTAACTACTAGAACTGCCGGAGTCTAATACATGGGTGCCATCTACTCTGGAGTATGAATAGCGAGAATTTGGGCTCTTCCCCCAGCTTAATAGACAATTGGTGCCATAGAAGATACTCCAACCTATACCACACTCTCCATAAGGCCAACCGGGCAGAATTGAGTGTCTTGAAGTACGAAAATGGCAATGAAAGCCTGCAGGACTTGAGATACTCATGAGTTGTTAAACCGAGGTAGCCTAGTGCTTAGATACCAACATATCACAACCCAAAATCCAATCACGGGGACGTAACAGCGCCTAACATCCACTTTCTAAGAAAGTCAATGTTAGCTAATTAATTAACTATTTTTAGTAATCTAAAACCAGAACCTTAACAATAAGAAACCGAAATAAACTTATTTAGATATGATAAATTGTTGTCTAAACATATCCCAATAAATATGGAGTCACAAACACATGAGACACTAGAGTACTATAAATGAAGTCTAAATGAAATACAACTATCTTAAATACTTGTCAGCGGTAAAGATAGAATAGAAAGGGACTTCATGGAATGCGAGCACCAGTAGCTCTACCCAAGTCTCCTCTATAAGTCAATCCAGGTGGAAACCCCTCTACGCGCTGCTGGGACCAACACCGATATCTGTATAAGAAGTGACAAACATTAGTGTGAGTACAACTAACCCTATGTGCTCTTTGAGTGCGGAGCCTAACCTAGACAAAGTAGTGGCAAGGCTATGACAAGACACTGATAATAAACTTCTATGAATAATAACAATAAAATACAGAAATATTGATAAAATAGTAAACTCATATAAACGGACCCGAAAGTCAACTACCAGAGCCTTAGAATAACACGTTCTCAAATCTCATATCACAGTACTAGAATAAACTCTACAATAACTAATAACCACAACACATTATAATCTGTTGCGGCTCGCAACTGATCCACTACTAGAGCCTCAATATATATATATATATATATATATATATATATATATATATATATATATATACCCGCACACATATATGCGTTATACCGGATCTCACTTAATACTACTAATAATTGTTACGGTGTGCAACTCGATCCTAAACAATAACAATATAATGAACGTTTACAACAACTACGGCGTAATTCGAATAAAGCAAAATAAAAGCATTACATAATTAAGGACATAAAGCAGATGAAATTAGCTATCTAATAACACAAATGGTCGATAAGCAAGAGAAGACATGCAATAAATAAAGAAACTGATACATGGATCCAATTATAGTTAAGGCATGAAATTTGACAAGTAAAGGCAAGTAAAATTGCGTTTATCAATTAATGACACAGATTTAATGAAGGCATGAAACAATTAAAAATAATCAATAAATACCCTAACCCGCATCCATTAAACTATGACGTTTTATATACACTCGTCACCTCGCATATATATTGTTTTCTCGCATAATTTCACATCCCAAATAGATTAACAAGTCCTAATTCCCTTAAATCAAAGTTAGAAACGACATTTATCTCACTCTGCAACTAAATCAACCATCCAACCACGACTATGTCTTTCGAACAAGCTTCCAAACCAACCGAATCTAGCCAATTATCAATCAAATAATTCAAAATAAGCTTTAAAAACGGCCAACAAAAGGAAAAAGGTTCAACCTTTGATGAAATTGAAAAGGCCAACAAAAGTCAAACTTAAGCCCACTTGGTCAAAATTCAAAATCTAAACCATAATCCGATTACTCATTCACCCTCGAGCCCGAATATGTGATTTTTCTAAATCCGACCTCAATTTGAGGTCTAAATTTCAATTTTATATAGTTTCCAAATTCTACCCAATTCCCTAATTTATACCATTGAAATCATAGATTTGATGTTTAAAACTCATGAAATGTAATGAGACACTAAAAGAAAGTCAATTAGAGTTGCATACCAATGATTTTGGGAAGAAAGGGTTCTTCAAAAATCACCTCTAAAGTCTTTGGAGTTGATAAATGGAGTAAAAATGAGCTAACTTCCGATTTTTCCTCTTGTACCTAGATGCAAGTATTGCCATTGCTATACACTGGTCACAAATGCGAGCAGCGTATCAAATCACCCAACATCATATACGCGACAAAAGACCTCAAAAATTTAAGGAGTCCCTTCATCGGAAATGCGATCTAAGTTTCACATTTATAAAGCTACCAACCCATGTTCCAACTCGCAAAATCGACATTATGGTAGAAAATGCGACCAACACTATCTGCAAATGCAATAATTTTCTTCACAAGTGCGAAGACCGAGTCCTCCAGCCGATGCTCGCAAATGTGATTGATTAACCACAAATGTGATTGATAAATTGCAAATGCGAGGCTCTCAAATGCTAGATCGATTGTGTAACATGAACAAATGGATTGCTCTAGCTATCTTCAAACCATTCAAACCCATTTTCAACAAATCCACAACTCACTCGAGTTCCTCGGGCTCAAAACCAAACATGCACACAAGTGTAATAATATCATATAAACTATATCAATACCTCAAATCATCAAAATAACATCAAATAACATGAATTGATCATCAAAACTCTTGATTTTCAACTTGAACACTCATTTTTACAATTTTTCACATAACATGTTAAAATATGATCGGGTCACTTGGGTCACCAACCAAAAGTACATACAAATCCAGAACATCATACCAAGTTATAAGAATCATCAAAATATCGATCCGAGGTTGTTTATCACGAATATTGATCGTGGTCAACTCAAGTCCCATTTTAAGAATAGAACCATTTTTAAAAAATTTTATGTAAAACTTTTCAAAAAAAATATGAACCATGCACACAAATCAAAAATATTAAATGGAGCTAATAGAGGTCTTAGAATATGGAATTTAAAGCCTAGTACTCAAATTGACTACCACATGCCCGATCATCTTGTGTATTGTAGCTTTCTTCTCCTGTTTCTGCTTCTCTTATGTTTATTTATGTTTATATGAATTGCTGGGAATTCGGGATTGATTTCAGGAAGGTTTTAAAGTGAATTGGGACTATTAGTCTCAAGGTTGAAGGCTTAACTTGAAAGAGTTATTCAAAATCTGGCTTTGGTGTAAACGACTCCGGAATAGAGTTTTGAAAGTTATAATAGCTTCGTATTGGTAATTTTATACTCAGGAGAATGTCCGAATATTTATTTGGAGGTCTGTATGTAGATTCGATGCTTTTGGAGAAAGTTAGAAAGTTGAAGGTTTGGAACACTGAGAAGTTTAATCGAGAGTTGACTTTTTTATATCAGGTTCGGACGTTAGTTTTGGAAGATAGAATAGGTCTTTTGTGTTATTTGGGTCTTGTGAACGAAATTTGAGTTCATTCGTAGTTGATTTGATATGATTTGGCATTTGTTTTAGAAGATGGAAGTTCATTAGTTTCAATAGGATTGAATTAGGGTGTAATTCATGGTTTTGATACTGTTTGATGTAATTTGAGGCTTTGAGTAAGTTTCTATTTGTTTTAGGACTTGTTGGTATATTTGGATGGGGTCCTAGGGACCTCAGGTATCATTTAAATTGAATTAGGATTCATTTTGGACTTGCTGTTATTGCTGAAGATTTATAGCTTTTGGTGTTTTTGCATATGCAATGGGAATGGCAATAGATGTGGAGTCGCATCTGAAATCTTATACCACAAGAACATGAATGGCTTGGCCAGGGGAGCTCCACGTGTGTGTATGGGAATTCACATATGCAGATGCGCTTCTTCGAGTTAAGGTCCGCAAAAACCGAATGTTGCTGATGAAGCTAGGAGCTTAAAAGTGGATAGTCTCTACAAGCACGGATTCAAAGGTTACGGTGGACGGCCAGAGAGGTGGGAGGTCGGGACTTTACTGAACTCACATTTGCAAGATTTGGACCACAAATGTGGTATTGCTGGTGTGAGGTTTTTCATCGCTATCAATTTGACTTGCACACTTCACAAATTCGAGGGTTTACTCATTTTTGAACTTGTGGGACTCGATCTACGGCTATTTTTTTAGTTTTTTTCACAACAATAGAAGAGGTAAGTGAAGTTTAGTTACTTTTAATGATTACCCATGATTATTACACCTAGTTTATATTACTTTAAAGTGAAATTTGGAGATTTTAGGCAAAGGTATTGGGAAGTGAGATTTTGTGATTTATGGGTCAATTAGTGGATGGAATTGGAGGAAGGTATATGATTTGACCTATTATTGAATAGGTCTTTGGAATTTGTGAATTTTGTCGTAGTCTAGGGTGCGAGCCCGCAGTTGCCTTTTATGTTAACTTTGCGTATTTGATTCAAGACTTTAGCTTTGTAATTTGAAATTACTGCCTATGGCTATTATTGATGGTATTAAGTTATTTTGGCAAGATTTGAGTTATCCGGAAGTCGATACACATAGGAAGGGCTTGTTAGAGGAGTGATTTGGCTTGCTTGAGGTAAGTATATTACATAAACTTGGTTGAGGGACTAGTTTTTTGAGTTATTTGTGATAGCTACATGCTATCGGTGCACATATTGTGGGGTTTGAGCCCATGCAATCACGGGGGTATTTATCCATGTTTGGGGTAGTGCTTAGGCTATGATATGTCTTGTATTGACAATTAAGATTTAAGATGTGATTCTTCTTATATATGTAACCTTCTTATGAACTATTTGATCCATGTTTGAGGTTACATAGAGGCTAATTACCTGAATGAACTTGATAATTGTTATTTCTGTAATGACATTGCTAATTTGAGCAAGTTTAGTAGAATCTTGCAGATCAATACGAAAACATGTGTAGTTATCTTCGAGAGGCTACTGAGTTGTTAGAAAAACTTCACTATCTTGCATTCTTATCATACGGATTTGTTATTTTTGAAGTTGGAACTTTGACTCTTATATTCTCTCATAGACGGTAAGTATGCGTACAACTGGATCAGGTGATCGAGCACTAGTACCACAAGTTAGGGCCGTGAGAAGCTGGGGCAGCGGTAGAGGCTAAGGTAGAGCTCCTAATATAGTTGTAGTAGCACATATGGAGCCATATACATGTATTTTGGTGTATTTTCTTCTATTTGATATGATTTGGACTAGATGCATGTCACCAGCCTGGCGAATTATGTTGTTATGCATGTGACCATACTGGGCAGATTGTGTTGTTATGCATGTGAACATGCCCGACAAATTTTAATATTGAGCTTGTGACCATCCCGGGCTGATAGCACGTTGAATTGGCCATGCTACATGTAGATATGGATTCATTCCCCGTGGGTCACCCTCTTATGTGCATTCATGATGATGTACGCATAGATTTGAGGAAACTTATCATTGGTTTGATACTAATATGGAAATATTGAGGGAAATCTTGCCGGTATTTGCTTTAGATTTTTCATTTGTTCTTTACTTGTAATTTCTGTGGTTAATTACTTAATTTATTTGCATATCATCTTTATATGTTGGAGCATTGAATGGACAGAGAAATTGAATAATTGCACAATACCTATATAGGGTACTTTCTGTGCTTTATGAATTTATCAAATTATTGTTCTATACTTGTTAAATTGATGAAATTGTACAGTTTATTGTAAGTACATTGGGTATGTTGTACTCATGCTACACTCTGCACTTAATTGTGCAGATCCAGGTATAAGACCTAGTCATCTGTAGAAGCTTGTGGTAGAGTTGAGACTGAGAGACGAGGTAGAACTGCATTCTCGATCGTAGTCTTGGCGTCTCTTTTCTTATGTACTTTTGTCTTTATATCAAACAATATTGTATTTTTTTATTTCACACTTGTATTTCTATGTTAGAGCTCATGACTCTATATTTACCATCTCTATGGATGTGTCATGTATTGGCTTTATTATGTTATTGAGGTTTCAAACTTCTGTTATTTTTAAAAATTTTGTTATTTTGGTTGTTTATTCTTATGTCTAGCTTGCCTAGTGTCACGGACCAAAATCTCAACCTATTGTGATGGCGCCTAACACAATGTCTAGATAAACCGAAACTTAACAATAAAGAGCCAAAATAACATACATTATAGAAATAGCATAAATCTGAAACCTCAATGTAAAAAATACAACAAATATGAGGAAAATACCTACAAAAACTGGTAAATATGGAGTTATGAGAAATACCATGGAATATAAGTCTAAAACCCTAAATAACAATATTGTTCATAGTGAAACAACAGTACATAAGAAAAAGACAAGTCAGAACTGTAGTGAAGATGCAACTCTACCTTACCTCTCGAAGATAGGTCCAATAGATAAATTTATTACTGATAATTGGTTCCTATACCATGATTTACACAATTAAGTACAGAGTCTAGTATGAGTATAATCGATCCAATGTACTCAATAAGTATCGTAACTAACCTCTACGAGGTAAATAAAGCACAAATTATAAATGATGCTAGCTATAACTTTTACAGTTTCATCTTTTTATCAAGTACAGAACAGTAATGAAATCAAGTCATAAAGCACTGGAAGAAACATATGTGTGTGTATATGTATAGTACTTCAAATATTCTATTCTATTCAGCCAATGTTTAGAATATAGAGATGATACATCGTTAAACCAGGTAATTAACCACAGAAATTGCAAATAAAGATAAATTGCAAAATCTAAACTAACACTAGACAGATTTCCTCAACGTTTCCATATCTATGCCAAACCACTGATCAATTTTCCTCAATCTCCGCGTGTAGACCATCAAGAGCGAAACATGAGAGGGTAACCTTATGGATATGGATCCATATCCACACACAAGCATGGCTAATTAAATGCGCTACCAGCCTGTTGTGGTCATAGGCTAAATATCATACTCTGGCGGCGTGATCACATGCATATCAGTTCAATCTTCCCCGCGTGATAACAGGCATATCAACATAATCCTCCCTACGTGGTCACAACATTACAACACAATCTACTTGGCATGGTTACAGGCATAATAACAAAATCCGACAGGCGCGTGGTCACAATCATCCAGTCCAATCATATCACACATGAGCAATAATCAAGAATATATGTATGTGATGAATGAATGATAGACTTATACAGCTCGACAAGTAAGAATTACATGATAAAATGTAGGCATGTACAAACTATGTTATCATAGCTCAAATCGGCAGTTTCATCACAAAATAGCATTTATCAAGTTCATTCAGGAATTAACCCTCTACGTAGCCTCAATCATTGCTAAAATGGTTCACAACAATGTTACAAATATGAGAAATATCATAGCTAAAAGCTTAGCAGTCAATTCTAGACATACCATAGCCAAACACAACCCGAGCATTAATAAATACCCTTGTGTTCGCATATAGACTCAAACCCTCACATGTGCGCACCTATAGCACGTAGCTATCACGGATAATTCAGGAAACAGGTGCCTCAACCAAGTTTAGATAAGAAATAACTCAAGAACACCTAATCAATCCACAAACTAGCCTTTCCTACGCGTATCAACCTCCAGAGGCTCGAATCTAGATAAAATAACATTATATTATTAGTAAAAGCCACCGGAAGTGATTCCAAAAGATAAAGCTAAGATCTTTAACTCAAGTCAAAAAATCAACCCTGAGACCGCGCTTTGGAACCTGACAAAATTCAAAACTTCCGAACACCTATTCAATTACGAGTCCAATCATGCAAAATCAACCAATTCTAATCACAAATCGCTCTCAAATCCGCAAATTTAGATCTCCAATAATATAATCCAAATATCTCGAAATACTGACTTAGATTCAAGAAAATTAGGTTTAATAATCAATGGGTATTAAATAGATAAAAGTCACTTACATTTTCAACCTAAGTGGAAACCTCTCCAAAAAACGCTCTAGCCCGAACTTCAAAATTCCAAAAATGAGAAAAACAACCAAACCTTTTTTATACACTGCCCGGTGATCTCTCTTCTGCGGGTTCCACTATCGCACATATGGTTCCGCTTTTTGCGGAAAAAGTCCCATTTCTGTGAAAACAATTAAAATACATACTTGTTACTTTTGCGGCAAAAATATTGCTTCTACAGTCCTGCTCACACTTTTGCGAGTCAACTCCAACGGAAGCTAACCACATCTATTGTCCCGCCCTTGTTGTCTATAATTCGCTTACGTGGAACACCCATCGCAGAAGCAACTTTATTTCTACGAAACTTCTGTATGCACCTATGAAATTTCCTAAGACAAGCCCTATTCTACATATGTGAGCCTCCAGTTGCACATGCGGCTTCGCATCTGCGGCCAAGCCCATCGTAGATACTATTACACTAGCAATAAAAATTCTTCAGCAATGCACTAAGCCTAACTCTCGACCCATTAACCATCCGTAATTCACCCTGAGGCCCCCAGGACCTCAATCAAACATACCAAGAATTCCTAATACATGACATGAACTTAGTCGAATCCTCAAATCACATCAAACAACATTGTAATCATGAATTACACTCCAATTAAAGCCTAATGAACTTCCAACTTCTAAAACTATTGTCGAATCATACTAAAGCAACTCTGATTGACCTCAAATTTAGCACACAAGTCATAAATGACACAAAGGGCCTATTCCAACTTCTAGAACCAATATTTGAGCCGGGTATCAACATAGTCAACTCCTGGTAAAACCTCACCTTCCGAACCTTCAACTTTCCAACTTTTGGCAATTCAACCCAAAACGGCCTATGGGCCTCCAAATAGACATCCAGACATACTCCCAAGTCAAAAATTACCATACAAAGCTATCGGAACCATCAAAACTCCATTCAGAGTCATTTACACATAAGTTAACATCCGGTCAACTCTTTCAACTTAAGCTTCCAACCTTGGAACTAAGTGTCTCAATTCACTCCGAAACATCCTTGGAACAAAACCAAACACCCTGACAAGTCACATATCTGCAAGTGAACTTATAATAAGAATTAAACAGAGGAATGGGGCTATAATACACAAGATGACCGGATGGGTCGTCACATTATCCCTCTCTTAAATAAATAGTCATCCTTGAACGGGTCTAGAATCATACTTGGAGTCTCAATTAGGTGTGGATAACTACTCTGTATCTCCCGCTAGGTCCCCCAAGTAGCCTCCTCGGTTAACTTTTTTCCATTGAAGATATATTATTTGATCTCAATTTTCAAAGTAGATCTAAAATGGCCATCAGCTCCACATCATAAGTCAAATATCCATCTAACTGAACCATGTTGAAATCCAAAACATAGATGGACCACTAAAATACTTTTAAAGCATACAAACAATAAACATTGGTGGAACACTCAACAGACTAGGCAGTGATGCAAGATTGTACGCCACCTCTCAAAACCTCTCAAGCACCTCAAAAGGGCCAATGTAGCATGGGCGCAACTTGCCCTTCTTCCCAAACCTCATCACACGCTTCATGGGCGAACTCTAAGCAATACCTTCGTTTCCATCATATAAGAACCTTCCAATCAGTGTAGTTGTCCTTTCTAGACTGTGTTGTGCAAATTCGATCCTGAATCAACTTGACCTTTTCCAAGGCATCCCTAACCAAATCAGTACCCAACAACTTAGCATCCCTCTGCTCAAACCAACCAACCGTAGATTGACACTGTCTCCCATATAAGGCCTCACAAAGAGCCATCTGAATACTCGATTGATAGCTATTGTTGTAGGAAAACTCTACAAGCATTAGAAATTGATCCTAAGAACCCCTTAAATCCATAACACAAGCGTGTAGAATATCCTCCAAGATTTGAATAGTGCGCTCAAATTGCTTGTCCATTTGGGGGTGGAATTTTGTACTCAACTCAACCCGTGTGCCTAACACTCTTTGCACTACTCTCTTAAACTGTGATGTGAACTGCGTGCCTTGATTACAAATAATAAACAATGGCAATCCATGAAGACGAACATCTCACGAATATAGATCTGAGCTAGCGCTCTGAAGAATTGGTGGCCATAACAAGAATGAAATGTGTGGAATTAGTCAATCGGTCTACAATCAACCAAATAGCATCCACTTTTTTAAAAGTATGTGGGATCCCAACAACAAAATCCATGGTAACACGCTTCTTTGTCCCCTCAAGAATCGTATGTCTCTAAAGCAAATCACCCAGCCTATCATGATGTACTGCATGAGTTGACAGTTTAAGCATTGAGCCACATAGCCTACAATATCTTTCTTCATTCGTCTCTACCAATAGTGTTGCCTCAAGTCTAGATACATATTAGCAGCAACCAGATGAATGGAATACCGCAAACTATGGGCCTTCTCAAGAATCAACTCACATAACTCATCCACATTGGTCACACAAATCTAACCTTATGTCTGCAATACCTCATCATCTCTAAGAGAAACCTCTTTGGCATTACCGTGTTGCACCGTGTCCTTAAGGACAAGTAAATGGGGTTCGTCATATTGATGCTCTTTGATGCACTCATACAAAAAAGATTGAGAAATCATGCAAGTTAGAACCCTACTAGGCTTCGAGACACCCAACCTCACGAACTCATTGGCCAAGGACTCAACATATCATGCTAGTGATCTCTCACCAGCTGAAATATATGCAACGCTTACCCTTACTCTTAGCCTTTCTACTCAAGGCATCGGCCATCGCATTAGCCTTTCTGGGATGATTCAAAATGGTTGTATCATTATATTTTAACAACTCCAACCACCTACGATGATTTAAATTTAGATCAATTTGCTTAACAAGTGCTGCAGACTCTAGTGATCTGGACACACTGTAGATATAATGCCTTAATATCTTCAATGGGCAAACAATGGCTTCCACATCTAGATAATTTACGGTGTAGCTCTTCTCATAAGGCTTCAACTGTACCGAAGTAAAATTAATCACCCTACCTTCATGCATCAAGACATACCCAATACCAAACTGAGAAGCATAACAATAAACCATATATGAATCCGATTTTTAATACAAAATGAGAAATGGAGTTGTGGTCAAAGAAGTCTTGAGCTTTTGAATGCTCCCCTCACACTCATCAGACCACATGAATTGGGCAACCTTCTAGGTCAATTTGGTCAAACTGCAAAAATGGATGATATTACTCTCCACAAAATGGCGACAATATCCGTCCAAGCCAAAAAAATTGAACTTTAGTAGCTAAAGATGGTATGTGCCAACTCTGAAGTGCCTTAATCTTCTTTGGATCAACATTGATCCCTTTATTGGATACCACAAGCCCCGAGATTACTACAAAATTTGGCCCTCACACTTGAAGAATTTTGAATATAGCTTTTTCTCCCTCAAGTTCTAGTATACAATCCTTATATACTGCTCATGTTCCTGTTATTGCATGAGTACACCACTATCTTACTGAATACTATGACAAAAAATCAAGATATGGCTAGAATACACTACTAATCATAAGCATAAAGATTTTTGGGGTGTTGTCAAGCCCGAAAGACATCACAAGAAACTCGTAGTGACCATAGTGTGTCATAAATGTCGTCTTCACAATATTAGAATCCTGAATCTTCAACTAGTGACACCCAAGCCTCTATCGATCTTAGAGAACTATCTAGCACCCTGAAGCTGGTCAAATAAGTCATTAGTGCATGGTAATGGGTATTTGTTCTTAATTGTAACTTTGTTCAATTGCTTGTAATTAATGCACATCCGCATAGTACTATCTTTCCTATTCACAAACAGAACTAGTGCACCCCAAGGCGACGCACTAGGCCTAATGAATCCCTTATCAAGTAGCTCTCAAAGTTGTTATTTCAATTTCTTCAACTCTTCTAGTGTCATACGATACAGGAATAAAGATGGGTTGAGTATCCAGCACCAGATCGATATCATAATCAATATCATTGTTAGGTGACATGCCCAGCACTTCTGTAGGATACACATTTGGAAAGTCCCTTACTACCATAATAGAATCAATGGCAGGAGCATCAGCACCAACATCCCCCACAAAGGCCAAATATGCCAGACATCCCTTCCTAACCATTCGTTGAGCCTGTAAATATGAAATCACTCTACTGGGAACATAGTCTAGGGAACCTTTACACCAAACCCTACGCTACCCTGCTTTTCTAATGTCATGGTCTTATCATGACAATCCAAAATAGTGTGACATGGTGACAACCAATCCATGCCTAAAATTACATCAAAATCAACCATACTAAGTAGTAAAAGATTGATTCTCATCTCGAATACTCTAATATATACCACACACGATTTATGCATACGATCCATAATAATAGAACCATACACCAATGTGGATACATGAATAGTAATAACAAAGGAATCATGGGGCATATCAAAATAACGAGCAAAGTATGATGATACATTTGTATAATTACAACTACGATCAAATCATATGAAAGAATCCCTATGGTATATTGAAACAATACTTGTGATCACGACATTGAAAGATACTGGCTCTGGACTGGATAGAAAGGCATAGCAATGGGCATGACCACTATCTGATTGACCTTTCCTTCTAGGGCGGTCTCGAGTTGACAAGTCCCTACCCTGAGCTAGCTATATGGGTGGTGTAGCTACTGGTGCTAGAATCATAGGCTGAGATCTTTTATGTGGAACCCCTACTGAATAGTCTGGGGTAATCTCTCTTGAGATGACTAATGTCTTCACACTAATAGCAACCCCCCTGGTAGAATGTTGATCCTAATAACTCGATGAACTACCTGTGTAAACCTGGGCAGATAAAGAATGGAAAGAACTCTAAGCTGGCAACATACTAAATGATGTCTAGGCTGGATGCACAGGAACTCTAACTAACATAAGAACCAAGAGTAATGTGATAAGCTATCTGAATGGGTCTAGAAGAACAACCTTTGTTGAGGTAGTACTGGCCTTCAGATGAGGCATTGCTAAATTACCTAAACTACGAGGTATCTTGGCCTATTTTTCCTTATGCCCCTGCCTGCAAACAAGCACTAAGCGTCTAGCAATATCAACCAGCTCGTAAAACCTTGCACCCATTGCAAACTCCCGAGACATAATGAATCATAATCCATAGTCGAAGTTATCAAGGAACCTCACAATCTTCTCCCTCTCAGTGGGAACTAACCATACCGCATGACGAACAACCTATTAAAACCTCATCTCATATTGAGTCATTGTCATACCCTCCTAGCGTAGCTACTCAAATAGCCCACACAACTTCTCTATGCGGATATGTGGAATAGACTTTCTAAGAAGAGAACTAAGAATTTGTGCCATGTAAGTGGCGCAACATCGACTTGACTTCTCAACTCATATATCATCCACCATTAGTAGGCTTCCCCTCTCAACTGAAAAGTTGTGTATAAAACTCTATCGATGTCCAAAATACCCGCGGTGTGAAGAATCTACTAACACTGATCTATAAATTCCTGAGAATCCTCTAAATCTGCACCACTAAAATATGGAGGCTTAAGCCTCCCAAACCACTCTCGTCTCTTCTTCTCCTCATCACTCATACAGGAACCAACCTCAACTCTTGCATCAACAGCCAGCTAAAAAGTAATACTCCAAGTGTCTAGAGCCCCTAAGTCAGCTGCTCTAGAGTACTAGCAGCAGGAGTCTGGGCACCTCCTCCTGCCTGTAAAGTGGTTGGTGCAGCTAGAACTAAACCTACCTAGGCCAGACTCTTGCACACAGTCAAAATTTGGGCTAAGGTCTCCTGAAGGTCAGTAATCACAATGGGCACTGCTGGTGCCTACGCTGGTCCCACCGTCTAAACCACATCAGGTACCTGCTCTGAGTTGGAGCAACTTATCGCTCCACAGGTTCTTCTCTAATTATAGTACGAGCCACACCTTGGCCTTTATTGCAGCCCAGGCCTCTCGTGGTCCAAGCTGGTGGTACTAGTGGCCATCTGGCTTATCTAGTTGCATGTGTCCTTACAGTTTCTGAGATAATAAAAGAGTCAAGTTCAAATTCCAAAATAGCTAATTCGCGTGACAATAATACAAGTGCGTGAAGTTTCCTAACAGTTTGGTAGCCTCTCAAAGATAAGTATAAACGTCTCTGTAACGATCTGCGATACTCTACTAAACTTGCTCATGACTCGTAATACCTATGAACCTTGGGTCTGATACCAACTTGTCACAGCCTAAAATCCCAACTCACCACGATGGCGCTTAACACACCAACTAAAGAAGCCGAAACCTAAAAATAAAGAGCCAAAATGACACAAATTATAGGAATAGCATAAATCTGAAACCTCAACGTAACAAGATACTGCAATACAAGGAAAATACCCCAAAAATAGTAAATATGGATTCATGAGCTCCACAGTGGACTGCAATTCTAAAAAACTAAATGACAATACTATCTGACCTGAAACAATAGCACATAAGAAAAGTCAAGCCAAAATTATGGCCAAGGATGCAGCTCTACCTTGCCTCTTGAAGCTCGGTCCAATAGATAAATCTACTGCTGATTATTGGTCCCCACACCTGGATTTGCACAATTATGTGAAGAGCGTAGTATGCCTACAACCGACCCAATGTACGCTAACCTGTACAGTTTAATGTTTTTGACAGCTACGAAACAATAATGAAATCAAGTCATAAAGTACAAGAAGAAGCATCGGTGTGTGTATGCGTACAATTACTCAAATATTCTATTCAATCAATGTTTAGCATATAGAGATGATATGCTGTTAAATTAGGTAATTAACCACAGAAATTACAAGTAAAGATGAAATGAAAATTCCAAACAAACACTAGCAAGAGAGAAACGGGAAAGGGTGACCCTAGGGGTTTCTTGTTCAAAACCTCCCTAGTCCCCCCTCCCCCTTCATTTTGTTGTTTTTCTTCTTTCTCCTCTCTCTTTTTCTTCATTGTTCTTTATCCATCTTACTGTCCAAATCAAACTCATAACATCAATATGGTCAAGATTAGACAAGAAAAAAAATTCATGAAATTAGGAATTTCAAAAAGAAAAAAAAATTAGTAGGAATCATGGTTTTGAAACAATGGACAGTGCTCTATACTATTGGAAAACTCCTTTTTGATACTTTTGGGGCAAAGATGAGTTTGATACAAGCAACCTACTAAAGTCTACTTGAATGGCCAATTACACATAAGACCTAAGTAATCTAGTGCTTTGATTCCAATTTGTCACGATCCAAAATACCGTCGGAGCCATGATGTAGCATAACACTACTTGCTAGGCAAGCTAACAACCAATATGCATAAATAAACTTTGACAACAGTATTCAGCTGTCCAAATGTGAAATAATATAAATAATTGAATGTGAAATAGAATACAACGTAAAACCATCCCAAAATGGTTTTATCGATCAATGAGCCTCATAGAATAAGTAGATACACGCTCTAACCTAGATACAATATTGTCTGAAAGACTAAATATTACTAAGATCAAATAAGGTAACGGACTTCAAGGCATGTGAATGCAACAGCAGTGCCACCTCAAAATCTCCAAATAGTCTATATTCGGCTTACTATCAGCTACCATAATCAGCGACACCTCAATCTGCACATGAAGTATAGAGTATATTATAAGTACAACTCGCCTCATGTACTCAATATGTAGCGAGCCTAACCACGGGCTGAAAGCAATGACGAGCTTGGAATGGTCCAATACGCATTTCCAACAACCAACAACCAACAACAACAAAAATAACATTAACAACAACAACAACATAATAATAATAATAATAATAATAATAATAATAACAATAATAATAATAATAGTAATAATAAAGAAAGAGTAGCTCAATAATATCAAATTCAATTCTATTACATTAAGAGGAAAATATGCATGCTTTCCAAATATATCAGTCAAGGCATCAAGTTTAAAGGCATTAGATATCAAATAGCATAAGGAGAATACAACTCTATTCTTGTATGAAAGTATTCATGCTAAAATAAATAACATCACATTGTAATCATCAAGTAAACAAAAGTTTCCGCGCATACATTGGCGCCTGCAACAATTACCCCTCAATCATACTCTCACCATGCCTCATGTTTTATTTCTTGAAGTCATTAAATCATCACACACACTCATACTCATCACTGCATGGGTTCCCGGTATATTCCCCTCACTAAGCACATATCAAGTACATGCACTCATAGGATTATACCTGATTCCGGAGGTTTGGATCCTAGCCCAACCACTGATCGGATCAAAAGTTAACAATCAGTATCACTCAGTTTAATATGGGGCCTGACGTAGCGTCCCCTCACAATCGATGTCATACTCAACAATCAATGTCACACTGCCCTATATAGGGCCCAAATGCGAATGTTACCTCACATTTAGTACTAACACAGCCCTATGGCCCAAGATCATCCATCAATCCACTAAATTCTCAATATGCTCATATCTCATACTCATGAATACCGCATGTATTATGCCAACATTCTATAACTCAGCTCAAATTTGTGTCACGCAAATAAGGACTCTAAAAATAGGCAAAATAACATATAAAGAACAGATAGGTAAAAAGATATAATATGTGAATATAGTATTGTGAGTGAAAATATGACTACAGTTAAAGGAAAAAGTAATATAGCAAAAACAACTTTATCATATCCAAAAAATATAACCACATAGCCTAAATATGATTACTACCATGAATCATAGCTCACATAGTTATACAAGTGGACAAAGAACGGAATCAACAAGGCATGATAGCAAAACAAGGCACATAATATCCTAAGGTCTATCCTATTCATGAATAACCATAGTGCATGCATGTACACTCGTCACTTTGCGCGTTTGTCACCCCCAAATATAATAAATAACATTGCCAACAGGAAAAATACTCTCAAACCAAGTTTAGGCAAGATACTTACCTCAAACACAAGAATAAATGCTCCAAAAATCCCTTGCCTCTCAAATTGGCCTCTAAACGGGTCAAATCCAGCCAAAAATAACTCAATCATATCAAACAAATACATAAGAATCAATTCCAAACAATAAAGTTTTTATCTTTATTCAATTACCAAAAATTCAACAAAAGTCAATCTGGACTCACATGGTCAAAACTCGAGTCAAGGGGTAGATCCCAACTACCTGTAACCCCATGAGTTCAAATATGTGATTAGATTCAAAAATCAAGTAATTAATTCTCATTCTCTTAAGTTGAAGGGAAAACCATAAATTTCCGTCAAAATTCCATACTTCAAAAATTAGTAATCCATTTATATTCTTGAAATAAATAAAAAATAAGCCAAAATCACTTACTTTTCCCAAAGTCTTGTATGAAAGCTCCTTGAAAAATCATCGCTCTCCAAGTATAGGGTTCAAAATATGAGAGAATGGGCTAAAATCCAAAAATTAGAACTTAAATGAGTTTGTCAGCACTACCCCTCACGAACATGGACCAAGCCTAGTATTCGCAAAGTGCAATCCTTCCACTACCCAAAAGACCCTTCACGAACACGTTTGGTTCCACGTGAAAGCAATGCACGTGTGTCTTAAGCCTATGTGAATGCGACCTCTTATGGAGAATGCGAAAAATTGCTAACTTTCGACAAGTAGAGCCAAAACTCCCTAAGAATATCCAAATTCAAATACAAAGCAACACTTAATTTCAAATTCACCATACAAACCTATTGGAACTATCAAATCACCAATCCGAGATCATTTACACAAATATCAAACCTTAGTCAACTCTTATAACTTAAGCTTCCAATAACAGAACTATGTGTTCCAATTCACTCCAAAATAAATTCAATCATCCCTACAAGACGCATAATAATACACAAACATACCGGAAGAATAAAATAGGAGAACATGACTCAATACACAAAACGACCAGTCTGATAATTATAGTATCCATATTTGCATATAAAAATGATATGCACCATATATTGTTTATATGAATGCTTCTACATGAGGCTAGGATAATCATGCATACTCAAGACTCAATCATAATCAATATATAACACATCTCGTGTGCCATAACGTGATCCAGCATATCCAACATGCTCCATACAAAACGTGTATCACCTACGCTCATAAGGCCTAATGTAACATGGATAATCACCTGACTTCGCAGGGACGGATGAATATCCAAGAACCATATGGAAACTCATCAATACATAAAAATATTAATCCACTCATCTAATGTTCCATAATCATATCAATATGTATTAAGATCTCCATATCTAATGATGTATACATATGCTCAAAAGATAATACAAAAGATACACAAGAACATAATATGTGTTCATGATATAAATATAACAATTTCTAAAACAAGTATATAAATATTCGATTACCCATGAACTCCTCAGTTGAAATATTTACTTTTGTTTCCCAATAAAATATCAAATCGATGTTCATAATACCAAAAGAAAATAACTACTTATGCCAAACGACCTTTCACTTTCTTCAAAAACCTTAGGTTTAAGTGTAGAAATCCATGGTTATTCAAATTCTTAAGCCAAAATCCAAGTTAGAATCATTAACCTATAAAATCGGTAATCGAATATTTATAGAAATTGTTATATTTATATAACAATTTAAAGACTTTTTCTCGAAGTCTAGGTCTCAAAAATGGTTTAAAAAAAGGGGGCTAAATTTGAAAGTTGTACCTTAACTACCCTTGAAGCCCATTCCTTAATTGCGATCACAAATAGGGTAACGACCTGACTGGTCGTTTTGAGCCATTGCATTCAGTTTGGTAGTTTAGGGTCACACGCAACTTCATATTATATGTATCCAATTGCGAGCATGGGTGGACTCGGTTTTCGGATGAATCAGAGTTGAATTAGAAGAAGGAATATAGTTTTGGAAGCTTAAGCAATAGGAATTTTATCGAAATTTGACTCTTGGAGTAAACAGCTTCATTATAAGTTTGGGTAATGTCAGTGGCTTTGTATGGTGATTGTGGAATTAAGCATGCGTTCGTATTTGGATTTGGAGGCCCGTAGGGTAATTTGAGGCATATCAGCGAAAATTGGACAAGTTAAAGTTTGGAAAATGGAGAGGTTTGACCCATAGTTGAATTTTGTGATATCAGGATTGGAATGTGATTCCAAGAGTTGGAATAGCTCTATTATGTCATTTTGGACTTATCTGTAAAATTTGAAGTCATTCCAATTTGGTTTGATAAGTTTCAGCACGAGCTTTGAAAGTTAGAAGATTGAAAAGTTCCTAAGTTTGATCATGGGGTGATCGGTTGTTTTGGCATTGTTTGATGTGATTTGAGACCTCGAACAAGTTCGTGTTAGGTTATATGAATTTTTTGTGTGTTTAGACATGGTACCAAGGGCCTCGGATGAGTTCAAGGTGGAATACAAGTCATTTTCCCTTATTTTTTTAAATGTTGCTTTCTGGTGTCTGATATCCTCATTCGCGTTCGCGAAAAGTCTCTGCCGGTTGCCTCAATTGTTCCTTCTTTGTGTTCGCGCAACAAACCTCATTTTCGCAAAGCCATATCTCTCCCTTCATCTTGTTTGCATCTGTCCTTTGCATTCGCGTAGTTAAGCCATTCCACTCTTTGCATTTGCATACTATTTCACGCATTCACGAAGAGCAATCGTGGACCATCAGACTTTCCTTCTCCATGTTTTCATACATGCTATCGCGTTCACGAAGCACTCCTGGGCATCCTTCTTTTTTCTTCTCGCAAACGCGATCCTTCCTCCGCATTCGCGAAGCACAAATGCCTGGGTAGACAGAATATATCCCAAAATCGAGGGTTAGTCTATTTTATTCATATCTTGGCTTGTGGAGGTTGGTTTTGAGCGATTACTTCAGTGGTCACACAAATCGATTATGTAAGTGTTATTAACCTAGAAATGATTATATTCCATGATTTATTCTTCATTTTTATCATTTAATTTGTGATTTGGGAAGAGGAAAATGTTGGTTTTCGAAAAAAATATTAAATGAAAAATTGGGATTTTGGGAATCAAATAGTATTGAAATTTGATAAATTTTGTATGATTAAACTCGTATTGGAATGGGTATTCGGTTTTTTTTTAAAATTTAATGGATTCCAAGGTATGGGACCGAGGGTTGACTTTTAGATTAATTTTTGGATTTTTTTAAATATTGAGACTTTATGATCATGAATAGTTTCTTATGTGTTCTATTGGTCCTATGAAGTTAATTTGGTTAGATGTGAACCGTCCGGAGGTCTTTTCTTCCAGGAAGTACATTTTAGAGTATCAATTTGTCGTCTTTGAGGTAAGTATCTTGCTTAACCTTGCATGGGGGGCTTCCCCTTAGGATTTGAGTCTTCTATGCTAATTGTAGTCCGTGCACGCGAGGTGACGAGAGTATGCTCAGACTTATTTGTGGTTAATTCCTTTAGGTTTCTTAGGTCCTTATATTCATTAAGTGAGAAGTTTTCCGATATGATCGGGTTTCCTAATTGTTTGTTTTGCCTCTATATGCTCCATATGATGTTGTTAGACTTCTTCTAAATCTTTACTTATTAGTTGACCCTTATTTTCCTTAATTGAAGTGATTTTATTCCTTATTGTTTTGATACTTCTTGATTGTGAGTTCCTCTATGACTTCGTGCAAATGTGTTACACGCCCAATTGTTGTGGTTACCGGTGTAGTTATACGTGCTTCTTATGACTTGTTGTTTTGTTAAGGTCATTCTACTTCTTGTTTTTTCGTGATCCTTATTATGTCCTATTCATGCTTAAATTGATGATTATTCAAGTTGGACAAGACTTATATTATTCCCTAGGTAACTGACCATTGTTGAGTATTGACTCAAGTTGAGATCAATATTTCGAAGCTAACTGTTGAACAAGATTGGTTATTGTTGATTCTCTTGCCGGGATGTTATTGTTTCTATTGTTGATTCCCTTGTCGAGGTGTTATTGTCTCTATTGTCTATTCCCTTGCCGGGATGTTATTGTTTTCTATTGTTGATTCCATTGTCGGGATGTTATTGTTTCTAATGTTTGGGTGAGGAAAAGTGTAATGCACGAAGGATGTGTTGTGCATGAGATTTTGGGTGAGTGTTAATGCACGAAGGGTGATGCCATGCCAATATTTTGAATGTTAACGCACAAAGGGTGATGTCGTGCCATATTCTGTGAGTGTATAAAATGAAGGGTAATTCTTTGCCACATTATTGAGAGTAAAAGCACGAAGGGCGATGTTGTGCCACATTATTTAGTGTAAATGCACGTAGGGTGATGTCGTGCCCTAATTATGAGAGAGTAAAAGCACGAAGGGTGATGTCGTGCCATTTCTGTTGATTTTTATGGTGAGGATGAGAGTAAAAGCATGAAAGGTGATGGTGTGCGCTTGTTAGTGTTTGTAAATTTTTTTTGGTTCAAAATATAATAATTACCTTGCTTCTCCACTTATTTACAGTCGGTATTTGATGTTCCTCTCAATATTTTTCCCATGTCGCATTGAGTTATTAGTAATATTGTGATTCAAAATAAAGAAATTTGTACTACGTTTCTTTGCATGATCTTCTTTTTAATTTCAACTATATATATATATATATATATATATATATATATATATATATATAGAGAGAGAGAGAGAGAGAGAGAGTATATATAGAGTATAAATATATACATACACGTACTTCAAATTTCAATGACTGTTATATTTATTATTCAATTAGTTTCTCAATAAAATCTCCTTCAACCGTGTGAAATGAATTTTACTTAAAATGAATTTCTACTAAGTTGTAATTTATTAAATCTCAAATTAAAGGTAATAACTCATTCAATCTCGTATTTTATTTAAACGGGAAACTTTCTTCATTCAAATAATTTCTGAAAATAACTTCATCTTTTCTTGTTGATTTCCTAATTGGTTTAGAAGTTTTACTCTACTTATTTTTATGTAAATGAGAATTTTGTTATGCAAAGTGAGATAGAAACATGTGGGCACAAGGTGCCGGGTATGCTAAAGGATTTGAAGGTGAGGTTAAATTATGAGACTTCGAGTTCTAAGATGGCTGAAATAGCACATGAGAAATGATGTGAATAATTTAGTTGACATTGTTTCCTTATTTGAGTACACTTTACTTGTCTGCATCCCACCTATGTTAGTGTTGAGTTACTTGGTTATCTTTCGTTTTCATTTGTGTTTTACCTTTATTGTCTCTGCTATTTTAGTTTGTTTTCTCTCTGTTGTTTATATTACTTTGTCAGCTTTATGTTGATAGTCTATTGTCTAATCCTGTTCAAATTATTTGACCAGTATGTGTCTTGGTTGTTCCTCGTCACTACTCCATCGAGGTTAGTCTTGATACTTACTGGCACCGTCGTGGTGTACCCATACTGTACTTCTGTACTTTTTTGTGTACAGATCCAGGTATTTCATTGGCAGTAGTTGTGCGGGTCGTAGTAGGGGAAACTCAAGGTAAACCTGTTGTTGTGTTCACAGGCCTCGGAGTCACCTTCATTTGTACTTATTTCCATTTGTTCCTTTGTTTCGAGATAATGATGTATTATTTTGTATAGCTACTCTTAGAAAAGCTTACGACTTGTACCATCGATTTTTGGAAACTGTAAATTTTCAGAGTTATTTAACTCCAAGTTAGTAAATGTCAAGGTTAATTTGATTAATGTTAGGCTTACCTAGTTTAGAGACTAGGTGCCATCACAACTCCATCGGATGGATTTTGGATCGTGACAAGTTGGTATCAGAACTCTAGGTTCAGAGGTGCTCTGAGTCATAAGCAAGTTTAGTAGATTCTTGCGGAGGTACGAAGTTGTCTGTTCTTATCTTCGAGGGGCTACAGAACTGTTAGAAAAATTCACTTCTTTCATTCCTTATTGTGGGATATTGATTAAGCTCAAAGTATATAACTTATGTTCCTTTACATCCACTCATGTATAATATTAGCTCTCGGTGTCCGCTATGCGATAGTGGTTCGCAATGCTGGGCTACGAAAGAGTTAGGGGTGTTGAGGCATTTTCTTAACGTGTCGTTCAGACCGGAGATACAAAGGTATTAAGAGCCTATTCAGTTGTAACGGTTCCTGACATTTGATCGATGAGTGCGAGCTTGGGAAGGTTTAATTAGTCGACTAGTCGTAGGGATTATGGCAATGCCATGAGGTGGGTGTTGATTGGGAATAGTTGGTGGTATTAGAGAAACTTCTGATTTGTGTTGTGCAAGATATGAAGGTTAGTTTTGTGTATCATCAAACCTCTTTTTCTATGGCTTTGCGTCAAGTGGAGGAGTCCAATAGCGGCATTCAGATTGGGGATTCAGATCTATATCAGTTTTAGCTTGAGGTATGTGTAAATATGATATCAGTGGGTTGCCCGATTTTATGTATGACTAAGGTCTGATATAGTGCACGGGATGATGTTGAGGCATACGGTATTCCTATGTTATTAATGAATCTACATTTCAGCATCAAGGGGAGTCGGAGGAACAATTTCAAATTCACAGAAGGTCTTTTCAGCGTGGGCGTCGTGTTTGCGGCAAAATAGGGTGATTCAAGGGAAATTCAATGGTCTATGAGCTTCTGAGTTACGTGGTTCATGCTAGGGTCGTCTGTATGTGGGGCTTTGATGGGAATCATTGCATATCGACTATCCTAAAGAATGAGTCAGTTCAGTAACATTGAGTCAACATAGCAATGGAAGTAAAAGGTACTTTTGATTGGGAAGTCTCTACTGGCATTCGTGCCAACACTCTTGGATTGGACGGTTTGTGTGACTGGTTGAGTTGGGGAGGTGCAGTCTTGATGGCTTAGTTGCATGTGGGCGGATCTCGGGGAGTTCTCGATGGTTTGGGCAGTGGCTTGAGTCAGCTGACTACAATGAGCATAAGGAATAATTTTTTACATTATGAATTTCTCCTGAATTGGCATCAGCAACTAATAGGGTGTTGGCATTTTTGGCTATCATATGTGAAGCGTGTGCACTTTTTGAAAGGTCCTTGAGTTTTTGGTTGGAGTGTGTGGCTGGTAGCATAATGATTAATGGGTTTTGAGGCTTTCGAGGTTCATGTTTTGTTATGAGGCCAGAAACTATATATGAGTGCTTCTGCAGAATGATAAGATGTAAGTGATATATCAACCATTTGATTTGCATAGTTGAGTTTCGGTATGAAAATTTTGGTATTCCTGGGGTTTTGGGGCTAGATGCCCTCATGTAGGGACCAATACCTATTTGCTAATATTGAAGAAACATTGAGGATGAGATAGTTAATAGCATACATGATATATAGGTCGATATGGATTTTTGTAAAGGATATTTACCTATCTGGAAATAATCAGGATTTGGTTGGGGGCTATTTGAAAGCTCAATGAGAATATGTATCTTGTATCTGGTCATGTTTGTGTGCTCCTGTGAGATTGTCATTATGGTTATGTTATTAGGTAGAATGGATATTATTGGTTTCCCTGGCCTATGATATGTGCTACTCTTTTATGATGTGTTAAGCGGTGAGGTTGTATGATTATTCCCCATGCATGTTGTAATTCAATTCAGACCTTATGGCGATAACGGCAAGATAGCCCTCGTGGTGTTGATTTGCTTAATGCACCTTAGTAGTGCTTGCTTCTTTCATGTTTTAGCACCTTCACTCATTTTCCCACAGTTTTATTGGTGCACTCTATTGTGATATTAGTATTCATATGATCAATGAGCTGGAGCATTTTGTCTCGATGAGCATTTAGGAACAGGTTGCATGCTGCAATGGATGTTATGTGGGATACCCATTTCCTCGTGTTTATTTGGTGTTGTATTTCCCTCCGTGGGATGATTTGATGAAAAAATACTTTTTTTGTTACACATGTTGTACTCGCTAAATAATTCTTATACTTTGCTTTTCTTTATTTGTGCTGCATAATTGAGTTATTGTTGGCTTGCTGTATGAATGGTGTAGTGTGAGAATCCGTGTGTTTTCATGATGAGTTGTTAGTTGGGTTGCTTGTATTGGCTGAGATGAGGTTCTTAGACCTGAGATTAGTACTATGGTATTAGCGGTGAGGAGTTTTTGGAAGTATGAGGGTGTTTTTGCTAAGATTTGCGCAATGGCCTTTGGCAGACAATAGAGCTTCTTGACCTGTTGACTTATGGGCGACTAAGAGTTCCCGCGTGTTTCTTTATCATGAGCAGCGATGTGGAGGTTCAGAACAAGGTTATATTCAATGTGAAGTGTATTGCCGGCATTACGGATGTTATTTGAGCAGCTATGGTGGTCAGAGGTTATTGCTTTGGGCATTTGTGTTATGCATAGCAGCATGTGATTGTATTTGGATTTTGGCTCGATTCATCTTGGTATGGTTCATGTTGTGTGATAACATGGAACTCATATCCTATGATGAATTTCAAATGTCGAGGTTTATGTTTTGTTCGAAGGTAATGGGCTAAATAGGAGATGAAACTTTCAGTTAAGTTGCACTATAAGTTTTGCTTAGGTTGGGTGATGGGGAATCACCCCCAGGTGTATGTTTGGTGAGTTCATGAAGTGGTTCGATGGCTTTAGAACGACTCTCGACATGTTCGAGGAAGAACCTATGTTTAATTGGAGGAAGATGTAACGACCAGACTGCTCGTTTTGAGAAATTGCATCTGGTTTGGCAATTTGAGGTCATGAGAAGCTTCATATTATGTGTATCGATTTGCGGTCATGGTTGGATTCTGTTTACAGATGAATCGGAGTCGAATTGGAAGAAGGAATATAGTTTTTGAAGCCTAAGCGGTGAGAATTTTACCGGAATTTGACTTTTGGAAGTAAACGCCTCCAGAATAAGTTTTGGGTGATTTCAGTAGCTTCGTATGGTGATTTTAGACATAGGCGTGAGTTCGGATTTAGATTTGGAGGCCTGTAGGATAATTTGAGGCATATTAGTGAAAGTTGAAAAAGTTAAAGTTTGGAAATGGAGAGGTTTGACCCATATTTTCATTTTGTGATATTCGAGTCGGAATGCAATTTCGAGAGTTGGAACATCTCTATTATGTCATTTTGGACTTGTCTGCAAACTTTGACGTCATTCCAGTTTGATAGGTTTTGGCACAAGTTTTGAAAGTTAGGATTGGAAAGTTACTAAGTTCGATCAATGGTGTAATTCGTTGTTTCGGCATTGTTTGATGTGATTTGAGACCTCGAGCGGGTCCGGGTTTTGGGGGCCTCAGGTGTGTTCTGGGTGGGCTAGGCTTCTTTTTCCCTTTTTTTTTGAACTATTATTTTCTGGTGTCTGATATCCTCTTTCGTGTTCGCGAAGCCCCTTCCGTGTTTGCGAAGAGTCTCTGTTGGTTGCCTCAGTTTTTCCTTCTTCGTGTTTGCATAACACGCTCACGTTTGCGAAGCTCTGTCTCTCCCTTCATTGCGTTCGCATCTGGCCATGCCGTTTCTATTAATTTCTATGGTGAATATGAGAGCACAAGCATGAAAGATGATGTCGTGTGCTTGTTACTGTTTCTATTTTTTTTGTTGGTTCCAAAAAGGATAATTACCTTGCTTCTCTACTTATTTACTGCTAGTATTTGATGTTCCCCTCTGTATTTTACTCCCGTCCCGTTGAGTTATTAGTATTATCGTAATTTAAAATATGGAATTTTTACTATGTTGCTTTGCGTGATCTTCATTTTCATTTGGACTCGTCGTAATATATATATATATATATATATATATATATATATATATATATATATATATATATATATATATATATATATATATATATATATATATATATATATATATATATATATATAAATTTCAATAATTGTTACTTTTATAAATTCAATTAGTTTCTCAATAAAATCTCCTTAAACGGTCCAAGATGTATTTTACCTAAATAGGAATTTCTACTAAGTTGTAATTTGTTAAATCACATATTAAAGGTAATAATTCATTCGATGTCGTATTTTTATTGAAAAGGGAACTTTCTTCATTCAAATGATTTCTGAAAATAACTTCATCTTTTCTTGTAGATTTCCTAATTGGTTTAGAAGTTGTACTATTCTTAATGTTATGTAAATGAGAACGTTGTTGTGCAAAGTGAGATAGAAACAGGTGGGCAAGGCGCTGGGTGTGCTAAAGGTTTGGAATGTGAGGTTATGATATGAGACTTCGAGCTCTGTGATGGCTAAAATAGCACATACAGTTCATGATGCTGCGGACGGGCTATGAAGGAGTCAGGGATGCTCATGCATTGTCTCAACGTGTAGTCCAGACTGAAGATTCAAAGGTATTGAGAGGCTATTGAGTTGTTCATATAGAGGCGCAACGGTTCCTGATATTTGATCGATAAGTGCGAGCTGGGGAAGGTTTAATTAGTCAACTAGTCGTAGCGATTATGGCAAGGCCACGAGGTGGGTGTTGATTGGGAATAGTTGGTGGTATTGGAGAAACTTGTGATTTGTGTGGTGCAAGTTATGAAGGTTAGTTTTGTGGATCATTAGACGTTGTTTTCTATGGCTTGCGCCAACTGGAGGAGTCCAATAACGGCATTTAGATTGTAGAGTTAGATTTATATTAGATTTGCCTGAGGTATGTGTATATGTGGTATCGGTGGGTTCCCTTATTTTGTGTATGAACAAAGTCTGAGATCTTGCACGAGATGATGTTAGGGCTTACGGTGTTTTTGTGCCATTAATGAAGCTACATTTTAGCATCAAGTGGAGTCGGAGGACCAACTTCAGATTCACAAAAGGTCTTTTCGGTATGGGCGTCGTGGTTGCAGCATGATAGGGTGCTTCCAAAGAAATGCGATTGTTTATGAGCTTCTGAGCTATGTGGTTCATGCTAGGGTGGTCTGCATGTGGGTCTTTGATGGGAATTATTGCATATCGACTATCCGAAGAAATAAGTCAATTCAGTAGCGTTGGCTCATCATAGCAATGGAAGTAAATGGTCCTTTTGATTAGGAATTCTCTACTGGCACTCATGGCAGCACTCTTGGATTGGACAGTCTGTGTGACTCGGTTGAGTTGGGGAGGTGCAGTCCTGATGGCTTAGTTACGTGCAGGAGGATCTCGGGGAGTTCTCGATGGTTTGGGCAACGGCTTGAGTCAGCTAACTACTATGAGCATAAGGAATATTTTGTACATTTTGGATATCTCCTGAATAGGTATTAGAAACTAATAGGGTGGAGGCATTGTTTGCTATCATATGTGAAGCGTGTGCACTTTTGGAAAGGACCTTGAGTTTTGGTTTGCAGTGCATGGCTGGTAGCATGGTGATACTAGGTTTTGAGGCTTTCGAGGTTCATGTTTTGTTACCCATCCAGAAACTCTATATGAGTGCTTCCGTATAATGATAAGGTGTAATTTATATATCAGCCATTTGATTTGTGTAGTTAAGTTTTGGTATGGAAATTTTGGTATTCCTGAGGTTTTGGGGCTAGATGCCCTCATATTTGGACCAATTCCTATTTGGTGATTCTGAAGAAATATTGAGGATAAAATAGTTAATGGCATGCATGATTGATAGGTCGTTGTGGATTTTAGTAAAGGATATTTACCTATTTGTATAACCATGATTTGGTTCGTGGATATTTGAAATCTAAATGTGAATGTGTATCTTGGATCATATCAAGTTTGTGTGCGCCTGTGAGATCTTCATTATGGTTATGTTATCAAAAAGAACGGATATTATTGGTGCCCCTAGACTATGATGTGTGCTACTCTTTTATGTTGTGTTAGGCGGTGAGGTTGTATGATTATTCCCCATGCATGTTGTAATTCTGTTTAAGCCTTATAGCAATGCGGGCGAGATATCCCTCGTGATGTTGATTTGCTCATTGCAACTTAAATGAGCTTACTTCTTTCATGTTTTAGCACTTTCACTCATTTTCCCACAATTTTATTTGTGCAGTCTATTGTACTTGATATTAGTATTTATATGATCACTAAACCAGAGCATTTTGGCTCGATGAGCATTTGGGAGCGGGTTGCATGTTGTAGTAGATGTTATGTGGGATACCCTTTTCCTCGTATTTATTTGGTGTTGTGTTTCCCTCTGTGGGACGATTTGACGAAAACTATACTTTTGTTGTTACACATGTTGTACTAGGTAGATAATTCTTATACTTTGCTTTTCTTTATTTGTGCTGCATAATTGAGTTATTGTTTGCTTGGTGTATGAATTGTGTAGTGTGAGAATCCGTGTGGTTACATGATGAGTTGTTAGTTGGGTTGCTTGTATTGGCTGAGATAAGGTTATTAGACATGAGATTAGTACCAAGGTATTTGTGGTGAGGAATGTTTGGAAGTATGAGGGTCGTTCTGCAAAGATTTGGTTACTGGCCCTTGGCGGGCAAGAGAGATTCTTGACTTGTTGACTTCATGGGCGGCTAAGAGTTCCCACGTGTTTACTTATCATGAGCAGCGAAGTGGAGGTTCAAAACAAGGTTATATTCAATGTGAAGTTTATTCCCGGCATTCAGGATGTTATTTGAGCAGCAATGGTGGTCACAGGTTATTGCTTCGTTTGTGTTGTGAGGAGAAGCATGTGATTGTATTCTGAATTGGAATTTTAGCTCGATTCATCGTGCTAAGGTTCATGCAATGTGATAACATGGAATTCAGATCTTATGATGAATTTCATATGTCGAGGTTTGTGTTCTATTCTAAGGTTATGGGCTAAGGAGGAGCTGAGACCTTCGGTTAAGTTGCATTGTCACTTCTACTTAGGTTGGATGATGGGGAATCACCCATTGGTGTATGTATAGTGAGCTCATGCAGTGGTTCGCTGGCTTTGGAACGACTCTAGACATATTCGAGGACAAACGTATGTTTAAGTGAAGGAGGACGTAACGACCCGACTGGCTGTTTTGAGAAATTGTGTCTGGTTTTGAAATTTAAGGTCACGAGCAACTTCATATTATGTGTATCGACTTGCGGGCATGGTTGGATTCTGTTTCCAGATGAATCAGAGTTGAATTGGAAGAATGAATATAGTTTTGGAAGCTTAAGCGGTGAGAATTTGATCGGAATTTTCTCTTAGTGTAAACATCTCCAGAATGAGTTTTGGGTGATGTTAGTAGCTTCGTATTCTGATTTTAGGGGTTCGGATTTAGATTTGGAGGCCCGTAGGGTAATTTGAGGCATTTCAGCGAAAGATGAAAAAGTTAAAGTTTGGAAAATAGAGAGGTTTTACCCATAGTTTACTTTTGTGATATCAAGGCCAGAATGTGAATCCGAGATGTGGAACAGCTTTATTATGTTATTTTAGACTTGTCTGGAAAATTTGACGTCTTTCCGGGTTGGTTTGATATGTTTCGGCACAAGTTTTGAGAGTTAGAAGATTGGAAAGTTCCTAAGTTTGATCCATGGTGTGATTTGTTGTTTCGGTGTTTTTTTATATGTAATTTGAGACCTCGAGCGAGTCTATGTTAGGTAATATGACTTGTTTAAGTGTTTAGACACGATCCTCGGAGCCTCGGGTGTGTTCTGGATGGGCTATGGGTCTTTTTCCCTTTTTTTGAACTACTATTTTCCGGTGTCTAATACGCTTCTTCTCGTTCGCGAAGCCCCTTCCATGTTTGCGAAGAGTCTCTATTGGTTGCCTTAATTTTTCCTTCTACGCGTTCGCATAACACTCTCGTGTTTGCGAAGCTCTGTCTCAGCCTTCATTGCGTTCGCATATGTCCTTTGCGATCGCGTAATTATGCCATACCACTCTTCGCGTTCGTGAACTATTTCATGCGTTCGCTAAGAGAAATCTTTGTCCATCAGACTTTCATCTTTTTGCGTTCGCGTACATGTTGTCGCATTCGCGAAGCACACTTGGGCAGCCTTCATTTTTCTTCGTTGCGAACGCGATCCTTCCTCCATGTTTGCGATGCACAAATGCCTGGGAAGGAAGAATATATCCCAAAATCGAGGGTTAAACCATTTTATTAATATCTTGGCTTGTGGAGCTCGATTTTGAGCGATTCCTTGAGCTTTTTTTACACAGTGATTGGGTAAGTGTTCTTCACCTAGAATTAATTATATTCCGTGATTTTGTCTTCATTTTTATCATTTACTTTGTGATTTGGGTTGAGGAAAATATTGATTTTTTAAAAAAAAATCTTAAATGAAAAATCGTGATTTGAGGGACCAAAAGGTATCAGAATTCGATAAATTTTTTATGGTTGAACTCGTATTGGAATGGGTATTCGGTATTTGTAAAATTTGTTGGGTTTTGAGGTGGGGGCATGGGGTTGAGATTTGGACCGATTTTTGGATTTTGTTAAAAATTGAGATTTTATGATCCGAAATAATTTCTTATGTGTTTTTTTATGCTTTGAAGTTTATTTGGTTAGATGTGAACCGTCCAGAGGTCTTTTCACTCGAGAAGTGCTTTTTAAAGAATCGGTTTGTCGTCTTTGAGGTAATTATCTTGCCTAACCTTGCATTGGGAACGTTTCCTAGGATTTGAGTCTTCTATGCTAATTGTAGTCCATGCACGCGAAGTGACGAGTGTATGCTCGGACTTATTTGTGGGAAATTTGCCTTTAGAGTTCTTAGGTCTTTATGTTCATTAAGTGAGAAGTTTTCCAATATGATCGTGTTTCCTAATTTCTTGTTTTGCCTCGATATGCTCCATATGATGTTATACACATACATATATACATATATATATATATATACATATATATATATATATATGTATATATATATATATATGTATATATATATATATATATGTATATATATATATATGTATGTATATATATATATATGTATGTATATATATATATATATATGTATATATATATATATGTATATTTGTATATACATATATATATATATATATATATATATACATATACATGTATATTTGTATATACATATATATATATATATATATATGTATATATATATATATATCGTTTCCTAGGATTTGAGTCTTCTATGCTAATTGTAGTCCATGCACGCGAAGTGACGAGTGTATGCTCGGACTTATTTGTGGGAAATTTGCCTTTAGAGTTCTTAGGTCCTTATGTTCATTAAGTGAGAAGTTTTTCAATATGATCGTGTTTCCTAATTTCTTGTTTTGCCTCGATATGCTCCATATGATGTTATACATATACACACACACACACACACACACACACATATATATATATATATATATATATATATATATATATATATATATATATATATATATAAAAGTAATTGTTACTTTTGTAATTTAATTAGTTTCTCAATAAAATCTCCTTTACGATCTGAGATGTATTTTACTTAAAAAGGAATTTTGACTAAGTTGTAATTTAATAAATCTCATGTTAAAGGTAATAATTCATTCAATTTCGTATTTTAATTAAAAAGAAAACTTTCTTCATTCAAATGATTTCTGAAAATAACTTCATCTTTTCTTGCTGATTTCCTAATTGGTTTAGAAGTTGTATTCTACTTATTGTTATGTAAATGAGAATGTTGTTATGCAAAGTACGATAGAAACACATGGGCAAAAGGCGCCGGGTGTGCTAAAGGTTTGGAAGGTGAGGTTATGATATGAGACTTCGAGTTCTGAGATGGCTGAAATAGCGCATGAGAAATGACGTGATTAATTGAGTTGAAATTATTTCCCTTATTTAAGTACATTTTAGTTTTCTACGTCCCAGTTATGTTAGTGTTGAGTTACTTAGTTATCTTTCATTTTCATCCTTGTTTTTCCTTTTTTGACTCTGCTGATTATAGTTTGTTTTCTCTTTGTGTTGATATTGCTTTGTTAGCTTCATGTTGATAGTCTATTATCCTATCCTATTCAAATTATTTGACCAATATGTGTCTTGACTGTTCCTCGTCGCTACTCCACCTAGGTTATATATATTGGGCACCGTCGTTGTGTGCTCATACTATACTTCTGTATATTTTTTATGTACAGATCCAGGTATTTGGTCGGTAGTAATTGTGCGGGTTATCGCAATGGAAACTCAAGGTAAACATGATGTTGCCTTCGCATGCCTCGGAATTACCTTCATTACTTATTTCCATTTGTTCCTTTGTTTTGGAACAGTGATGTATTTATTTTGTATAACTACTCTTAGAAAAGCTTATGACTTGTACTACCGATTTTGGAAAATTATAGATTTTCAGAGTTATTTAACTTCAAGTTAGTAAATGTCAAGGTTAATTCAGTTAATATTAGTTTTACCTAGTTTAGAGACTAGGTGCCATCACAACTCGTTCGGAGAGATTTTGGGTCGTGTGTATTACTGAGTATGTTTCTCCTATAGATTCATTATCGGTTTTGAGATAGTTCCTCAAGATATTTCCTATGGATCTACTGAATATGCCACTAGATAGGGTATTAATTTTTATATTGATTTGGTACCGGACAACCTAAACTCATATGCCCGAAATTCGAAATTATAAACAATATCCAGTCACACAGTTCTATACATACATATATATATATATATATATATATATATATATATATATATATATATATATATATATATATATATATATATATTAAATCCAATCACAAATCGATGTTCGAAATCCTAAAAGAAAATAACTACTCCTTATGCTAGACCCTATTTCTTTCTTCAAAGACCGTAGATTTTAGGTGTAGAAATCTTTAAGTATTCAATATTTTAGGTCAAATCCAAATTAGAATAACTAACCTATAAAGTTAGAGTAAAAATTACCTCTTCCTAAAATCAAGATCTCAAAAATGGTAAAAATAGTCCTAAAATTTAGACCTTAAATACCCTTGGAGTTCATTCCTTAATCATGATCACGGCTAGTGTGGAGGTTCTTCCTATGGATTCGGTTTCAATTATGAGAGAGTTCCTCAAGGTTTTTCCTATGATGCCACTGGATAGGGATATTAACTTCTATATCGACTAGGTGTCGAGCAACCCATACCACATTCCCGTAAAATGAAATTAACACAATATATAGTCACATGACCCTCGAGTTTAGACATATAATTTATTACGAAATCTGACCTTAAATTGATGTTCAAAATCCCAGAAAAAATAATGACTCCCTATGTCAAACCCTCTTCTTCTTTTTTCAAAATCTTTAAATTTAGGTATTGAAATCCATGGCTATTCAATAGTCAAATCCAAGTTAGAGTCACTAACCTCTGAAGTTGGGGTAAAATCTCTTAACCATCGCCTTTCCCGAAGTTAAGGTCTCAAAAATGATAATAATAGATAAAAATGCAGAAATCAGGACCTTAAACACCTTTGGAACGCATTCCTTAATCGTGATCGCAAAAGTCAATTGGTGTAGCTCCTAACGATCATGACCTTCTCCCACACAACGATGCACTAGCTTCCTACTATATGCGATCGTGAACCTCCTCCATGCAATCACGAAGCACAAATTACCCCTTGGCTAATTCTTCTACGCAATCATGAGACTCAGCTCTAAAAGTAAAAAACTAAAAACAACATCAAAACCATGAATCAAGTACTCCCTCCGTTTCATGTTAAGTGAGGTACTTTCCTTTTTAATCTGTTTCAAAATAAATGACACATTTCGAATTTTAAAATAATTCAACTTTAAACTCTTTTATTTTACCCATTACCCTTAAAGAGAAGCTTTTATAGCCACACAAATGTCATGATCCCACAAACTTTTTGCCCCTTAAGCTTTTAAGACCACAAGTTTCAAAAGTCTTCTTCTTTTTTCTTAAATCTCGTACCGAATCAAACTACCTTATATAATATGAAACTGATGGAGTACCAAATAGGAAATCTCAAACTTTCACAGGTTCAAAATTCCAACTTTCAACTAGAAGTGGCGAATCAACCTTGGGCCACTCAAGTCCCGAACCAAACCTACCTACAAGTTCAAAATTACCATACGAACCTATTGAAACTTTGAAATTACCAATTCAGAGTCGCTTGCCCATAATGTTGACTTTGGTCAATGCTTCCAACCTCCATCCCAATTTATGTGGTGCAGTTCAATCTCGAAAGTCAAACGAGTTTTTCTTTCATGATTCTTTCACATATCTTTTCATATTTTGAATTGTTAATTATTGTGATTTAAGGTATTTTTACGTAGTTATTAGATATATAAATCTTATTTCAAAAAGCTTAAAAATTCTATATCCTAATTTACGGTCAAAATTAAGAAGTTTGACACTCGAAATCCGAGCTCCGCCATATATAACGGGACAAAGAGAGTAGTAATAACAGGCATTGAACTAAACAATATTATCAAACTTTGTAATAGGTATTGCAAAGTTATTCGTTCCTAGATAAGATTAGGAACGAAGTTATTCGAGAGAAGGTAGGGGTGGCCCCGGTAGATGAGAAGATGCGAGAAGCGAGGCTGAGGTGGTTCGGGCACGTTCGGAGGAGGGGTCCCGATGCCCCGGTGAGGAGCTGCGAGCGGCTGGAGATTGTTGGTGGTCGGCGAGGCAGAGGGAGGCCTAAGAAGCATTGGGGAGAGGTGATTAGGCAGGACATGACTAGAATGCAGGTTTCCGAGGATATGACCGTTGATAGGAGAGTCTGGAGGTCTAGGATCAGGGTTGTAGGTTAGGGGCTCCTAGAGTTCTTCGTAGTTACTGTATGATATTATTGCATGCGATTGTATTTAGGTTCCTTATGTTTAGATAATTATTTCCGCTATTTCTGCTATTTTTGCGGGTGATACTAATGCTCTATTGTTATTGTTTTTGTTTTTGTTTTACAGCTGATTTCCCTTTTTCCTATGCGCCGAGGGTCGATTGGAAACAGCCTCTCTGCCCTTTCGGGTAGGGTAAGGCTCGTCTACATATTACCCTCCCCAGACCCCACCTGGTGGGAGTATACTGGGTAGTTGTTGTTGTTGTTGTTTGTAATAGGTATTGCCCAATTTTTTTTCCGAGGAAATGTATATTTTTAGAGAATGCAATTAATTTTTGCTGACCGATAAATTTTGTATTTTGTCCCTTCTTTAGTTTCGTCTTAGTATATTAGAATGTAATGAGCCTACCAAGTTTTCCTTGTCAAAATATGTAAGAATCGGGACCCAAAGGGAATAGTTTATCCAAGTTATATAATTTATTCTAGGATAGTTCTGATGATTCCTGACGTACTGGAATTATAACATTTGAATAACGGTTTATTTAAGCCACCCGGCAACACAAGAAATAGCTGTGCTTTCGCTTGCCTAGAATAAAACAGGTTGCTTTTTTAACATCTTTACAGTTACTAATATGATTTGAACCCCTCCAAAAAGAGAAGTATTACCAATCTCTGGAGTCCGGAGCACGAAAATAGTATCAATCTACATCAAATTCAATAATCATAAAAGCACATACCTGACCATTTTAAAAGTCTTCAACGTTTTTATCCTAACAAAAAGCTATAGGTTCACAAAAACATAGAACACAAATGTTTGCAGGGTAGTAAAAATAAAATTGGTATTGCTAAAATAAAAATAAACATTAGGTCCAACCAGCAAAAAAGTTTGATCAGTCTATAGCTCGACCACACATTTTAAGTAGTGGTTGCTGATTGAGCAGCAAGTCTCTTCCGTGCCTCTTCAATGATGGATAACTTGATACCTTTTCCTTTAGGGAGGGAAACCCATGGCTTAGTACCTTTTCCGAGAGTGAACACATTACCCAAGCGGGTAGCAAACTCATGCCCTTGGGCATCTTGAATGTGAACTGTCTCAAAACTACCCTTATGCTTCTCCCTGTTCTTAATAACACCAACACGCCCCCTGTTTCTACCACCAGTCACCATGACAACATTTCCGACATCAAACTTGATGAAGTCAACAATCTTATTGTTCTCTAAGTCCAGCTTGATGGTATCATTGGCCTTGATGAGAGGATCGGGGTAGCGGATTGTTCTTCCATCATAAGTGTTGAGGTATGGAATACCCTTCTGTCCAAACTGCACGGATCGGACCTTGCACAGCTTAAACTGTAATTAGCCAAAAGAAAATTAGTAATTACTCAAATAAGGCAGTATTGCACAATCCTACAAGCTGGAAACAATCAGCATAAATGAATTGTTCCAAAGTACAAAAAGATGCAGGATACTTCTCTCAAAGTCCATAGTGCAAAAATCAAGAAATGTATCAGAAATGAACCTTCGCTTCCTCATCCCTAACAGAGTGAAGACGAAATCGGCCCTTTGTGTCATACATGAGGCGGAAGTTCTCATTTGTCTTAGGAATTGAAACAACATCTGTATGTGAAGAAGAAAGGGCATTACTAATTTGAGGAACTCAACCAACTAGAACACAGGAAACAAACAGAACATCAACAAAAAAGGTCATTAACGAAAAATGCTCTTTGCAAACGGAACATTCTTAATTTGAAGATTCAAACCCTTGCAGTAATACTCAAAGATGCAAAACCACACCAAATCTGAAGGAAGTACGTTACCCATAAAGCCGGCGGGGTAAGTCTTATCTGTCCTAACTTTTCCATCAACCATAACAAGTCGTTGCATTAAAATTGAAATGACCTCGCCGTATGTCAGGGCATACTTCAGTCTGTTTCTCATGATAATGATCAACGGCAAACACTCCCTTGATTTGTGCGGACCAGACGAAGGCTTGGGAGCCTACAAAAGTAAAACAGAAAACTCTTAAAGTAAAGAAGCAGGAAAACATCAAAAATTGCGCATGGGTTACTAAGATAATTGATGTCTTACGAAAGCTCCTCCAAGCTTGTCAAGCATCCAATGCTTTGGGGCATTGAGCCTCTTCAAATGTTTCTTCAAACCTCTAGCCTGTACATGAATATAAAAACAAAGTTACGTTTGGCAATATCATTACTGCATGTACAACATTTCCAAAGAGTTCAGGCCAGCTATTTAAGTCCACTACGAATAGAAAATGAAGCCGATTGTAAAATTCAAAATCCATCAATGTCGAAGAGATCTCATGCAGTTATTCGAGATAGAATTAGTTAACTGCATCCTTGGATGCAAGGATAGGAAAATTATCTCAAAATTTGCACTTAGTGAAAACGATATTTACAAGATATAGGTATAATTATTTGCTCAATAAACTGTAGGGGCTCATTTGGTTCACAGAATAGTTAACCATTGATTGTATTACAGGTTTTGATAAACCAGCACATTAACAATAAATAGATTGTTATAGAGTGGATTATACTTGCCAAAATTCTCATCTACGGATTGGGATTCAAAGTCAAAAATTAGCTTTAAGTATTTTGTTTATTAGTTGTCAGTGAAGATGATATTTGACCAGACATAGAATACACGAGTTTCATTATCCAGCAAATAAAAATACACAAATTGTTGTCTGATGAAAAACAATTAAAAAAATTGTCATGTAGGGATCTCGAGGCAAAGTGAAAAGATTATTTTTAAGGAATCTTTTTAATCATTTACGTTCTATTATCCAGGGAGTACTATTCCACATTCCATTGGCATACGATAATACATAGATTATCTCTGTTTTGAGAAACATAAAGTAACATACATATTTTGGCATTAAGTTGTGGTAGTATTAGTAAACCAGAGTTATATAGTGGAAATCAAATGATGTATTAACAACAACAACAACAACACCTAACCAGTATAGTCCCACAAAGTGGGGTCTGGGAGGGTAATATGTAGACGAGCCTTACCCCTACCCGAAAGGGCAGAGAGGCTGTTTCCAATCGACCCTCGGCTCAGTGAAGGAAAGGAACAACAAAAACACAAACAAAAACAAATGATATATTAGTCATATATATAATTTGTATTAGTAATGCAGATTATGCCTTCTTTCTACAGCGAACCAAACGAGCCATAAATGGCGCAATAACACTAGATAAAACAAGTAATGAGAAAAAACGACAAAAAATCTAATGAGAAGCAACAATGATTTTATCTAACAAATGTAAAATGGATATGTTGTGGATCTACAATAGAATATCTTCTAATTTGACAAGGAATAAACTGGAGAAAGAAACGAACCATTTGGTGGTCTTTAGATTTGAATCAGCAGCGTCACAGCTCCGCCACTTTCTGCAGTAACTAAGCTTACCTGCTGCTCCGCTGATGTGAAAGCCACCTTAACAGCCCTAATTTTTAACCTTCGATGTCTCATTAAATACCAAGTCCGAGCCCTTCTTAACCCAATTTTGATTTGGGCCATATGGGACTACCTTTCGGTTGAATGTGTGATTGGGCTTGTGTACACGACCATTTTACGTAAAAATCGCGCGGAGCGTTCTATTTGGTCGTCTCCATTTAACTTATGATATTTTTTAAAAGTTTCAACTTATATTTACTTTTTAAATAATTTCAGCCTCCTTTCTCTTACTCCTTCTCATTTATTTTCTTCATCTTCATTTTCTTCTTCTTCTTCTTATTCTTATTCTTATTCTTTCTTCTATTGTTGGTAAACTTCAGCTTCTGGGATGATTGTTCATTAATATATTTATCATATTATTTAAAAATAAATTATAAATAATTATGTAAGTTAGTAGACAATAATTTATGAATATTTTCACGTACGTAAGTTAGTAGACAATAAAACTATTGTTCTTTTCACGTTTATTGTTTCCAAAATTTATAATTTGGATAGAGTTGGCAATATGATTAATATGTTAGAAAGCTTTTTCAAAAACTTCAGCTTATGTAATCTGATGTTTTTACAAATGAACTAAATAACTTTAGCATCTTTTGCTTAAGTTTTTGAAAAAGCTTTATTACATAACTAATGAATTTAGGACAAAAAAAACTTCAACTTTCAGTGCTGAAGTTTTTACAAATGAACTAAATAACTTCAACAGCTTCTACTGAAGTTTTTGAAAAAGCTTATCCTGGACAAAAAGGCTTCAGCTTATTTAGTATTGAAGTTTTTATAAATGAACTAAATAACTTCAGCATCTTCTGCCAAAGTATTTGAAAAAGCTTATTGACAAAACTAATGAATCCAGGACAAAAAAACTTCAGCTTATTTAGTGCAATTACAAATAAAAACTTCAACAAATAGAGAATAAAACTCCGGCTATATGCTTAAGTTCAGCAATTACAAACAAAAACTTAAGCAAATAGATAACCAAACTTTAGCTACTATGCTTAAGTTTAGCAATTACAAACAAAAACTTCAGCAAATAAAGAACAAAACTTCAGGTACTGCGCTTAAGTTCAGCAATTACAAACAAAAACTTCAGGGCCATCTACTAGAATGATGAAGTTTTGCGTGATTGTCTTTGCTACTTCAGGCTATATACTGAAGTTATAAGAAAAAAGCGGGTACGCTTGTACTTTTTGTTGCAAAGCGGACAGAAGTCAAAATGTGACTCAAAAAGCAGGGGTAGATGAAAGTATCCCCTATTTTATGCACGTTTTCTCCGACAAGATTAGGAAAAATATTTATTTGGGAAATTATCCTTTAGAACCTTTTTATAAAGAGAAAATTAGTGATATAAGCAAAAAATAGACATTACTTATCAATAATTAACCATTAAATCATTCCATCAAAAATAATAAAAAGTCAAATAGTTTTCCACAAGTGGGGATCGAGGAGGGTAAGGCACGCAATCTTACCCCTGCCATTGGAAAGACGAGAAGTTACTTCTGATAAACTCTCAGTTAGAGAAGGGCTGAAAAAGAAAAGGTAATTACAATAAGTAGGAATAACAGTAAGATAAAATAAGATTGAATCCAAGAATGTAGTCAAACTCTAGGTAGTAATAATAATCTATGAATAAAAGATATCATACGAACAATAATGCTAGCGAACTAAGTAAGACAGAGAGAAATGTTCGACTATCTACGAACCTTTTACCCTAATCTTTGACCTTCACACCCTCCAGCCTAGGGCTATATGCTCAATCACCTCCACTTGTGCCATGTCCCGCCTAATAACCTCTCCCAAGACTTCAAAGACCTATCTCAACCCCCCCCCCCATGCTACCCACGAGGCTAATCGCTCGTACCTCCTAACTAGGTCTTTTATATTTCTCCTCTTAACATGCCCGAACCATCTCAACCTCGCCTCATGCATCTTATCCTCCACAAGGTCAACTTCTACCTATTCCAGAATAACTTTATTCCTAATGTTACCCAACCAGATATGCCCACACATCTATCTCAACATTGCCATCTCATCTAGTTTAGCTTTTGGGCACGAAAGTTCTTCACCGGCCAACACTTTGCTCCATATAACATAGTCGATCTAACTATAACCTTGTAGAACTTACTTTAAGTCTCAACGATATATAGTTATCACATAAGACCCCAAGAGCGAGCCTCAACTTCATCCATCCTACTCTGTTACGATATGTGACATCTGCATCAATCTTTATGTTACCTTGTATTATAGATCCAAGATACTTGAAACTACATCTCTTAGGGATGACTTGTGTATCAAGCCTTACCTATATATTCCATTTATGGGTATCATTTTTGAACTTGCACTCCAAGTATTCAGTCTTGGTCCTGCTTAACTTTAAACCCTTAGATTATAGTGTCTGCCTCCAAACCTCCACCCTCTCGTGAACACTACCCCGCATATCATCAATTAAAACTATGTCATCGGCAAATAATATGCACCATGGCACTTCATCTTGAATGTGTCTAATTAAAGCGTCCATCGCTAAGAATAATAGAAATGGAGTTAACGTTTATCCCTAGTGCAACCCATCATAATCGAAAAGTGTTCTGATTATCTTCTCACTGCCCTAACTCGAGTCTTAACTTTATCATATATGTCCTTAATTACCCTAACGTATGTTACTAGGACCCTTTTAACCTCCAAGAATCGCTAGAGCACCTCTCTCGGGACTTTGCAATATGCTTTCTCTAGATCAATGAATACCATGTGCAAGTCCTTATTCATCTCCCTATATCGCTCTACCAATCTCCTCACAATGTGACTTGCTTCCATAGCCGAACACTCCGGCAAGAAACCGAACTGGTTCTCAGAAATGGACACACAAATCCTGACCCTCACTTCAAGCACTCTATCCCAAACTTACATTTTATGGCTTAGCAGCTTAATCTCCCTATAATTATTGCAACTTTGAATATCACCCTTGTTTTTATACAGAGGAATCATCATACTCCACCTCCATTCATCGGACATCTTCTTCACCCTAAAAATAACGTTGAACAACCTAGTGAGCCACTCCAAACCTGCCCTACCCGCATTCTTCCAAAATTCCATAGTGATTTCATCTGGTTCGATAGCTTTACCCTTGTGCATCTTAAGCATATCCCCTTTGACCTCCTCTACTCTTATGCGCCTACAATACCTGAAATACCGGTGCATCTCGGAGTGCTCCAAGTTACCTAGCTCAATGTCCCTTTCACCCTCTTCGTTCAGGAGTTTATGAAAATATGTCTGCCATCTTCGTGTAATCTGAGCCTCTTCCATCAAAACTCTACCTTCATCACTTTTGATACACTTAACTTGATCTAGATCACATGCCTTCATCTTTCTCACCTTGACTAGCCTGTATAGCTTCTTGTCCTTGCCTATTAAAAATAACCAGGAAAAATATTAATGATATACAACATCTAAAAAAACTAGGTAAAATATAAGAAGTATCACGATGCCAAATATAGCATCTTCCTCAACCTTAATGGGCTTCTTCCTCTATCAAGTAGAACAATGTATAATTTGGTAAATACGGAATTACCATATCGAAATTAAGATTTTTGTAGTTGGTTTAAGTTTTTAAAAAATATTGGTATTCGGTATTTAAAAATAATATACTGAAATACTGATACCGTACTAAGATACTGTCACGACCCAAACCGATGGGCTATCATGGGCACTCGGTACCTTACTCGATTGAGTACAAATGTAACGTCTCTTTCATATCACTCTATCATAGGTAAATGAATCGGAGTAGAGCATGAGGGCATACAAACTTATGCATATGAAGTACGACCTATAAGACCAAAATAACCAGTCGTGTACCGAACATGGACCGACAATGCCATACAATCTTTTATGTACATAACATCTGTCTACAAGCCTCTAAGAATATATAATTTTCATAAATGTCGGAACGGAGTCTCGCCATACCAAATAATACACGTCTAAATCATACTAACCAATCAAGCAACTCCGAAGCAAATGGAGTGCACCAGCATCTTTCGCTAAGTTGATAGCCTGCTTTGAGGGCACTCGACCTGTCTATGGGGATCTGAAGGAATGAAATACAGCGTCCCTAGGTAAAAAGGGACGTCAGTACGAATAATGTACCGAGTATGTAAGGCACTAAATAAGTACATAATGAAGAAACGTAGAGTAGATGACTCGACCTGTAAGTCTTGATAACTCTGTAAATCATGAAATACTTATAGTGTCATGCATATGCGTATGAATGTCATGTCATGTGTATGTATATGTATTCATAAGATCATCAAGTCTCTAAGGGTATCTCATCATATCATCTCAGCCATTATAGGCAAAATTATCAACATATATCAATTGATCAGGTGACGGTGCATATATAACGCCATAACCTTTCCCATATCCCATATACATATATATACATATGCATATGTGTATATAACATCATCTGGTCATGTGTCGATGTGCATGTATAAATGCATGAAATGCATATAAAGTACATTAATAAAATCTCTCGGCACTTTATAAGACCATTATGTCTTTAATTAATATTATGAAATAAATATTTTCAACTTACGCATTTTTTGAGACCCATAAAGGATAATAGAGTAATATGACACATGTAGAATCAAGAAAATAAGTATCTCTAATATTTTTATGGATGGAATCATTTATGAAGATTATGTATTTTCTTGTTTCGTTTGTGTCGTATAAATCATATCACAAAGACAGAAGGGATCGGGTTAACATACCTATGGCAATTCTCTTGACAATCCTTCCTAAGCAAAGCTCGTCCTTAATATCTTTATCCAATATTACCTTGGGTCTTTGATACTCCTACCACACTCTCATGATTATGGTAGCTAAATTCACAAAGCTTACTGAAAATTGTTAAAGCTTGGTAAAATACGTATCACCAATTGCTTTGGCATTTCCAAATATTCTTCTGGTCAGAGGGTGACAATCTCTTCCAATTTTGATATTTATAAATTGAAATATTTGCAAATCTCCATTTCAAGTGGAAATTAAATGTGTTAGAATAAGAACTAAAAATTATTCTTGTGGTATTCACCCCATTCCTACTAGATAGAGTTTGTGCTAGGGAGGTGATGGAAAATGGAGAAGCGATGATGCGTACAGTTGTTTCTCCGTTGATGTTAGGTTGACTTTAACTGTTTGGTAGATAACTTCAGTAGGTAAAACAATGGATTAAGTGAGATGTGAAAGATTTTGGAATGGAATTCAAGTTGAATTATTGAAATTTAGTTGTGAAAAAAGGAAGAAAAAAAGAAGAAGAAGAGGAACATGACTAACAGGATCACGTGCAGATGATTAAAATATATTCTTTTACACATACCTCTCGTGTTCTTTGCCTTCATTGTTGCCACCTATTAAAGAAATTACTTAGTCATTTTTTTAACAATGTGGTTAGCTGTCATGTTAGAGGGGTAGAATTTATTAAATTTTATTCACTTATTATTTAATTAAATAATATTTCGTTATCTAATAATTAACCAATTACTCGTATAATTAAAAATTATTTTTACTTACTTAAAATATTATTTACTTTTTATATACCTTACTATCATGGCCATGTGGTAACTTATATGGTTCTTGTCTATAAATATCGAGTATTTTAGCTTGGGCCGTGTTTTATAACAAAATACCATATTTCAACAAAATGCATTTTATTCGACTTGCTTTCCCTCTCACCTTCACGAATTTACTCATCACTTATAATCCTTATAATCTCCAAATAATAATTTCCTTGGATTGATGTCAATTACCTTACAACAAATTCAACGTACAATACTACATGGTGCAACATCGTTGAAACTTAATACTGCGTATCGTAACATCATCGTAATATAATATTACAAGGCGTAACATCATTGTAATGTAATATTGCAAGATAATATCATTAAAATATTGCGGGGTGTAACAAATACATACAAAGTTACACCAATACACATATTATTGATTATAACATAAATATTCAAGTTTTACATTCCATTATTTTTATAGTTCTCTTTAACCTTTACCACACTTTTTCCCACGACACTTGGCTTTACACCTTTTCTTTGGTTTCCTACTTACATTTCAACCTTTCTCCTATCCAGGTTTAGCATTTTTGGTTACCATTTTTTTTATGATTTTATAATATTTTTATTTCCGTATACCTTACTTAAAAATATTACAGTCTATTGTTTTACGCATTAGTCAATATTTGAGTCGAATAAATTAAAGTTACCAGAACGAATAAACCGAAATCGAAAGGAGAAATCCGAACCATACCGAATTTGATTAGGTATGATATTGGCATAGCATTTTAAGAAACCGAATACCAAAAATATTAAACAGAAATGTCTAAATACCATACCATACCGACCGAAGAACACCCTACTAGTAGGTGTTGACACCCCCACCTCTACCCCCATATCCACAATATAGAGGATTATTTAAAACCTTAAGGGTTATTAAATTGATGAATAAAAACCTAAGAGTTTATTACGTTCTGAGTCCATACCAATGCTCGGATTCATCATTTAAGTTACAAAAATAAATTGTTTTTAGAAATGAAAATAAAATGAGATTCAACACAAAGCCAAACTGAAACAAAAAGGTCCTTTTGTATTTCCATAGAGACGCCTGCAAAAAAATATTTACAATACCCATGAGGGGTCCTTACACAAAAACAAAATAAAGAAATCTAAAACTACTCTGGGGACGCATCTTCGGCAGCTGTATCTTCGGGAGCTGTGCCTTTGAGAGCCTCATCTTTAGGATCTTCGTCTTCATCTCCCCCCCATTATCGAAGCTACTGGCTGAATCCTCATCATTACAAGGCAAAATAGTGGCCTCTTCTTCCAAAGTCTTTTCCTTTTCAATATCAGCCGAGAGACCGTGAGCATGCACCTCTTTGAGGGTCTCCCTCTGGGACTGTCACATGGCATGGCCAAGTGCATATGATAGCTTAATTTCAGTCAAAACAGAGATCTCTTTTGCCTGGGTATTAGCTGATTCACCATCGGCTCTGTACGAAGATATAATTGCCTCAGTGTCAGACTGTCCATGCCTTGCCTCCACCCCAGGGTCTCGGCCTCCTTCATCACAAGCTTCTCTCAAAGCTGCTCCACCAACTCGCCCTTCTGCTGAAACTGTGAAATTGAAGTATTAGTCATCAAAACAAACAAGTACACATCATACCCTCAAAGGTTATATTACTTTTTCAACGAGCTCGGTCCTTTCTTGACAAGCCACCGTCAATTCAACTCTGAGATCATTGATCTCCCCCTCTTTATTCACAAAAGGATTTTAAGATTGTCCCTATCTTTCGAGATTTTCTTAAGCTACACCTCACATCAAGCAAGCTTAGTTCCAGACTTGGAGAATGCTTTCTTATAGAGCAAAACAGCCTTAACAAAAGGGTATAGGTTTTACTCAGTACATCAAGGATAAAGTACAAGCATGATTTTAAAAGTCAAACACTTACTTGTTTGAAGAGCCATCGGGCCTCATCAAAAATGAAAAAAACATCTGGGTCGGGGCCATCCTCGATCCTAGCAAGGGATTCATGAAAGATATCATGCCCGTCATGGCTCATTCCACGTCGGGAGTTTCTCTGTTCCGAGCATCTCGAAAATACCCCTCAGAGAACTCAGGGCCAGGGGGCGAATCATCCACATTGACTACCCCAAATGATCCACTTGGGGCATTTTGTTCTATTTGAATGGGCTCGGGACGGAGCCCTTCGGTCACACCTTCCAAATGACCTCCAACATGAGATGCTCTTTTTCTGCCTGATGGCTCATGAACTTTGCTCGAGCTCCCCTCAGAAATTTCTTTAGTTCTAGAATGAACCCCATCTGCCACCACCAGTTCGACATTCTTTGAAGCACTAGTGCTTCCTCTTTTATGAGCTCCCAACAGGCAGTCATCATCTTGTTCTTCTTTCTGTTCCTGAAGGCGTTGGGTCATTTTTGGAGATAAGGACACAATATCAGCCTCAGGCTTTCGACCCGTGCTCTTTTTCGACTTCTGGGTATGTTCAGACGACCCCCCTCTTTTTCTTCTTTTCTTTGGGAGGCCTTGGGATCTCTTATTTACCAGGTGGGTGCAGCCGTATTTCGGTAGCGTCTTCGAGGCCTGCATAAAGATGAAGTAAGTATTGCATTAAGAAACACAAGTAAGCAAACAAGAAAACTTACCGTGGGTTTTCACCTCCCATCAACCCTTGGCAAAATCACGCCAGCAGCGCTCCACATATGAAGAAGTAGAGGCCAGTTTGAAGACCCAACCTTCGAGGTTCAGGAGGGCTCCAAGGAACCAAGCGATAATCCATCGAGAATGGGCTATATCGAGAAAAAGATAAAATCATGAAAGAAAAGGGGAAACAAGGTCTAAAGTTACTATGTATTTACGTTTCATGTTCCACTCCTTGGGGAATATCATCCTTTCAGCAGGAATCAGGTTAGAGGTCCTGACTCGGACAAACCGACTCATCCATCCTCGGTCTTTGTCCTCATCGATGTTGGAGAAGAGAGATTTTGAGGATTTGCATTGTATTTTTATCAAGCTACCTTGGTACAGTTGAGGACTGTACAACTTGATGGTTGAGGGTGAAAGGCATCCCTTTAACTTGGCCTTAGAAGAATCTTATCAAATAAACAATTCGCTTGAATTAAGGGTAGATCTGACCAAGCTTCACTTGGTATCATTGGCAGAAGTCGAGAATAACTAGATTGCTTTATGGGTAGGTGTACACGCTTAAGTACCTCGCTTTATGGGTAGTAATGTCCTCTTTTGGGGAAGGAATCACCACATCTTTGTCATCCCAATTGCAATCCTTCTTTACCTGCTCAAGCTCATCCTTGGTTATCAAACAGATGTATCAAGGAATGGGCTCACATTAGCCTGATGTCGATACAGGTTTCTCAATTTTAAAATTGGATGTTATTTCACGTAGTGGGGGAATGCACTCCTCGATGCAAGGTGGAACCACCGGTTTAATTTTTGATGGTCGTGGTGACGAAGAGGCTTTTTCTTGTTGGGAAACGTTTTGGATATTTTAGCCATAGTGGTTCAAGTAAAGAAGAAAAGGTTGACGATAGAGTAAAGAACAAATTGAGAGAAGTGTGATCTCAAGGAATGTGAAGGAGCTAACAAGATTTGGGAACGAATTGAGAAGTAAAGATTGCAAAGTTATGATGTTGGCCTATTTAAAGAAGTCACTTAAGCGTATTGCGGAAGCCAAAAGGTTGACCGTCAGCCACCTATAATTAATGACCTAGGAAACTGTACTGGCGCAACCTTTCAATCACTTTAAACACTGACATCACAAGATAGGCATCATTATCAAGACATAGGAGATCGAGATTCAAGTCATTTCTTTTCATATTATTCTGAGAAACGTGGGGACTATCAGTACGCGGTCGAAATCATATACCTGTAAGCTATAAGCTCAAAGGGTCGTCTTGAGCTTGAGTTCAGGCAAGGTCAAGCTCGAGCTCGAAAGACCAGACCTAGGCTTGAAGGCAGAATACGATACATACCGCTCGACCCCGAAATAGTACTATTATGAATTTATAATAGAATAAGCTAGATTCCTTCCACGTCCCTTAGGTCATGGCGCAAATCCCAGAATAGGATTGTGCGATTATGTACTAGGGGACCCAATCATTTGTTACATCATCTAATCATTAAGCAAAGAATATACTCCCTACCTTTTGCCTACTGTTCATCAGAATTATCCATTAGCTCTACTTTCTTACTTTACTTTTCTTGATTAATTGTTCTTATTGTTCTAAGCCCACATCGAGGTCACTACTGCTAAGTAACATTAGTTTTATTTACTTCTATCTTTCATTTCTACTTTATATTTCTTAATTATTAATTGGTTGATGGGTTTTCAATATCTTTGCTTTATGTTTTATTGATCTAACAGACTTATTGTCAAGAACTAGATAGGGAAGCTGGCACATTTGGTATGCGTTACTAATTAATGGGCTTCAGATAATGAGAACTTATGCAACCTTAGAAGATAGAGAACCAACATAGGGATCTGATCCCTTGTGTTCTCCTAACAACAGTACAAAAGTCAACTGTGTACAATTGGAAAGTGACTGCTACAGAAACAGTGCAACACAGTTCTGCAACTATTTATCCTTTGACCAACCAAGTGCTTACATCATTCAAGTGATGTCGTTCAAGCTGTATTAACAAGAGTATTATAACAAAATATCACTTGAATACTTGAGAATTCACCTCAACCATTCAGGCCTTCAGAGATAGCGAATTAAATTCTCAAGTGCCTCAAGAACAAACTTTAACACTATTATGAATCAGTTCCTAAATCTAGTATTTTGTTATCCTTCATTGAGTTGTAACTTTGTAATTGTTCTTCACTGTAATTCCTAAATTGCTTAGCTAGAAGCATTGCTTAGGAACCCCTTTGTAAAACCATTAAACCCTTTGTGTTGGTGTCGTGACTAGAGTTAGTCATGTGTTGAAGTCTTCTTAATAGGTGCATTGGAAAGTGGCTTGTAATAGGTGTATTACGAGTTAGTGAGGGATTAAGAGTTTAAATCCTAGATTTCATAGGTTGTAATCTAAAAGTTGCTCATAGTGAAGTTGAAACCAGTGTAGATCATGGTTTTTTATCCCTTGAGCAGCCTTATGCAGGGATTTTTCCACGTAAAACTCCCCGTCTTATTTACTTGCTATTTTATTAGTATTCTCAGTGGAAAATCATTGAGGACCTGGTACTCTACAGTTTGGTGGACTCATATAAACTATCAATTAGTATCAGATCAGGTTCCTTTTTTCAGTCTAACACCTGGGACAGATCCTTATGGCTGCTCCACCAAATTTTGTAGAAGGTCAGTCTACGTATAGACCACCCAGGTTCAATTGGAAATACTATAGATGGAGGAAGATAAGAATGCACGAGTTTATCAAGGTTGAAGACTCTGAGTTGTGGGACATGATATGTGATGGTCCTTACATCCCAACAAAGAATGTCGGACACCTTCCTTTGTCAATGCCAAAGACCATAAAAGAATATATTGACACAGACAAAAAAGTTTTTGAGAAAACTTTTCGTGCCAAAAATATTTTGGTATGTGGAATAAGTCCTGATGAATATAATAATATCTCTACTTGTGAAACTACCAGGGAGATATAGGAAGCTTTGCAAACAATACATGCGAGAACCACTCAAGTAAAGAAATCTAAGATTGATATACTCACGAGCGAGTATAAAACCTATAGGATGAAAGACGATGCATCTATTCAAGATATGTATACAAGATTCACTTCCAGCATAAATGAGCTACACTCACTTGGTGAAATCACTCCCAGGAACAAGCTCATGAGGACGATCTTAGTATTATGCCGAGTTCATGCAGAGTAAGGTGAATGCCATTACTGAAGCAAAGAATATGCATGAGCAGACCGTAGACGAGCTGGTTGGAAATGACAAGATATAGAGGAAGATAGACACTGAAAGAAAAGAACCAAAGAAGGAAAAAAAAAACATGGTACTCAAAGATGAAAGCAATGACTCAAGTGAGAAAGATAGTTATATGGCTTACTTAACCAGAAGAATACAGAAGATGGTCAGAAAAAAGATGTAACACCAAAAAAGGGCAACTCCAGTAGACAAAAGAACAATGACCTCTGACACAAGTGTGGAAAGCCAGCGCACTTTATCAAAGATTGTCCTCTCATGAAGCAAGAACACTCCAAATACAACCCTGATAAAGCAGCAAAAAGGAACCTGGTTCCTGACAAGAACTTTAAAGGAAGAGATTTGGTGACAATGTGGTAAAACAGGCTCTTGCAACATAGGGATACTCCTCTAGTGAGTCTGAAGAAGAAACTGGCGCAGGTTATAGTTCCATGATGGCAGTTGAAAGTGAATAAAATGAATATGATTCAATATTTTCTTTGATGGCCCAATCAGATGATGATGAAGATGATGACAACAATGAGTAAACTTTAGGGATGTTCAGAGAAATCTGAAATCCTACTTCCTTAAGTAACTCGTGTAATTATCTAGTGTATTAATTGATGCCTATCATAGTCTTGTAGAGGATAAAGATGCCTTGACCTTAGAGCTAGGAGAAGCCGAACAAACTAGAGATGATCTAGTAGTGTGTGTAGTGGATTTGAAGGAAACCATAAGTGATTTGGAAATGAAAAAATTGTTTTAACTAAAAGTATTACTAGCATAGAACATGAAAGAGATGACTTGGTAGTCGTAACAGTTGAGTATAAGGAATCCATTGAGAATTTCAGTAAAGAAAAAAGAGGCCTTAGTGAAGAGAGTGACTGAAATTGAGGAGGATAAGGATGATCTCTTGATAGTGACTGTAGACCTGAGAGAAACTATAATGGGACTAGGAACTAAGTCTAGACCTAGAAATTTGGAGAAAGAAAAAGAGATAGTTAGTGAGGCACACATTAGGCTTGAAAATGAGTTGAAAGTAGTGAAAAGCGGGCTGTGTGCTAAACTGAGAAAAACAAGCATCTTCAAACTAAACTGGAAAGAGTGATAATTGATCTTGAAAAGTCCCTTACATGGACCTGGTCGTAAGAAGCTATTACTACCATGTATGTTAATAATGTTGGAAATAGGCAGGGAATAGGGATTCAAAGGGAGAAAACTCTTTACAAACCCTATGGTAAGTATGTTACTATACCGGATAATAGGCTATGTACCCCACTGTGGGAACAATGGGCACTTCAAGGAAAATTACCAATCCAGGGTCCAGTCTATTAAAAACAAAATGTTTGTTGAAAATGTAACTACTAAAAGTGGACCAGGTGCCACCCATAACAACGCATGTTACCTGCATAAACTAAGAGATCTCTTATTCATCCTCTTGCCTACTACAAGGGACCATAACTAGTTTGGGCTCCTAAAATTAACTCTTAATTTCCTTGTGCATGGAACAGTAAAAGGAAGCAGTTAACATTGGCTCATGGATAGTGGATGTTCAAAGCACATGACCGGGAATACCATGAACTTTGTTTCACTAAAAGCCCTGCAAGAAGGGAGTGTGTCATTTGGCAATAGGCAAAAAGGTGTACATTCTCGAAGTTGGAGAAGTTGGGAAATCACTCAATCACTCAATTGAGAATGTGTATTATCTCAATGGTCTTAAGTATAATCTCTTAAGTGTTTCTCAGATATGTGATAAAGGAAACAAGGTGGAGTTATTGTCCAAGATATGCATAGTTACTATTCTGGTAACTGGTGAAGTGGTACTTGTGGCCAAGAGATACAGGAACATCCATGTTGTTGATTTCTAGTCTATACAAAGTGGTGATCTGAGTTGCCTAAAAGTTGTTGATGATGATGCTGAACTATGGCACAAAAGACTGGGGCACGCAAGCTTTTCTCTTATGAATAAACTAATTCAAAAGGACATGGTCCGTGGTCCGCCTATGTCAAAGTTCAAAGAATAGAAAGTTTGTGATGCCTGTGCTAGAGGGAAGCATGTGAAGTCCTCATGTAAGTCTAAAAAGGATGTCAGCACCTCAAAGCCACTCGATATTCTTCATATGAATCTGTGTGGCCCTATCAGAGTGCAAAGCAGGGGAGGAAAAAGATACATCTTTGTGATAGTGAATGACTACTCCATATTCACATGCACTCTATTTCTTAGAACAAAAGATAAAACCTTTGAGGTATTTATGGCCTTTGTGAAGAAAATCTAGGTGAAGATGGAGTCTAGAGTAGCATGTATTAGATAAGATCATGGAATAGAATTTGACAAGGCCAAATTTGATGAGTTTTGTAATGAAATTGGCATTACCACAACTTTTCAGCCCCAGGAACTCCCTAGTAAAATGGAGTTGTGAAAGGGGAAGAATAGAACTCTTGAAGAAATGTCAAGAACAATGTTGATCGATAGTGGGATTGCAAATAACTTCTAGGCTGAAGTTGTCAACACTGCCTGCTACTTGTCGAGTAGATGCATAGTCATATCTCTCTTGAAAAAATGCCTTTATGAGTTACTGAATGGAAGAAAAGCTAAGCCGACTTACCTAAGAACATTTGAGTGCAAATGTTATGTTCTCAATAATGGAAAAGATCAACTTGGTAAATTTGATGCCAAGAGTGATGAAGGAATCTTTTTGGTGTATTCTTCTCAAAGAAAAGCTTACAAGATATACAACAGGTGGACTCAATGTGTTGAGGAAAGTGATCATGTAATCTTTGACAAGTCCTATCCTTCTAGTGGGAAAATCTACAAAGATGATCAAGATGGGGAGCCCTTACTAGTTCCAGGTGAAGCCATCGACCTAACAAATGGAAAAACAGACATGTTAAGTTAAGTAAAGGAGCCAAGTGGAGACAATGCAACTTCTTCCTCAAGAGAACATGGTACCTCACTTACAACCACTAAAGCTAGAGAAAGAGTGGTTGATGTAGTGTAAGGTACTCCATAAGTAGCTTAGAGAAGAATACAAGGGAACTGGTTAGATATACCCAGCTCCTCTGCAAATGAGCCTTAAATACCCAACTGGAAACACAAAAGCTCTTATGCTCTTGACAACATAATTTCCTCTAGAATCTGGAGCAAAAACTAGATCAAAAGCCATAAATTCACTTGCCTTCTCAACCTTTCTTTCCCAAATAGAACCCAAAAACATCAAGGAAGACTTGAAGGATATAGACTAGATTACAGCCATGCAAGATGAGTTGCATCAGTTTGAAAGGGACAATGTATGGCACCGGGTTCCTAGACCCTTAGATCGAACTATTATAGGAACTAGGTGGGCATTGAGGAATAAACTTGAGTAACATGGAAACAATACGAGGAACAAGGCTAGGCTAGTCGTTCAAGATTACAATCAGGAGGAAGGAATTGATTATTATTGGACGTTTTTTCCAATTGCTCGAGTAGAAGCTATTAGAATCCTAATCGATTTTGCATCTCATATGGAATTAACTATGTTCCAAATGGATATCAAAAGTGCATTTCTAAATGGACTTCTTAAGGAAGAAGTATATGTAAAGCAACCTCTGGGGTTTGAATGTCATAAAAACCCTGAATATGTGTTTAAACTGAACAAAACATTTTATGGATTGAAGTACGCCTCTCGAGCTTGGTATGAAATGCTATCAAAGTTCCTCTTAGAAAGTGGCTTTACACAAGGAAAAATTGACAATACCTTGGTCTTAAAAAAATAGGGGAGGAACCAACTCATTGCTCAAGTGTATATCGATGATATCATTTTGGGGCAACAACTGATTCACTATGTAAAGAATTTGCAAAACTCATGGGAAGTGAGTTTCAAATGAGCATGATGGGTGAGTTGAGTTTCTGCTTGGGTCTTCAAATGAAGCAGTCCTAAAAAAGGTATATTCATTTGCCAGCAGAAATACATCAAGGAGCTCTTGAAGAGGTTTGATATAGAAGCATCAAAAGTGATAAACACTCCTATTTCCGCAGCTACTTGGTTTAACATGGATGAGTCTGGATTTCCTGTGAATCAAACTATGTATAGAGGTATTATTGGGTCTCTTCTCTTTCTCAGTGCCAACAGACTTGATTTAGTCTTCAGTATGGGTCTATGTGCAAGGTTTCAGTCGAATCCCGAGTAATCTCATCTAAAGGCTGCCAAAAGAATTTTGAGATATCTTAAAGGAACATAGGACCAGGTCTTGTTCTACCCCTCAGGTGACAGTTTTAATCTTGTTGGGTATGCTAATGCTGGTTATTTTGTGGATAGTAAAAGTACTTCTGGAATTGCTCATTTTCTAGGATCTTGTCTCATCTCATGGGATACAAGGAAGCAAAACTCAGTGTCTCTTTCAACAGCTAAAGCATAAATATAGGTGCAACTTCTTCTTGTGCTCAACTCCTATGGATCAAGCAACAAGTGGAAGATTTTCTTGTATACACTGACTGTGTGCCTCTTTTATGTGATAACACTAGTGATCTCAACATGACCAAGAATCTAGTTCAACACAAAAGAACCAAGCACATTTATGTGAGACATCATTTCCTGAGAGACAATGTGGAGAAGGGGCTTATCTATATGAAGTTTTGCAGTACAGAAGACCATATTGCATATGTCTTCGCCAAAGAATTAAGTAGGGAGCATTTTGAAAGAAATAGGGTGAATCTGGGGCTATTGAGTCTTAATTGAGAACCTAATTCCCATCACTTGGCTATCAAAATCACATTCAGGTAAAATTAGCTAAAGTATTTTCTGGCCAAGTCTAACTCACTTCAGTACCGTTGCATGTAAATATGCATGATGATTATAAAAGTTGTAGATGCATTGCATGGCTGGTAAAAGTGGATTGAAATTTTCAAAGAAATGTCAAAAACCTAATTTTGTACCAAAGGTTAGTAGTCATGTGCATTCTTTAATACACATCTTGAAAAGGTACAAATATCTATTGCCTTGTTATCCACCTTTTCAGACTCTGCTGTTCTGTCTTTTCGTTTAAAATCCTTTCTATCTCTCTCTGAAATGGTGCAACTCCCCAAGAACTACCGCCGTTTCAGAACTGGTTCGTATCTCTCTCCTCATAATTATCTCGTCTCATTAAAATCCTTTTTTCTCTTCACTGACCATACTCCCTCAACAGACCTTCTCCAAAGAATCCTCTACTCATCCCTTCCAATGGGTAACAATCACTCCAACATCCCTTCCTCAATCAACACAAACCTAGAGAAAACCCTTAAGTCCTCCGTCCCTAATGAATCATCTGTTAACATTCCAGTCATAGCCACTGAAACAACCTCCAATCCAGATTTTCCTTCACTCTCTCGTTCTGATGCGATTATTCATACCTCGCTCTCCCTCTAAGTGTTGAGGGCTCATAAAACACTAAAAGCAATGATGCTTTGACTGATATTCTCACCAACCCAAGCAAAAGTGGGGAACAAGTAAAGTCCCAAAGTCTATAGAAGTTTCAGGGGCTAGGGTTGATCAACCTTCCGCCATTCTTTCTTCAGATTCTGTGGTATCTATGGAGCCTATCAAGGATGAAACTGTCACGACCATCTTTGTTGTATCATCAGATGGAATATTTCATGAGATAAGTTTTGGTGTACCCAGGTCTCACAGGAATGAGACACATGGGCTAGTGGAAGAAGGCGCCATGGTGCTTGTTGAAGGCTCCACGCCAGCAGAAACTACTTGGCATTCTCATGAGGAACCCAACCCCTCTCCGGAGGAAATACTTCAAGGTCCCACTCCCAGGTTCGTTCAGCTCCTGCACCTTCTCCACACTTTATTGTTGAGCCCCTGGACATTCTAGTTACTGAGATGAGTTTAAGTGGTGAGGAAGATAAGACAGTATTGCTCTTGATACATTTATGGTCAAGCAAAGGGCAGTAATCACTTATGAGTCTTCTACTAAGCGACCTACTACTAGGTTGCAAGCAAAGGAAGCTTATGACTTTTCCCTTCAAGAGAGCAAAAGGAGAAGTAAAAAGAAAAAAATGAGTTTGTTGAAAAATGGTGAAGTAGTATGTGATATGGATGTTCTTGTAATGGAATTTGATGAGGAAGCAACAGAGGAACCTAGTTCCTTAGTAAAACGTTCCTAGAAAAAGAAGCAATCTGCATTAGTTGAAAATGTTACAACCCCCAGTTTAAAGTTGAAAGATGCTGTGAAGAGTGGAAAATTAAAAGATGTTATGCGTGACCCATCAGTTTTTGATGAGGATGTTTTCGTCAAGTCGAGTGGAAAAGAAAAATCAAGTGTTGTGAAGTCTGGCAAGAGAAAGTAGGAACCTGTAAAGGAACCTGTTTTGCAAAGAGGGCGAGAAGTGAAACTAGTTCTGCTTCAGAATGTTTGTGGTACTAAATAGTCTTGTTGGGTCTCAGTTTTAATCCAGGATTCTTTGATATGGCTGGTATGTGACATGTAATTGAGATGGTTGAGTTTCAATGGCGGGACCATCTGTTCCAATTAGATGTGACCAAAATGTGAGAGGATGAGGTTCGAAACTTCTATGCTGACCTCTTTCCCGTGGGTACATACCACATTTGTGCCTTAGTAAATAGGGTGGCTATTGTGTTTGATGTGGCTCTGCGTTGGAATATTCTTAAAGTCCCTACTGTTTGTGTGTCATCTGTAAAGAATGTGCGTGGTGCAAACTTCAAGAATGAAATTGTAAAGGAATGGGTGATTTAGCAACGAGAATGAGTTCACATGAAAGTCTTGTTGCTTATTTATCAGTTGTTGCTTGAGCTAGTGAACAAAGTTCTCCTACCCCGTGCTAAGAGAAGTCTATGTCTTCAAAATTAGACATGTATCTAATGGAGGCACTAGAAGGATTTTAAGATGTGAATTTGCCTTCTATCATGATTGAACACATGCAGAAGATAGCTACCTTCAAGGATGGCAATCATGGTCTTCCGTATAGGTTCCTCCTTACGCATGTGTTTTAGTTCTTCAAAGTACCACTAGGACAGTGCAACATGGGAACCAAGAAACAGACCTTTTTCTCACGCAACTTTGGAGAAATGTGAGTGCATTGAGAAGAATTTGGGGGGTTGGGGGGGGGGGTAGGCAGAAAATCGACAATCTCTCAGCTCATCAATGCACAAAGCATTGCTACTGAGGAAATTCGAAGATTAAAGGCGAGAAAAACCATGCTGGAAGTTCAGCAGGCCCAAGGGGTCCCAGAGTCAAATAAAGAAATAGCTCATTTGACAAAAGAAAATGCTGATCTCAAATCAAAAGTGGAAAACCTGAAAGTAGAACAGCTCACTGGGCAAAAATCGGAAAATGCCCGAATAGACCTAGTTCTCCAAACCTTGTGCAGCTTTCAAGCACTCTACTCCTAGTGCCCCATAAGCAACTCCTTCCATGACCAGTTTCTAGATATTCTGCTCTTGTTTTAATAACTTGGTAGTTGTTCTTATTTATTTTGGTCTGATGTGGATGGTATGTATTAGTACTACTCGCGATTTCAACAGTCCAATCTTTGTCGTTGCTTTATAAGCAAAGGCATATGTTTTATATATAATTTTTTTTGCTATCTAAATGCTTATGTTCTCTATTTCTCTTTTCTATCATGTTATATGCACATATGTGGTATGAGTTAGGTAGGCTAGGCTTCTTTATGCTGATTGCCTGCTTGTGTATTTTTAATGATGCCAAAAAGGGAAAGTATAATTGAAATTGGGATCTGATTAAGTGGGAAGCATAAAGTCAGGAGGAACTTGTGAAGTTCATGTTGCTTCATCTGGTTATTTCTGTTCTAAACATATGTTATCAATATCTAAGTTTGTCATCATCAAAAATGGGAAAAATGATGGGTTTTCAATATCTTAGCTTTATGTTTTGATAATCTAACAAACTTACTGTTAAGAACTAGATAGGAACCTGACACACTTGCTATACATAGCTAATCAATGTACTCCAGCTAATGACAACTGATGCAACCTTAGAAGATAGAGAACCAACACAGGGACCTAATCACTTGTGCTTCCCTGACAGCAGTACGAAAGTTAGCTGTGTACAACTAGAAAGTGACTGCACAGAAATAGTGCAGCACAGTTCTGTAGTCACTTGTCATTTGACCAAACAAGTGCTTATATTATTGAAATGATGAAATTCAAGTTGTATTAACAAGAGTATTACAACGAAACATCACTTGCGAATTAAATTTTGAAGTGTTTCAAGAACAAAGTTTAACACTACTACGGACCAGTTCCTAAATCTAGTATTTTGTTATCCTTAGTTGAGTTGTAACTTTATAATTGTTCTTAATTGTAGTTCTTAAATTGCTTAGCTAGAAGCGTTGCTTAGGAACCCCTCTGTAAAATCGTATGTGCTTGTGTCGTGACTAGAGTTAGTTATGAGTTGAAGTCTTTGTAATAGGTGTAATATATACATATATATATATATATATACATATATATATATATATATATATACATATATATATATATACATATATATATATATATACATATATATATATACATATATATATATATGTATATATATATATATATATATATATATATATATATATACATATATATATATATATATATTGGATTGTGGGTCATGGGTCGTTTCATGTGCGTTGAGCTTACCCGGTTAGGAGAGATGAGGAGAGAGGTTAAAGAAAAGTTACCACTAGAGCATAAACACTCCACTAAACTGAACGTGCAACAAAAAAGGGGTGAGTGGTGGATTTCTTCCTCAATCGCTATTTTCTCTGCCTATTTATCCGATGAAACAATATAGAACAGTGTACCGCAAGAATTTTCTCTGACACAAGAATTTTCTCTAACTCTCTTCTTCTTCCAACGAAAAATACACACAAGTAAGGGCATCTAATTTGTGGAAGATTAACTTTGTTTCCTAGTGATTCAAAGTTCGATTTAGGGAAATTGTTTCAGTGGTGAGTTCAATAATTTTTTTGTTTTGTTGACAGGTACACTAATGTTGTTCTCGCTCCATGATTACTAAATTTTAAATTTTAATATTAGAGCCAGGTTATTGTGTGCTCTGTTAACGAACTCTTGATTGATTTAGTTTACTCTATTTTGATGGAGTAATTGTTAAGTCGTGGTCGTGGAGCAGAGACCACAATTTGTTGCATAAGATGATCTGTTTAAAGTAAAAGGTTGACCATTCTACTTTGGAATCTGAGAATAATACTATTACCTTAATCTTTAACAGTTGCGTGCTATAGTAGATTTTTCCGGCGCTTCATACCATACTTATTTTTGGCCGAGAACTTTTGCAATATCTAAAATTTGATTACTACTGGATTGGTGAAGAGAAATGGAAAAGTGATATTGCTACTGAAAAGAAATTATTATTAATGTGTTGATTTGGTAACTATTAACAATTGTTGTTAACAGTCATTGTATGAAGTATTATCTTAAAGCCATATAATTTTCTTTTGAAGAAATAGAGGATCAATGTGACTGGTGCTAGGGTGGTATCAACAAGTTGTCAGATGCACACACATTTGGTTGTAGTTTTTTTTATCAGCATTATTTAATTATTCTCAATATTTATTCAAGGAATAGTCACATTGTTATTTAATTGGTTTGGTGCCTCTATGTTCATTACAACTGTGGGTGTACACAAACCTATATATGCTAAATCAATTTTCTAATGGTTTAGTGAAGTATATGTTTTTGCCATAATGCTTGGTATAATAGTAACTGCGTTCCAGCTCTACTAAGATCATTAATAAATATGTTAAGGGTTGGTCAGAAAATTACGCTTGATTTATTAAATAGAAAATTTTGGTTAGTCTTAATCCCTTAAATTAATATCCTTCTACTAGTAATTGTGATATATGTTGTCACATTGAATGGTTGTAGCCATTCTAAGTATTTCCTTGGTCCTATTTTAGATATGCTAAATAGGGACAAGTTCGAATTTTCAAGTGGGAGTTCTCGAAGACAAAGAAGGGGACAACGTAGAAGAGTACGTCGTCGCATGACTTATTTCTATAATGATTTAGACTCGGATTTTGATGTCATCAGGAATGTCTCAAGGGCGAGACAAAATCAGCTAAGGGATGCAAGGGCTATACGAAGGGAAAGGGAAAAGAAATTAGGGAGCTTAGAGCTTCACTAGCTTAACATATTGGTAATTATCAGTTTACTCGAGATGCACTAATTGATACTATTGATAAAATTGAACTATCTGATTGGGAAGCCTTCGCAATTTTAGTAGATTCACTTGGAGAACATTTAGGTAGTATTTAAACTGAAGTTTATCACGAGGTTTGGCCAATTGAACCTTTTTGGGTTTATGTTCTTAAATTTAAAGCTGAGTGGGAGAACCGTCTCTACAACTACTTGTAATTTGTCTAATTAATGAGACTTTTTTATTTGTTTGGAAGATTACATATCATTTTATTTGTTTGTTTTTAGTGTGTGACAATTAAAACAGGTATGACATGATATTGAAAATCTTGACAAAATACACACTATGAGAAATGATTTTATAAAATATTAGTGAACATTTAGTTGTAGATGATGAATGGAAACGTAGTAACCTTTCGATTCTATACTAAGTGTAATTAATATTTTATTTAATTGATTTGCCTAAGTGTGTATATCACATGCGAGAATGATGAGCAATAAATAAAGTTGTATTATTGTTTCATTTAACAGACTATGGCATCAAAAACTATCATTGTTGACTTAAACAAGAGTGACAAACTGAACGGTGAAAATTATGATATTTGGAGCCGTAAGATGTGGTATGTGCTGGAAGAGCAAGATGCTCTTGAAGCCATTAACCATGTCATGGTTTGTTCAGAGGAGGGTAACACTGCCCAACATAGGAGAGATCTTGAGGCTTATAATTCTTGGAAAAAGAAAGATACCACTGCTCGTTGAATCATTGTAAGCTCAGTTGTGGATGATTTCATTCATAAATGTGAACAATTCCCTACTGCTAATGCCATGTGGCCGCATTTTAGAGAAACATATGGGTGTACTACTATAACCCGCCTTAGACAGCTGAATATCAAATTTGACACTTACAAAAGGCATCATGACCACAGTGTCAAACAACATCTAAGAGTGATGTCGAATATGATTGCTCAACTCAAAGGTGCTGGCCATGTTCTCTCTGAAAAGCAGCAGGTTCAGGCAGTGATTCTGTCTCTTCCCAATAATTGGGAGCATCTGAAGGTTAATTTGATCCACAATGATTGCATCAAAACGTTTGCTGATATTGCCTGTCATGTGAAGCTTGAAGACAAGCAACTTGGTGCTGCTAAAGCTGTACCTAATGCCTTTGTGGCATAATCAAGTAGTACAAAGAGATCAAGCTTTAAGCGCAAGAGAAACTAGAAAAATAACGAAAAGGGTAAGGAGACCGGAGAACGATCCTCCAAGAAAATAAACAACCTACATTTCAAGAAAGGAAAAAGGTTCTATAAGAAGAAAGACAAGAGCAAGATGAAATGCTATAATTGCCAAGTCCCAGGGCATTTTGCTCGTTAGTGCACTGAGCTAAAAAGGTAGCATTTAAAAATGCATCTTTTTGTGTTATACATGTTTCTAACACTGTTTTACTAACTTTATCTTATCCTATGTGGATTGTAGACTTAGGGGCCACCGACCATATGAGCCATGATAGAGAAGCATTCATAGAGTTTCGTCGAGTTTCACCTGGATCAAAGCGTGTATTTATGGGAAATAATGCAAAACTTGAAGTCAAAGGGATATGCACTTGCAGAATGGACATGTGTGGTGGCCGATATTTGATGTTGCATGATGTCCTTTATATTCCAGAGATTCGACATAACTTATTCTCTGTGTTTGCTCTTCGAGATTTAGATTTCAATTTGAACTTTAGTCGCAGTGGTCTTAGGATTACTCAAGAGAATGTTTTTATGGTTTTGGACATCGTTATGATGGCTTCATTGTGTAGATTGTAATCCTTCAACGTATAACTATTATGTTGACCGTTGTGTTATGGCATGTTATTCTAGTAACAATGAAGTTGATGTTATCACATGTCATGCAAGATTAGGTCACATAGGGCAGGATCGAATGAATAGATTGGCTAAGGAAGGACATTTGGGTTCTTTCTCTAATATTGAAATACCAACTTGTAAAAATTGTCTTGCCGGAAAGATTACATGTAAACCATTTGGAAATGCTAAGAGAGCCGATTTTCCATTACAGTTAATTCATTCTGATATATGTGGTCCAATAAATGTGAGGGCTAGGTCTGGTGCTTTATATTTCATTACATTTATTGATGATTTCACGCGCTTTGGTTATGTCTATTTGATTTCTCATAAATCTGAAGCAGTTGAATGCTTTGAGAAATATTTGAATGAAGTTGAGAATCAATTAGATAAAAGGATTAAGACCCTAAGAACCGATGGAGGGCGTGAATATCTATCAAAAGAATTTGAAGAATTGTGCAATGAAAAGGGAATCGCCAGACAGTTAATTATTCCGTACACACCTCAAAAAAATGGTGTAGCAGAAAGGAGGAATATAACACTACTGGACGTGATAAGGTTCATGATGGCAGAGACAAATTTACCTATCTCCTTTTGGGGAGATGCGTTATTGACTGCAACTTACATATTGAACAAAGTTCCTTCTAAAATAAGTTTCTTCCACTCATTACGAGCTATGGACTGGCCATAAGCCAAACTTAAAGGATTACGACCTTGGGTTGTGCTGCATATGTAAAAGATTCTTTTAGCAAGTTTGGTAAATTATGTCCAAAAGGCAAAAATGTATATTTATAAGATATTCAGAACACTCCAAAGGGTATGTGTTTATTGGTGAATTAGAGGATGGAAGTGTTAGTGAGATTGAATCACAAGATGTCATATTTCTGGAAAATGATTTTCCAAAAAAAGGGCGAGGTAAAGAATAGTGAGCCTCTTTATGAAATGTTAAACTCAGATAGCCAGCAAGTGTCTTCTGACATAGTTTATAATTAAATTGATCAAGATATTATTCTTGATCCAAGTGGAAGTGGGAACTCTCAATCCCAAAATCATTCTGAAAAATCTGAATTCCAACTACGAAAGTGTGCCAGAAAAAATATACCCAAACGTACTTATGTAATTGAGGATTATATTTTTTTGGTATCTCTGACAAAAATGGATGAGCCAAAGTCTATGACTGAGGCTTTATCAAGCCCTGAAAAAAATGAGTGGATGAAAGCAATGAAAGAAGAATTAGGGTCCATGAAAACCAACAAAGTCTGGGATCTAGTTGACCTTTCGCCTGGGTGTAGAGCCATTGGGAACAAATGGGTTCTCAAAGTTAAACACAAAGTGGATGGGTCAATATAAAGAAACAAGGCACGATTGATGGCAAGAGGCTTTACTCAAGAAGCTGGAATACATTATGAGGAAACATTTTCACCAGTTGTGAAGTTTACCTCAATTCGTTTACTTTTGGCCATTGTTGCATGTTTAGATTTGGAATTACATCAAATGTACGTGAAGACATCTTTTCTCAATGGAGAACCAAACAAAGAAATCTACATGGAACAACCTGTAGGCTTCATCATTAACGGCCAAGAAAAGAAGGTCTGTAAATTAAAAAGATCTATTTATGGTCTGAAGCAATCTTCAAGGCAATGGTATTTGAGATTTCATAAGGAGGTGATCTCATATGATTTCACAATGATCAATGAAGACCATTGCATTTATGTGAAGAAGTCCAACGGGATGTTTGTAATTCTTTCTCTTTATGTGGACGATATTTTAGTGGCGGAAACAATTTGGAGTATTTGAAAACTGTCAAGTCATGGCTTTCAAAGTCTTTGACATGAAATATATGGGCGAGGCGGACTATATCCTTGGAGTTAAGATCCAAAGAGACACTTCCAAAAAGTTATTGAGCCTATCACAAGAAACTTATATAAAGACGATCTTGGAGCGTTTTCGCATGATTAGTAGCAAATCCATGGATACTCCTATAGGGAGAGGTGAAACTTTAAGCCTTGAAATGTGTCCCAAGACTGAAAATGAAAAGGAAGACATGTCTCGAGTTCCATATTCAAGTGCTGTCAGGAGTCTAATGTACACTATGATGTGTACTTGCCCAGACAGTTGTTATGTCGTAGGTTTGGTTAGCAGGTATCAATCAAATCGTGGAAGAGATCATTGGAAAGTTGTGAAGAGAATTTTCATATACCTGAAGGGAACTGCAGATTATTCAATTTGTTATAGTGGAAATGATTTATACTTGAGAGGATATACATATGCTGATTGGGCTGGTGATCGGAATGATAGAAAATCAACATCCGGTTATGCCTTCGTACTTAATGGTGGTGCTATATCATGGAAAAGTAAGAAAAAAACCTGCACAACCCTTTCACTATGAAAGTTGAGTTCGTGGCTTGTGCGTCTGCTGTACAAGAAGCTGTTTGGTTGAAGAGATTTTTGGGTATTTGAATGTTACAAAGAACTCTCAGGGCCCATGACTCTATATTATGATAGTCAAGCAGCTATTGCATATACAAAAGATCCTAAGCATCACAGCAAGACCAAATACATTGACATCAAGTATAACTTTGTAAGAGACATGGTAGCAAGTGGAGAGATAAATTTAGAGTACATTTCTACACAAAGCATGATAGCTGATCCTTTTACAAACGCAATATCCAGAGACATGTTTGAGAAACATGTTATGGCTCTAGGTTTGCGAAGGATATGAACATATTTATGTATTGTAATATGACTTTAGTATTATATTATGGTGATCAATATTTGACTCTAGAATTTTGCTATATCTCTTATGCATGTGATGAATGTTTTGTTGAAACACGTTCTCAAGGCACTAAACTAAACGTGTGTTCATATTTGTAGGTTTTGATAAATGACAAACGATGCGAAATTGACATATGACGAGGTCCAAGCACAAGCGCGTAAATGTCACGCAAAGAAGTTCAAGCACAAGACAAACAAGATCAAGACTAAACAAAGTTATACATGAGTCGTTCTTTAATTGTGATCTTGATCCGACGACTTAACTCAAGACTTGGCTTCTCTCGTAAAAACATTTTTATAAAATCATGCATTTTTAATTTAAGGCAAAATGATTTTAAATCATGCATATTTATTTTAGTCAAAATGATTTTTAAACATGCCTCTAAAATCTGGACAAAGATAATCGATTATGTACTTATGATAATCGATTATGTGAAGGCAGCTGCAAGACAATCGATTGTGTACCTTATGACAATCGATTGTGTTGAGGCAGTGTCCATCAGATTATGTAAATGACCGTTGCCAAAATATTTTCAAACTCCGTCAGATAATCGATTATAGGATTTTAATAATCGATTGTTTGAAGTAAAATCTGGAAAAGATTTTTTGAACGTTGCCAAGTAATCGATTGTATATTTTTGATAATCGATTGTTTTACGTAAAATCTGGAAATGATTTTTTGAACCTTGCCAGTAATTGATTATACATCTTAGATAATCGATTATGCTGCGTAAAATCTGGGAATGATTTTTGGAACGATTGGAAAACAATCGATTGTGCCAACTTGACAATCGATTGTCGTAGCACAAAATCAGCAATTCTTAATTGGCAATTAGGCAACGGTTATGCATGCTTTTGACACTATAAATACATCTTCAAATCAGTCTTCTAAATACAACAACTGATCATATTATTGCTAAAGCTTGCATACTCTATCATTCATCATTTTCTATTCATTACATAAGTTTTTGAGAGCCAAATTCTTGACGAAAGTTGTTGCGTTCTTGAGCGTATTTATTTTACTCATATCTACTCTTAAGGAGAGTCTTGTTTTGAGTACAAAGTGTTTTTATACACTTGAAGGGAAGTGTTAATCCTTTGTATTGCAAGAAGGAACGTTGTGATTCCTTTGGTTGAAGTCTTGAAGTGTTGTATCTTCGAGCAAAGGTTGTTGAGGCTTGTGTGACTCAAGTTCTCAGTTTGTAACGGTTTGTTAAGCACCCGTAAGCTTAACGAAGTTAGTGGAAATCTCGCGAGTGTCTCTCGGGGACTGGACTAGCCACGGGTTGTGGTGAACCAGGATAACATCGGTGCGTTCGTTCCTTATTATTTACTTATCGCACTTATTTCATTCCTGCAATTTTTAAATTCCGCAAGTTTACGCTATTTTTTATTATAACGCTATTCACCCCCCCTTCTAGCGTTAAGCGTATATTCTAACAATTGGTATCAGAGCCCAACTCTCTGAAAAACTTAACCGTTTGAGAGAAACAATCCATGGCTTCTACTCGTGATTCTTTTGCAGGAATAGGTGAAGGACAATGCTCCACCCGGCCACCACTATTCGATGGCACAAACTATACGTAATGGAAGGAGAGGATGAGAATATTCATTCAATCGAATAATTTTCATCTGTGGAAGGTTATAATGAAGGGAGAACAAATTCCAACCAAAAAGGTTGAAAATGAATGGGTTCCAAAATCCGAAGATGAATACGATGCGGATGATATCCGAAAAGTGCAGAACAATGCTAAAGCCATCAACTTATTATAGTGTGCTGTAAACGCTGATGATTACAGAAAAATATCATGTTGCACAACGGCGAAGCAAATGTAGGATAAGCTTGAAATCACGTACGAAGGTACGGACCAGGTAAGAGAGGCTAAAGTTGATTTTCTAACCCATGCATATGAACTGTTTCACATGAAGGAAGGCGAAAGGGTCGATGACATCTTCGAACGATTTTCAAAAATCGTTAATGACTTACATGCTCTTAAGAAGACCTTCACAGATAAGGAACTTGTCCGAAAAATTCTCCGAAGTCTCACTCCGGAATGGAGCTCCAAGGCCGACGCGATTCAAGAGTCTATTGGCGTTTCAAATGTCACCATCGACGGATTAAGAGGTAATCTTAAAACTTATAAATCTACTATACTTAACCCTCTTGTTGATGATCAAAGGAAACAAAGAAACGCCCTCAAGGCAAGTACAAGCCAACCTCAAAATAACGAGGACGGAGATAACGAGGACGGAGATAATGAGTTCGGACTCGTTATTAAGAGATTTCAAAAGTTCATGCGAAAAGAGTATGAACGAAAAGGCAAACAACAAGGAGATCAAGTAAAGTGCTATGGGTGCGGAGAAATCGGGCACATTAAATCAAATTGCCCAAATGTCAAAAAGGAGAAGAAACCCTTCAAGAAACAACGAGCATACATATCTTGGGGAGGCGACTCCGGAGACGAGTCGAGTGAGGAAGAAGAAGACGAAACCGCAAATCTTTGTCTCATGGCTCACGAAAACAATCAAGAAGAGGTATGTCAAATTTCTTCCAAAAATTTCTACTCTCTTGAGGAAATGCAAAATGCCTTTGATGAATTGTATAGTGAATTCATTAAAGCTTCCAAAACTGTTAAGAACATTATGGAAAATGCTTCTTTGAAAGAAAAAGATTTTGAAAAACAACTCTCTTTGAAAGAAAAGGATTTGGAAAAACTGATTTTGGAAAATGAGAAGTTGAAAGAAGAAAACAAGTTTTTCGGCAAAAGAAGCGCCGACAAACCCGAGAGTTCTAGTAAAAATTGTACTTCTTGCATGCATCTAAAAGATGAGGTAGAAAGACTTAAGGGCACCTTAGATAAGTTCAATTCTTCTCATAAAAATTTGAATGAAGTTCTTGTTAATTTGAAATCGACCAAACATGGGATAGGTTTTAAAAACGAGCCTAAAGAAAAAGTTGAAGCCAAACCCCAACCACCTAAGGCTCAACCTAGGACAAATAAAACAAATGTTCATCCTAGAGATAAAAATCCTAGAATCAACATGCATGCTAGACCAAACACTAGAAGAAACTTTGAACATTTTAGGACACCTAGAAATGGCCTTCAACCTAGAAATAACTATTCTAGAAATGATGCATATCCTAGACCAAACACTAGAAGAACGTTGAACATTTTAGGACACCTAGAAATGGCTTTCAACCTAGAAATAACTATTCTAGAAATGCTGCATATCCTAGAACAAATAGTAGGAGAAATGATTTTCATGAAATGCGCAATAGTCATATTGTCGAAAATAGAGTAAACAAATTTCGTCCGTCCAACTACTATCAACCTAGACGAATGCATAATCCTAATGTCATTTGTCATTATTGCAATCGAATTGGACATATTGCTCCTTCTTGCTGTCAAGCACAACAGCATGTTACACCTAACTCTCAAGGACCCAAAACAGCTTGGGTACCAAAGACTCATTAATTTGTCTTGTAGGTATGTTTGAAGGGATCAAGTGTACTTTGGTACCTTGATAGTGGATGCTCCAAACACATGACCGGAGACGAATCCAAGTTCCTTCAACTAGAACACAAGGAAGGAGGAAGCATTATTTTTGGAGATAACAACAAGGGAAAAATTATCGGCATTGGATCGGTCGGTAAGGATGAACCTTCTTCCATTAAGCATATATTGCTAGTTAAAGGTCTTATACATAATCTCTTGAGCATAAGTCAATTATGTGACAAGGGAAATCTTATTTTATTTGATTCGGATGAATGCTTAGTTTTTCGCCGTAGCGATTTTAAAATTATCCTTCGTAGTTTTAGAATGGATAACATCTATATGGTTGATCTCGAAAATTCTTCATCTGAGTATGTGAATTGTCTTATGAGCAAAGAAGATGATATGTGGTTATGGCATCGTAGAGTAGCTCACATCAACATGCATCTTTTAAACAAATTGGTTTCACAAAATTTAGTTATTGGTCTTCCAAATCTGAAATTTGAAAAAGACTCCATTTGCGATTCTTGTCAAAAAGGGAAGCAAACAAAAGCATCTTTTAAATCGAAAAATATTGTAACAACTACTAGACCATTGCAACTTCTTCACGTGGACCTTTTTGAACCATCTCGCATTGAAAGTCTTGGTAGAAATCGTTATGCTTTTGTTATTGTTGATGATTATTCTAGATTTACGTGGACACTATTTCTTGCTCATAAAAGTGAAGCTTTTCATAATTTTAAATGTTTTCTTAAACGTGTTCAAAATGAAAAGGACACAACCGTCACTTCAATAAGAAGTGATCATGGGGGAGAGTTCGATCACAATCTCTTCGCGGATTTTTGTGACGAACTCGGTATCGAGCACATCTTCTCTGCTCCACGCACACCACAACAAAATGGAGTGGTGGAAAGGAAAAATAGGTGTCTCGAAGAGATGGCTAGAACCATGCTCGATGAGGCTAAGATTCCCAAACATTTAGATGCCGTGAGTACCGCATGCTACGTTTTAAACAGAGTAGTCATAAGGCCAATACTCATGAAAACTCCCTACGAATTCTACAAGGGAAGGAAACCAAATATCTCCCATCTTAGAGTATTCGGTTGTAAATGTTTTATTCATAACAATGGTAAAGATAATTTGGGAAAGTTTGATGCCAAATCCGATGAAGGAATTTTTATTGGTTACTCTTCACGTAGCAAAGCATATAGAGTATTCAATAATAGAACCGAAACTGTGGAGGAATCCCCTCATATTGTGTTTTCCGAAAATAATGCTCGCTTGGCGAGAAAGGATTCTGTTTTTGATCCTGCAGGTATCTTAAACTCAATAAGTCCTCAAGACAAAGTACAAGAGAAAACTCCTAAGGAAATTCAAGATGAAATCTTGGAACAATTATCGGGGGAAGCGCCACAACTGGAAAAAGAAACGAAACTGCCTAACGAGTGGAGGACAATCAAAGACCATCCCCTCGAATAGGTAATTGGTGACATTGAACAACATGTATGTACTCGAAACACTCTTATGAACACCTTAGGACATACTGCTTTCGTTTCTCAAATTGAACCTTCAACCATCTCCGAAGCAATTGGGGATGAATTTTGGACCTTGGCAATGCAAGAGGAGCTTAACCAATTCAAACGAAATGACGTTTGGGATTTGGTGCCAAGACACGAAAATCATACCATAATTGGTACGAAATGGGTTTTTCGAAACAAACTAGATGAAAATAGCGTAATCACTATAAACAAAGCTAGGCTTGTAGCAAAAGGCTATAATCAAGAAGAGGGAATTGACTATGAAGAAACATATGCACCCGTAGCAAGGTTAGAAGCTATTCGTTTATTGCTTGCTTTTGCCTCTTCTATGAATTTCAATTTATATCAAATGGATGTAAAATGTGCTTTTCTTAATGGTGTTATTCAAGAAGAAGTTTATGTAGAACAACCCCCGGGCTTTGAAGATTTTAAATCTCCCAATCATGTTTTCAAACTTAAAAAGGCACTTTATGGTCTCAAACAAGCTCCCCGAGCTTGGTATGAACGATTGAGCAAATTTCTTTTGGAAAATGAATTCATTAGGGGGAAAGTTGACACCACTCTATTTGTTAAGCATAAAAACAATGATATTTTATTAGTTCAAGTCTATGTGGATGATATTATTTTTAGTGCTACTAACATTGCTTTGTGCAAGGAATTTTCTGATTTAATGACAAGCGAATTTGAAATGTCTATGATGGGTGAGCTAACCTTCTTTTTGGGGCTGCCAGTAAAGCAAATGAAAGAAGGAACCTTCATTTTTCAAGCTAAATATTGCAAAGAATTGCTAAAACGATTTGAAATGAGCAACGCAAAGGCAATGGCAACTCCCATGAGCACATCCGGCCATCTAAACAAAGACGAGAAAGGTAAGGAAGTCGACACCAAGAAGTATCGAGGTATGATTGGATCTCTCCTTTATGTTACTGCTAGTAGACCGGACATCATGTTTAGCGTGTGCTTATGCGCTCGTTATCAATCATGTCCTAAGGAGTCTCACCTAACTGCGGTGAAACGGATATTGAAGTATCTTGTTGGTACTGTAAATGTGGTTCTATGGTACCCCAAAGGTTCTTCATGCCAACTTGTTGGCTATTCCGGTTCCGATTTCGCTGGATGCAAATTGGAACGCAAGAGCACTAGTGGCACTTGCCATTTGCTCGGTAGCTCTCTAGTTTCTTGGTTTAGCAAGAAACAAGTAAGTGTTGCGTTGTCCACAACCGAGGCTGAATATGTAGCCGCGGGGAGTTGTTGCGCTCAAATCCTTTGGATGAAATAGCAACTCTTGGACTATGGCCTAAGTATCGATCATATCCCTCTTAGATGTGATAATACTAGTGCCATATGCTTGACGAAGAACCCCGTTCTTCATTCAAGAAAAAAACACATTGAAATTAGGCATCATTTTATAAGAGATCACGTTCTCAAAGGTGATGTCGAAATTGAATTTGTTGAAACCAAAGATCAATTCGCCGACATCTTCACAAAACCTTTAGAGAAAGAGTCCTTCTTCCGAATTCGTAGTGAACTCGGGATTCTTGACTCCACATTGATCTAAGTCATGCATTGCATTTTCCCTTTCACATGATTACTAACTTGAGCGTCGGAGGCGTCTAACGTATTTTTGCAGGTATCGCCCTAAAAGCAGGGGGAATTATAAAGACTGGTGCAGAATAATCGATTCCTCTTTAGAATAATCGATTTCTCTTTAGTATATAATCGATTATCAAGTTTCAATAATCGATTATGTTGACATTATTTGCTTTATTATCCCTTTTATGAAGTTGAAATTTTTGATTAATCAATAAACAAGTTATTTACCAATTTTTTTGCTAATGTCAAAAGGGGGAAGAATAAGGGCTATGCACTTAATATTCATTGCCATAAATTGAGGGGGAATTCATATGTTGAGGGGGAACTAATTGCATATATATATATATATACTTGTCTTGGATCGTCATTATGAATTACCTAATATGCATATCCCGATTAAGGTTTGCCATTATCAAAAAGGGGGAAATTGTTGAAACACGTTCTCAAGGCACTAAACTAAACGTGTGTTCATATTTGTAGGTTTTGATAAATGAAAAACGATGCGAAATTGACATATGACGAGGTCCAAGCACAAGCGTGTAAATGCCACGCAAAGAAGTTCAAGCACAAGACAAACAAGATCAAGACTAAACAAAGTTATACATGAGTCGTTCTTTAATTGTGATCTTGATCCGACGACTTAACTCCAGACTTGGCTTCTCTCGTAAAAACATTTTTATAAAATCATGCATATTTAATTTAAGGCAAAATGATTTTAAATCATGCATATTTATTTTAGTCAAAATGATTTTTAAACATGCCTCTAAGATCTGGACAAAGATAATCGATTATGTACTTATGATAATCGATTATGTGAAGGCAGCTGCAAGACAATCGATTGTGTACCTTATGACAATCGATTGTGTTGAGGCAGTGTCCATCAGATTTTTGAAATCTGCATGACAATCGATTGTTTACCTTATGACAATCGATTGTGTTGAGACAGTGTCCATCAGATTTTTCAAAGCTACAAAATAATCGATTGTGAACCTTATGAAAATCGATTGTGTTGAGGCAGTGTCTATCAGACTTTTCAAAGATACAAAATAATCGATTGTGAACCTAATGACAATCGACAATCGATTGTGTTGAGGCAGTGTCTATCAGATTTTTCAAAGATACAAAATAATCGATTGTGAACCTTATGACAATCGATTGTGTTGAGACAGTGTCTATTAGATTTTTCAAGACTGAAAAATAATCAATTGTCCATATAACATAATCGATTTTGTAAATGACCGTTGCCAAAATATTTTCAAACTCCGTCAGATAATCGATTATAGGATTTTAATAATCGATTGTTTGAAGTAAAATCATGAAAAGATTTTTTGAACGTTGCCAAGTAATCGATTGTATATTTCTGATAATCGATTGTTTTACGTAAAATCTGGAAATGATTTTTTGAACGTTGCCAGTAATCGATTATACGTCTTAGATAATCGATTATGCTGCGTAAAATCTGGGAATGATTTTTGGAACGATTGGAAAACAATCGATTGTGCCAACTTGACAATCGATTGTCGTAGCACAAAATCAGCAATTCTTAATTGGCAATTAGGCAACGGTTATGCATGCTTTTGACACTATAAATACATCTTTAAATCAGTTTTCTAAATACAACAACTGATCATATTATTGCTAAAGCTTGCATACTCTATTATTCATCATTTTCTATTCATTACATAAGTTTTTGAGAGCCAAATTCTTGACGAAAGTTGTTGCGTTCTTGAGCGTATTTATTTTACTCATATCTACTCTTAAGGAGAGTCTTGTTTTGAGTGCAAAGTGTTTTTATACACTTGAAGGGAAGTGTTAATCCCTTGTATTGTAAGAAGGAACGTTGTGATTCCTTTGGTTGAAGTCTTGAAGTGTTGTATCTTCGAGCAAAGGTTGTTGAGGCTTGTGTGACTCAAGTTCTCAGTTTGTAACGGATTGTTAAGCACCCGTAAGCTTAACGAAGTTAGTGGAAATCTCGAGAGAGTCTCTCGGGGACTGGACTAGCCACGGGTTGTGGTGAACCAGGATAACATCGGTGCGTTCGTTCCTTATTATTTACTTATCGCACTTATTTCATTCATGCAATTTTTAAATTCCGCAAGTTTACGCTATTTTTATTATAACGCTATTCACCCCCCTCTAGCGTTAAGCGTATATTCTAACATGTTTTGATGATAAAGTGTGTCGAAGAAGTCGCGAGATTGGCTCTCACACACAAGCAATCGCCTCTTGCGGTAAGAATCGTAAAAAGATAAGACCTTATAGAAACTTGGATACTTTAGGGTTATATTTACTTGAAGAGGTCGTTCTTGAAAATTTACGAATTTCATTATTCGATTATGACTTGTTTTGTAAACTAGTTGTGAGTTTCTCATAGAAGATGGTTTGAGGATTATTGAAGTGAGAAACTCGGGTTAGACACTTGGATGTGTCTAGACCAAGATTTGTACGGTGTTGGATGATTAAAATAATAAGACACACGCGCTAATATAGGGTGAGAACATCATGACATGTGTTTCATACCACGTGTGCTATCCACCAATGGGATAATGGAAGAATGAATCCCTACTTTTTCATTGTGTGAGATCCCAAAGAAGTTAGAGTAAATTTTATTGAAATACCCTTTGACCTTTTACTGTCGCTTGAAGTGCCAATCAGTTTTTCTACATTAGCATGGTACTAATAGCCATGATTGATTCGGCAATGCGGTGCATGTCTAGGAAAGCAGTTGATTTGGAATGGAAAGATTCGAGTAGAAAGAGAAGACGACTAAAAATTAGTAATTTAACTTGTATTCATAGGCCGACCACTACACTTACTATGAGGTTATTGGGTGTAATTGTGGATACAAAGTTAAACATGAACTCGAGTTTGCCTCGTTCGAGGATGAGAGATCGAATAAGTAGCTACCGCAATAGCGAATGATGTCTGGGGTATTGCGAGTAATAATATCCTCATGCTAGTACTGAATCATTTCCATATGTGATTGGATTTCTACATAGAGCTTTAGTATAACCTTTAATTGGTTTTGGAATATGACAGCTCTTTGTGGTCGCAGGTCGCACCAACTATTTGCTAGTATGAAAAGTGTATAAAAGACATCGGTCTAGCCCACTATGAGCGAAGTGGGAGATGTTAGATTATAGGTCATGGGTCGCTCCATGTGGGCTGACCCGACCCGATTAGGAGAGATAAGGAAGAGAGGTTAAAGGGAAGTTACTACTAGAGCTCAAACACTCCACTAAACTGAACGTGCAACAAAAAGGCGGTGACTGTTGGGCTTCTTCCTCAACCTCTATTTTCTTTGCCTATTTATCTGAGGAGAGAATATAGAATAGTGTACCGCAAGAATTTTCTCTAACACAATAATTTCTCTAACTCTCTTCTTCTTCCAACGAAAAACACACACAAGTAAGGGTATCTAATTGGTGGAAGATTAACTTTGTTTCCTAGTGATTCAAAGTTCAATTTTGGGTAATTATTTCGGTGGTGAGTTCAATAATTCTTTCATTGCGTTGACAGGTATGTTAATGGTGTTCTCGCTCCGTAATTATTAATTTTAAACACACACACACACACACACACACACACACACACATATATATATATATATATATATATATATATATATATATATATATATATATTTATATATATATATATATATATATTTATATATATATATATATTTATATATTGCATTAGAGGGAACAACCAAGTGTATCAAGAAATGATCAGCAAAAATCACATACAATATGACATTATCAAAAGATGAAATGATAACATGTCCATAAACATCTGAGTAGAGAAATATTCAAAGGCCTTTAGCTTTTGATTGCGTTATCACTAAAAAGGTGGTAGTGAGATTTTTAAAACATAGATATGAATTACAAAATGTAAACACATTATTATTACTAGACATTACTGGTAGCAACGTTTCATGTTTGCATGAACCTAATGGAAGTTGGTGTGTGCTTCTTGTTTTGTCCTTGAAAAACGAATGCTCCGTGTTCAAATCCTTTACGTCAAAAGATTTAAGGGAAAAATTAAACAGATGTAAAATTTTGACAACAAAAATAATTTTCTTTTAATATGGAGAAAATACAAAATATTATGTAGGCGAATTAAAAGATTTAATATTATTGGAAGAGATGAGAGTGATTTGACAAATGTTAGTTATTGGTATACCATTAGCATCACCGATTATAAACTCATCATTGCTTGAGAATTTGTTGTAGATTGTAACGATTGAGATTTATATATCAAGGATATGATGTTATATACAATCTAAGACCGGGCTGAGTTGTTGGAATAAGTTTGAATGATTGGCAAATTGGCTTGAATATCACGTGGGTTATGAGTCTCAGACCAATAAACTTTAGCTACAATATGTCTGAACCAGTCACAAATCTGATTGAATTTTCCATTGAATGGGTCTGTTGAAGCACTGTACTACTATCCAAAGTTGCTGCAATTTCCAAATAAGTTGGATAAAAATCCTCCTCGATGACGAAGCATTTCTTCTCTTTGAGTAATTGAAATAGCTGTGTTGATTGAATTGTGCATATATTATAGGGCTTTTAGTTTTCAAAGGGTTTAATGGATATTTCATGTGCAAAGAGCTTCTCAAATAACTCCTCAAATAATATAGGAGCTTTTAGTATTGAGGATAAAGACCATTTAAAACTTTGGGGTTAATAAAACCACAGGTCATCCAACTATCTCTTAATTTCATAAAAGTTACTCAACTATTTGTTGTCACTTAAAAGTACTCCAAGTTTACTATTATCACTTAAAAGTCACTTTAGCTCAACCACTTGCCTATAAATCTAACATGACAAAATATTTAATGATTAAAATTCAAAAATAATTGTCTTATCAGCTTAACTGGACCATATCTAATTTAGATTCATTTCTCTTTAAACTCGAGTTTATCCAGAACCCTAATAGATTTTAATATTAAAAAATTAGCATTTCCCTTCTTTCTCCTAATAAATACACATCTACCAGTGTCGAGTACTTTTAGAACATTAGGGTTTTTAGAGAAATAAGGTTTTGATGAACTTTTGTTGTGCTAGTTCAAAGAGAGATAGGATTGTGAAGAAAAAAAATCATGTCTAGATTTGTGGTTGATATGCAGAATAAGAAGTCTAAATAGTTTAAGAAAATTTAGGTCTTATGAATTTCTTTTGGGGTTTTAGCCGTATAAATATAGTCTTAATTGTTATCAAAACTATATTGCTATAAGATAAAATAATGAACTTTATGAAAAAACATAAACAAAAAGTTAATAGAACTAGAACATCAAAACATATTCTGGAAACAATGTAGGAACTTCAAAATAAATTCTGAAAAGAGTATAGGAATAAATCGAGCCTACTGAATACATAGTGTGTCCGTAAGAAAAATATTCCCCGCAAGTACCCGAGGTTCTGGAATATATCTTTCCAGGATAGAACGATTGAACTCACCAGCATATCAATACCAAAAACGAAGATGAACAACGAATCATTCGAATGCTGTGAAACATACTGGAATTTTTTGGCAGAAGAAGAAGAAGAAGATAATCAGAAAATTTCATAAATAAATATTCTAGGATTTGAAGGAATATTTATAGCCAAGTTGGTACTGCTTTTGAAAAGGTTTGCAACCTTTTAGAACAACCATAACTGTTGGAACAGGTGTGACATTGTTTCAGAACTTCTATAGCTATTGGATATATTGCGAGGAAAAGTAAACAGATTTAAAATAATCCGGAAAAGAAATGGACCGGACCAGATAGGGTCGCGGGGTCATCAGTGATCTGAATTTTTGTAAATTAATTTAATTAATTAATTAATTAATTATATGAAAAGAATTATATCCAAAAATTGATCAATCAATCGATCTTTGACCAAATCCATATCCGAAGTCGAAACCGAAGCCGAGCGAGCGACGACATCCTGAGGCTTGCCTTCTTCTTAGCTCTTTAAGAGCTAAAAGATGAGATTCTCTAAATATACATAAAGATTTTCTTTCCTTCTACCAATTAGGGACAAAGTGCATTAGTAAAGTTAACTAATTTAAAATTTCTCTTCCCTCCATTTCTTTTCCCACCATTTTTCATTCACACCTCTTTTATATTAATAATAAATAATAATAAAACCTAAAGATCCCCCACATGAATGGGGAATGTCTATAAACTTAGATGAATGTACGGACGTGTGTATGTTTTACATACAAGAATTAATTGCATCCGAATAAGTAAGTTGCTCTTTGAACTTTCGGTAGTGAACTTATATCGGATATACTCGGTCAATCAAAGATTTGATATCTTTGAACCGTCGAGCTTTGTTGTATACCTAGACAACATAAGTTACACAATCAATCCTTAACCAACTATGATTTTCACGGTTGTGTTCGTTTTAGCCATGAACACCGCCTGGTTTCATAAGTGCTTAGAGAATGAGCATTTACTTTCATTCCACTTGAAGTATCTTACACTTCACACTCACATAGGTGATTCCTAACGTATAACCCTAAAGACACACTATATGATTATATCCTTCTAGACATAGCAATCATTAAAAAGCTTGAAGCTTTATTGACTCATCAAAAAGTCTTAAATATTTTACCTTATTTTTGAACATTTTTTTCATCATGAGAATGCGTTGAGTTATTTGACAATGTTGAACCATAATTATAATTTTGTTTGATCTCTTTGAACCTAGCTCTTGAGATATCCAGTCTGCTAGGTAGAGTTACTGCAATGATGACTTGTTCTAGGCCTTTAACCCCATTCTCTTTGATAATCTTTCAACTTCCTCTCTAGATAGACCTTTTGTATGTGAATCTCACACGTTATTTCTTGACTTTACGTAGTCAATTGTGATAACACCACTGGAGAGTAGTTGTCTAACAGCATCGTGTCTTCATCAAATATGATGAGATTTTTCACTATACATAACGCTCCCTGCCCTACCTATTGCTGCTTGACTATCACAATATATATAAAAAATTGCCAAAGGTTTGGCCAAAATGGAATATCTTCCAAGAAATTTTGGAGCTATTCAGCTTCTTCACCGGCCTTATCTAAAGTTATGAATTAAGATTCCATTATATAACGGGTGATGCACGTTTGTTTAGATGATTTGCAAGATATTACTCCACCCCCAATTGTGAAAACATATCTACTCGTGGATTTAACTTCAAATGATCTGGTGATCTAATTTGCATCACTATATCCCTCGATCAAGGAACGATATTTTTTTATAATGCAAAGTATAATTTTAGGTATGTTTCAGATATCCTAGAACTCATTTCATTGCCATCCAATGTATTTGATTATGATTACTCGTAAACCGACTTAGTTTGCTAATAGCACATGCTATATCTGGTCGCGTGCAATTCATGATATATATCAAACTTCTAAATACTCTTGCATAATCCAGTTGTGAGTCACTTTCACCTTCTTTCTTTGAAGTTCATAACTCGCGTCAATTGGAGTCTTGACAATTTTGAAATCCAAATACTTGAACTTGTCAAGTACCTTTTCAATGTAGTGAGATTGTGATAATGCTAAACCTTGTGGAGGCTTCTGAATTCTGATTCCAAAGATCACATCAGAAACTCCTAAGTCTTTCATGTATAATTTTCTAGCCAACATAATTTTGGTAGAACTTATATATGTCATACTTTTGCTCATTATCAACATGACATCAACATATAAACAAACAATGACTTCATGACCTAGAGTATTTTTAATAAAAACACATTTGGCACACTCGTTGATTTTAAATCGATTTGCCAACATTGTTTGGTCACATTTTGCATGCCATTGTTTGGGTGTTTGTTTAAATCCATAAAGCGACTTAACAGGTTTGCACACTTTTTTTCTTTACCTAGAACCACAAAACCCCTCAGGTTGTTCCATTTAAATTTCTTCCTTTAATTATCCCTTTAAAAAAGCTATTTTAACATCCATTTGATGGATTTCACGACCATACACGGTGGCTAGTTCCACTAGTATCCTAATAGATGTTATCCTTGATATTAACGAGTAAGTTCAAATTAATCAAGGCCTTACTTTTGTCTATCACCTTTTGACAACAAGTCTTTTCTTATATTTGTCAATAGTGCCATCAACTTTAATTTTTCGTTTAAATATCTATTTCGAACCTAAAGGCTTATTTCCCAGAGGAAGATCAACCAACCCATGTATTGTTACCAAAAATTGATTGAATCTCATAATTGACTGCTTCATTCCAAAATGCTTTCAGAAGATGATATACCTGCTTTGAAAGTTTGAGGCTCATTTTCAAGAAAAAATGTCACAAAATTTGGTCCAAAGGAAGTAGATGTTCTCTGACGTTTACTACGCCTTGGATCTTCTATACTTAGAATATTTTCTTTTGGTTCTTCCCGAGGTCGTTTAGGATTTCACTTAATAACTCACATTCAGTTTTATACATATAGATGCTTTCAAAGAATTCAGTACTATCTGATTTCATCACCATACTAATATGAATCTCGGGATTATCGGATTTATGAACCAAAAACCGACATACTTTACTATTTGTAGCATATCCAATGAAAACACAATCTACTATGTTTGGTCCGATTTTAACCCTTTTCGGCAAAGGAACTTATACCTTTGCTAGACACCCCCACACTTTGAAATATTTCAAGTTGGGTTTTCTTTCTTTCCTTTTTAGATATGGAATAGATTGCATTTTTGCTGTGGGGTACTCTGTTGAGTATTCGGTTAGCTGTAAGGATAGCTTACCCCCATAAATTTTGTGGTAATTCGAAACCTATTAATAAAGAATTCATTATTTTCTTTCAATATAAATCCTTTCCGCAATTTTGTTGGATTTAGGCGTGTAAGATGCAGTATTTTGATCGATAATTCCATATTCCAAACATATTTCTGCAAACGAAGATTCACATTCTCTACCTCTATCACTTCTAATCATTTTAATCTTTTTATTCAGTTGGTTTTCTACTTCATTCTTGTATTGCTTAAATGTCTCAATTGCTTCATTCTTACTATTAAGAAAATAAACATAATAATATCGAATGCGATCGTCAATAAAAGTAATAAAATACTTTTTCCCACCTTGTGATGGTGTCGAATTCATATAGCAAATGTCCGTATGAATTAAGCCCAAAGGATTTGAATTCCTCTCAACAAACTTATATGGGTATTTTACAAACTTAGATTCAATACATATTTGACATTTCGATCTATTACACTTGCATTTAGGCAATACTTCTAAATTAATTAACATTCACAAGGTTTTATAATTGATACTTCATAAATAATTATGCAATAAATCATTTGACTCCAGTAAATAAGAAGAAACTGAAATTTTACTCGTACTATCAACAACCATTACATTGAGTTTGAAAAGGCCCTCCATGATGTGGCTTTTTCCAACATATATTTCATTCTTGCTTACAACAACTTTATCAGAAACAAATAAACATTTGAATCCATTCTCTACAAATAAAGAAGTAGAAAGTAAATTCTTCCTAATATTAGGAACATGAAGAACGTTATTAAGCGTTAACACGTTGCTGGAAGTCATCTTCAAGAATATCTTCCCAGAACCTTCAATCATGGCTATTGCATTATTTCCCATTGAAATCTCTTCTTCAGGACCATCAGTAGAGTAAGTCGCAAATGCTTCTTTGATAGCACAAACATGTCGAGTGGCTTCAGAGTCAATCCACCACTCTTTCGGATTACCAATGAGGTTGCATTCCGAAATCATTGCACAAAGATCATTAATATCATCATTCGTCTCCACTCTGTTGGCTTGTCCCTTCTTCTTATCCTTTTTCGAGAGACAACGGCTAGGGATTTGTGACCATCTTTTCCACAATTGTAGTAGTTGCCCTTGAAATGTTTTTTGTTCCGCTCCTTGGTCTGTCCATAAGATCTCCTCTTCTTACTCTTTGGAGCAGTCTCCTTAACGATATTATCTCCCATGATTGTTGAATTTCCATGGAACTTCTTCTTGGTTATTTTTTTTGTCTTCATCAATCATTAGACGTATGACAATATCTTCCAACTTTATTTCTTTGCGCTTGTGCTTAAGATAGTTCTGAAATCTCTCCACGAAGGAAGAAATTTTTCAATCATTGCAACCACTTGAAATGTTTCATTCATGACCATACCCTCAGCAATTAGGTCATGAAAAATAAGTTGGAGATCGTGAACGTGGGTTCCCAAAGTTTTGTTGTCTATCATTTTATAGTCTAGAAACTTGGCAACCACGAACTCTTCAAGCATGCATCTTCCGTCTTGTACTTTTTCTCAAGCATGTCCCATAATTCTTTCCACGTATTCATCGCACTGTACACATTGTACAAGCCATCCTCTAAAGCGCTTGTTACATCTCGTGATTTTCGTACGTCAAAATTTCTTTTTCAGTTAATCGACGTAGACTCAGGGATGAGATCATCTTGATGTTAACGTACTTGCGCTATTTATAACAAGTGATAAATAAGTGTTATGGAGGATAAAGGGATACACAGATTATAGAAAATGAGTTTCGTTGAAAGTTGCCAATTTGAAATAAAATATGGGTCGAGCGATAATTATAAACTAGCACCATGCAAGATACCATATGGCCACAATAGTATAATATGCAAAGTATATATGAAGTATTTTAAAAATAAATAGAATTTTAAATAATTTTGGATAATTTTAAAATAATACGGTTAATTGATTTAACTATCGAGTAACAGAATATTATACAATTAATTAATAAGTGAATAAAAAATTAATAAATTAATCCTTCCCCGCTCCCCCAAATATGACAAGAAGCCACAAACCTAGAAAATGATTAAGTAGTCATAATTATAGGTGGCTATCTATGAATAACATAATCAAGATATAAAGATTAAGTCTTAGAAAGACTTGTAAAAATCTTATCCATTCTGTCCTTAGCTTCATTTATATCTTTGACTTATGTCCTAAGAACTTTGAAACCAATTCCTAAAAACGTGAAAACCCGGAACGTCGAAACCATGAACTTCGAAACCAAATCATTTCGTGTCTTTGGCTGGAAACCAAGAACTTTGAAACAGAAGTCATTTCGTCCAAATTCTTGCTAAAATTTCGATTGAAATTTTAAAGAGCAACCACAATTTCGTTCTAAAAATTCAAGAGATTCAAGCAGAATTTCGTTCAACACATTTCAAAAAAGCAGAAGCTTCATTCCGTTCAAATAATTCCACGAATATGTATGTTAAGGTTTCTTTCTTTTGACATGATCCAAATTATACTGAAGAAACGAGCAAATACAGTTTTCATAAATTACTCTATTCATAAAATTTTTAGGGGTGTCGATATTCTTGATTGCCCATGAAAATTATTATTATTTTCTGTTTATGGGTCTCAGAATAATACGCAGTTTGAAAAGTTTATCCGGAAAAAATATTAAGATTATTATGTATTTTTCATGCATTCCCTCATGTGCATTGACCTATGACCAGATGTCATTATATATATATTGTGTGTGTGTGTGTATATATATATATATATATATATATATATGGGATATGGGACAAGGTTACGTCATTATATACACACCACCACCTGATCAGCTGGTATATGTTGATGATGTTGCCCACAGTGGCCGAGAGATATGATGGGATGCCCTCAATGACTTGATGATATTATGTTCACCCATACCTATGCATGGCACGACATTTATACGCACGTGCATGACATTATTAACATTTCAAAATTAACAAATTTTTTCAGATTTAAAGATGTGTTTCTTTATGCCATGTTTTACCTATATCTTTTTCATATTAATTTTCATGCCATACATACTCAGTACATTTTTCGTACTGACGCTTTCATGGGGCTTACGTTTCATGCCCGCAGGTGCAGGTAGGAAAGTCGACGGTCCCCCTTCTTATGATCCTTAATCAGCAAGAGTTGGCGTGCTCCACTTGGTCGGAGTTGCTTGTGATGTAGGTACGATACATTTGTATATATATATATATATATGGGTATGACGTGGCTCAGTCTCGTCCTTGTACATTTATATTTATATTATAAGTCTATAGATAGTATGTCTAGTTGGGTTGTATGTGGCCTTGTCAGCTTTGAATTTTTGATTTATAGTTGTCTATAGCAGCCTTGCCGGCTCGCCTAGTGTATTCTGCATGTATACGTACATATATCTTGAAGGCATGTTTCCTTCTTGCATGTTATTTTCGTAATTCAGCAAATGTTATTCAGGTTCATATCTTAGATGCATGGTTAGGGGTGTTAGACACGTATGACTTAGGCACCCGTCGCGGCCCATTGGTTTTAGTCGTGATAGCGCTCAAGATATAGTCTTTGCAATAAAAATATGTCTGCTTCCACGCCTCAACTATCATGAACTTCTTATTGTCTGCCACATACGCAGCATGCACTGGAGGCTCTTCACTAGTGAATTTCTATGTACCAAGTGTGGTATGCCAGAAGAACAACCTTTACTACCATCCTTTGAAGTTAGCTTATGAAAATTTCCTCTATTTCTCAGCTGGAGGAACAATAGTACGACTTGACGAGGCTATAATTGTAGCAACAACAGTCACAGAAGGATTTCCGTTATAAATTTCTATTTCTCACATCCAACAACAAAAGAGTTTAATTAATGGCAAAATCAGAACAGTAAACAATATTATATTCAATAAATAGTACGTATGATAAATAAAAACTGAATTTTTTATATGTATTGTTTCACAAAAACAATGAAATTTTTATGTTCTTCAAATCTTTTTCTGAATTTCAATATTCTGATGAAGTTTTTATATTTTCAAATTAGAATAGTAAAATTTAGAAGGAGTAGAAACCCACTTAGGTTTTAATCTCCACAAACAAAATAAATAATATAATAAAATAATTTCCTTAAGATTGTTATCAAAACTGTATTGCTATAAAATAAAATAATAAACATTATGCAAAAAAATAGAAACAAAAAGTTAGTAGAACTAGAACGCCAAAATATATTCTAGAAACAATATAGGAACTACAAAATAAATTATAAAAATAGTATAGGAATAAATCGTGCCCACCGATCACAAAGTGTGTCCTTAAGGAAATTATTCCTCTCAAGTACCCGAGGTTCTTGAATATATCCTCCTAGGATAGAACGATTTAACTTACCAGCGTAGCGGTACCAAAAACACAGATGAACAATGAATCACTCTAAAGTTGTAAAATACACTGGAATTTTTATGCAGAAGAAGAAGAAAAAGATAATCCGAAAATTTCATAAGTAAATATATACTAGGATTTGAATGAATATTTATAGCTAATTTGGTACTATTTCTAAAAAGGTTTACAGCCTTTCAGAACAACCATATTTGTTGGAATAGGTTATAACACTATTTTATAACAACCATAACTGTTGAAAATATTACAGGAAAATTAAACGAATTTAAAATACTTTGGGAATGGATCGGACTATATAGGTTCGCGGGTCAATAGGTGGTTTGAATTTTCATTAAATAATTAAACTAATTAGTTCATTATTTAAAAAGAATTTTGTCGAAAAATATTAATCAATCAATCAATCTTTGACCAAATCCAAATCCAAATCCGAAGCCGAAGCCGAGCCGAGCGAGCGAAGAAGACGACGACATGAGTCTTTCCTTATTCTTAGCTCTTTAAGAGCTAAATAATGAGCTTCTCTATATATAGATAATTATTTTCTTTCCTTATACCAATGAGGGACAAAGTACATTAATAAAGTGAATTAATTCAAACTTTCACTTCCTTCCATTTCTTTTCCCACCATTTTCCAATCACACCTCTTTTGTTATTAATAACAAATAATAGCAAAAACCAACAATGCACCACATGAATGGGGCATATCAATAAACTTAAAGGAATGCACGAACGTGTGTGTGTTTTACATGCAAGAATTAATTGCATCCGAATAAGTAGGTTTCCTTTGAACTTTTGGTCGTGAACTTATATCGGATATACTTGGTCAACCGTTAGATTTGATATCTTTGAACACTCAAGCTTTCTTGTATACCTAGACAACATAAGTTATACAATCAATCCTTAACCATCTATGGTTCTCGCGATTGTATTCGTTTTTGCCATGAACACTGCGTGGTTGCATGAGTGCTTAGAGAATATACCTTTACTTTCATTCACCTTGAAGTAGCTTACACTTCACAATTACATAGGTGATTTCTAAACATGTAATCCTAAAGACACACTATCTGGTCATATCCTGCCGGACTTAGCAAATAACTAAAAAGCTTTAAGCTTTATTGACTCATTAAAAAACCTTAACGTTTTACCTTATTTTTGAACATTGTCTTCATTATAAGAATGCATTAAGTTATTTGACAATGTTGAACCGTCATTCATAACTTTATTTGATCTCTTTGAACCTAGCTCTTGGGATCTCCAGTTTGCTAGGTAGGGTTACCGCCATGATGACTTGTCCTAGGAATTTAACCACATTTCTTTTGATGATCTTTCAACTGCCTCTCTAGATAGGTCCTTTGTAAGTGGATCCGAAACATTATCTCTTAACTTTACCTAGTCAATTGTAACACCACTTGAGATTAGTTATCGAACCGTGACAACCCGAATAATCATTTTGAGCTTTAGTACTTTGCTCGTCAGTTCTCGGGCATGACTGTCCCCACATGATGTATTATGACTTATGTAGATCATTGGTTTTGTTTTTTAGGTAATTAGAATAAATTTGGAAGAACAGTTCTCGGTTTAAATCTTAAAATTTAAAAGGTTTAGCCAAGATTTGACTTGTTTGTATATGATCTCGTATTGGAATTTTTATGATTTGTTTAGCTAAATTAGGTGATTTGGGAATTAGGAATGTGATCGAAATGCATTTTTGAAGTCATTTTTATGATTTGGTATGCACATAGGTGAGATGTTGATATAGGGGTCGGAATGGAATTCTAAAAAATATAATTGCTCCGTTGTGTCATTTGTGACGTGTTTGCAAAATTCCAAGTTATTCAGACGTGGTTTGGTTGGTTTTTTTTTATCAAAAGCATAATTTGGAAGTTCTCAAAATTCTTAGGCATGAATCAGTTGTGATTTTGGTGTTTTGATGTTGTTTTGAGCGTTCCATAGGTTGGAACAAATTTTAATGAGGTTATGGTGTATTTTTTCATGTTTGATTGAGATCCCAAGGGCCCCAGGTGAGTTTCGAGTGGTTAAACAGATTAATTTTGGACTTTGGGCTTGGCAGTTTTTCCTTGTTCTATGTTGCAGACAAATTGTTCTTCACGTTCGCGAAGGGTGTTTCTCTGTGTTGATATGTTTTTCTACATATTCATGAGGAAGGGGATGTAAATGTGAAGGTTGACGCTTCATGTGCATCGCGGATGCAAGATTGGGGTCACATTCGCAATGAGGAGTAATGTCGTTGGGCACCCAAGGCCTATGTGCTATGCGTTCAGTTGGATCGCATTTGCGAAAGCCTGGTAAGGTGATGCAGCGTGTTCACGTGGATATTGCCTACACTCATGAAGGAAAAAAATGTAGAGGCAATGAATTTGGTCTTAGCGAACGCTGAGAGACCTGTCGCATTCGCAAAGAAGGTAATTTTACCTGAGGCAAAGTGGTTAAAAGTGAGTTTCACGAGCTTTGATATATTTTCTCTGTTGTTGAATGATTTTTGGAGTTTTTGAGAGGATTTGAAGAGGATTCAAGATATAACACCCGGAGGTAAGATTTTTGAACTCAATACTCGATCCTATGTTGATTCTTACTTGTTTAATCATGAAATTTGTGGAAATTAAAGCCTAAAAATTGGGGAATAAGGGCTTGAATTTGGAGGGAATTTGAAGGGGAAATTGAGGTCCAATGTTGATGTTCTTGGTTTGTATAGACTCATGTGAGGTCGAGGGTTCTACTGATGTGACTTTTTTCGGATTTCGAAACGTGGGCCCAGGGGCCAGGTTTGAGCAATTTCGGGATTCTTAATGTGAATTGGATATTTTTGGGTGGGCTTAGTTCCCTTAGCATATTTTAATGATTATGTACTGATTGTGGTTAGAGTTGGAGCATCCTGAGGTTGATTCGTGCGGTTAAAGGCATCGCCGGCTAGAGTTAGGACCGGATCGAGGTGAATAATGATTGTAAATGATGTTCTGAGGATATGAAACCCCAAATTATACATCGTCGTACTATATTGAGATGAAACACATGCTAGATGACGAGCATGGGGTCGTGCACCATTGGGAATTGTGTCTTAGTCCATCTGGAATGACTATTTTTTTATAATGGGCAGCTAATTATTTGATATTATTATACTTTGGGCTAAATGTTATATTTGGGCATCCTGCCAACTACTGGAACCCTTAGGGGACTGTTAATGATATTTTCCTCACTATTTGATTTCATACTTGTGCTCAGTCATTCTATATTTTCACTTCTTTAAGAACTCAGCTATGTTGTTATGTTTTAAACACATTAATTGATATTATCAAAGATATTTGAGCCGAGCTTTATATTTTACTGATGCCCGAGGGGCTTATGAGATTCTGACCAAGTACGGTCGAATGCCTATATTGTGAGGATACTTTTGGGTAAGGTTGAATGCCACAACAATGATATACTAAAAATGTTAATGAGGCCGAGGGCCTAAGATTGTGCACCACGAGGTGGCTTGATATGGATATGAAGTCTAGAGCCTGTTTTTTATGCCGCGAGATGGCTTGATATTGTGTTTGGCCCGTAAGGGGCCACTACAGGAGTATGCACAATCCTTGTAAGCACGAGTACCCATTGTGATGGTAGATATAGCCGAGGGACTAGTATGGTTTGGAGATATAGCTTGAGGGGCTGGTATTGTTCTGAGATATTGCCAAAGAGCGGATTTATTGACATTGTTCCCGAGGGGCGAACCTTTATGTACTTATCTTTCTTATTTACCTATCATGTACTTGTTTAATTGTGTAATTGTGCCCGAGAGGCGTACTTTATATGCTTGTCTATTCTAATTTCTTGCATTCAATTGCTTAACTGTTGAAAAGCCTTTTTAGAAGAAGTTTAAACTGAGCTAAGGTGCTTAAGAGATTTCACAACTTTATTACTTTCTTACTGGTTTGGTATTGCTTCTATACAACATGTTAATGTACTCTTCGAGATTTCCGATCACTTAGTCTTCATTTAGTTTTTTTTACTTACTTAGTTGGAAGTACTCACTTTACTTCCAGCACCTTGTGTGCAGATTCAAGTATTTCTGAACACGACAGCGGGTATTTTCTCAAAGGTAGATCATCGGATTTTAGCAAGGTAACTGTCCGGCAATCAACACTGCTTTTCTCCCTCTCAATTTTATTAGACTGTATTCAGTACAGTTTTGAATCTAGTTGTATTCGGACCTTAGTAGATGCTCATGACTAGTGACACCTTGGTATCAGGCTGTGTTTGGTTTGTTTTTCAGCAAATTATACTATTAAGTGCTTATTTTTGAGATTTTATCACGTTTGCAACTTAATACTTATTATTTTATTGTTTAAGATTGGAATGAGAATGTGTCGGCTAGCCTTTTCTTCATGAGAGGAACCATCATAACTGAATCTGGGATTAGGGTCGTGACAAGTTGGTATCATAGCCTAGGTTATATAGGTCTCATGAGTTATGAGCAGGTTTGGTAGAGTCTTGCGGATCGGTACAGAGACATATGTACTTTTCCTTGGGAGGCTACAAAACCTTTAGGTAAAACTTCACATTCTTGATTTCTTATCGTGCTTCCATGATTCTCTTTGAAAAGTAACTCTTTTAATTATTTCCACGCGTTCGCATGCGTGCATAAGCGCTTGGTATCAGATGTGCATCGATTGTTTGAGATTCTCTGATCGAAGTGCGATAGGTGATCTCTTGGTGTTGATGTTGGGCCAGTCTATACGACTCGAGGATAAATTCTGGCTATAGCTTGAGCATTGAGGAGCTGATTGTGTGAGCACGTGTTTTTGAACTTATATGTTCGGTAGTGTCTCTATTAGTAGAACTGATGGCTGGATAGCTATGCAATGAGTATGTTATGACTGCGAGATGTATTCATATGATTTGAAAGTGTCGAGAGGGTCTGCTGTAGGGTAGAAGAGTTATTAGATGCATGATTTCCATTGTGATTTGAAGTATAGCCTCGAATTATAGGCGTATGAAGAATCTTTTAGTGTTTCTTAGCCGGGAGTGAAGTAAATTTCATGTTGCAGTACGAGTTTAGACTTAGGAAGATAAAGTGACTGCATAATGTCTATGACAGTGGAATGTATATAAAAATATTAGTTTGAGGCAAAACATGTGGGTTATCTCCTATGGAGTGTTCTGAAGTTGTGTGATCAATACGTTGTCTGTTAGAAGATCTCATTTGCAAGTGAAATATATAGGTTTCAATGTGAACTTGGGTTTCCTGACAAAGTGGGTTTAGCTGTTATGAGAGTGAATGCGAGATTTGTAGAAGACTTAAAGTAGTAGTTGGTCTATGTTTCACGAGCTTATGAAGGAGAGTTTAATCTCACTATGGTACTATGGATGCAATAGATTTTACATGTTATGAGTTATTGAGTGTGTTTTGATATATGACTTTGAGCCAAGTGGGGGAGTTTGCTATTGAGTTGTTGATTGCACGGTTATGTGTTACATTGGTTCCAGTTAGAGTCGTGTTGGTGAATCAGTTATGGTTACGGAGATTGAAACCGAGGATGGCTCGAGTAAAGGAAAGTTTTGACGAAGGTTATTTTATGCTTCATAGGTGTATGAGAATCATATAGTGTATTGAGTTTTTATTGGTGAAGGATGCTCGGTGCATGGGGCAGGAAGTTGTTTGGTTGCATTAAGCTGAGGTTACATCTGTAGTGTTGAGTGCAAATGGGGCACAGGTTGATCGGTTCAGTTGATCAAGCTAACTGTAGTTCGAGTAGAGTAGATGACTCTAGAGAATGGTTCCAACGTGTTCAATATTTTACATGCAATGATTGGGGATTTTCAATTTGTACTTTTGGATAGAAACTAAGGTTTGCATTTTGGAAGATGTCAAGACTTGTGTCATTTCTATATCAACTATGGGATTTTATTTATCATCATCAGGAAGGTGAAAGTAATAGATTTAGATTTCCAGGAGGTCTCTTTAGAGTAATGTATTTCGAATGTGGTGCTTTTGGGGACATTAAAGGGGGTATTTTAGCAGCTTATGAGCCTTAGTCGGTGTGGTTTATGCTTGGGTCTCATGTAGGGAGTTTGGGTTGAGGAGATGTGGTGTTATAGAAAGAAGGAGTATCAAGTTGGAGGAAAATCAGAAGGAAACTCGGATAGATTGGTATAGCTTGGTAGTAGGCAGGATCAATATGGTAAGGATATTATTAGATACTTGGGTGTGTACGAGGTAATGAGGTCCTACAGGTATTTCGCGACAATGCTCTTAGGTTTTGATGGATGTTATAGCTTGGTCGAGTTAGAAAGATACAGTTCTCGTAGGTCTAGGTTGTACAAGGGAACTCGTAGAGTTCTTAATGGTTTATACCTCGGTTGGAGATGTATATTTTTTGCGGACGTAAGGATCATGGGATGGATAGTGATTTTCTTCTAGATAGAATCACAGGAAAGTTCTTGACTAGTTGAGTGCACAGTTGCGCGTGGCTTAGAATGGTTATGAAGTTCTCATGTCTACCTTATGATGGCATTATATGCGGTATGTTGTGCAAGACATAGGTTTGCATGTGTAAGGTCACAGATCAGTTCTAAAGGGAATATCACAATTCGTAGGCTGCACAGACAACTTCAAATAATTAGAGAAGTGAGCTTCAGATGATTAGGGAAATGATCTTCAGATGATTAAGGAAATGGTACTTCTAGTTAGGGTGATTAAGTGATGGTACTTTGGTAGTATTGGGGCATCTCTTGTTAGATCGACTGTTGATATTTGTGATTGTTTGGTGGCATAAAAGAATTTTAGAGTATCTCTCGTGGAATGATTGAGTATTAGAGGTGTGTTGTATAATCGGACGGTGGAATTGGGATAAGATATGGTGATTCGTGTGTTGTATGGATTTGGGGATTAGGAGTTCTCCTATTTAGGCTATGTTGTGGTTGTGGGCTATATGTATCGGCATTGTTTAGTGACTATCAGGGTTTGGAGACCCGAGTGGATCTTTTGCTGCTTAATATGTTAGATTTTGGATGTGATTGGGCATAGACTGGTTGTCTCAGTATTATGCCATGCTGAGCTATTGCACTAAGGCTGCGATGTTGGCTATGTTGGAAATGCCAGGGATGGAGTGGCGAGGTTCGATAGATTATGTTCTTAGTAGGTGGTTTTATATTTTGAAGACCCAGTGGATGGTTGGGAAAGATTGTCTCTTATTTGGGTTTTCGCGATGGATGTTAGTGTAGAGACTCCTACCATTGATTCAATTTCGGTAGTGAGGGACTTTTCAGGTGCGTTCTTGTGGCCGGGCATGTCTTCGGATAAGGTTTTTGATTTCGGTATTGATTTGATGTTGAGCACCGTATCGTATGGCACCGGTATATTTAAAGGATTTGAGGGATCAGCTTCAGGGTTTCTTTGATAAGGGGTTCGTTAGCAGGCAAATGTGGATGTGTGTTCTAACTTGAGTCGACTTGGTTGGCTTCGAGTTATATTGCCAAAAGATGTGTGATTCGATTATTAGTAAGTCTATTAGTGTTCTGAGGAGATCTATGAGTTACCTTTTCAAGTTTCGAGGCATTGGGATTTATTGGTTATAGGCATATATAGTGCGGTGTTATTAGGGTCTCTCAATGGAACTTGAATGGGAGGAATACTAGATATTTCTCGGTGGATGGCGTATTGGTTATGTCCTTTCAGGTTTGTATGGTGTTATGTATTTGCTTCACGCTGGTTATGATGATTTCCATTGGTTCTAGGCATCAATTACGCATGGTCTTCAATTTCGAGCAAAGTGACTTGAGGTGTTTCATGTGCACCAGCATTTGGATAGGATCACGCATTACGACAAAGTTATGTGGAGATATGACCTTGCGGGTTGATTCATGTGTTCTGTTTCTATGATATGAAATAGATTCTCATCTTGTGTTGTGGTGGTACTGATGAGCTTGCAGTACAACTCTTCTGTTTGAGTCATTTCCATGATTTGAGTATGTTCAGATTATTGCTTATTGGTGCTCAGATGGCACAGGTTGTGGCTGTAGTCTGTATTAATGTGTCATGTCACAAGAGTAGTTTTGGATTAGAGGAGATCGTTGGGATATTTAATGAATACAATAGGATTCAGTTTCAGCGTGTTGGAAGGATAATATCCAGGTTAGGCTCAGAAATTTGCTATGGTCTTTGCCAAAAGAGAAGTGGCTTCATGAATGGTTGATCTAAGAAATGGTTATGATCTAGTGCGTGTTTCATTTATAATCAGTAGTATATGAAAGTGTTGGAATGAGACTTTTGTTGATAAGAGGTTTTCTATTGATTTTTGGTTGTTACGTGTAGCTGTTGTAATTAGAAGTTATCGCTACTAGTGTTTGAGTTGTATGGCATATCTTGTAATTGCACCCGAGGTTGCAGGTATGGATTATTATACCTTGTGCGGGCTTATTCAGAGAATAGATGCAAGATTCTGATTTTGTGGATGATTCAAGGAGTGGAAATGTGGTTCTTAGGTTTATGGGCTATGTTGGATTGTGAAATTTCAGTTGCATTATGTCATCGGACCTATATGAGATACAGTGGCGTGGGATCACCCCTGATATATGCATGGTAAAGTTATTCAGAGATTGGTTTGCTTTTGTAACAACTCCAGGCTCATTCGAGGACAAACGTATGTTTAAGTGGGGGAAGATGTGACTACCCGACCGATCGTTTGGATCTTTTGCACTTTGCTTGCCAGTTCTCGGGCATGACTAGCCCCATGTGATGTATTATGACTTATGTAAATTGTTGATTTTGGTTTTCAGGGTAATTAGAATGAATTTGGAAGAACAATTCCCAGTTTGAAGCTTAAAATTTGAAAGGTTTGCCTAAGATTTGACTTTTTTGTATATTACCTTGAATAAAAATTTTATGATTCGGTTAGCTCCGTCAGATGATTTTGGACTTAGGAGCATGATCGGAATGCTTTTTTGAAGTCCATGGAAGGTTTAGGCTTGAATTGTCGAAATCGAGATATTGGCTTTTCCCTGTTGATAGGTGAGATGTTGATATAGGGGTCAGAATGAAATTCTTGAAGTTGCAATAGCTCCTTTGTGTTATTTGTTACGTGTGTGCAAACTTTTAGGTCATTTGGATGTGGTTTGGTTGGACTTTTTATCAAAAGCTTAATTTGAAAGTTTTTGAAATTCATAGCCTTGAATCCGATGTAATATTTGTTTTATTATATTTTTTTGAGCGCTCCGAAGGTTGGAACAAGTTTGAATGAGGATATGGGGTATGTTGGCATGTTTGGTTGAGGTCTTTAAGGCCTCGGGTGAGTTTCTAGTAGTTAAACGGATCAATTTTGGACTTTGGACTTGATAGTTTTTACTAGTTTTATGTTGAAGATACATTGTTCTTATCGTTCGTGGTCAGGGAATCGGATTAGCGAAGGGTGTTTTTGTATGTTGATATTTTTGTTCTACGCATTTGCGTGGAAGGGGACACGAACGCGAAGGTGAAGGCTTCATTTCAATCACGAATGCGAGACTAGAGTCGCGTTTGCGATGAGGAGTAAGGTCGTTGGGCAGCCCGAGCCCATGTGCTATGCATTTGCGAGAGTTGCGCTGCGTTCGTGAAAGCCTGGTAAGGCGAAGTATTGTGCTCATGTGGATATTGTCCGCGTTCGCGAAGGAAAGAAATGGAGAGGCAATGAATTTGGTCTACGCAAACACGAGAGACCTGTTGCGTTCGCTTAAAGGTAGTTTTACCTGGGGCAGAAGTTTTAGAAGTGATTTTCGCGAGCTTTGGTCTATTTTCTCAACTTTTACATGATTTTTGGAGATTTTTAGAGGATTTGAAGAGGGAATCAAGATATAACACATGGAGGTAAGATTTGTGAACTCAATACTCGATCCTATGTTGATTCTTACTTGTTTAATCATGAAATATGTGAAAATTAAAGCTTAAAAATATGGGGAATTAGGGCTTGAATTTGGAGAGTGTAAGTTGGGAATAAAGGGTAATTGAGGCCCAATTTTTATGTTCTTGGTATGTATAGACTGGTGTGAGGACGAGGATTCTATTGATGTGACTTTTGTTGAATTCCGAGACGTGGGCCCAGGGGCCGGATTTGAGCAATTTCGGGATTTTTTATGTGAATTGGATATTTTCGGGTGGGCTTCATCCCATTAGCATATTTTAGTGATTATGTACTGATTATGGCTAGATTTGGAGCATTCGGAGGCTGATTCGTGCGGGCAAAGGCATCACTGGCTAGAGCTTGGACCGGATCGAGTTGAGTAATGATTGTAGATGATGTTCTGAGGGTATGAACCCTGGATTGCACAACATCGTGATATATTGTGGTAAAACACACGCTAGATGACAAGCATAGGGTCGTGCACCGTTGGCGATTGTGACTTAGTCCATCCCGAATGACTATTTTTCTACATAATGGGCAATTAATTATTTGATATTATTATACTTTGGCTAAATTCCATATTTGGGCATCGTGCCAGTTGTTGGAACCCTTAGGGGATTGTTAATGATATTTTACTCACTGTTTGATTTCATACATGTGCTCAGTCATATTATATTTTCACTATTTTAAAAACTCAGGTATGTTATTCTGTTCCAAGCACATTTATGGATATTTTCAAAGATATTTAAGCCGAGCTTCATATTTTATTGATGCTCGAGGAGCTTATGAGACTCTGACTGAGTAAGGTCGTCGTATTGTGAGGATACTTTTGGGTCGTGCTGCACACCGCATCAGTGCTATATTGATTTTGATAATGAGGCTGAGGGCCTAAGATTGTGCGCCACGAGGTGGCTTGATTTTGATATGAGGCCGAGAGCCTGTTTATGATGCCACGAGATGGTTTGATATTGTGCTTGGGCCGTAACGGGACCCTTCAGGTGTCTGCACACCTCCACTGAGCGTGGGTACCCATTGTGTTGTGAGATATAGCCTGAGGGACTGGTATGGTTTTGAGATATAGCCACAGGGGCTGGCATTATTCTGAGTTATTGCACGAGGAGCGGATTTGTTGACATTGTGCCTGAGGGGCGAACCTTTATGTACTTATCTTTCTTATTTACCTGTCATGTACCTGTTTAATTGTGTAATTATGCCCGAGGGGAAGATTTTCTATGCTTATCTATTCTAATTGCTTGCATTCAATTGCTTAGCAGTTGAAAATCCATTTTTGAAGAAGTTGAAACTGAGCTAAGGTGCTTAAGAGATTTCGCAGTTTCATAACTTTCTTAATGGTATTATGCAGATTCTATACATCATGTTGATGTACTCTTTGTGATTTCCTATCACTTAGTCTTCATTTGTGTTTATTACTTACTCAGTTGGAAGTACTCACTTTACTCCCTACTCATTGTATGCAGATTTAGGTATTTCTGAACCCGGTAGCGGGTATTGGTTGCTTAGAGGCAGAGTCATCGGAGTTTAGTAAGTTAGCTGCCCGACGTTCACAGCACTGCTTTTCTCCCTCTCGATTTCATCAGACTATATTTAGAACATTTTTTAGTCTAGTTGTATTCAGACCTTAGTAGATGCTCATGACTAGTGACACCCCGGTATCAGGCTGTGTTGGGTTTGTTTTTTACAAATTATACTGTTAACTGCTTATTTTTGAGATTTTATCATGTTTATAACTTTAATACTTATTATTTTGTTTCTGATGGTTGGAATGGGAATGTGTCGGCTGGCCTTGCCTTCACGAGAGGTGCCATCGCGACCGAGTCCGGGTTTAGGGTCGTCACAGTAATAGTATTGTGTCTTCGTCAAATATAACAAGATTTTCCGCTATACATAACGCTCCCTGCCTACCTATTGCCACTTGAAAATCACAATGTATACAAATAGGTGCCAAATGTTTGGGCCAAAATGGAATATCTTCCAAGAAATTCCAGAGCCAGTCAGCTTCTTCCCCAGCCTTATCTAAAGCTATGAATTCAGATTCCATTGTAGAACAGGCGATGCACGCTTGTTTGGATGATTTGCAGGACACTTCTCCACCCTCAATTGTGAAAACATATCCACTCATAGATATAACTCCATATGATCCGATGATCCAATTCATCACTATATCCCTCGATCACGGAAGGATATTTGTTATAATGTAAAGCATAATTTTGGGTAAATTTCCGGTATCCCAAAACTCATTTCTTTGCCATTCAATGTATTTGATTGGGATTACTTGTGAACCGACTCAGCTTGATAATAGCACATGCTATATCTGCTCGCGTACAACTTATGATATACATCAAACTTTCTAATACTTATGCATAATCCAGTTGTGACCTACTTTCACCTTCATTCTTTTGAAGTGCATAACTCACGTCAATTGGAGTCTTGGCAATTTTGAAATCCAGGTACTTGAACCTGTCAAGTACCTTTTTTAATGTATTAAGACTATGATAATGCTAGACGTTGTAGAGTCATGTAAATTTTGATTCCTAAGATCACATCAGCAACTCCTATGTCTTTCATGCTGAATTTGTTAGCCAGCAAGCATTTTGTACAATTTATATATGTCATACTTTTGCTCATTATCAACATGTCATCAACATATAAACAAACAATGACTTTATGAACTAGAGTGTTTTTAATATAAACACATTTGTCACGCTCGTTGATTTAAATCCATTTGCCAACATTGTTTTGTCAAATTTGGCATGCCATTGTTTGGGTGTTAGTTTAAATCCATAAAGCGACTTAATAATTTTACATACTTTCTTTTCTTTACCAGGAACTAAACAAAACCCTCAGGTTGTTCCATGTAAATCTCTTCCTACAATTCTGCATTTAAGAAATATGTTTTAATATCCATTTGATAGATTTCAAGACTATACACGGCCGCTACTGCCACTAACACCCTAATATAGGTTATCCTTGTTACTGACGAGTAAGAGTCAAAGTTATCAAGGCCTTCCTTTTGTCTATAACCTTTGATAACAAGTTTTGCCTTATATTTGTCAATAGTGCCATCAGTTCTAATTTTTCGTTTGAAGATATATTGTGAACGTAAAGGCTTATTTCTCAGAGGAAGATCAACCAATTCCCACGTATGTTATCCAAAATTTATTGAATCTTACTATTGACTGCCTCTTTCTAAAATGGTGAATCAGAAAATGACATTGCCTCTTTAAAAGTTTGAGGCTCATTTTAAAGAAAAAATGTCACAAAATCTAGTCCAAAGGAAGTAGATGTTCTGTGACATTTACAACGCCTTGTATATTCCATGCTCGGAGTATTTTCCTTTGGTTCTTTTCGAAGTCGATTAGGTCTTTCATTTGATGAATTACATTCAGTTTTATATGGATAGATGCTTTCATAGAATTCAGCATTATCAGATTCCATTACCATATTAACATGAATATCGGGATTATCGAATTTATGAACCAAAAAGTGACATGCTTTACTGTTTGTAGAATAGTAAATGAAAATGTAATCCACTATTTTTGGTCCGATTTTAACCCTTTTCGGCAAAGGAACTTGTACCTTTGCTAGACACCCCAACACTTTGAAATATTTCAAGTTGGGTTTTCTTCATTTCTTTTTTTCATATGGAATAGATTGCATTTTTCTATGGGGTACTCTGTTGAGTATTCAGTTAGCTGTAAGTATAGCTTCTCCCCATAAATTTTGTCGTAATCTAGAACTTATTAATAAAGAATTCATCATTTCTTTTAATGTTCGCTTTTTTACTTTTTCCTATTCTGTTGGATTGAGGTGTGTATGATTCTGTAAGTTGATGGATAATTTCATATCCCGAACAATTTCTGCAAACAAAGATTATAATCTCCACCTCTATCACTTCTAATCATTTTAATCTTTTAATTCAATAGATTCTCTATTTCATTCTTATATTGCTTAAATGTTTCAATTGCTTCATCCTTACTATTAAGAAAATGAACATAATAATATCGAGTGCAATTGTGAATAAAAGTAATAAATTACCTTTTCCCACCTTGAGATGGTGTCGACTTCATATCGCAAATGTCAGTAAGAATTAAGTCTAAAGAATTTGAATTCCTTTCAACAGACTTATAAGCATATCTTACAAACTTAGATTCAACACATATTTGAAATCTAGATTGATTACACTCAAATTTTGGCAAATACTTCATAATTAATTAACTTCCACAAGGTTTTATTGTAAGGCTCCAAAAAATTTCTCTAAGTAATAGGACTTCGTGGTGCGGGGTAGGATAATTATAATATTTTATGTGCTATTAACATGATGGGCATCAATTGGATTTGGTAAATAAGTGTATAAGTCTTATGGTAAGTAGTTTGGGGTCCAAGGAAAGGCTTAAGTCTAAGTCAAATTGGAAATTTTCATTATAGGTTAACATTCCAAATGAGTTCGCACAAGTCCCTACTTCAAACGAGCATATATATATATATATATATATATATATATATATATATATATATATATATATATATATATGATGAACATCCTATCAAGTGAAAGGTCTTCAATTCTAGTTTCTAACCCTTCAAACTGTTTGTCATTTAGACATTCCTACACAAAGTTATAATAAATTAACAAAGGTTGGAAAAATGCAATCCTGTGGCAGTTCTGCGATCACACAACTATTATACAGTCTGCAGAATTGATTAGTGACCACAAATCTGGTCGAAAACTGGACCAGTATAGCCCAGTTTTGGACACTGGGTTTTGTAACGCATATGCAGCCCCCAAACCTATTATGCGGTCCATTATACGACTGTAGACATGAATTCAGAGGGTTAATATTCCTATTTTCATGACCCGACCCTATTTTAATATATAGGCTTTGAGGTTTCATTTGGGGCTATATTATGATGATTTTAGCGAGAGTTAAAAGAATTTTAGAGAGAGAAGGAGGGAGACTAACATTCTAACCATCCAATATTTAAGAATCAAGGAAACCAATCACAAGATCTTCATCTTTGAGGTAAGGTTCTATACACTAGACTTTAATTTCGAGTTTTGGATATAAGATGGGATTATTGAGGTCTGGTTCTTGGGTATAATAGTATTATGTATACATGCTTGTACAAATTAGGTTTGTAGGAAGATTGTAGAACGTAAATAAGTAAAGAACTAGTCGGGGAATGAAAGAAATCTTGTAAAAGAGCTATAAAAACAAAATGCACAACTAGTATTTTATAAAATGCTCAAATGAGCTGAAACCACGAATACCTTCCTAATTTGTGTTCAATTTTGTTATGTCTCAAAGTAGATTGGGATTGCTAGAATTTTCGGAACGTTGTAATAACTTAAGGAAAACTTAATCAATGTATGTATGGTTAATCTCCCCTCTTCTTAGAAATTGAGCTCCCATGGTATCTATGCAAATATTGTAAGTCCGAAATTTGATTGATGTCATGCTCTAACCTCAGGAGGCGTGACCGACGCTCAATCGAGTGAACCAACTGAGCAAGCCTTATCAAACACCTCCTACCCAACTTAATGCAATCAAGCGATCTAATTTAGTTTGAATACACAAAAAAGGGGTCACACATTCAAAAGGATAGCTTATTTTACAACACAATCTCAATCGTAGTTAGGCTTCCAAGACTCGATACAGTTATAGTTTAGAAGAAAGCAAGATTACAAAGTTATAACACGGTTCATTGACCTATACAATACACATACATATCACACACCACCGTCTACGGAACCTTTAAGGATACAAAAGCCGGTAACAAGGCCCCTTCTATACCTCAAATGGATATCTATAACAAAAAGGTGTACAAAGTAACCCCTTGAAGGAGGAAGGGGATCACGAAGATTTTTAGAAGAGGATGCTCGGCTACACACGATTGGCACTCTCCGTTACGAAGCCACCACATTCATTTAAAAATGTAGCACCCCTGGCAAAAGGGACGTTAGTACCATGAAATAGTACTAGTATGTATAACTAAATACCATCCTATTGGAAAGAACAATCATACAAGAGTAAAGAGGAAATCGTAAAGATAACAAAGTTTCAAATAAGCATCATGCTGAAAATATAAGGAGGTTCACATGATTTTTACATAGTTCTTGAAATTTTAGATTGGAGCATCCCACACTGTTGAATCATTATCCGTATTACCACCACTTCCGTGAGCGGAGTCCAATAACGCCCCGATCGGCTAAGACATCTCCCCTATATGTTACCATTATTTCATTCACACTTTCTAGTTTCAATCATCAATAAATTACCACCATGTGTATATATATATCATGACGTTCGATCACGGCCTGATCGGCTAAGTCATCTCCCTGAGACATTACCATTTACCATTATTCATCTCACACCAATGTTTGGTTACACATGTATTAGTTTACCAGCACTTGGGGCCAGAATTTCCACATTCCTTAACTCACGTTTTACCGGTATGACAGTTAGGAATTTAGCACATAAATTGTGTTCTCCATACATCTTTCATTTAAAAGAATAACACATTAACACATAAAGAAGTACTTACGACATATATTTTCACAATATCAACTCACTAAACATAACAAGCAGTGCATCAATTACGTTGCGAACTTGCAACACTTACACGGGCACCATGGAAGCTCAATTTTTAAGAGGAGGGATTTTTAGCTATACATACCTTAATAAAGATTTCCTCTAATTCTTATTAAGTTCTGGGACTCTTTGCACTTTAATCTATTATATAAGAACTACGATTGAACCAAGAATTAGAGATGAGATTAAGATTCTAGCTTGTTTGAGCATATTATCAAACATAAAAGGTGCAGTATGATCTTAGGCCCCTTTTCAAAGAAATTTCTTCAATATTATACCCCAATTGTTGTCTCTTTAGCTCTCATCCTCCCCATACCCCACTATCTCTTATGCATGCAAGATTACCAGCTCTTATACCCATGTACCCACTTGCTAATTACTAATTCGAACAAAGATTTGAAATTATTAATGAGGGTACAATTCTTACCTCTTAGGATGAAGATCTAGTAGCTTCAGTTGACAATCTTCAAGTATTTGAGGCAAGGATTAAGAGAGGACTTGATGAAGATTACTCTCTCTCACTCTAGAACTCCCTCTCTCGCTCTATATGTCTTGAAATAATAGGAAAATGGTCTGGTGCAAAAGGTCTGGCCCCATCAATTCAACTTCTCCAACATCGAACTACCCAATAGGAGACCTACATCTCCTACCATGCAATGCCTCAAATGGTGCCATCTTGATACTAGCATGGAAACTGTTGTTATAAGAAAAAGAGGCAGATCAAAATATGGTGCGGAAAAACCCAAATCGATATGAATGGAAGATGCCTCTGGGTTCATTGATTAGTACACCTCCGGTGCTAGTAAGGCCGGGACCGTGGTCGTCCGTCTCCGGTTTGCCGGCCGATAAGATCTCTGAGATTGACCAGCCAGCTGGGTTGGTTTGGCTATTCTTTTCTATTGAAAAAGAGTCAGCTGTCTGCGCGAGTCACCTTCTTCTAGGCTCCGCTGGACGACACGGCATTTTCGTTCAAATATATATAGGCCGGCCGTACTTGTGATGGTTCCCAAGGATCCAATATGACCACTTAGGTGGGTTCTTCCTACATCAATTGGTTGGAAAGGCGAAATCGCGTACTTCTGAGGAGGTCTGACTGACAGAGCTTTCTATGAGTGGCAAATTATCATCCCAGCTACCTTTAAAGTCAAGAGAACAAGCACGCAACATGTCCTCAAGTGTCTGAATAGTCCGTTCTTCTTGCTCGTCAGTCCGGGGGTGAAAAGTTGTGCTAAGATTTACCTGCATGTCCAAACCTTGCTGCAATTTCTTCCAAAAGTTGGTCGTGAATTGAGCCCCACGATCTGAAATGACTAAGATTAGAGTACCATACAACCCGACTATTTACTTTAACATACAACTAGGCATACTGTTCCACTGTGTCTATAGATTTGACAAGAAGTGTGCTGATTTTGTGAGTCGATCAACAATCACCCAAATTGAGTCAAACTTGTGCGGAGTGCACGGCAAACCTAGCATAAAATCTATGTTGATAATCTCCTATTTCTACATTGGAATTTATATGTTTTGATCTAGTCCTCCGGGTCTTTGATGTTTGGCCTTCACTTGCTGGAAGTTCGAACATCTAGCCACAAAGTCTGCCATGTCGCTTTACATGTTATTCCACCAATAAACTTCCTTGAGATCATGATACATTTTCGTAGAGCCTGGGTGCATGGAGTACCTAGAAGTGTGAGCTTCTTCCATGACCCTTTCCCTAAGATCATCGATATCCTAAACACATAGATGGCCTTGGTACCATAGGGTACCATCCTCCATGACAAGGGAAAAAGCTGTGGTCTTGTGTTTCTGAATCTCCTTTTTCAGTTCTGCTAATAATGGATTGTTGAATTGCTTCTCTTTCACCTCCGCCACAAGCTACGATTCAAACCTATTATGCACAATTACCTCTATATCATTAGAGTTCATAAGACGAACTTCCAAACTGGCCAATTGATGAACCTCCCGGGCCAATGACCTCTAACATGCCCTCAAACAAGCCAAACTTCCCATTGATTTTTGACTAAGAGCATCTACCACTACATTATCCATTCCCGAGTGATAGAGAATATCCATGTCATAATCCTTGAGCAACTCTAGCCATCTTCTCTGCCTCAGATTCAACTCCTTCTATTTGAAAGTATATTGAAGGCTCTTGTAGTCTATGAATATATCCACATGTACTCCATATTGATAATGTCACCAAATCTTTAGCGCAAACACCACTACCACGAGCTAAAGTCATGAGTTGGATAGTTCATTTTATGATTCTTGAGTTTCTTAGAAGTGTATGCTATAACTTTTTCGTGTTGCATTAACACATACCCAAGCCCGATCCTTGAAGCATCGCAATACACCACAAATGCCTCTGTACCCTCTAGCAAGGTTAATACTGGTGTTGTAGTTAGTCTTGACTTCAATTCCTGGAAGCTCCTTTCACAAGCATCAGACAACTGGAACATAACTGCTTTCTGGGTCAATTTAGTCAAGAGAGAGGCGAGAGTAGAGAACCCCTCCACAAACCTTCTGTAGTACCCAGCCAAACCCAAGAAACTACGAACTCTATTGGAGTGGTAGTTCTAGGCCAATTCTTCACTGCTGTAATCTTTTGAGGGTCAACCATAATTCTTTCCCTAGAGAATGTGAAAAATCTTGGGAAAAATATGATATATTGATGTTAAACATGATAAAATGAACCCTATATATACACATGACCTATCTTACTCCTAATACATATTGGATTAGGGTTATTTTACTACTATTTACATATTCTAACACTCCCCCTCAAGTTGGTGCATATAAATCATATGTACCGAGCTTGTTACATATGTAGTTAATACAAGGACCAGTGAGGGACTTGGTGAAAATGTCTGCAAGCTGATCATTTGAATTTACAAAGTTTGTAGCAATATCTCCCAAGAGTATCTTTTCTCTGACAAAGTGACAGTCAATCTTAATGTACTTAGTTCTCTCATGGAACACTGGATTTGACTCAATATGAAGAGCATCTTGAGTATCACACACAAGTCCCATCTGACTAACATCACCAACTTTCAGCTCTTTGAGCAATTGTTTGATCCAAGCAAGCTCACATGTTGCCATAGCCATTGCTCGATATTCTGCTTCTACACTAGATCGAACAACCACATTCTGTTTCTTGCTTTTCCAAGATACCAAATTTCCTACTACTAAGACACAATATCCAGAAGTAGAATGTCTGTCAAAAGGCGATCCTGCCCAATTAGCATCGGAGTATCCAACGATCTGCTCATGGCCTCGATCCTCAAACAATAAACCTTTACCTGGAGTTGATTTTATATACCGAAGAATGCAAAAAACTGCATCCCAATGATTATCACACGGAGAACACATAAACTGGCTCACAACACTCACAGGAAAGGAAATGTTAGGTCTTGTCACTGTAAGATAATTTAATTTATCAACTAACCGCCTATTTCTTGCAGGATCGTTAAGAGGCCACCCCTATCCTAGAAGAAGTTTTGAATTCGGATCCATCGGAGTGTCAACAGGTCTACAACCTGTCATTCCTGTCTCCTCAAGAATATCTAAGGCATACTTCCGTTGTGAGATCACAATACCTGAGCTAGACTGAGCGACCTAAATACCCAGAAAATACGTTACTGTGCTTAGATCCTTAGTTTGAAAGTGTTGAAAGAGATGTTGCTTCAATTTAGTAATACTATCATGTTCATTGCCGGTAATAAGAACGTCGTCAACATAGACCACCAGATAAATAGAGAGACTCGAATAAGAATGTCGATAGAATACAGAGTGATCAGCTTCACTTCGAGTCATGCCAAAGTCCTGGATAACAGTGCTAAAATTACCAAACCAGGCTCGAGGAGACTGCTTTAGACCATAAAGTGACCTGCGCAAGCGACACACAAGGCCACGAGACTCCCCCGAGCAACAAACCCAGGTGGTTGCTCCATATAAAATTCATCCTCAAGGTCACCGTGTAAAAATGCATTTTTAATGTCCACCTGATACAGGGTCCAATGGCGAACAACAACCATTGACAGAAAAAGGCAGACTGATGCTATCTTAGCCAGGGGAGAGAAGGTATTACAGTAATCAAGCCCAAATATCTGAGTATATCCCTTGGAAACAATATGAGCCTTAAGACGATCAACCTTACCATCTTGACCAACCTTGAATGCATACACCCAACGACAACCAACAATAGATTTACCTGAAGGAAGAGGGACGAGCTCCCAAGTACCACTCGTATGTAAAGAAGACATCTCATCAGTCATAGCCTGCTGCCACCCTGGATGAGACGATGCTTCACCTGTAGACTTAGGGATGGAAACAGACGACAAAGAAGATAGAAAAGCATAATAGGGTGATGACAAACGATGATATCCTAAACCGATATAATGGGAATTAGGACTAAGGGTTGTCCGTATACCTTTACAAAGTGCAATCAGAAGAGACAAGTCCGCAGTAGGAGCAGGGTCAGGTGCAGGACGTGAATCAACCGGGCCGGATGCTGGGCGAGGACGACGATGATATGTCAAGAGTGGAGTTTTTGTGGCAGGGACTCTAGGAGGAGCCACACTAGACTCTCCAATGGTTGGAATGGGTAAGACTTCTGTAGCAGAAGGTGAAGGAGGAGCTATAGTAGACTCTCTAAAGGCTGGTATAGGTAAAACCTCAGATATATCAAGATGGTCAGAATGGTCAGAAGAGGTAAAGAAAGGTTTAGACTCAAAAAATGTGACATCAGCTGACGTAGGTACCTACGAAGATCAGGTGAATAACAATGATAGCCCTTCTGGACACGAGAATAACCAAGGAAGACACACTTGAGAGAACGAGGAGCTAACTTATCTTTCCCAGGGGCTAAGTTATGAACGAAACAAATGCTCCCAAAAACACGAGGGGGAAAAGAGCATATGGGTGACTGGGGAAACAATACCTTATACCGAATCTGATTCTGGATGGGAGATGAAGGCATCCGATTAACCAAATAACATGTCTGGAACGGACGAAACAAGGGCATCAACTTGGAATCAATAGATCGCCACAAAATACTGCATAATTGAGCACCGATCTTCTCCCAATGTGTTTTGGCTTTTTCATCCCCTTCACTAGACTCCTTGATTAGATAATCTTGAACACCTTGACATTTACACCACAACTCGACAGACAAAGCCCAAGCTAAGTAGTTGGAACCTCCCATTAAAGGTTCTGAGGTAATCATAACACCGAAACTGCCAAAAGCCGAGTTATTAGGCCCGGAAGCATCGACTCTCAAAGACATCATGAAAACTTGCTAAAACAGATGAAGGAAATACTATTTTTGCCGGAAAATTACTGGCCGGAAAAAAATCACTGTAAATACCGGAAAAAATTCAAAGTGGTCGGAATTGAAAAGTAAAAATATGGGTAGGCTGAGAATTCTCAGGCGAACAGGCTGTCTCAAGAAAAAGTTTCCAAAAAACTATCGGAAAGTGGTTCACGCACCGGCGCGTGGGCCTGATGCGCCGTCGGCATCAGAGGATCTGGAGGCGCGTGAGAGCGCGTGATGATGTGTCTGTCGGAGCTGTTCAGTGGGGTTTGGTCGCCGGACTATAACAGATCTTGTGGTAGTGTTGGATTTTGCACAACACTGACGGGGAGAGAGATAGCGTAAAAAAGCTTTGAAAAAGTTGCCGAAAAAATAAGGCACGACTGATTTCTGCTTTTTATTTTGGTTCCCGGATGTATCTCACTACTAAGGATCTGATACCATTTGAAAAAGCATGGGAAAAATATGATATATTGATGTTAAACATGATACAATGAGCCCTATATATACACATAACCTATCCTACTCATAGTACATATTAGATTAGGGTTATTTTACTCTTATTTATATATTCTAACAGAGACGACATCGCCTAAGAACGTGACAGATTCAAGCCAAAATTCATATTTCGAAAATTTTGCAAATAGTTGATGTTGCTAAAGAGTCTGCAGAACTGATATTGAGATGGTAGCATGATCTTCTTGACTTCGGGAATACATGAAAATATCGTCAATGAATACTATCACAAAGGAGTCTAGAAAAGGCTTAAAGACTCAATTCATAAGATCCATAAAAGCTACCGGGACATTTGTTAGCCCAAAAGACATTACCTGTATTTCAAAGTGCCCATACCGAGTCCCGAAAACTATTTTTGGAATATACTGCTCCCTTATATTCAATTGATGATACCTGGATCGCAAGTCAAGCTTGGAAAAACACATAGCACCTTGCAATTGATCAAACAAGTCATCTATTCTAGGTAGGGGTATTTATTTTTGATTGTGACTTTGTTGAGTTGCTGGTAGTCAATACATATCCGTAACGACTTATCTTTCTTCCTTACAAACAAGACCAGTGCGCCCTATGGTGACACACTGGCCAGATAAAACCCTTCTCTATCAAATCTTTCAATTGTTCCTTTAGCTCTTTCAATTCTGCCAGTGTGAATCTATAAGGTGGAATTGATATGGGCTACATGTCTGATATCACATCGATCCTAAAGTCATTCTCCCTGTCTGGAGGAATCCCAGGGAGCTCATTTGCAAAGACATCCCAAAATTCATTCACAATAGGTATGGACTTAATGTTAGGTGCCTCGACATCGATGTCAGAAACATTGGCTAGATGATAGATATACCCCTTCTTGATCATCTTTTCGGCCTTAAGGTAAGAAACAAATCGACCTTTAGGCACTACATTATCTCCCTTACATTCAACCACTGGCTCATTAGGAAACTCAAGTCTAATAGTTCTAGTTCGACAATCAAGCATGGAAAAAAAGGAATAAAGCCAATGCATTCCCATTATTATATCATAATCAACCATCCCCAATTCAATAAGGTTGTCCATCGTATCCCTTCCACGCACCGTGACAAAGCAACTTCTATAAACTCGAGTATCCAAAATTGACTCACCAACCCGAGTAGTTACAGAGAATGATTCACGAAGCTGTTCTGATTCTATCCCAAATTCCATAGCAACAAAATGGGTAACATAGGAGAAGGTGGAACCGGGGTCAATAAGTGCATACACATCATGGGATTGGATAGTCAAAATACTTGTAACATCTAGAGAAGCCTCTACAGTCTGGAGACCACTCATAGCATAGAACCGGCTAAGTCCTCCTAAACTCTACGCACCACCCCTGGCTACACCTTGCCCTACTTGTGCTAGGGTACCTCGAGCTGGAGAGGGGACTGAAGATGTAGCAACTGTTGGACTAGATGAATGTGATGTTCCCCTACCCGCTCCCTGGTGAGATGCATGACAATGCCTCTGAATATGGCCCCTCATTCCACATCCATAACATACGGGTAACTCTAAGTAGCAAACCCCTGAGTGCATCTTCCCGCACCTTGGGCACGAGGACCTCTGCTGCTACTAGGATCTCCCTCCTGACCGACCTCGCTAATGGCATCCTCTGTTGCCATTACTGGCTTTGAAATGACTCGACTGCTGCTGCTGGCTGGGCCTTGATGGTTGTGCACTAGCTGATGACTATGTAACAGATTGGGATGGCCCTAATGTCCCTCCCCGAAAAGCTAATCTTCCCCCACCTAGTGGCTTACCCATTTTTCCCGTAGACCGGGTCTTTCTGTTACCCTCTCTCTCCATTTTATTCTTCAATTTACGGTTCTCTATGGCATGAGAAAATGCCATTATCTTCCCATAATTCATGTCAAAATCCAATGCAGCTGTAGAAGCCTCATTAACTGTTAAAGGATTAAGACCCTGAACAAACCGGTGCACCCTAGCCTCCATTGTGAGCAACATGTGAATAACATATTTGGACAGGTGAACAAACTCCATATTGTACTCTTAAACACTTCTGCTACCTTGCTTCAGATTCTCAAACTCTATTGCACTAGCTGCCTTTGTCTCAGTAGGTAGGAAATGAACTATAAAGGCATCAGCGAACTCGCTCCACCTTGCCTGAGGGCTCCCCTCCTCGTAGGAATCCTACCATAACTCAAACCACACATAGGCCACCCCTTTCAAATAGTAGGAAACCAACTCTACTTCCTCTGTCTCAATTGCACGCATAACCCTAATGGTCTTGTACATCTCATCGATAAAATCCTGAGGGTCTTCATCTGAGTTGGCACCCGTAATTGGTGGGTCTAACTGAAGAAATCTATTCACCCTGGAACTGGTGGAATCCCCTTGCTGGCTAGACGAACTGGGTGCGGCATTTGACCTTTGGGCCTGAGAGATCACTAGGTAAGTCAATATATAAATAGCTGCCCTAAGATCCTCATAAAAAATACCAGAACCAGGAGCTGGGACTGGAGGCGGAACATGAGTAACAATGGGAGGGACAGTAGTATCCTTCGCAGGTGCCAGAATTGGGGTAGTCTACTTTGGAATAGGAGAAACAGGCAGGGTGATAGCAAAGCGACTACCTTTACCTGCAACATCAAGAAATGATTCATTAGCTACTCCTGAGGTGGCATTTGCTACTTGGCCAATTCTCGCTGCTTTCTTAGGTGACATTTACTGAAAAATAGAGCAATGCACTAGTTAGAGGGAGAAATAGCATCACAATTTTCACACGATCCAGAATACCAAAGAAGGGTGTTATTCCTAATGTCCAAGTAGCCTCCAACTTATAGATGTGGCCGACTTCACACCGATAAGAAGGACTTTACTAGACACGGCTCCGAGACATCCTAGACACTTTAAAACCTTAGGCTCTGATACCAAGTTTGCCACGGCTCAGAGCCTAAGGTTTTAATGTGTCCTAGGGGTCTCAGAGCCGTGTCTAGTAGAGTCCTTCTTATCGGTGTGTTTTCGACCACATCTATAAGTTGGAGGTTATTCGGACATTTAGGAATTTCACCCTTCTTTGATACTCCAGATCGTGCAGTAGAGCTCAAGATAGGGAGCTAATTTCCCCCGCTATGTATTATTCCCAAGATAAGTAATCTTGATACCATAATCCATGAGTTTGAAGCAGTAAGGAGGGAATGACCCCACCATTGAATCTAAGGGAGATTGCCCAAGAGTTTGTTAATAGAATGTATCGAGCCATGGAGGGATTGGTAGAACTTATTGCCAAGGGGAGTACCCTTGTTCCTATTAATGTTACTGCACCACCAGATCATATAGTATATCAGTATTTTACCTATGTGTGTTACATATGTGGAGTCAGGGTGCATCAGTTAAGGCACTGCACCACCAATCTAAAGTTACCAAGTAAGCCTCTCCTTGCTATATCATTATGAACACTGTATAATTTCCTTTTTATATATGTACATTCATATTAAAGAGTTCTCACAAAACCTGGTCTTAACAAGATGTTGAATTACAAAATATTGCATGCACCTAGACTTCAGCTAGAGTAAAGATTTATATATCCATATAGACAGGTTTAGAGGGGTTCTATTATGCCATTCGCAGAAATTTTTAATAATTTTAGTAGCAGTAATGGAGAGAGTTATCAAAATGAAATTTGGAGCACTAATAAAAGCAATTTCTTTTTGTGCCTCTTTCAGAATATGTGCCTTATATATACAATTCAGTAGATCATTTTGTACCATGTATACAAACCTATTTGATACATATAAAAAGCTACATTTAAGACAATAAACATACCTTACATTCTTTGCGTTTAGCATCGCTTTTGACACTGCTGTATAAAATCATTGAATACATAATGATTAAAGCTTTCTTTCCAGGGTAAATACTTACGAGGAGAACTTGGAAAACTCTACAATTTATCTATGATTATTGGCCCGCGCACAGCCCAGGCTACTCCCAACTAGTCTCATATAAGCCAAAGAGTCATGCTTGTCACTTATTAATTAGCATATGTTGTTTGCGGGATGTCCGATGCATGTTTTGCACGGGAGGATTGGGCTATCAAAGGAGGCCATGATAAAAGGGCGATTCTTCCATAAAGCAAGTAAAGCAATTGTATTAGACCTCATATTTATGGAGACTTTATTTTTTATTATATTTAATAGATTATGTATAAGTTCAAAAAATATTCTGTAGAGTGAAAAAGTTTGATTCTTTTATTAACAAATATAGAGAAGAAAGATTTACAATTGCTCTAATTTCTACCAAGGTTGCATTTGAAATGAATATCAAACCCGAATTTCGTAAGAAACGTGTGATATATAGAAAGTAACAATTTGATGCGAATATTGATAATTAAATCTCAAAATCTTTTGAAGAGTCCTTTAGAGTTGATTACTTTTATACATAATATACAACCTGGTCTTAACAAGATGTTGAAAATTTCAAAAATATATTGTCTTAACCTTGAATTTTCCTTAGAACATAATAACAAATTCGATATTGATAGTTTAAATTTATTTTCTGAATTAAAAGTATTAAGGAAAATAGTACAATTAGAAGATAATAATATAAATGACACACTTAACCAAATAAAAAGATTTAATTCTTTTTTAAGTGCCTAAATTTCTTATGGAATTATGTTAATGGCTCATATTACCGTTGCTTCGTCGGATAAAAGTTTTCAAAATTAAATTTAAGGTCTTTCATTAAACTTTGCTTTAGGCCATAAAATTTATCGGACGCTCATGTGAACAAGGCATTTACTTGCAAACTGCAATACTGGTCGGAGGATGGCAATCCCTCTTTTTTAACACTGTAATGGAGCAAAGAACAATACCAACATAAAAGTTAAAGGAAAATAGACACTACAAAAGGAATTGAACTTGAGTGTTGAGATTGTAGTATGAGCACCGATCTTGTGAAGCACAATTGAGGCAAAGGGGACAGTTGAAATCGAAACATTAACAACAACAACAACCCAGTATATTTCCATTTAGTGAGGTCTGAAGAGGGTAGTGTGTATACAGACCTTACCCCTACTTTGAGATAGATAGACTGTTTCCAAATAGACCACAGACATCATTTCCTCCAAAAACTTCCCACCTTGCTCTTGGGGAGACTCGAACTCACAACCTCTCGTTTGGAAGTGAGGGTTACTTACCATCAGAGCAACCCCTCTTATCGAAATAGGAACATTAACATACCATCAAATTTTGGACCACAACCAGTATTGGCATCATGATTTATGCCTCATTTGACGAGCTTTTTTCCAAGAAAGTGAACGACTGGGAGTGTACATTAACATACCAATAAGCCTCTCTATTCGAAAATTCTTTCAATATATTATTGTAGACACCAAAATTTTAACGAATCAATTTGGATCCTAATTCGAGACACTAAAAAAGACTTTTTAATTCTTAGGAGTTTATTCGGGTTAATTAGAAGCTACTTTGCCCAAAACTTAGAGGCTACTATATTTGTGGCGAAGTCAAAAATTATTTAAGATGTTTGAACTTGAAATAAGTAAAAAAAACATAAAGAAATATTCAATATATATTATATTACTATTAAAATCTAATATTTTACTTATATATATATATATATATAGCGTAATTTTTGATGAAGCGTGGTCAATTGACCACCCTTAGGTATGTACTTTCGCCCATGTACTCTACCCTAACCTTAGGTCACTCGTATAAAAAGGATTAAATATTCTCTTAAAAGGCATCTAAAAAATGGATATCATATAGTATATCTCATCTGCTCACAGGATATTCACAAAGAGATAAAGATGTGGCCGGATAATTCTTGATAATCAAATACCTTAAGAAGATTCACAAAATACTTCATGGATATCAAATAAATTCAAGGAAGTCTGTATCATGTTACATTCGAGAAACACGATAATCAGGAGAGAATAATCAAGAGAAATGAAATTATACTCAGAATTAATTAACAAAATACTTTATTTTTTTGTGATTGTAATTATCTTTCGTATGTTCGAAAATTTATTACAAACAATTACTCTTTTTGTATTTTTGTATTCAGAATTTATTAATATGATTGATTCGAGTTTACGTTATGTATGCTTATCATAGAAATGAAACGCTTCTTATCAAGTTCTCAATTCACACATATTGCAGATTGCTTGGAACACACACAGTCACCGTACAACAAAGTGGATTGTTTTTATTTATTTTGGGGAGGGAAGGATAGAACGAAGGAAATTTGATTTTACTTCTATGTCAGCATTAATATAATATGGTTCAAAATTAACCGAAAATTCTTGTTATATCACCATGGCCGGCTCTAACCTAACGTGGAGTAAGGCGTGTGCCTTAGGCCACCAATCTTATTTTTATAAAAATAATAGGTTTATAGTTATTTAAAAAAATAATATTTAGTATTTTTAATATAAGACAAGAGTTTTTAATATAAAGGAAAGAATTTTTTTAGATATATAAATAAAATAATAATTTGACTTACTAAAAAAGTTGTGGATAAATAGTTTTCATAACTTTTAATTTTCATTTTTTACTCCTTCATTAGAAAATTTGCTCTTTCCTTCTTAATTTGTCCAAATTAATCATTTTTTGTTCCAACTCTTCATATTTCAGAAAAATCCTATATACTTTTTTGTGTTTCTCTTTGATATTGTTACTGACTTCTTTCTCCAAGATTTCATTGCTTATCTTGTTTCTCCAATATTTCACTAGGCTAAGTATTCAATAATACTTTTAACCTTCTAATGGTTCTATACTTCTATTGCTTTGCAAAATATTATCTAAGATCAACACTATCCCAAGAAAGATTAAATAAGTTGACTATTATCAAGCAAGCAAGAATTATTAGAGAAAATTATTTTTAAAAACATTTATGTACCGTAGGTGTTTCATCAACGAAGAAAGGATATCATAATCAGATAGCAAGGTAATATGGACTACAACTACATTTAAATAATGACACTCATAATAAAGGCCGAGAAAAAGTTAATTTCTTGATGTTTTTAAAAAATGTCATTTAAATACCGACATTTGATGAAAAATGACAAAGATATTCTGACATTTGATTTAAATGTTATATTATAGGAGTAAAACGACATTAACAAGTGACATTTATAATAAATGCCAAAAAGTAATTTCTCTTCCAAAATATAAGAAATTAATTTAAGTTTAAAAACACCGAACCCTATTTCGTTTATGACTCTTCAAGTCACCGAGGCACTATGAAACTTTCATCTCTACATCTTTCATTCATTCTTATCCCAATTCACCTGTAGGATATTTCAATCTCAATCTAAGATTTCCAGATCTCAAATCTTCTATATTTTGATTCGTGGCTGCTTCTGACTGTTCCTTAATCCTAGATTTGTGATTTATTTTGAAATTTCAACCAGTAGTGTCACCCTTCGGATTTTCCACTATCAGAATCACGATGACACCTACTCTTAAAAATTAGGGAAGCCAACATATACGGTTTTGCCATATTAATTATTAACCAAAACAAAAATAACTAATAGCTAAAGCCAAAAAGAGATAAAGTGTGAAAGTATTGTAACAATTCAACAACTCTAATGCGTGACTACCCCAATGATCTGGTATCACAATCAACAAACGCCTAAAAAATTCTATAAATATTGGTTTAAAAGAATATGTTTGTTCTCAAAATAGGAAGACACGGGAAATCCAAAATGGGGAAGAAGAGGACTCCAGGATTTGCGGACGCCAGCAGATCTACTTCAGATCTCCCATGGACTAAAGGCAGCAACCTAAACTTTACTCACGAGGCTCGACACTGAAATCTGTACAGAAAGTGCAAAGTGCAGTATCAGTACAACCACCCCATATATTGGTAAATGTCGAGCCTAACCTCTGCGAAGTAGTGACGAGGGCAGGACACGACAACAATATAGACCAGTGCAGCTAAATCATATACGAGAAAACAACAATAACAGAAATTTAAAAGGTAACGAAAGGAAATGAAAACATGTTGCAGGGAATATCAGATTCTGAGTAATTCAATGGAGAAGCAAAGTAAACACTATATCTGAACCAACAGAAATAATGATATTGTAACACGTGCACGGCATCACCCTTTGTGCTTTTACTCTCGTCCTCACCATAAGAAACAACAGAAACGGCACAGTATCAACCTTTATCCATTAGCTCTCATAATCATGGCATGACATCATCCTTCGTGCATTAACACAAAAAATCATGGCACGACATCACCCTTCATGCATTAACACTCACAGAATGTGACATGGCATCACCCTTCATGCTTTACAGTCTTCCTCACCCAAACAGTAGAATCAATAATATCATGTAAAGGAAATCAACAATAACAAATCTCATTTCAATAGTTAACTTCATAAAATAAGTCTCAACTTGAGTCAATACTTGACAATGATCCAATACCAAAAAATTATTATAAGACTTGTTCAACGTGGAGAATTATTAATTTAAGATTGAAGAATACGTAATAAGAGACACAACGGTCACAGTTTAAGATTCACTTGCATGCTCAACATCAACGTATACATACTCGTAATCACAACTATACGTAATACTCAATATTAACACGTAGCAAATAAGACAACGACACATATTCTCTCAAGCTAATGTTAGACCAAATATGTACCTCAATTCCATGGCCAAACTGAAGCCTCAAATACTGTGTTACCACTCAGTTCCACTTCCAATCAACTTGTATCTAGTCATATTAACTTAATAACATCAATAAAAGCTAATGAACTCAATTCCAGTGCTTAATTACAGGTTTCCAACATTTTCTCCAAAAAAAATCAAAAACCAATTCCACCATCGCTTGGTCAAAACTTAAATTTCGGATAAAAATCTGATTACACATTCACCCACGATACCAAATATGTAATTGGTTTTGAAATCTGACCTTAATTTTAGTTCTAAATCCCTAATTTTCAAAATTCTTAAATTCTTCCCAAATACACCCAATTTCCTATGAAAAACCCTAAATTTTGTGATGAAATCTTGTAAAAAGATGGAATAGAGTGAAGGAAATGAGTTAGAAATCGTTTACCTATGAGTTGGGGAAGATACTCTTCTTTGGAAAATCGGCTATGGGAGCTTAGGGTTTAAAAATTTAAGAGAATGAGATGAAATCACGTCTAAGTTGTGTTTTGATCAGTTGCAGATGTCGTATTTGCGACCAGAGCTTCGCAATTGCGAAGCTTATAAATGCGAGACAGGCATCACAAAAGCAAACCTGCTGCATGTCTGCTACTATCGCAATTGCAAACCTTTGGTCACAATTGCGATTTTTACCCCTCCCTGATGACTTCGCAAATGCGAACTATGCTAGCCCAAGTTATCATCGCAGCTGTGATGAAACCCTAACAATTTCAAAGCCTGTGAAGCTCGCAAATGCGAAGGTTGATCTCGGAATAGTGAGATCAGAGGCCTGCAACAGATAACATATGCAACAATAGATTTTCTAAGTCCAAACTCACTCTGTGGCTTATCGAAAACTCACTCGAGTCCTTAGGGTTCCAAATCAAACATGCAAACAAGTCCAAAAATTTCATACGGACTTGCTCGTGTGATCGAATTGCCAAAATAACATCTTAAACAACGAATTAAACCCCAAAACATATGAAATCCTTAAGACCATTAAAATTTTTATTTTCACAACCAAACATGTGAATCACGTCAAATTACTCTCGTTTCTCACTGAATTCCACAGACACGACTTAAATATTATATCAAACTTGTACCAGACTCCGAAACAAAAATACGGGCCGGTGACCAATGAGATCACACACTATTCCATTTCTAATAATTATTATATTTTCAGCAAATAATTTTTTCCAAAAATTCCTTTCTCAGGCTAGAGACCTTGGAATTGGATTCCAGGCATATGTCCAAGTCCTATATATTATTACGGAACCTACGATACCACCAAATTACGGGTCTAGGTCCGTTTGCCAAAAATATTTACCAAAGTCAATTTTAATCAATTTTAAAGGCATAGGTTCGATATTTTTCATAAATTTCACATAAAAACTTTGGAAACATGCTCGGGCTGCACACGCAAATTAAAGACAATGAAAATGAGGTTTTTAGGGCCTCGAAATACATAATTGGATTCTAAAACAAAAGATGATCATTTGGATCATCACATTCTCCACATCTAAAAGAACTATTAGTCCTCAAACAGACATAGAAAAGTACCTGAGTCGGTGAAAAGATGAGGATATCTGCTCCATATATCTGAGTCGGACTTCCAGTTGGTGCGTCAGTATGTTGACCTCTCCACTGCACACGTACTGAAGGATAACTCTTCGATCTTAATTAGCGAACTTGCCGGTCTAGAATAGGTATTGGCTCCTCCTCGTAAGTCAAATGCTTGTCCAACTAGACAGTGCTGAAGTCCAACATGTGGATGGATCGTAGTGATACTTCCGAAACTTGGATACATGAAACACTGGATACACAACTGATAAACCTAGGGGAAATGCAAGTCTGTAAGCTACCTCTCCCACTCATTCAAGGATCTCAAATAGCTCGATGAACCTGGGGCGTTGCTTTCCCTTCTTCCTAAATCTCATCACGCCCTTCATGGGCGACACCCGAAGAAATAGTCGCTCCCCGACCATGAATCATCACGAACCTTACGATCAGCATAACATTTTTTCCTGGACTAAGTTGTACGAAGCCTGTCCTGAATAATATTAACTGTATCTGGGCCTCCTGTACTAAATATGTACCCAAGATAGAACACGGGTGGGCTGAGAAATATCCAGCTTCACAAATTGATTGGCTAAAGCCTGAACATTCAAAGCACGTGGTCTCTCACCGACTGTAATATACACAAGGCTGCCCATACTGGTTGACTTCCTACTCAAATCATCGATCACTACAATTGACCTTCCCTGGATGATACAAGATGATGATATCATAGTATTTCAATAGGTCCAACCTCCCATACCTCAAAATTAGCTCATTCTACTTGAACAAGTATTGTAAACTTTTGTGATCCATGAACACGTCACACGACACGCCATATATATTATGCCTCCAAATCTTCAGCGCGTGAACAATGGCTACTAGCTCCAAATCATGATCTGGATAACTCCTCTCGTGGATCTTAAGCTGCCGTGAAGCATATTGAATAATCTTGCAATTCTGCATCAACACCACACCAAGTCCAATACGAGATGTGTCACAATATACTGTATATTGTCATGAACCTGTGGGCAATACCATCACTAGCGCCATATTCAAAGTTGTCTTGAGCTTCTAAAAGCTTTCCTGACACTCGTTCGACCACCTAAGCTAGGCACTCTTCTAGGTCAATCTGGTCATCGGGGCTACTATACATGAAAACCCTCCACAAACCGACGGTAGTAACCTTCTAAACCCAGTAAACTCTGGATCTCTGTAGCTGATATGGGTCTAGGCCAATCCTTGACTGCATCAATCTTCTTAGGATCCACCTGAATACCTTCTGCTAATATGATGTGACCCAGGAATGCAACTGAGCTCAACCAAAACTAATTTTTAAACTAGCATACAACTGTCTGTCTCTTAGAGTATGGAGAACGACTCGAAGATGCTGCTCGTGATCCTCTCAGATAAGGGAGTAGATCAAGATATTATCAATGAAAACAATCACAAATGAATCTACATAAGGCTTGAACACCAGGTTCATAAAATCCGTAAATATTGCTGGGGATTTTTCAACCCAAATGAAATCACTAGAAACTCATAATGCTCGTACCGAGTGCGAAAAAGTTGTCTTAGGGACAACGGATGTCGTAATCCTCAACTGATGGTATCTATACCTTAAATTAATCTTCATAACACCCTAGACTCCTGAAGCTGATCAAATAAATCATCAATCCTTGGTAATGGACACTTGTTCTTGATGATGACCTTGTTTAGCTACTGATAATCTATGCAGATCCTCATCGATCCACCTTCTTCAGCTGCCAATAATCTATATACATCTTCATCGATCCATCGCTCTTCTTAACAAACAACATTGGCGCACCCCAGGGCGAGACACTAGGTCTGATAAAGCCCTTGTCAAGCAAGTCTTGCAACGATTCTTTCAATTATTTCAACTCTAGGAGGGGCCATATTATATAGCAAGATAGAAATGGGCTGAGTGCCCGCAGCCAAATCAATGCAAAAGTCAATATCTTATCGGGTGGCATCCCCGGCAGGTCTACAACAAATACCTCTTGAAAATCCTGGACGAGTGGCACAGAATCCATAGAAGGAACATTAGTATTAGAATCATGAACGTAAGCCAAATAAGCCAAACACCCTTTCTCGACCATACGCCGAGCCTTTATATATGAGACAACCCTACTGGTAGAATGACCAGGAGTCTCTCTCCACTCCAATTGAGGCCACCTTGGCAATGCTAAGGTCATGGTCTTGGTGTGACAATCCAATATGGCATGATAGGGTAATAGCCAATCCATCCCCAAAATGACATCGAAATCCACCATATCGAGAAGTAGGAGATCTATGCTAGTCTCAAGAACCTCAAATAACAACCACACACAAATGATAAATATGAACTACAACAATAAAATCAGCCACCGGTATGGACATATATTCAAGGGCAATCAAAAAATCACGAGGCACAGCATAATACGTAGAAAAATAAGATGACGCATAGGAATATGTAGACCCTAGATCAAATAGAACTGAAGAAACCATATTGCAAAATTAAACCGTACATGTGATAGCGGCATTGGATGCCTCAGTCTCAAGCCTGGCTAGGAAACCATAACATTGGGGCTGAGCCACACTCTGAACTACATCCTTGGGATGGCCTTCTGCTAGCTGACCTCCACCTTTAGCGGCTTGACCTCCACCTCTAGCTACCTGACCCCTACCTCTAGTTGGCTGAGTAGGCGGTGGAACAATCAGTGCCTGAACCGTGACCCTAGAACCCTGATGTAGAGAACTGCTCGAGGCTCGATGAAAAAAATCTAGCAATGTGCCTCGAATCACCACAAGTATAATAAATCATCAATTGCTGGGATTGATGGTGCTGAACTGACCATGACAGTCTGAGTAGCTACCCTGAAAACTTCGGAGCTGAGGTGTAGTGATAGGAGCTGGTGATGCAATGTAGGGTAGCTTATCAGAATACTGCATAGGAGAGCCACGACCACTTGAAGCACCGTGAGAAGCCTGAAGCGCTAAATCAAATCGCATGGAAGGATGGCCACACCAAAAGAATCACTACCATCAGACGAGGCACCACTGAACCTACCAGAATTACGAGGCCTCTTGTCAGACCCTTAACCACTCCCCTGAGCTAGAACCATCTCAAATCTCCTGGCTACATTGGCCACATCCTGGAAAGAAAACTCGCTCCATGTCTCCTTAGCCATCTGCAATATGATAGGTTGAGCGAGTCCCTCAATGAACCTACTTACACACACACACACACTCTCTCTCTCTCTCTCTCTCTCTCTCTCTCTCTCTCTGTAGGAGTATCATAAGAGCATTACAAGCCAAATCAATAAACCTAGTCTTGTACTAGTTGACATTCATAGAACCCTACTTAAGATGCTTGAACCACCTACGATAATCCTCTCTCTCACTGATAAGAATGAACTTCTCGAAAAATAGCTAGGAGAAATGGTCCCAAGTCAAGGTAGACGACTCAGCTGGTCTAGTCAACAAAAAATCATTCCACTATCTCTTGGCAGACCCTACCATCTGGAATACAACAAAGTCAACCCCATTGGTATCTACTTCTCCATGTTCCTCAACACTTCATGGAAGTGCTAAAGATAATCCTAGAGGTCCTCAGAAGCTACCCTACTGTAGTGAACCAGAAAAAGCTTCGTGAACTTAACTAACCTCAAAAGAGCCTCATAAGACATAGATGATCCACGAACGGCCTGAGCCATAAATACTGGCTGAGCTACCGCCACTAGTTGAGCTGCTGGAGTCAGGAATTAAGGAACCATCTGCTCCGGGGTGTGGGTAGCGGGAGTCTGAGCTCCTCCCCTAGCATGAGAGATGGCTAGTGCTACAAGGAATGTGCCAGTCTGAGCTAGACTCTCCATAAGTCCCACCATATGGATCAAAGCATCCGGAAGTACCAAGGTGGCGATGAACCCCTTTGGAACCTGAGCTGGCCCTACTGGAACGGTTTGGGATGGAATGCCCTGCCAGAACAGTCTGGGTTGGAACCTTATCCTCAAACTCTACCTAAGGCTCCATGACTGGTGCTGCTGCTCGAGCTCTAGGCTGAGTCATGACCCTGTCTCAGCCTCTAGCACGGCCCATGCCCCTCGTAGGAGCTGCCACTGGTGGATCAGGCTGCTGGTCAGCGGATGAAGCAATACATGTTCTCCCCATCTGCGAATGAAAGTTGAAGTTCAATAAGCATTGAGAAATCAAATTGTACGACACAAAAGAATAGATGTGAAGTTTTCCTAAACTCTGTAGCCTCGGGGGGGATTAGCACAAACTTCTCTGTACCGACCCCTCAGACTCTACCTAGCTTGTTCGTTGTGAGAGCTAGGCAACCTAGTGCTATGAGACAAACTGTCACGACTAAAATTTTCCACCGTTGGGATCGCGATAACGCCTACTCTTGAAAACTAGACAAGCCGACATATATTGTTATACCACATTTGTGAGCATATGATTTTGACCATGTTGAGACGACTCCTACAAGACTTTCAATTTTAGGATTTTTCTTTTTTTTATTTTTAGTATTTAATTTTGAGATTTAATTACGTGTGTTAGTGTATTTTCATTCATGCATGCTTAAATCATCAAATATACGAATTACATAAGCATTTAGGATTTAATTTCATATTTTTGCTAGCTTAATTGGTAATTAGGGTCATTTTTAGAATACAAAATCAAAAAGTTTTAATTAGTATTTCCGGCATTTTAATCGTATTGCAATTGTTATGTGTTTTAATTTGTTGCATTTTATTTTTGGGTTGCATAAATAGGTTATTAGGTTGATCAGGAGTCTTAAAATACGATTAGAAATTAAATAAAAAAGAGAGAGAAAAGAACAATTTAAAAAATTAATTAATAATTTAGATCCTTTATTAAACCACTCAGGCTGGCCACAATTGGGCCAGACCTGGGTGGCCCAAATCCTTAAACCTGTAAAACACCCATACCCAGCCCAACATTTGACCCCTGACTCAGTCCAAAAAGGGACGCCCCAAAACGACATTGTTTTGGGGACAAATCATAACAGCAATTGATCTCAGGCCATCCAACGGCCTGGATCATTCCCAAAAACCCCATATATATGTCCAAACGTCTCTGCATAAGCAGAGACCAACATTGCCTTCCTTGTACAAACATCGCCGACTGTAACACCACCCCTTCACCGCCATGAGACCACCTTGACCACCCATCAACCACCCTAACGTCGCGCCAGAAATCGCCTCATGGCGGTGGCCGGTCACCAAACCTCTTCAAATTTACACCACCGGACTACCTTGACACCTTTTTCCCCTTCACGTGGTCGGCTTCCTTCGAACAAGTCCCAGTCTCCTTGAATATTCAAAAGAAGACTAGTCAGAACCACCAACTCCGACGACCCAACCCCAAACCTTCCCAAAACTACACCCCTGAACCACCTTCCCTCCCCCTTTCCAACCATCTATACCATGCCCTTCAAATTCAAACAGACCGGCTCAAATATTGAATCAAAGTTTACACTAAATCCTAAAACCGACTAGAACCAGTTCGAATTAGTCTCTGATGACCCTCTCATGTCCCTCTCCCCAACCCTACCACCCACAACCCTCAAACACAACTGACCACAAAGGAAAATCAGATTTGAGACTTCACTTGGTCTTAGAATCAATGAACCCCATTCTGAGCCTTTTTCTTCTTCGATACTCAAGGCAAAAAGCCTTAGAGGAGTGCAAGACCTCTCAAAAGGGGTCATAGACTCATGGAATTGGAAAATTTTGAATTAGGTTTGCATGCACAAAAAAGCTAAGTGTCCTGTCTTCAATGCTTATATTTTGTATATGTTTCTTGTTTAATTGTTGTTTTGTTTAAATTTTACTTCTTTTCTATGATCTCATTCTGAAGTATGTTAGTAGTCATCTTTGCTTGCTATATTCTGTGGCTCGTTCGGGAGTCACTGGTTTGAATTCATTCGTCTTCTATAATTTTCTGAATGGTCTGATATTATGCCCATCCTTGCCTCTTGACTCTTCAGTTGTTTCACCTCTGAAATTTTGAGTGGTGTGTTGATCTGTGTCTCTTGACTTTTTACTTGTTTCACCTCTGAAATTGAGATTCTGAATGGTCTTGTTAAATGCTTATCTTTTGGATCCTATTGGTATTGCATCATGATTCTAAGTAGTTGTCTTCTTTTTAAGAGTTTCATACCCATCATAGTTTCTTCTAGTAATTTTGATCTTCAGTATTTGCACATGTTAGGCTAATTTGTTTTTCTGAACATTTTAATTACTGATATCAACCTTTAACCTCTTGGTTTTTATTCATGTATATCCCGAGTATCTAATCTGTGAGTTTTACTGAGTGTTGTAATTTGGTCATTTTGTAAATCCTGCATTAGTTGATTGGTTTCCTTTCCTAACTATTTTGATTCATTGGTTCTGATATAAAAACATGCATGAATATTCATATGATCTTGAAGTTGTGATAATTGCTTCCACCCTTTATTACTGAATTGTGTAAAATCCATATTAAGATGCTTGTTTGAAACCTTAGTTGCATTGAATAATTCTTAAATTTTGATTGTTGTTACATAATTCAGTATGTAGTTTAGACTTTGAATTTGGCCATAACCTAAATGCAATTAACTAGGGTCAGATTTGATGAAATAATTGAAACCAAGGTTAAAAAAAACCTTAGGTCAGTAATTAGGAAAATGGACAGGGGTATAAGGGGTATTTGAATCTAAAGAATCTTGTAACAACTCCTAGAATATTTTAGCGAGGGGTTTAGGCATAATTTCTGCCTCAAACTTGAGGCACAAGTCATAAAACTAATGACTAGTTAGGTAAAACTGAAAATTGGGTAAGGGACTAAAAGGAAAACAAAGAAATTGGTGCTGCCCTAAGGCTTCAATTATAAAAGAGGGAAATCTGGACATTTTAAGTGTTGGAAACACGTTCTCAATGCTATATACTAAAACGTGTGTTCTTTTGTATAGGTTTTGATGAATGACAAACGAAGCGAAAATTGACATATGACGAAGTTCAAGAAACAAGCGCACAATTGATATACATCGAGATTCAAGATCAAGACAAAGTTTTATAGTTTAATTGAGTCATTCTTAATTGTGATCTTGATCCTACAACTTGACTCGTAACATGGCTTCTCTCATAAAACTATTTTCCAAAATCATGCATATTTAATTTAATGCTAAATGATTTTAAATCATGCATATTTTCATTAGTCAAAATGATTTTTAAATGCCTCTGAAAACTGGACTAAGATAATCGATTATGTACTAATGATAATCGATTGTTTTAAGCCAAGACTGCATGACAATCGATTGTGAACTAATGACAATCGATTGTGTTAAGGCAGTGAACATCAGGTTTCTTCAAACCTGCATGACAATCGATTGTAAACCTTATGACAATCGATTGTGATGAGGCAGTGTCCATAAAAGTTTTTCAAAACTCAGAATAATCGATTGTGAAACTAATGACAATCGATTGTGAAGAGACAGTGTCCTTCATATTTTTTAAAGTCACAAAATAATCGATTATGAACTAATGACAATCGATTGTGTTGAGGCAGTGACTTCCAGTGATTTTTCAAATTTATTAAATAATCGATTGTGAGTATATAACAATCGATTGTCAAGAGGCAGTGTCTAAAATATTTTTCAAAAACTGATAAGTAATCGATTGTTGACTTTGTGCAATCGATTGTGAAGCTGACCGTTGTCGTAAAGTTTTCAAATACCGTCAGGTAATCGATTATTGATTCTGTATAATCGATTGTTGTGATTAAAATTCGGAAAAGATTTTTTGAACGTTATTGGGTAATCGATTATTGATTTGGTATAATCGATTGTTTTGAATAAAATTCGGAAAAGATTTTTTGAACATTGCTGAGTAATCGATTGTTGATTCTGGACAATCGATTGTTTGTGGTAAAATCTGGAAAGGATTTTTTGAACGTTGCCAGTAATCGGTTATGGATTGTAAGTAATCGATTATCAAGCGTAAAATCTAGGATTGAATTTTGATCTGACTGGCAGATAATCGATTGTTGGGGTTTGACAATCGATTGTCAGTGAGTAAAATCAGCAACTCTTAATTGGCAACTAGGCAACGGTAATGCCAAGTTTTTCAACTATAAATACAGCTTCATTTCAGTGTTTTAAACACAACAACATACTACAACTGATCATTACATTGCTATAAGCTTGCATACTTTTGTTTATCATTTTATATTCAATTTCATAAAGCTTTTGAGAGCCATATTGTCGTCCAAAGTTGTTGTGATCCAGAGCTTACTTCTTTTACTCATATCTACTCATTAAGGAGTATTTTGTTTGAGTGTTTTAGTGTTGTATACACTTGTAAGAGAATTGTAATTCTCTTGTTGTAAGGAACTTGTGTTTCCTTGGTTGAAGTCTTGGAGTGTTGTAACACCGAGCAAAGGTGTTGAGGCTTGCGTCCTCAAGTTGTAAAGGTTTGTTAAGCACCCGGAAGCTTGACACGTTAGTGGAAAATCTCGAGAGAGTCTCTCGGGGGCTGGACTAGCCACACGTTGTGGTGAACCAGGATATATCTGTGTGTAAGTTATTATTTATCGCACTTATTTACTTCCTGCAAATTTTAATTTCCGCAAGTTTACGCTAAATTTTATTATAACGCTATTCACCCCCCCTCTAGCGTTTAGCGTATTATCTAACAATTGGTATCAGAGCCCAACTCTCTGAAAACTTAACAGTTTGAGAGAACCATCCATGGCTTCTACTCGTGATTCTTTTGCAGGAATTGAAGAAGGACAGTGCTCCACACGACCACCTCTATTCAACGGTACAAATTACACGTACTGGAAGGAGAGGATGAAGATCTTCGTTCAGTCCAACAGCTTTCACCTTTGGAAGGTGATAATGAAGGGAAACCAAATTCCAACAAAGAAGGTGGAAAACGAATGGGTTCCCAAGTCCGAGGATGAGTATGACGCGGATGACATCCGAAAGGTTCAAAATAATGCTAAAGCAATAAATTTATTATATTGTGCTATTAATGCTGACGATTATAGGAAAATATCGTGTTGTACAACGGCAAAGGAGATGTGGGACAAGCTAGAAGTCACGTACGAAGGTACGGACCAGGTAAGGGAAGCAAAAATTGATTTCCTAACCCATTCTTATGAATTATTTCACATGAAGGAAGGTGAAAAGGTGGACGAAATGTTTGAGCGATTTTCAATAATCGTAAATGACTTACATGCTCTCAAGAAAACATTTACGGATAGAGAGCTCGTTCGAAAAATTCTTAGAAGTCTCACACAAGCATGGAGATCAAAGGCCGATGCAATTCAAGAATCCATTGGCGTTTCAAACGTCACCATCGACGCACTAAGAGGTAACCGTAAAACCTATGAATCTACTATTCTTAACCCTTTTTTGATGATCAAAGGAGGCAAAGAATAGCTCTAAAGGCGAGCACAAGCCAACCGCAAATTGATGAGGAAGGAGACAACGAGTTTGGACTCGTTATCAAAAGATTTCAAAAGTTCATGCGCAAGGAGTATGAACGCAAGGGCAAAAAGCAAGGCGAACAAATCAAGTGCTATGAATGTGGTGAAACCGGGCACATCAAATCAAATTGCCCAAACATCAAAAAGGAGAAGAAACCTTTTAAAAAGCAACGTGCATACATTTCTTGGGGAGGCGACTCCGGAGATGAGTCAAGCGAAGGAGAAGAAGACGAAGCAGCAAATCTTTGCCTTATGGCACAAGAAGACAACAAAGATGAGGTATGTCAAATTTCGTCTAAAAACTTCTTTACTCTTGAAGAAATGCGAACTGCTTTTGATGAATTATATGCTGAGTTTATTAAGGCTTCAAAAACTGTTAAGGGCATAAAAGAAAATGCTTCATTAAAAGAAAAGGATTTTCAAAAGCAGCTTTCTTTGAAAGAAAAGGAGTTAGAAAAACTGGTTTTAGAAAATGAGAAGCTGAAAGAGGAAAACAAGTTTTTTGGAAAAAGAAGTTCCGATAAGCCCGAAAGCTCTACTAGAAATTGCACTTCTTGTTTGCTTCTTAAGAATGAAGTAAGTAGGCTTAAAGGCACATTAGATAAGTTTAATTCTTTGCACAAAAACTTGAATGATGTTCTTGTTAACTTGAAATCAACCAAGCATGGAATAGGCTTTAAGAATGAAGAAAAGGTTGCAGCTAAACCCCAACAACCTAAAGCTCAACCTAGGATTAACAATAGAAATGCTTATCCTAGAAACAACAACTCTAGAGCCAATATGCATGCTAGACAAAATGCTGAACATTTTAGAAGACCTAGGAATGACTTACCACCTAGAAATAGTCACCCTAGAAATGATGCATATTTTAGGCCAAATTTTGAACCCCTTAGAAGACCTAGCAATGGCCCTCAACCGAGAAACAATCACTCTAGAAATGCTGCCCATCCTAGAGCTCATAGTAGGAGGAATAATTCTTATGAAATGCGAAATAGTCATAGTGCTCAAAATAGAGTAAGCAATTTTCATCCGTCTAGTTACTATGAACCTAGAAGGATGCATAACCCAAATGTGACTTGTTATTATTGTAGACGTATTGGTCATATTGCTCCTGCATGCTTTACACGTCATAGACATGTCACTCAATCGCATCATTATAATATGCCTAACCCCCAAGGACCCAAGATGGCATGGGTAACTAAAGAACATTAATTTGTTTTGTAGGTGTGCTTGAAGGGATCAAGTGTACTATGGTACCTTGATAGTGGATGCTCCAAGCATATGACGGGAGATGAATCCAAATTCCTTTAATTAGAGCACAAAGAAGGAGGAAGTGTTATCTTCGGTGATAACAATAAAGGAAAGATCATCGGCATCGGCTCGGTCGGTAAGGATGAAAAATCCTCTATTAAGCATATATTACTTGTGAAAGGTTTGAAGCATAATCTCTTGAGCATAAGCCAATTATGTGACAAGGGAAATCTTGCTCTATTTGATTCGGATGAATGCCTAGTATTTAGACGTAGTGATTTCAAAATCATACTTCGTGGTTTTAGAGTTGATAATATTTATATGGTTGATCTTGCTAATTCCTCACCCGAATATGTTGATTGTCTAATGAGTAAAGAGGATGATACTTGGCTATTGCATCGTAGAGTAGCACATATCAATATGCATCTTTTGAACAAATTGATTTCTCAAAACTTAGTTGTTGGTCTTTCCTTTTTAAAATTTGAAAATGACTCTATTTGTGACTCGTTCAAAAGGGGAAGCAAACAAAAGCATCTTTCAAATCTAAAAACATTGTTTCAACTTCTAGACCATTGCAATTGCTTTATATGGATTTATTTGGTCCCTCACGCATTGAAAGTCTAGGAAGAAATAAATATGCTTTTTGTTGATGATTACTCGAGATTTACTTGGACTTTATTTCTTGCCAATAAAAGTGATGCTTTTCAAAATTTTAAATTTTTTCTTAAGCGTGTTCAAAATGAGAAAGAAACAACCGTCACTTCAATTAGAAGTGATCATGGGGGAGAGTTTGATCACAATCTCTTTGCGGACTTTTGTGACGAACTCGGAATCGAGCATACCTTTTCCGCTCCACGTACACCACAACAAAATGGGGTGGTGGAAAGGAAAAATAGGTTCTCGAAGAGATGGCTAGAACCATGCTCGACGAAGCTAAGATACCCAAACATTTTTGGGCGGACGCCGTGAGTACCGCTTGCTACGTTCTAAATAGAGTAGTAATTCGGCCGATACTCATGAAAACCCCCTATGAACTTTATAAGGGAAAAAAACCAAATATTTCCCATTTTAGAGTTTTTGGTTGCAAATGTTTTGTTCATAACAATGGCAAAGACCAATTGGGTAAATTTGATGCTAAGTCGGATGAAGGTATTTTCATTGGATATTCCTCACGTAGTAAAGCATATAGGGTCTTTAATAAAAGAACCAAAATTGTGGAGGAATCCCCTCATGTTGTAATTTCCGAAAATAATGCTCCCTTGGCGAGAAAGAATTCCGGTTTTGATCTTGCAGGTATCTTAGATAGCTTGAAAGACAAAATACAAGAGGAACCACCCAAGGAAAATAAAGATGAAACTGAGGAACAACCAACGGAAGAAGCGCCACAATTGGAAAAAGAAATGAATATGCCTAACGAGTGGAGGACAATCAAAGATCACCCTCTCGAACAGGTAATTGGCAACGTCGGAGGAAAGGTAAGTACCCGAAACTCTCTTAAGAACACTTTAGGACACACTTCTTAAGAGCTCACGTTCTCACTTGGCAACACTAGTTTAAGTTATTACTTCTTTACAAATTTCTAACTTGAGCGTCAGAGACGTCTAATTCTATTTTGCAGGTTTCGCCCTAAAAGATAGGGGGAATTATAAAGTCTTGGCACAAAACATTCGATTGTTCCAAGCAAATAATCGATTACTTTACTGTGCTGAAAATCGATTAGCAGTATCACTAATCGATTGTTTATGGTTTATGTTTATTATGAGTTTTGTTAAATAATCGATTCTTTAAACTGCAAAATCGATTTCCGTCTCAATCATTCAGCAAGGCTTTTTCAAAACAATCGATTGTTTCAAAATATAATCAATTATTGTCAAAATCAGAAAATTTCTGTGCTCACTGTAACATAACAATCGATTAACATATCTTGACAATCGATTATTTCATGTTAGAAATTTAAATTCTTGTTACCGTTTGGCTCCTCAATCGATTTGTGTCAGTTCGAAGTCAGGTCATAACTCTTCAACAATCGATTATTGTATCTCAACAATCGATTGTCTAACGGTCAGTGAATTTATTTTACCGTTTCTGACTGATTTGTCTTTAAATTCTCAGCAGATTTCTTCCATAAATCACAAGCCACTCTCCCCTCTATAGATAGGCTTCATATATGTTCATATTCATTCACTCAAGCATCAATTCTAGCTTTTAAAATATCAAATTCTCTCTAATCCTTTGCAAAATCCAGCAGCTTTCATTAAAAATGTCGGGCCGTCACTCAAAACGTTCCCGCTCTGCTAGGCACGGCGCATCCACCTCTGTTGCCCCTCCTCGTCCGAACTATCCCTATCAAGATGGTTCCGTTCTATATTTTAATTCCGACATCGAGCTTACTCGATTCTTAACCAAATTTGAAAAGCGCGACATTCTTCCACCCCGCTTTTCAACCCACAAGTATCTTGAATCATTTGGGCCTGCTGCAAATATGCTCAAAAATTCTCAACTTCTTGACTTTTTACTCCTTACCCATCCTTTCATCATGACGGTGATCATGTAGCGCCTGCTCCTCCTCCAACCCGTCGTGCTCCTCCGCCTCAAGAGCCTTATCTCCAATTCATTTCCGACAAAATTGCTTCATTGACCTCTTCTTTCGGTCAATTAACTCAAGAGATCCATGGATATTTTGACCACGTTCACTATCCATATGCGGGTCTTGTTCCATATGAAGCAGCGCCGGATGATGAGGCGGAAAAAGATGAATGAATAATTTTTTTTTGTTTGTTTTTACATGTTGTATTGTCTTCCCTGTTGCTGTAATTTTTTTTTAAATAAACAAGTTTTATTTACATCTTTAGCATCTTACTATTATGTTGTTTTTGCTAATGGCAAAAGGGGGAAGATAACGGGTATGCACTCTCAATATCTATAAGCTTAAATTAAGGGGGAATTCATATATTGAGGGGGAACAAATTGCATACTTGTTGCATGTATACACTTGTCTTGAATCGTCAATATAAATTGCTTGCATTGCATATCCCGCTTAATGTTTGCCATTACAAAAAGGGGGAAATTGTTGGAAACACGTTCTCAATGCAATATACTAAAACGTGTGTTCTTTTGTATAGGTTTTGATGAATGACAAACGAAGCAAAAATTGATATATGACGAAGTTCAAGAAACAAGCGCACAATTGATATACATCGAGATTCAAGCTCAAGACAAAGTTTTGTAGTTTAATTGAGTCATTCTTAATTGTGATCTTGATCCTACAACTTGACTCGTAACATGGCTTCTCTCATAAAACTATTTTCCAAAATCATGCATATTTAATTTAATGCTAAATGATTTTAAATCATGCATATTTTCATTAGTCAAAATGATTTTTAAATGCCTCTGAAAACTAAACTAAGATAATCTATTATGTACTAATGATAATCGATTGTTTTAAGCCAAGACTGCATGACAATCGATTGTGAACTAATGACAATCGATTGTGTTAAGGCAGTGAACATCAAGTTTCTTCAAACCTGCATGACAATCAATTGTGAACCTTATGACAATCGATTGTGATGAGGCAGTGTCCATCAAAGTTTTTCAAAACTCAGAATAATCGATTGTGAAACCAATGACAATCAATTGTGAAGAGACAGTGTCCTTCAGATTTTTTAAAGTCACAAAATAATCGATTGTGAACTAATGACAATCGATTGTGTTGAGGCAGTGACTTCCAGTGATTTTCAAATTTATTAAATAATCGATTGTGAGTATATAACAATCGATTGTCAAGAGGCAGTGTCTAAAATGTTTTTCAAAAACTGATAAGTAATCGATTGTTGACTTTGTGCAATCGATTATGAAGCTGACCGTTGTCGTAAAGTTTTCAAATACCGTCAGGTAATCGATTATTGATTCTGTATAATCGATTATTGTGATTAAAATCCGGAAAAGATTTTTTGAACGTTATTGGGTAATCGATTATTGATTTGGTATAATCGATTGATTTGATTAAAATCCGGAAAAAAAATTTTGAACGTTGCTGAGTAATCGATTGTTGATTTTGGACAACCGATTGTTTGTGGTAAAATCTGGAAAGGATTTTTTAAACGTTGCCAGTAATTGATTATGGATTGTAAGTAATCGATTATCAAGCGTAAAATCTGGGATTGAATTTTGATCTGACTGGCAGATAATCGATTGTTGGGGTTTGACAACCGATTGTCAGTGAGTAAAATCAGCAACTCTTAATTGGCAACTAGGCAACGGTAATGCCAAGTTTTTCAACTATAAATACAGCTTCATTTCAGTGTTTTAAACACTACAACATACTACAACTGATCATTATATTGCTATATGCTTGCATACTTTTGTTTATCATTTTATATTCAATTTCATAAAGCTTTTGAGAGCAATATTCTTGTCCAAAGTTGTTGTGATCCAGAGCTTACTTCTTTTTCTCATATCTAGTCATTAAGGAGTATTTTGTTTGAGTGTTTTAGTGTTGTATACACTTGTATGAGAATTGTAATTCTCTTGTTGTAAGGAACTTGTGTTTCCTTGGTTGAAGTCTTGGAGTGTTGTAACTCCGAGCAAAGGTGTTGAGGCTTGCGTCCTCATGTTGTAAAGGTTTGTTAAGCACCCGGAAGCTTGACATGTTAGTGGAAAATCTCGAGAGAGTCTCTCGGGGACTGGACTAGCCACACGTTGTGGTGAACCAGGATATATCTAAGTGTATGTTATTATTTATCGCACTTATTTACTTCCTGCAAATTTTAATTGCCGCAAGTTTACGCTAAATTTTATTATAACGCTATTCACCCCCCTCTAGCGTTAAGCGTATTATCTAACATTAAGGACTGGAACTTGGAGATTTTCTAGCAGAATTTTCCTTTAAAGCTTGGTAGTGAATAAGAATACAAAAATATATGTTAGTCTCTTCTATATTCTTCATAAATCCATAGTGTTGTTCTATTCATGTTGAATTTTCCTCGATAACAAGTTGAGCTTATTGAGTTGCTTTGAAGATCAACTAGTATTATTTTCTTTGCTCAATGCCTTCCTGAATCTCTAGGTGATTATTGGTTGAATGGTTGTTGCGTGCTTGCTATTTGCTTCATTTTCTCATAGGTTTCCTTTTCTGTTGACACTCAAGGTACGAATCCTCACACAAAGTTGGAGCTATAGCCCTGTACACTTGAATTTGTAGCTGTTCATGAAGACATTAACATTTTGTTTCAATATTCATATGATGACTGTTAGTTATTCTAGTAGTATTTTGATGTTGTAATGAATATGAATATGTATTAATCATGGACTGATGTTATAACTATGCTTTTAATTCGTTTAAAGTCTAGCACATTTAGAAATAGTCTTGTCAGATTTATTTAGTATTTGTAACTTGAGTTATAATAGAGGTTTGATAACTGAATCTATATACTCTGACTGATGAGTATCCCAAATTGTTTTCTCCAAATATTGAGACTGAAATCTGATGCGAAAACCTTCTACGCACCTTCCTTATTCCAATACTTTTGGTATATTTTGTAATAATCCTGTGTATAATTTGATGACTATGATATAATCGAAAGAAAAGCTGACTGTTATTCCCTTGTAATGGATTCATTGGTGCTTCTGGGCCCAATTGGGACGCCCAATAGGTTACAGTTGTGGTATAACAATACACATTCCTGGGCTTGCTAAAAATGAAGCCCAAATCAGCCACGAATGAGGCTAAAAATGCAAATACTTAATTTCCTAGTGTGTTACTCATGTATAAATTATTAGGACACTTCTAAATACAAGAATTATAGAAAACTTACTATGCTTTAGGATGTCCTTATAAAAATAAAGTGAGCCACATTAATCTAATCAAACACCATGTGAGGCTCTTTAACATAGTAAAATACATAGAGAATCGGAAGATTCCGTTTAGCGAATTTCACGGCCTTCCACGAATTTTTAAGACGTAGTTGCTATAGGCGCGAATTCATTAATTAAATAATCTTCCTAAACTCGGGTGCGCATTTATGTGACCCAAATCCAAATCTCAATGGAATTAAAATATGTCTAAAATTGCGTGCGCATTTATGTGACGTGATTCGCGATGTGTTTTAATAACATTATAATTTTTTTAATATATATATTAAAAGAGGTTAATAATTTAAAACTGCACAATAGGATGAAACATGTATTAAAAATATATATTAAACCATTTCAAATAGTTTAAGCGACTGTGCTATAACCACGGAATTCGAGGGTGTCTAACACCTTCCCTCGGGTTAACAGAATTCCTTACTCAAGAATTTCTTGTTCATAGACTCCAATTGGGCAGTCAAAAAATTTCCTCGATTTGGGATTCTAAATAAACCGGTGACTCGGGACACCAAAAGCCAAACCTAACCCAAGTGGCGACTCTAATAAGTAATCAATCACATTTTGAATAATGTCACTTTAATTGAAAAAACTCCATTATACACGTTTATCCTTTGGGGTAGCCATGTAAAAAAGGAGCTGTGACAGCTCTGGCGACTCTGCTGGGGACGGAACCTAGAATCTCTGGTTCAGGGTTCCAGAATTCGAGCTTACAATAACTGTTATATTTGGCTTCTTCTGATTTTCTTACATGTTCTGTGGTAAATGCCATGTGTTTTACTGCTTCGATATTATCTGAACTGTGTATATAAAATGCTATGAAACCCTTCATTTCTCACCTCTGGGGATGTGCTTACTGGTTGAGACTCCCTATTCTGTTAGTTTTTATCCTGAAATAAGAAAGAGGCCGGAAACGTTACTAAGCCGGATGGCCTTTTGGTTCCCGGTACGTAGCCCCCTTCTCGACTCTAGTTGTCCGCTCGGGTACACAGTCTAGACCCTGTACCAAGGTTCTAAACTTAGTATAACGAAACCTCATGCCGCATCCTTAGTAGTAACGTTTATGTGCATCATGAATTTGACTTAGGGGACTCAACACAGGGGTTAGGTCTTTCTAGGACAGGTGCCCTGAAATAAAAGACCATCCTGATGCATTTTACGCGCTAGTTGTGCATTTATTTGCCTTGGATTCGCATGTTGACCGGCTAGCAAACAAAGAGAATAAATTAAGAAAAATAGCAGTGCTAGGGTGATCACTTGTAAAACCAATTATTAAAATAGCGCCGAAATGCTGCTGGATTTTTCAAAAACAAAAACAAAAAAAAACAAAAACAAAAACAAAAAGAATTTGGGATTTTTTTTCAATAATGTTTTTGGGTTTTGATATATTATTTTGCCAAGTCCAACCCCTTTTCGCAAAAAAATGCCCAAACAGGAAAAATGAATGTCCGAGTTTATTCACTTGTTTTGAAATAAGTCAGGTGGTGCCATTACTGCCGGTAATAGCTGAATGTTACCACAAAGGACGGCGGAAGGCTGATCTTGCACAAATGGCCACCTCTGAATTTTATTCTGACTGGTAAGAAAGCACAGCCTGAAAAAACTTCTCTCCAAAGTGTTGAAAGGCCGTATTCGCAAAGCCGGTCCTTGTTTTTAAAAATAAATTCCATAAAATGTTGGTTTAAATGTTTTGAGAATACTAATTCGCCTAATAACTGTGCAGAATGAGCACGATAATGAACAAAATTCCCTTGGAGTTGCGACTGTGGTGGAATGATCTCAAGGAAGCAGGGCAGAAAAGGGTCAATGCACATCTGGGAGACCTCACTGGTTTATTGAAAGTTAACCCCAGGGGAGATATCATAAAGGCCTTAATCACTTTCTGGTTCCCGACCCACAACGTATTACACTTTTTGGACTTTGATCTCACCCCGACTTTAGAGTAAATGACCGGATATATCGGGACCCATACAATCCCTTTGAGACATCAATACTTGATCACACCCAGGGCCCTCGCTGTGCAACAAATTTCCGGATTCCTTGAAAATCAGCAAAAAAGTTCTCAATCCCGACTTATCGGCTTGCTTTTGCACCCTGCAATTTATATACCAGAGGTACGGCCACATTGGAGGATTCTACAACCCTGAATATCTTATTTGTAGCAAGGGTAATCAGCTTAAGTGGGAGGAGCATCGATGTTTCGCGTTCGTGGTGGCTTTCTAGGGTCTTTTAGTATTCCCTCGAAAGGAGGGAACATCGACATACGGATAGCGGGAGTCGTTAGTACTTTAACTACCCAAGCTAAAAGTACTCTCGCTCCAATGATATTGTCCGACATCTTCCGTGCCCTCACTGCCTGTAAAGCAGAAGGAGATTTCTTCGAGGGTTGTAACTTGCTGCTACAAATATGGATGATTGAGCATATGTGTCACCAACCTCGGTTCATAAGTTACGGGTTGCCAAAAAATGGCTGTGTAGAAGAATTTGGCGACACGGTTTATGGGTTTAAATTACCCGAGTGTGTCGCAGAATGGGAGTCGTATCTCCGGGCCATCACTGCCAATAAAATAGAATGGACATTCAGTTGGCTCTCTGTGGAAGAAGTTGTGTATATGCCTGCCACTGGTCCTCATTTCCTTTTGATATGCATCCGAAGCATCCAGCCTTATGCACCGTATAGAGTACTAACTCAATTAGGTAGGTGCCAAATGATCCCCAAAGAGAAGTATATTAGCTGTCATGTGGTTTAGATAGGCCCGAATGATCAGTTCTCTGAAGCTGTTGTGCGCCAAATCTAGAGTGAGTGCCAATACTTGACAGCCGATACTCGAGTACGTGATGTATCTAAAGGTGAGATTGCACCGGGATATGTTGCTTGGTACAAGAGAGATATAGAGCCTGGGAGGCCGTCAAAGAGACCCAATCTCCAGGAATTTTCTAAGGCATCACAAGAGTAATGAGATTGGCTAGCAAAAGAAAATAAGTACCGGGCTACTATAGGAAAGCTGGAAAAGAAAATTCAAGAATTCCAATTTGAAAACTGTTTGCAAGTTGCAGCCAGGGAGGGAGAAAAAAAGGTATTGATTAAAGAAAACAAAGACCTACGAGCCCAAATCCAGAAAAATGAAGGCAGCCGCAGAAAATCCTCCTAGGAGTTCAAAAGATGAAAAGCTCATAGAAAACCTGCGCGAAAAGTAACTGAATACGGGTTCGACCTGAATAAGTCACAGGGTGAACTGTCTAGGGTTCGGAAGAAATTAATTAAAAGTGGAAAGGAAAGGGCCCGCATACTGGAGCAATTCAAAGAAGGAAGCGGCAATGAGATCGTCAGTTTAAAGCAGAAGGTTGTCATAGCTGAAAGCAAAATGGCCAAACAAGCTAGGGATTTCAAAGCCGAGAAGGAGCATTGCTATGCGGTGATAGCGGGATATGAAAGGGATTTGCGGCAATTTCAAAAGCTGAATCAAGTAGCCGAACAAACATTAGAAGCACGGGCCGAGCAAATTGGGCGTCTACTACAAGAAAAAGGGGTTATCAAGAAAAAGGTGCGGGCAATCGCAGAATATATTACCACAAAGTGCAACCACTGTGAATACATGACAAAATCTATGTTCTTTGCTGCTGCCATAACATTTGCCCGTCAAGTGATGGAAGATCTCAACTACCTCCAAGGGAGTTTAGCGCGCAAACCTACGGCAAGGACGGACGATGCCCCGCAAGCTCCAAAAACACTTGAAGTCCTAATGTACTCATAAATTTGTATTTTTTTTCTTTCTTAAAAAAGGGTTGTCTGTAAGTTCTTTTACTTAATTTTCGAGTCTGTAAAGTTTGTTGAAGTGTAGTTGCCTTTCATTTAGCCTTTTTAATCAAATTTTTGTCTTATAAAATTGAAAATCCCAAAAAATATATTTTATTGTGTACATAACATTTTCCCATGAACAATGCTCAGTCTGATTCATGCAATGTCATGATACGTAGGTAATCTCTATAAAATTCGACCATATTCTTAAAAAGGGAAAACTAATAAGGAATAAGAAGTAGGAAACAAAAGGAAATTCGGAATAAATGCCGGGATAACACATACGACCATGGAAAGCATATAAAACCCATTAACTGCATAAGTACATCATATCCAATGTGCGATTTCTTGTTTCTTATCTACCTCAACCTAACCGTTTGAATTCCAGTGTCCAGTCTAGGTGTTTTAAGAAACTGACTGGTTTGCGGTAAGATGGCTTCACATGGATACTTTACTAGGTCAAAAAGAAGCATAGAGATGTCGACCGAAATGACTCTACCAACAGTTCCTATCCCAGAGGACAACCTAATTACAGGAATCCCAGCCTCCGATTCTGCAGCGGCTGAAGAGAATAGGATCCTTCGATTCCGAGTTATGTAGATGTGGGACGCCTTGACAAATGGGAAAGAACCTCCAAGTGCTATCCCCGGATTTCCCGAGCTTTTTCCAAGGTCAGGGGGTACCTCCATCCATATCAGTCACCCAAATATCCTCCTGGGGCAGCCAACCATATCAACAAAATTTATTGGGGCGCCCTTTGAAACCCGCCCTCCGATGTTTATGTCTGGTCTTGTTCCCAACATTTTTACGACCCCTCCGTGCGCAGCCACCACACAGCCTGCAGTACCGTGGCCCATGTTTGATCCCACAACTTTTACATTCCAAACTCCCAACTACCAAACCGAGCCTCCCCCATACTCTACATACAATTACCCTAAGCCAACATACGAACTCACGCCTGTGCAAGACAAAACCCTTAAAACACCTGAACAAGATGAAATAACAAGGAGAATAAAGAGTCTCGAACAAAGTCTGAAAAACAAGCAAGGATTAAGTGGGCAGAAGAGTGTATCTTACTCAGACCTATGCATGTTATCACACATACATCTTCCTCTGGGGTTCAAAACGCCGAAGTTTGAAAAATTTGATGGCCACGGCGACCCCATCGCTCATTTGAAAAAGTATTGCAATCAACTGCGTGGAGCAGGAGGGAAGGAAGAACTCTTGATGGTGTATTTTGGGGAGAGCTTAGTGGGAATTGCTTCTGAATGGTACATAGACCAGGATATTACCCAATGGCATATCTGGGATGACCTAGCCCGGGACTTTGTAAGGCAATTCCAGTATAACATTGATATTGCCCCAGACAGGAATTCCTTAGCTAATTTGAAAAAGAAACCTTCAGAAAGCTTGAGAGAATATACCGTATAGAGGCGCAAGCAAGCATCGAGAGTGAAGCCACCCATGGACGAGACGGAGATGGTCACCGTCTTCCTACAAGCGCAAGAGGCAGATTATTTTCAGAATATGATGTCCGCAATGGGCAAACCTTTTGCAGAGGCAATTAAGATCGGGGAGATGGTAGAGATGGCCTCAAGAAAGGGATAATTCTGTGTCAATCCGCCATAAGAGCAACCTCCCAGGCTATACAAGGTGGGGCAGGAGGAATCCCAAGAAATAAGAAGAGGGAGGAAGTATCCATGGCAGCCTCCGGGATGAGAAAACATCATGCTCACAGACCTACATTCTCCGAAAGGGAATCTCAACATAACTATCCCCACCAAGACATGCACTATGTTCCTCAACCGTATGCAGTCACGAATGACCAGCCCTTTGCTCGACTATAACAACAGAACAACAGAAACCAAGCCCCAAGAAATCAGCCTCCTCAGAATCACTACAATCCCCGCCCTCCACAAAATAATTATCGTCCCAGGGAACCACCCAGGAGACAAATCTTCACTCCAATAGGGGAATCTTATGCCAGCCTATTCCCAAAGTTGGTCCACATGGGTCTCCTGCAGCCCTTTCCCCCGAATAGACAAAATCCCGAGTCACCTTCCTATCAAAGGGGCGTACGTTGTGCTTACCACTCTAGGGCAGAAGGATATGCCACTGAAAATTGCTGGACTCTAAAACGAGTGGTGGAGGACTTCATAGACCAAAAGAAGATAGTATTGAGAGATGAAGAGGTCCCAAACGTAACTAATAACCCGTTGCCGGCTCACAACAATGGGCCGGTCATCAGAATGATCTGTGAGGACAAAGAATTTTATCCTGCCTTGAAAGCCATAATAACCATCGCTGAGGCAGACAAAAAACCAAAAGTTACCCCCAAAACGATTGAGGAAAAGAAAAAGAATGAAACCAAGTGCCTAGAAGCGGAGAAGAAGTCTAAAATCAAAACTGAGACGACCCCTACCAAGGAAACAATATTTTACATCCCATGAGTCCCCCAAGAAGGTTCGAGCTGAACAAAACCATGTATGTACCCAAGAAAGCCTATGTGGTACGGGGATAGATTAAATCACCGGTGCTAATTGAGCCCATGGTAATCGGTCGCGCACCCTAGAAGCCCATGACAAACCCTTCGGCAGTCCCTTGGAATTGCCAAGAGACCATAGTTACTTACAAGGGCAAAGAAATCATCAGGGATACTCAAAAGGGATATCCCACAAAGAAATACTCAGATATAAAAGAGGTGAATGCTGCTACCTAACGGCAATTTCCAACAAAGAGGCCAGTGAATGCTTAGGAGGCAGAAGCCTTCTTTTGAAAATGAAGATGCCGGAATACGAAGTGGTGGACCAGCTCCGAAAGTCTCCTGAGCAGGTCTCTTTATTGTCACTCTTGATGAAATCCTCCGAGCACCCGTTGGTGTTGGCCAAAACTCTGAACGAAGCTTACGTACCGGGGGGACCTCCGTGGAGCAACTAGAGAAAATGGCGGAAAGATTCTTCACCGTCAACCAGGTCACGTTCAGCAAGAATGACTTACCTCTAGATGGAGCCTCCCACAACAAAGCCTTACACCTCACTGTCAAATGTGAGGGATATTATGTCAAAAGAGTGATGGTAGATGGAGGTTCTGAGGTAGACATATGCCTACTGTCTACATTGTAGAGAATTGAGAGTGGCCCAGAGAGGATCCGTCCTAACAACGTGTGTGTCTGAGCCTTTGACAGAATCAAGAGAGACACCATAGGGGAAATTGACTCGGTGCTAACTATTGGTCCGGTCGACTTCGAAGTAACATTTCAGGTGTTGGACTGTCAAATGTGAGGGATATTATGTCAAAAGAGTGATGGTAGATAGAGGTTCTGGGGTAGACATATGCCTACTGTCTACATTGCAGAGAATTGAGAGTGGGACAGAGAGGATCCGTCCCAACAACGTGTGTGTCCAAGCCTTTGATAGAATCAAGAGAGACACCATAGGGGAAATTGACTCGGTGCTAACTATTGGTCCGGTCGACTTCGAAGTAACATTTCAGGTGTTGGACATGGACACATCCTATAACTACCTCCTAGGAAGGTCGTGGAATCACGCAACAGGAGCGGTGCCTTCTACCCTGCACCAAATCCTGAAGTTCGAACATAGAAAACAGGAGATTGTAGTTCATGGAGAGGACGAACAGTCAATTTACCAGGACCCCTCTTTTCCCTGCCTCGAAGCCAAGGAAGGAAGTGAGCACGTAGTCTACCAAGCTTTTGAAATCGTGGTAGTCGATCAACATGAAGAAGCAAGCCACTCCCCTAGTCTTTCCTCTCAAATACTTCAATCATGGTGGCAAGGGAGATGACGCGCCAAGGTTTTAAGCCAGGCAAGGGACTTGGAAGCTCCCTACAAGGCATAACCGAGCCGGTCACTTTGCCCACCGCAGAAAATTTCTTTGGGCTGGGCTTTCATCCAGCATCAGAAGATATCACCTGGGGCAATCGCAGAAAGCGTCAGGGATGGGCTTTGCCACAAACCCTCCCCACTTGTACAAAGAATTTGTAAAACCAAATTACAGAGAGGAGGAGGAAGAAGAAACCTTCACGGTAGAAGAGATTGATGAGATATGTGGAGCCATGAGGGAGTTGTTGTACGAAACCAACATGGTCCAGCTAGGAGAAGGCTCAAGCACCGCCGAAGTGCTCTATATGGGACTAGATGCCAAGCTGCAAAATTGGAAGGCCACGCCTTTCCCAATTAGGTGGGAGGCCCGGTAGTACCGCCTTGCTACCTTCCTTTGCATCACGAACTATTTCAGGGTGTAGCTCGGTTGTTTTTATTTAACATTTGTGTCCTTTAAATTTCAGTTGCAAACCATGTTATCATACAAGTTCAAAGAAATGATATCAATATTTCATCATATGCACTTCTTTGTATTTCATTGATTTTTATATTTCATTTATTTTCATCTTACTTTCAGTCCAATAATGCGGCTTTAAATAAAACGACATGCTTGCAGACTTCATGCCACGACCCAAACATATTGCCCATCTGTGAAATAATTAACCAAGAATCGGAATATGATGAATAAGAGGCTATAGAGAAATCAACCGAGAGTTGGAGCACTTTGAAAATAAACCCAAGCCAAACTTAAACGATACTGAACCGGTTAACTTGGGCAATCTCGATAAAATCAAAGAAACTAAAATACGCATCCATGTGAATAAAGAAATGCGGGATTCATTGGTTAACTCCTTTCGGAATTCAAAGATGTATCTGCGTGGTCTTATGATGATATGCCTGGTTTGAGTATTGATATGGTGGTCCATAAGTTTCCCACATACCCTGAATTTCCTCCGGTCCAACAAAAACAAATAAAGTTCAAGCCTGATGTCAGCGATAAAATCAAATAGGAGATTACAAAACAACTAGAGGCGGGGGTTATCCGGGTGGTTCGATACACCAAATGGCTGGACAATGTGGTGCCGGTACCGAAGAAGGACGAAAAAAATTGAGTGTGTGTGGATTACAGAGATTTAAACAAGGCAAGTCCCAAGGAAAACTTCCCTATACCCAACATCCACATCCTTGTCGATAACTGTGCCAAGCACGAAATTCAGTCCTTTGTAGACTGCTATACAGGATATCACCAAGTGTTGATGGATAAGGAAGATGCTGAGCAAAACGCCTTTACCACACCTTGGGGAACCTATTGTTACAGAGTTAAGCCTTTTGGATAGAAAAACACCGGGGCAACATACATGAGGGCCATGACCACCATCTTCCACGACATGATGCATCGAGAAATAGAGATATATGTGGATGACATGATTATAATGTCCAAGACTCAGGGTGATCATGTAAAGGACTTAAGGAAGTTCTTCGAAAGGCTTCGCAAGTACGACTTGAAGTTGAATCCAGCCAAGTGTGCATTTGGAGTTCCATCAGTCAAACTTCTGGGATTCATCGTTAGCCAAGGAGGTAACCAGTTTGATCCGACCAAGATAAAATCCATTTGAGATCTGCCTCCGCCAAGGACCAAAAAGGACGTATTGAGTCTATTGGGAAGATTGAATTACATCAGCCGATTCATCGCCCATTTGACTTACACATGCGAGCCCGTATCCAAGCTACTGAAAAAGGATGCGACAGTTAAATGGACCGTTGAGTGTCAAGAAGCTTTTGAGAGAATCAAACAATATTTGTCCAATCCACCGGTTTTGGTTCTGCCAGAACCAGGAAGGCCACTATTTCTCTACCTAACATTCTTGGAAGGCTCTTTTGGTTGCATTCTCGGGCAGAATGACGCCACGGGAAAGAAAGAGCAAGCCATTTATTATTTGAGCAAAACGTTTACCAGTTACAAGGCCAAGTACACACTATTAGAAAGAAATTGTTGCGCCTTGACGCGGGTGGCTCAGAAGTTAAGGCATTATCTTCAAGCTCATACCACTTACCTACTTACTAGGCTGGATCCACTAAGGTACATATTCCAAAAACCAATGCCCACAGGGCGACTGGCCAAATGGAAAATCTTACTCGCCGAGTTCGACATAGTTTATGTCACTCGTACTACAATGATGGCTCAAGCATTGGCGAATCATCTGGTTGCGAATCCCATTGATGATGAATATCAACCTTTAAACACCTACTTCCCTGATGAAGAAGTTAATTCGTTAGAAGTAATAGGTGAAGACACCCCTGTCTGGAAAATGTTCTTCCACAGAGCAGTAAAATCAAAAAGGCATAGGGATTGGGGAAATCTTAATCTCACCCACAGAGCAGCATCACCCAACTAATGCCATGCTCCAGTTCTTCTGCACCAATAATACAGCTGAATATGAGGCTTGCATCATGGGCATGAACATGGCCATTAACCATGATGTTGAAGAATTTCTAATCATGGGAGATTCCGATCTGATCATCTGACAAGCTCAAGAAGAGTGGGAGACAAGAGACGTTAAGCTTATCCTATACAGACAACATGTGGAAGATCTTAGCAAACGGTTTAGGCCAATACAAATCAGGTACATTCCCCATTGCCACAATGAGTTAGCAGATGCCCTCATGACCTTGGTCTCCATGTTACCTTACCCAGGAAACGCTTATGTTGATCCTTTACAAATCCAAATCAAAGAAATGCATGGGGGTTGTAGTGCGACTAAAGCAGAATCCAGCACACAACCCTGGTATTATGACATCAAGAGATTCATAAAAACACAGGAGTATCCCGAGCAAGCCACCGGGGAACAAAAGAAAACCATCCGACGGCATGCAAGCAATTTCTTTTTGAGCGGTGATACGTTGTATAAAAGGACTCCAGATCTTAATCTGCTGAGATGTGTAGACACCGAGGAAGCCAGGAGAATTATGCACGAAGTACATGCAGAAGTGTGTGGGGCCCATATGAACGGCTATGTACTAGCAAAGAAGATACTCCGAGCTGGCTATTACTGGATGACCATGGAGAAAGACTGATTCAGCTTGTTCTGAAATGTCATCAATGCCAGGTGCACGGTGATTTGATTCATGCACCACCAAATGAATTGTATCCCATGTCAGCACCCTGGCCATTTGCCGCCTGGGCCATGGATGTCATGGGGACAATTGAGCCAAAAGCCTCAAATGGACACAAATTCATATTGGTCGCCATTGATTACTTCACAAAATAGGTTGAGGCGATCACCCTTAAGTCTGTTACCTAGAAGGCGGTGGTGGATTTTGTGCATTCCAACATCATTTGTCGTTTTGGGATTCCCGCTACCATCATTACGGACAACGCAACTAATTAATACAGTCATCTGATGGGAGAGATATGTGAACAATTAAGATAACACATAGAAACTCCACTACTTACTGAACCAAAGATAATGGTGCCGTCGAAGAAGCTAACAAGAACATCAAGAAGATCTTGAGGAAAATGATTCAAAGCTCGAGGCAATGGCATGAAAAGTTGCCTTTTGTATTGATGGGATATCGTACCACAACACGAACATCAGTAGGAGCAACTCCTTATTTGCTGGTCTATGGGACTGAGGCTGTCATACCCCCAGAGGTAGAAATCCCTTAGCTGTGAGTGATTATCGAAGCAAAGATTGAAGATATTGAATAAGTTAAAACTCGCTTGGAGCAGCTGGCATTAATTGATGAAAAACGAATGGCTGCAGTTTGCCATGGGCAGTTGTACCGGCAAAGAATGGCCCGCGCTTACAACAAAAAAGTGTGACATAGAAATTTCGAGGTCGGGCAGCTGGTATTGAGGCGGATACTTCCTCACCATCAGGAAGCTAAAGGAAAATTCACTCCAAATTGGAAAGGTGCATACATTATCAGAAAGATACTACCTAAATGAGCATTGTACCTGGGTGACGTTGAAGGAGACGAGCCCAAGGCAACAGTAAATGTAGATGCAGTAAAAAGGTATTATGTTTAAACTCCCAGCAGCAACAACCCCGATTGATTGAAATGGCAAAGGCTTTTCTTTCCCGCTACCATAAACAATATCAATTCCTCACAAACCCTTTGAGTAGGTTACATTTCTTTGATCACCCCTTTGGAACTCGGAAATGCTGTTCAAAACAAAAAAAAAGAGAAAAAAAAGAAAAAAAGAAGGAAAAATAGAAGAAAGAAGAAAAGAAAAAAAAGGCAAATGAAAATAAAATACAAACAAAATAGTTTAGGAAAATTTCCTGAACTACGTCCGAATTAATTCCGAAAGGATACGTAGGCAGCCTCTCCTTGAGGTTCAGTCATATCAAAATAAAAACCCCATTTACTCAAGAAAACCAAAAACTAGGCAGAAATGTATTGGTCGGTTACAAATCCGTCCGAATGGTTCCAAAGTTATAGATCCCCGGAGACATGGAAAATACCTTTATTGGGATTCGAAACAACTCAAATTTTGAGAGAAAATAAAATGAGAGAGTCTTATAGGTGAAAATCTCCGGGCACCATAAGGCGACGACGAGTAGAGAAAAACAAAATGAGAGAGTCTATTTAGCGAAAACTCGCAAAGAGCGCTATCGGGCGACGGGAGAAGAGAAATGAGAGAGGCCTATTGGCGAAAACTCGAAAAGGGCGCCGTCGACCGAAAAGAGGAAATATTGCTTCTCAGGTCTGCATAAGTTTCTTTGATTTTGAAAGAGTTGAAATCAGAAAGTAGAAATGGATCTGGGCTAGGTATTCAGTCCGAGAAGCATGTTGTTGCCATTTAAAGCTGGTTCATATTTCCAGGTAAGTACCCTCTTTTTCCTTAAAAAGAACATACCTCTCTAAAATCCATGTTTCATTCTTTTCCACTTTGAGTTTGATGTCCTGACCATTCCTTAAGAAATGTAGCAGGGCTGGTTCCACGGATTTCTCCTGGAAAGAACTAAAAGAATACCCGGCATCGTCAAGCGCGCTTAGCCAATCTCGGCTGATCATGATGGCTAACGCCTCAAAAGCAGGGAAATAAAAGAAAGGAAATTCAAAATCAAAAGATCTATGAAGGTGAAGCAAATCGGGGGTTTTAGGTCAAATATGATATTGGCTCTTATCAAAGGTCCCAAAGGCAAACCCTAAAATCAAATCGGGACAAAGCTCATACAAAGGGCCCAGAAAACAAAAACAAACCCGAAAATGAGGACCCCCCGGCCAACCTACGAAGCAAAGATTGGAACTCAAGAGTTTGTCCTCTGACAGAAAGGAAGCTGAAATCAAGCATAACCAGGCCGCAAACCCAATCACTGTTCAAACTAACAGTTTGTTTTGTTTCTAAAATGAAATAGATGCAGGTGTAATCTAGAAAAATCCAAAGGAACACGGGGCAAACACAACCAAAGGAATGGCGCAAGGACCAAGAATGGTGTTGCAGCAATAAAAAAAGGGAAGTTTTCTTTTCATTTTTTCCTGCAAACTCGTAAATAAGCATGATAGCATGGGAATCCCATCAATAGCTTCCTCTTGTGCAACTTGTGGATTTCCTAGGCATGACCCAAGGATTGCGTTCCACCCCCCTCCAGTGTAGACCAAGAAATCTCATTCCTTCGCTCCCAGGTGTAACCCGTGGAGTTCCTCTTTACATCCCCAGCATAACCTGAGACTCCCAGCATAATCCAAAAGTTAACAATCCTCTATCCTTAGCATAACCTAAGGGTTTTTCCTTCTCTTTTCTATCCGCAGCATAGTCAAAAGGGTCTATGTGGCCTTTCACGTCCTTGTAACTCCCTAGCATAACCCATGAATTCTTCTTTCCATCCCGGCATAACCCGTGGATCTCCTAGAATAAACTAGGACTTCTTTTTTAATCACGGCATAACCCATGGATCCCCCTGGCATAACCCAGAATTTTCCATTCATCACGGCATAACCCGTTGATCCCCCTAGCATAACCTAGGAATTCTCTTTCAATCCTAGCATAACCCGTGGAACCTAGCATAACCTAGGAATTTTATTTCAATCCCGGCATAACCCGCGGATTCTCCTAGCATAACCCAGGAATTTTCATTCAATCCCAGCATAACCCTCGGATTTCTCTGGCAAAACCCAGGAATTCTCTTTCAATCCCGGCATAACCCACGGAATCCCCTTGGCATAACCCAGGAATTTTCATTAGTCCCGGCATAACACGCGGATTCCCCTGGCATAACCCAGGAATTTTCATTCATCCCGGCATAACCTGCAGATTCCCCTGGCATAACCCAGGAATTTTCTTTCAATCCCGGCATAACCCAGGAATTTTCTTTCAATCCCAGCATAACCCATGGATCTTCCTAGCATAACCTAGGAATTTTATTTCAATCCCGGCATAACCCGTAGATCTCCCTCGCTTAACCTAGGAATTCTCTTTCATCCCGACATAACCCGTGGATTCCCCTTGCATAACCCAGGAATTTTCCATTCATCCCGGCATAACCCGTGGATCTCCCTAGCATAACCTAGGAATTTTCTTTCAATCCCGGCATAACCCGTGGATCCCCTGGCATTACCGAGGAATTTCTTCATAACCCATAACTTTCCTTCTATCCCCAGCAGGGACCTTCCAATCCCGGCATAACGCAGGTCTTTTCTTACCCCCGGCAGGTACTTTTTCATTTCTATCCTAGCATAACCCACAAATCCTCTTCTTATCCCCAGCAAGGACCATTCATCATTCCCAGCATAACATGGTGATCTTTCCAAGGGATATACAATTCCGATTTTTATTGTTTTCAATAAAGAAATAGCTCAGATTTGTGTTGCAAATAACTCACGAAGTTTTCCCAGTGGAAACTGGGGCAGAAAATTCCGTTTGTTTGTTTGTTTTGGTGTCTGAGCAGGTTTTACTTCAAGGCACATGATTCAAGGTGACTGGAAGCGTGAGTCTCAATCCAGAATAAAGGAAAAGAAGGAAAGAATAAAAAGAAGTGAAGTCAAAATGATGAAGCGGACAGAGATGCAGACTGCTCAATATTGGAATGAAGCCACAAACTCCGCATGTCCCGCTTTGTTTCAAAAACTGAAGAATAAACCAGCGGTTGCAGCTAATTGGCATCAAGATTCAGATCAAGGTCTACAAAAAGATCAGCTAAAATTCAAGATCGAGATCCTAGAGATTTTTATATAGGAATAAGGTATACCGTAGTTGACAGGCCTAGCCAGTTTAGCTTTTGTTTTTCTTTTGTCTAATAAAGAGTCCGTAAGCAGTAGCAACAGTAACAACAGTGAAATCACAGCCCATGGTAGTCCCAGCTACAAAAACTTCCAGAACTACACTAACCTGATTCCTTTATCACCGAGGATATGTAGGCAACCTTTGAAGCAAGGTTCGGTCAGGAATTTTTCAAAAAATGTTTCACCCGGAGTACTCAGTCGGATGAAAAACGCTCATGTTTGCTCACTTGTCTTTGCACGAAAATTTTTCGTGTTCCCGCGTAAAGAGGGGCAGCTGTGAGCATATGATTTTTACCCTGTTGAGACGACTCCTATAGGACTATCAATTTTAGGATTTTTCATTTTTTATTTTTAGGATTTATTTGAGACTTAATTGCGTGTGTCGGTGTATTTTCATTAATGCATGCTTAAAATCATAAAATATACAAATTGCATAAGCATTTAGGATTTAATTTCATATTTTTGCTAGTTTATTTGGTAATTAGGGTTATTTTTGCAAATACAAAAATCAAAATCTTTTAATTAGTATTTCCGGTATTTTAACCGTATTACAGTTTTTATGTGTTTTAATTTATTGCATTTTATTTATTTGTTGTATAAATAGGTAGTTATTAGGTTGATTAGGAGTCTTAAACTACGATTAGGAATTAAATTAAAAAAAGGGAGAGAAAAGAAAAAAATTAAAAAGTAATTACTAATTTAGATCCTTTAATAAACTACCCAGGCTGGCCAAAATTGGGCCAGACCTGGATGACCCAAATCTTTAAACCTGTAAAACAACCATACCCTGCCCCACATTTGACCCCTGACCCAATCCAAAAAGGGACGCCCCGAAACGTCATTATTTTGGGGACATATCATCACAGCCATTGATCTTAGGCCATCCAACGGCCCTGGATCATTCCCAAAACCCCCATATATATGTCCAAGCATCTCTGCATATGCAGAGACCAACTTTTCCTTCCTCGTACAAACATTGCTGACTGTAACACCACCCCTTCACCGCCATGAGACTACTGTTGACCACCCATCAACCACCCTAACACCGCCGTCGTAAATCACCTCACGGCGGCGGCCGGTCACCAAACCGCCTCAAATTTACACCACCAGTCCTCCTTGACCCCCTCTATCCCTTCCCATGGTCGGTTTCCTTCAAACAAGTCCTAGTCTTCTCGAATATTCAAAAGAAGACTCGTCGGAACCACCCTCTGCGGCGACCCAACCCCAAACCTGCCCAAAACTACACCCCTGAACCACCTCCCATCCCCCTTTCCAACCATTCATACCATGCCCTTCAAAGTCAAACAGACCGGCTCAAGTATTGAATAAATTATACCCTTAATCCTAAAAGCCACTGGAACCAATTCGAATTAGTCTCCAATGACCCTCTTCTGTTCCTCTCCCCAATCCTACCACCCACAACCCTCAAACAGAACTGACCACAAAGGAAAATCGGATCTGAGACTTCACTTGGTCTCAGAATAAATGAACCCATTCTGAGCCTTTTTCCCTCTTCTATGCTCAAAGCAAAAAGCCTTAGAAGAGTGCAAGACCTCTCAAAAGGGGTCATAGACTCATGGAATTGGAAAATTTCGAATTAAGGTTGCATGCACAAAAGAGCGAAGTGTCCTATCTTCAATGCTTATATTTTGTATATGTTTCTTGTTTAATTGCTATTTTGTTTAAATTTTACTTGTCTTCTATGATCGCATTCTAAAGTATGTTAAGCAGTCATCTTTGCTTGCTATATACTGTGGTTCCTTTGGGTGTCACTTGTTTGAATTCGTTCGTCTTCTATTATTTTATGAATGGTCTGATATCATGCTCATCCTTGCGTCTTGACTCTTCAGTTGTTTCAACTCTCAAATTTTGAGTCGTGTGTTAATCTATTTCTATTGACTTTTTACTTGTTCACCTCTGAAATTGAGATCTGAATGGTTTTGTTAAATGCTTATCTTTTAGATCCTATTGGTATTGCATCATGATTCAGAGTTGTTGTCTTCTTTTTAAGAGTTTCATACCTATCATAGTTTCTTCTAGTAATTTTGATCTTCAGTATTTGCACATGTTAGGCTAATTTGTTTTTATGAACATTTTAATTACTGATATCAACCTTTAATCTCTTGGTTTTTATTCATGTATATCCTGAGTATCTAATCTCTGAGTTTTACTCAGTGTTGTAATTTGGTCATTTTGTAAATCATGCATTAGTTGATTGGTTTCCTTTCCTGACTTTTTGATTCTTTGGTTCTGATACAAAAACATGCATGAATATTCATATGATCTTGAAGTTGTGATAATTGTTTCCACCCTTTATTACTGAATACTGTAAAATCCATATTAAGATGCTTGTTTGAAACCTGAGTTGTATTGATTAATTCTTAAATTTTGATTGTTCTTACGTAATTTAGACTGTAGTTCAGACTTTAAATTTGGCCATAACCTAAATGTAATTCACTAGGGTCATATTTGATCAAATAATTGAAAACCAAGGTTAAAAAAAACCTTAGGTCAAGTAATTAGGAAAAGGGCCAGGGGTATAAAGGGTATTTGAATCTAAAGAATCCTGTAACAACTCCTAAAATATTCTAGTGAGGGGTTTAGGCATAATTTATGCCTCAAACTTGAGGCACAAGTCAGAAAACTAAGGACTACTTAGGTAAAACTGAAAAATGGGTAAGGGACTAAAAGGAAAACAAGGAAATTGGTGTTGTCCTAAGACTTCAATTATAAAAGAGGGCAATCTGAACATTTTAAGGGCTGGAACTTGGAGATTTTCTAGCAGAATTTTTCATTAAAGCTTTGTAGTGAATTAGAGTACAAAAATATATGTTAGTCTTTTTCTATCTTCTTCAGAAATCCTTAGTGTTGTTCTATTCCTGTTGAATTTTCCTCGATAACAAGTTGAGCATATTGAGTTGCTTTGAAGATCAACTAGTATTATTTGCTTTGCTCAAAGATTTCCTGAATATCTGGGTGATTATTGGTTGACTAGCTGTTGCGTGCTTACTATTTGCTTCATTTCCTCATAGGTTTCCTTTCCTGTTGACACTCCAGGTACAAATCCTTACTCAAAGTTGGAGCTATAGCCCTGTACACTTGAATTTGTAGTTGTTCATGAAGACATTAACATTTTGTTTCAATATTCATACGATGACTGTTAGTTATTCTAGTAGTATTTTGATGTTATAATGAATATGAATATGTATTAATTATGGACTAATGCTAGAACTATGTTTTTAATTCGTTTAAATTCCAGCACATTTAGAAATAATCTGGTCAGATTTTATTTATTATTTGTAACTTGAGTTATAATAGAGGTTTGATAACTGAATCTGTATGCTCTGACTAATGAGTATTCCAATTTATTTTCTTCAAATAGTGAGACTGAAATCTGATGTGAAATCCTTCTTCGCACCTTCCTTATTCCAATACTTTTGGCATATTTTGTAATAATCGTGTGTATAATTTGATGACCATGGTATAATCGAAAGAAAAGCTTATTGTTATTCCCTTGTAATGGATTCATTGGTCCAATGCTTCTGGGCCCAATTGGGAAGCCCAATAGCTGACAGTTATGGTATAACAATACACATTCCTGGGCTTGCTAAAAATGAAGCCCAAATCAGCCACGAATGAGGCTAAAAATTCAAATACTGAATTTTCAAGTGTGTTACTCATGTATAAATTATTAGGATACTTCTAGATACAAGAATAATAGAAAAGTTACTATGCTTTAGGATGTCCTTATAAAAATAAAGTGAGCCACGTTAATCTAATCAAACACCGTGCGAGGCTCTTTAACTTAGTAAAATACATAGAGAATCGGAAGTTCCGTTTAGCGAATTTCACGGCCTTCCACGAATTTTAAAGACGTAGTTGCTATAGGCACGAATTCATTAATAAAATAATCTTCCTAAACTCGGATGCGCATTTATGTGACCCAAATCCAAATCTCAATGGAATTAAAATATGTCTAATATTGCGTGCGCATTTATGTGACGTGATTTGTGATGTGTTTTAATAACATTACAATTTTTTTTTAAAAATATATATTAAAAGAGGTTAATAATTTAAAACTGCACTATAGGATGAAACATGTATTAAAGTTAGATATTAAACCATTTCAAATAGTATAAGCGACCGTGCTCGAACCACGGAATCCGAGGGTTCCTAACACCTTCCCTCGGGTTAATAGAATTCCTTACTCAATAATTTCTGGTTCGCAGACTCCAATTGGGCAGTCAAAAATTTTTCTCGATTTGGGATTCTAAATAAACCGGTGACTCGGGACACCAAAAGCCAAATCTATCCCAGGTGGCGACTCTAATAAGTAATCAATCTCATTTCGAATAATGTCACTTTAATTGGAAAAACTCCATTATACGCGTTTATCCTTCGGGGTAGCCATGTTAAAAAGAGGTGTAACAACATTAATTATTAGCAAGAACAGAAATAAATAATAACCAAAGTCAAAAAGAGATAAAGTGTGAAAGTGTTATAAAAGCTCAACAACCCTAAACATGACTACTCCAATGATCTGGTGTCATAATCCACGAACGTCTAAGAAATTCTACAAATTTTAATTTAAAAGAAATACATATGTTCTCAAAATAGGAAGAGACAGGAAATCCAAAATGATAAAGAAGGTGACTCCAGGATCTGCAAACACCAGTAGATCTACCTCGGATCTCTCATAGACTGAAGGCAATAAACTGAACTCTACTCACGAGGTCTGGCACCGAAATTTGCACAGAAAGCACAGAGTGCAGTATCAATACAACTGACACCTAGTACTGGTAAGTGTGGAGCCTAACCTCGACAAAGTAATGACGAGTCTAGGACACAACAATAATATAAACCTGTGCAGTAAAATCATATACGAGAAAATAATAATAACTGAAATTTAATAAATGACGGGAAGTGAATACATGTTGTGAGGAATGTCAGATTCTGACAGTAATTCCATATAGAAGCAAAATAAACACCATATTTGAATCAACACAAATAATGATATAGTAACACGTGCACGACATTACCCTTTGTGCTTTTACTCTCATCCTCACCATAAGAAACAACAGAAACGGCACGACATCACCCTTCATGTATTAACTCTCATAATTATGGTACGACATCACCATTAGTGAGTTAACACTTAATGAATATGACACGACATCATACTTCGTGCATTAATACTCACTCACAATATCGTGCATATCATCACCCTTCGTGATTTACACTCTTACTCACCCAAACAATAGAAACAATAACATCCCGGCAAGGAAATCAACAATAACAAATCTCGTTTCAATAGTTAACATCACAAAATAAGTCTCAACTTGAGTCAACACTTAAAAATGATCCAATACCAAGAAAATATCATAAGAATAATTCAACATGGAGAATTATCAAGTTAAGCATAATCAGTGCTAATAAGAAACACAACGGTCACAGTATAAGACTCACAAGTATGCTCAACATCAACGCATAGATACTCGCCACCACACCTATACATTGTACTCAATACCAACACGTAGCAAATAAGATAACAATACATATTCCCTCAAGCTAAGGTTAGACCAAACACTTACCGCGATTCCATGGCTAAACTCAAGCCTCAAATGCCGTCTTACCTCTTTGTTCCACTTTCAATCTGCTTGTATCTAGTCATAAATAACTTAATAACATCAATAAATGCTAAATAACTCAATTCTGATGCTTAATTATAGGTTCCCAACATTTTCCCACAAAAATAAAAAACAATCCCCGGGCCCGCTTGGTCAAAACCCGATTACCCATTCATTCACGAGCCCAAATATGTAATTGATTTTGAAATCCGATCTCAATTTGAGGTTTAAATCACCAAATTTTGTAGTTCCTAAATTCTACCCAAAAACACCCAATTTCCCATGAAAAAATCCTAAATTTTGTGATAAAATCTTGTAAAAAGATGGAATAGACTGAAGGAAATGAGTTAAAAATTGTTTACCTATGAGTTGAGGAAGAATTCTTCTTTCAAAAATCGCCTATGGGAGCTTAAGATTTGAAAATATGAGAAAATGAGTTGAAATTCCATCTAGTTGTGTTTTGATCAGTTGCAGATGTCTCATTTGCGACCAGAGCTTCGCAATAGCAAAGCTCGCAAATGCGAAACATGCATCACAAATGTGAACCTGTTGCATGTCCACTGACGCATTTGCGAACCTAGGGTCACAATTACGATGTTGCCTCTCCATGATGACTTCACAAACGCGAATATACGTTCGCAAATGCAAACTATGTTGGCTCAGGTCATTTCACAATTGCAATAAAATCCTCGCAATTACCAAGCTTGTGAAGCTCGCAAATGCGAAGCCTAACCTCGTAATTATGAGATTAAAGGCATGCAACACGTACCAGATGCAAGATCAGATTTTCTAAGTCCCAACTCACGCCATGGCCTATTCAAAACTTACCCGAGCTCTCGGGGCTCTAAACCAAACATGCACACAAGTTTAACAATATCATATTGACTTACTCGTGCAATCAAATTGTAAAAATAACATCTTAAACAACGAATTTAATATACCAAAAACTCTTGAAATTTTTAAGAACATCGAAATTTCTATTTTCACAACCACATGTCCGAATCACATCAAATCAGTCCTATTTCTCACCAAATTTTACAGACCCGACTTAAATACTATATCCAACCTATACTAGGCTCCGAAACCAAAGTACCGGCCCGATACCAACGAGATCACGCACTATTCTATTTCTAAAAATTCTTATTTTTTTCAACAAATAATTTTCTTCAAAAATTAATTTCTCGGGCTAGGGACCTCGGAATTCGTTTTCGGGTATATGCCTAAGACCCATATTTTACTACGATTATACGGGACCGTCAAATGGGTTCAGGTCCATTTGTCAAAAATATTGACCAAATTTAATCTTAATCAATTTAAAAGGCAAAAGTCAATATTTTTCTTAATTTTACATAAAGGTTTTCTGGACAAGGCTGGACTATATATGTAAGTCGAGGAGAATAAAAACGAGATTTTTACAGCCTCGAAATAATTGAAAGACACCCTTTGCGTCATCACAACTAGCCGCTGTCAGTCTCGCAATTTCCGATCAGATTCATCTAATCAAACTCGTTCTCTGTAAGTTTATTTTTTTCTTTTCAAGTGAAATGGGACTTGTGCTATTGTGATAACTAAAGGCCTTGAACTTTTTGTATCTTTTTCGTTGTTTATTTGAATCTTCTCTCTATCAGTGAATTTGCTGCGAAACAGTTTATAAGCATGGTGACTGTGAATTCTTATCAGGTAAATTGACATTAATGTTGTTTTTCCTTAATCTGTTTAGTAATAATTTTCTTTTTTGATTTCAGATCTGGGATACATCAGTTTTTTGAAGGTTGTGAGATCTATTACTACTCTGAAGGATCTTGACTTAGAGAAAGCATGGAACACTTAATATTGATAGTAATATTAATGTTCAAATCGTATGTGAAAATTATGAATAATTTGGTGACATTTATATACATGTCACAAACAAAATAAGTTAAGAGCTCAAATTATTGACATTTGAAAATGTAGTAAATAAATGTCGTCGCTAGTTAGTTGCCGACATTCATTTAAATATCGCAATATTAATGACATTAAAATTTCCGATATTAAATATAAAAGTAAAATATTGTCGGTAAACAAATTTGTGTCATTTAAGTGACTTACGGAGATATTTATAAAATTTGTTGTAGTGACCTGAGCTTGTCCAGTTAAATAATTAGTGCTTTTCAGCAATTTTATAGTGAGTTTGTGAAGTTGGAGTGAATTAGATCAACTATGAGAATTATGCTATTATTCCATGATTGACAACAATGAGAATTGATAGAATTCCAATTTATTGGGTTTTGGATGAAGGTGCTGAAGAGCTACATGCGAGAATTTCTAAATTACCAGAGTTGAGATGAAGAACCCAAGATAACACAACATAATTGAGAGAAGAAGAGAAACAAAGAATATTTTCTGTTTACTAACTCAATGAAACAGACAAGAGGGGTTGCTCTGATGGTAAGCAACTTCACTTCCAACCGAGAGGTTGTGAGTTCGAGTCTTCCCAAGAGCAAGGTGGAAAGTTCTTGGAGGGAAGAATGCCGGAGGTCTATTTGGATACAGCCTCTCTACCCCAGGGTAGGGGTAAGGTCTGCGTACACCTATCTTCCCCAGACCCCACTAAGTGGGGTTATACTGGGTTGTTGTTGTTGTTGTTGTTGTAAGCTCCTGAGTCAGGAAACAAATTATTTTTTGCACTTTCTTAAGTCTTCAGATAATTATTATTGCGTTCATCTTCAAAGGTGTTATAGCTGGATTAGCTGCTTCAACTCCAAGTTCTGAGATGCGTTCTAATGCATATTTTCTTTGATGCATTAGAATTTCTTTGTCAGACTTGGAAAATTCTATCCCCCGAAAATACTTTAGTTCTCCTAAGTCCTTCATCTTGAAGGTTTGTTCCAAAGCGGTCTTTGTTTCTTCTATCGATTGTAAGCTAGTACTATTTACTAGAATATCATCTACATACATAAGCACAATAATAGTACCTTCTGTTAGTTTCTTGACAAATAAAGAGTGATCATATTGACATCCAAATGTACATAATGCTTCAGTAAGCTTCTTATTCCACTTTCTTGGATCTTGTCTAAACCTATATAAGAATTTGATGAGCCTACAGACTGTATGTGACTCCCTTTGGCTCTTAAATCTCGGTGGAAACTCCATATAAATCTCATCAAATAGATCACCTTGCAAAAATACATTATACACATACATTTGATGGATGTGTCATATCGTAACAGCAGCAACAGATAACATTGTCTTGATAATTACCATCTTGACTACAAGGGGAAAAGTCTCATTATAGCCATCCCTTCTTTTTTAGAGTATCCCGTAGCCACTAGCCTGGCTGTTAGAAGACTGTTTCAAACACTAACTACATGATCTACCATGATTCTGCAGTAGTGGATTATGTTAGCTATTTTTATATTTCTAGTTAGTCAATCATGGAGTCCTAGAGTTTAGGAAGTAGTTAAACATAGTGGCTGATATTCAGCATGCTTTCTGTTTTTCAGTTTATAAATTTGTGAGTCCAAGTTTCAGATTAATTAAGCTTCTATTTTCCTCAACAAGTTCTCTCTGCTCACTTTTCTCTAGCATCTTTTCATCTTTAAACCAACAAATTGGCATCAGAGCTTTCTTCTTAAGGGACCTGTGTGAGAGTGAAACCAGTCATGGAGGGTGAACAAAGTACCTGTGCATACCCTTTTACCACGAGTCTCGCCTTGTACTTGTTGATAGAACCATCAACATTTAGCTTTGTTCGAAACACCCATTTGACGCCAATTATTTTCCGATCTTTCGGTTTGTCAACGAGCTCCCACGTCTTATTTTTTATAATCATTGACATTTCTTCTTTCATGGCATTCCTCCAATTCTGGTTCTTTGCAGCTTCTTCGAATCCAGCAGGTTCACAGACAGCAACATTGATGAGCACTTGTCTAGCTTGGGATTTGAAAAAAGTTTGTCAGAGGCTACTCTCTATGTGAAACGCAAGGAAAATGATGTGCTCATAGTATCTCTTTATGTGGATGATCTCCTAATCACTGGTGGAAATGCTGAGCTAGTTGACGAGTTCAAGGAAGAAATGAAGCAAGTTTTTGAGATGACAGACCTTGGATTGATGTCATACTTCTTAGGGATGGAGATTAAGCAGCTGGAAAATTATGTTTTCATATGCCAAAAGAAGTATGCAAAGGAAATCATCAAGAAGTTCAGCATGGAAGATTGCAAGGCCATTGACACGCCTATCAATCAAAAGGAGAACTTAAGCAAGAATGATGAAGCTGATCAAGTTGAAGAAGGGTACTTCCGAAGCCTAGTTGGTTGTTTGATGTATCTCACAGCTACAAGGCCTGATATCCAATTTGCTGTAAGTCTCTTATCTCGTTTCATGCATTGCGCTACTGAAACACATATGAAGGCAGCAAAAAGAGTAGTTCGTTACATCAAAGGGACTATCGAATTTGGTGTGAAGTTTGAGAAAAGTGAGGAGCTGAAGCTGCTTGGTTTTTCTGATAGTGATTGGGGTGGTTCTGTTGATGACATGAAGAGCACCTTCGGTTATTGTTTCAGTATTGGATCAGGTGTTTTCTCGTGGTGTTCCAAAAAGCAAGATACAGTTGCACAATCCACTGCCGAAGCTGAGTTTATTGCAGCTACAGCAGCAGCCAATCAAGCGATTTGGTTAAGGAAGATTTTAAGTGATTTGCAACTGAAGCAATGGACCAACACTGAGATCCTAGTTGACAATCAAGCAGCAATTGCAATATCAAACAATCCAGTCTTTCATGGAAAGACTAAGCATTTCAAGATCAAACTTTACTTCCTTAGAGAAGTGCAAAAGGATGGTGAAATTGTTCTGATCTATTGCAAGTCTACAGATCAGTTAGCTGATATATTTACTAAGCCACTGCCGGCTAGTAAGTTTGAGGAGCTAAGGATGAAGCTTGGAGTTTGCAGTGTTTGAAGCAAGGAGGAGTGTTAGAAGACTGTTTCAAACACTAACTACATGATCTACCATGATTCTGCAGTAGTGGATTATGTTAGCTATTTTTATATTTCTAGTTAGTCAATCATGGAGTCCTAGAGTTTAGGAAGTAGTTAAACATAGTGGCTGATATTCAGCATGCTTTCTGTTTTTCAGTTTATAAATTTGTGAGTCCAAGTTTCAGATTAATTAAGCTTCTATTTTCCTCAACAAGTTCTCTCTGCTCACTTTTCTCTAGCATCTTTTCATCTTTAAACCAACACTGGCCTTGAACCTTTCCTGAAGCCTTATATTTAACATTATATAGCCACTTATATCCAATCAGAATCTTTTATTTAGGAAGTGATACTACCTCCCATATACTGTTACTCTCATGTGCCTCAATCTCTAATTGCACGGCGTCCACCCACCTAGGGTTTTGGCGTGCTTTATCAAAGGAAGAAGGCTCAAAATCGAGGAGAAAGCTATAAGATATGCTTGATATTTGGGAGAAATACCATTATAGATTTCATAGTTGTCTATGCTATAAGGAATGCTCTGATGAACATTCAGGGAAACAAAGTCATTTAGATAGGTGGATTCCGATCTCTTATGGATTTCTAATGCCAGCAGGTTGTGGAGACCGATGCCTTGCAACTGTATTTGTGCAGGTGCTTGGTCATGAACAGGACTATGATTTGATGGACCTGCTTTTTCACCAAGATCATCTACCATAGGAAGTTCAATATGAACCATTTCTACTTCATCATCTGTATAGGGCTCTAGTTCTTCATGATTGACCTTTGTGTTGTGCCCAGAGTTGATTCCATTTTGACATGTGAATGATGGATCTAGGTTGAGGTATCAGGTTGCAAGAAAATAGTGGAATGAGAGTTGCATTGTATGGAGCATCTGAATAAAAAATATTTTCTTTAATGATAGTATTCATGTTAACAGAGAAGTATTTGTTAGGCAATTCAAGAGTACATAGCCTTTCTGAAATGATGAATATCCCATAAGCAGTGCAAGGATTGCCCCATGAATAAACTTGTCATGTACTTGTACACCTTTGGCATATCATAGATATCCTATTACTCTCAGATGTTCTAATGAAGGTTTCTTATCAAAAGATGATGCACTCTTCAAGACTGAAGAGGGCATTCTGTTTATGACTTAAGTTGCAACTAGAATATAGTGACCCTCGTACTTTAGAGGAATGTGTTCCTGAAACCTCACAGATGTATCTATGCTTTCTCTCAGCTACTCCATTTTGTTGAGGAGTATAGACACGTGTTCACTGATACATCACTCCAAAAGCTTGAAACAGTTCTGTAAAGATTGAGTTTACGAATTCTGCTTCATTATCAGTTGTGATAATTCTAATTCCTTTGTCAAAATTATCTAGTATTTTGGAAAAGCTTTTGAAGTACTCCTGTTAACACATGCCCCAACCTCCTATGCCACAGATCAATATCTACTCCTTTTGTGTTGCATTCTGCAGGCACTTTTCTTCAGTTTCTTTGACAGCCAAGCTCATTGCTTCAGGTATCTTAGCTACATGCGGTGTTAAAATATTAAGACCTCATGTTTCTTTATCAATTTCTTTCACTATCCCACTATAAATATCTTGAAAATGTAAAAATCAGAGGAAAAAAGCAACAGAACACTATATAGCCTTAGTTATGTTTGACACTGATAGCAGATTATATCTCAATTGAGCAATGTACAGCAGATTTTCAATTTTGCTCTATAATGGGAGTATACTAGTGCCAATGTGTGTGACATAAGCTACTTTCCCATTAGGTAGGTAAACTTTGTTAGAGTTGCTAGGTTTGACTTCTTTTTCCTTAGACACCATATGATTGGTGGCTACTGTATTAATGATCCAATCATGATCTTTATTATCCACTAAACATACATTATTGATACCTGCCATGTTTGCTTAAGGAATGGTCCCAGTAGCTTTGTTTAGCATCTGCAATATTTGATCATATTGTTCCTTAGTAAACGAATTAGTATGATTTTGAGGTATTTGTCTCCTATGTCCACTATTACGAGATCCTGGAGTGCATCATCAATTGTGGTTGAGCCTCCATCCGTGAGCTTTGTCGTTGTTGAGGTGTGCATTAGTAGTATTTGACTCCTTTCTTGATAGTATGACTCATTCAAGCCCGTTAGGAATTGATACAACTTTTGCCTTCTTATATGTACTACACAGTCTCTAGCTTTAACATAATCACCACCAGGTGCAAGTACTAGAGTCCGTATTCATCCCATAAATCTTTTAATTTTGTATAATACACAAAGACTGAAAAAGTACCTTGATATAGAGTTGCAATATCCTTACACGGTTTGTAAGACCTATATCCATCCACCTCACTGAATCTCTCTCGAAGATCTTCCCATACAGCATGTGCATTCGATCAAAATACAACTTTGTTGACACCCAATTTTTCAGTATATATTTTCAATAAGCAAAATTCTTTCAACTTGCATATATATGAATATATAAGCATGCCCAAGCATTTTATTATTTTTCCATAATTTTTAGGATTTTTAAACTGATTTATTTTGCTCTTTCATCTATAAAATCCCAATAGTTATGTCAAGAATTATTATTTTTTGATGATTCATTTATTGGATTCATATATTTATGACAAAATATGGCTAAGGTAATTTTTACAATTTTATTTAGTATTTTTTAAAGCTAATTGCACATAATTGCAATATTAGCCATTTTTTAGGTTTAAATTTGTCTCATGTTTATAAAATGGGATCCTATATTTTTAAATTTTCAATTAAATATTATAAAATATGTTAGTACTTTCGATTTATTTTCATAAATCCATTTACTATTTTTTATAAATTAAAAAGAGAAAAGTGGCTATTTAACTTATAGCCAAAATTGGCTTTCAAATTTAGCCCAAATTGAATCCAAATTCCCCAGTCCAAAACCAATTTAAACCCAAACCTTACCCAATCAAATCCTACCTAAAACCGAATCCCCACATACCCCTTTTAATGTAGGCCGTTGATCTGAAAAGATCAACGACCACCGTTTTACCTACCTAAAATAAACCAAAACGACCCCTAAAGCCTTTGAATCCCTTCTCCTCTCAAATTCTCACTGAAACCTAAGGCTAACCCTAGTCATTGCCACTAAAATCCACCCTAATACACCTCAATTCCTACCTAATCCATGGCCTCTCAAAGCCATTTGAGGTGTATATCGGCCTCTTATGGCTCCTGGGTGTTTGTTTTCGTGATTTCATGGACAAATATCAAAAAGATCTAACATAGGTCATGCTCAACTTCTATATGTCTTCTCCGGCCATCCATGACCGATCGAGTCGGATCCATGATTTTCCGGCTAGATCGGTAACTTTTCTAAGTCTTTTTCACTTTTCTGGGTTCTATGAAACCCTAACTCTAATAGTTGTTCGATTTTTTTATCTATCTTAGATCTGTGCTTATTACAAACTTCTTAAGTGTTTTTCGAAGGTTCTTCGATTTTCTTTCAAAATGACTCTTCCTTATTCAACGATTACAGTTTCTCTTAACTTCTTTTAAAGATCTCTTCTCCAATTTTCAATGTTACTTTATGATTTTACTATGTTTAAATGATTTAATTATGTTTTTTTCTCCTACCTGGCTCATCGTATAAAAACCCTAGGATGTTTTTGTTTGTCTTGTACGTATACTGGTTTCGATTGAATTTTGTGTGTAGATCATTCTCTTTGTTTGTCTTGACTGATTCTCAGTTCTTACCGTTTTGTTAAATCCCTAATTTCCTAAAAATTTTATCACTTGTTACAGGGAGTTTTTAAAGATTTCCTTTACATGTTCCCGTGTGTTGATCAGATTTCTTTTAGCTGTTGCTATATGTTCAACTGGTTTCTTTATTTTGGTTCTATGTGTGAGTCATGACTGCTTGACCTTGTTGATTACTATGCTTTGAGCATTCCTTAGCATATCCATGTCACCTTTGTACGTTTATGTTCATCTAGTTTGCTCCTTTTGTTTCACCTTGCGTGTCTGATATGTCTGTTCGTTCTTTTCTATCTATATGTTGAGGTGTAGAATCATGACCCCTTCTTGATTGATCTTGATTTCCTTAAATTATGATTTGATTGCAAGATTTCTTATAAATCTTAATTTTACTCATTTGTTTAAATTGGTTGATTCCGTTCCTTTAATTACTGTGGAATTTTACCTTGCTGAATCTTTTCCCAAAACTAAGCATATTTTGTACTTAGACTTGAATATTTACTCCATGCTTTTACTGTCCCCTTATATGAAAATAATTAATCTATCCTAAGCTGATTTCTTTCCTTATTAAAACATGTTAATATCCGTTAAGCAGTGATTCCTTAATTAAAGGGAGTCACTTGTGTTAATTGATTCTGATTGTGATTATTTTCATGTTTGTGTTAAGACTGTACTTATTACTTTATTCTACACTCGTTTTCAAAATAATAAATACCATATGCTCTTTTCTTTTAAACACACGAACAACTTGATGCAGAACACATACTTACACTCAAAACTCTCTCTTTCGTTACTGCTAGTTGTATTATTGCTTTGTCTAGCCGACTGAAAGCCAAAGCTAGATTGTGGAATCTTGCTTGGTTTACCTTTCTGCACTTTGCTTCTCTTCTGGTATGTCCTAGTTAATTTTGTAAGTCTCAACAACAACATGCTTTCTTTAATTTCTTCAGTTTCTCCTTTCTTGTTTACTTCTGCTCATAATTTTGCAATCAAGTTATGTTACTAGCACGCTGTAATAGGTTCCCTTCCCCTTTAAATTAATGCTCACATATATGTGTACTCTATCAGTCATTTGTCATGTACTTGCTACCATTTGAATTCCCAAACTCCATATCTCATATATATGTTTGCGTTCCTTTAAATGGTTTGTGTTTACGCCAACATCAGCCATTGTTGTGAATGACCAAACCAGACCCCTACTTGGGTTATACAATGTATCCCACAATCCCTTGCCTCTTTGGATGATTTCTGATTCTGTGTAGTTTGATTTTCACTACTAAAATTGTTTTCAAATTACCCTTCACTATTTACTATTTCAAACCCTATTTTAATAAATCTTGTTCTACACTTCCACTATACTCTTACAACATAGGTTCTGCTCCTCTTGTGTGAGCTTTCCCTTGGGACCTTTGAACTCCCTATAATCTAGGACACATAAAGGCTGGCCCTTCCACACTGCACTCATTCTATTGGTTATGTAAACCTGGGTATGAGCACTGCCGGGATCCCCTGAGATCCTTAGGGAACTTGAACACACTAAGGTATGAGAAAGGCTTTGAAACATTGGCATTTAAGTGATTAGATATATAACTTAGATAAGAAGTCAAGATCAGGCTTCCTTTGGTTATAGTTTCCTACTTCTGAAGTTCTTTTGTAATTCAATCGTTGGGACTGTAATAATTTATAAATAATATCGGGAGATTAGTGAAAAGGGTGGATAGCTTTACATTGTGGGTAGATTGGGTAGATAACATACCTTTAAGGTCTATTTGCTTCAAGTGAAACCATGCCAATAGGATCATTGCTTGTTTAAATAATGTTGCGTGCTTCACTTTCATAACTAGAAACCATGCCTAGAGGATAAATTCTTATTTAAAATAAAATATGCATCCTTCACTTTCATAACTAGAAACCATGCCAATAGGATCAACACTTGTTTAAAATAAATTATGCATGCTTCACTTTCACAACTAAAAATCATGTCTATAGGACATAAACGACTTTAATAATAGATAACATATCTACACGGTCAAAAATCAGCTTTAAAATTAGATATCATGCCTATATGATATAAAATAATTGAAACTCAATTTTCATTACAGCATATATCCAAACTGGTTTCCCTTAAAAATTAATCATATAAGTCTAGAGTCAGCTTTCACACACTTAGATATCATGCCTATAGGATCTAAATAGCTATATAGAAATCATGCCTATGAAATTTAAAATAATTTAGTTGGAAAAGTCATCCAGTTCATGTTGTTATTTTGAATTAGATTAAGTAAGTAATCTGATGTTTCTTTAATAAGTTTTTCAAACATTGCCTCTACCTAATTCTGTTAGAAAGCATTTTTATGGGATCCAAAGTCGCATGTTTAAGATTAATCATTGCTTTACTACATCACTATAGATATCATGCTCATAGGACATCAGTGCTATGCCTAGGAAAGTCTTAGATAACTACTTGAATAAATTGGAACTACCTTCGTTAATTATCAATTGCTACAACCAACAGGTAGGCCTTATTCAGACTTCTTATCTGAACTATATAATGAATCCGGTTTTGACTCAGATCCCCTGCTTTAGGATTTTTAAAAATTCAGACTTTAATTGCATCATTTGCGGAGGTTTATATGAGCCTTCTAATTGCTTACATGTTTCCCCTTTAAATGCATTCCTACGTGTTTTTGTATGTCGCCTTAGCCTTTTTGCCTTTAAACCTGAGAGTCATCCTAAAATCCTCCCTCTTATAAGAATAGTAGTCCTAAAATTTCTCCGGGACTGGTAGAAATGGGATGGGTAATAGCACGCAATAGAGGTCGAGACCAATCCGTACTTTAAGACCTTTACGTGGTGGGAAGGGGTAGATATGGACATGATGACCGGTGCACTAATACCACGTGTAGACCCTCTTTTGAGGAGTAATTACTGGGTATTGCATTAATGTAATCCACATTACAAACAAACCTTGGACCCCTGTACATTCATTAGCAAGCTTAGATTATAACTCTTTTTAAAACCTTGCTTTATTTAATCGTTTTCAAACACTTGTGTATTTGAAATCCCCTATTACTTGATCTTTATTTGTTTACTTGCTAATTGTACAAATCACAAAACCAGCTGGCCGGGAACCACACTAGTGGATCCTAAGGGGTGCCTAACACCTTCCCCTCGAGATAATTTCAAGCCCTTAACATAGTTATAGTTGAACCCCATAGGTTCCCTAACGCACCTTAAATCGTTAGATGGCGCGACTCTTCAAAATTGCAAAACCCCTTTCCCAAAAGGAAAGAGTTATCCCAACCAAATGTCATAAACCCGATTTCGCGAAAAAAAAGGTACGACCAGCTCCTCCAATAAGTTGAGGAGCTACAACATTCATCATCAGGAGAGTACAATAGCATTACATCTCTCCCACTGTTCCGACAAATTATCATAAAAATTCTTCTTTTTCCACGTTCCTTCTACAATTCCTCACTTGTTTCTTCCTCGCAGAGCAATTCTCATTAATCGATCCCAAAGAATATAGTTTTCAGTGCCTGTTAATTGAAATGAGATGAGTTGTGCTCCACTCGTATTTGCTGGTCCTAGGTACAACGAATAATTGTGAGGTAAATCGACCGTAAATCTATCGTCAGTTTGAGTTTCATTCACATCGTCAGTGGTTCTACCAGTTCCGATGACAGAATTGTCAGCAGAAATAGTATCTCCCATGGCTTCTTAGTTGTGGTTCAATAATAATTACTTTGTTAGAATGACGACAATTTCTATTGCGATTTTTCAATCACAAATCTACCATCTCAGCACACGCAGCTTCAACTTGAATCGATTGAGACTAGAATCGCTAGCCTTAGGGCTCTAATACCATGCTGAATTATCATATTTGAGATGAAGAACCCTAGCGAAGATAATGTAATTGAGAGAAGAAGTGAAATGGAGAAGAGAGAAAATATCTGTCTTCACTTACTCAATGAAACAATACCCTATACATTATTATTTATACAACATATCTAAGCTTAACAAAATGAGTTGTAATTAACTGATCTACAAACCGACCTAACAAAATAAGGGAACTTCCATTGGGTTGTATTTGGAGGTTGATGCTTGATTTGGTGTTTGCTGGTCTTTGAAGGCTCTAATACCATCAAAATGTTAGTTGAGTCTAGAATAAGTAGTATTACTTGTATTTACGAGTCTAACTTTAGTTACATATAGGGGCGTTAATGGATATTTAAAAATCGACTAAATTGATCGAATTGTATCGTATCGTACTTTATTGAAGTGATTTTTAGGTTTTTTTTAATAAAGTTGTAAATTTTTATATAAATTTCTAACCAAACTGATAATTAGGGAAGGTATTTTATTTTATAAAAATAAATTGAGTATCGACTCATACCGAATAAATTTACAATACGAAAAATACATTTATATATTAAGTTTACAAATAATAAAACGCTAAAATTTTTTCTTGGGTTTTGGATAGCAGTTACGAGCAAACAAGTAATTAAAATCAAAATGCTAATTCTCAAACCAATTACGCTGCTCCTGTTAAAACTAAATTATTTCAAGCATATTCACTAACAAGACACAAGGTATTGTAGAGATTATGAGTAGCAAACTACGATGTATTGAATATGTTTCCTTTCCTATGATTTAGATTTATCTTTTTGAATATTTAATCTTCTATATAACTTTATTTTTGAGTTTCAGCTTGGTTAACATCTTTGGTATTTGCTATCCATATTCTAGTCATCTTTTAAACTGCAAAAATGTCTAGAGATTTTTGTTATGTCCTATAAAAGTACGTATGTTATTGCATTATACTTTACTAGTGACTTTGACGTTTAAAAAATTACCGATTGTTAACCGAGCCGTACCGATAATATAAAGAAATCGGCATGATTGAGACGATTTGAAAAATTAATTTTGATTATATATAATAAAATAACGAAAAAGTTAATATAGTACAAATTTATAAATAATCGGTAGAATCGAACCATCAACACCCCTAATTACATTTATAGTACAAGAGTTAGAGTTTGTCTAAAATAAATTTTATTTTATCTTTATCTACCACTACATATATTAGTGATTAGTGAGGTTCTTTCCATACGAGTTAAAGGCATCAGATGCCAATCATGAACTTCTCCAATGATGGGCGGGACGATTACATATATTATCATTTTATGCTAAATAATGCTCCTGTTACGGTATAATATTCAAATAATTTTTAAATAATTAAAGAGTGCAATTCTATATGGTTAAATAACTTGCCAACTTTGAGAATCACTCACAAACTGGAGCAAAGCTCAAAATGATCTTAGATAAACCGATGAACTTATTGGTTCAAATAATGCTGAATCAATCGATTAGATCAATTAGTTCGGACCAATTTTTGAATATTAGTCCATGTTTATCATAAGTAGGGAGGCATTCACAAAATTTACTTTAACATCAACTGATGTAAATTAACACACTTAACATACACTAGTAAGGAGAGTATCGATGAAGTAAGTTGATGCTTCTTTGGCTAAATATGATATACAAGTGAGACTTAGATTATGAGTAAATTGTGTGAGAAATCTTTTCTTTTTTTGTTTCAGTTCCAAAATAACTTGAACAAGTACGATTACCATAAATGTTTTAATTTTCGTCATTGATTACTAATTTAGCCGCTAGAATAGAAAGAGATAAGAATCAATGATGATCTTTCCTCTCTACTTACTCGTAACTACGATTATACTGGAAAACCATAAATATTTTAGTTTTCGTCATTGAATACTAATTTAGCCGCTAGAATGGAAAGAGATAAGAATCAATGATGATCTTTCCTCTCTACTTAGTCCTAACTGGAAAATGGACATTAATTGTATATGATCAAAATGTAGGAGCCCGATTTTGATGTTTTGGATTGGGTTATGAATTCGAGTTCGGGCGACTCGAAGTAGGGGTTGGATTTGGCTGAAAGACACATTCCTTGAGGAAGCAGATCGAAGGCTTATCATAACCTGCATCGAGGGCAGTACATCCTCGAGGGTGATCAAGAAATAGCATAAATTTCTCTATGACACGTAGATCAAGGCATAAATTAAAGGATAAGATTTGAACGAAATAGTACAGGTTCGTACTAGGTTGTAATACACCTGTACCAATAGAATTCTTTACCTCAATTAGGATGTACTATATTGGAATTTTCTCCTCCACTAAAGAGACCCCAATCATTTGTATCACATATTATTTACTGCAATAAAATATTCTACTCTGCTTTTCGTGTTTAACTTACTCAACAAGTGTTCTTCCGCTTTATCGCTTTTACTTAAGTATTCATACTTCATTGTTCTTAGCTAACCTCGAGGCCCCAAAGAAAGTTGAGCTCGAGGTCCTCATTATTATTGCAACACTTGTTTGGTTCATCAATATTTTTTATTTAAACTTAATATTACTTGTATATCTACTAGTATTAGAACAAATCACATATCTTTAAAATCACAAATTACATTTAATTGGTACTCTCATTTTTTGAGATAAAGAGTTTGGTGCCCACTATGAGGCTAAAGATAATAGTGATTGTTTTAGTGCTAGTTTTCTGATAACACACATTATTCTTTATACTTTTTCTTGTTAAAGATTCTTTGATTTCAGGCATAAACATGTCTACCATACAAAATCCGCCTATTCACGAGGACAAATGTCTTGAAGAAAAAACCAGTATAGGGATCGGTGTACCACCCATAAACCCTGAGGGAGTGCCAAATATGGAGCCAGTTGATATCTGTTTGCACAACGCTCTAAACACGAACGCAGGCACAGACCCTGCAAGAAACGCACATAGGGAAGCCCAAGTAGGAGGCCAGAAAACACGAGGGATGAAAAAAGGAGGAGTCAGCCTCCAAGTGATGTTCCAGATGCTTCAAGCTCAGCAAGTGGCTCATGGACTGACTCCACAATCATGAAAATGCTCGAGAAACTGACTAAAAGAATTGAGTCAGGAGAAAAGAAGATAAAAGACAAAGATAAAAAGGTGGAAACTTATAACTCACGGGTAGACCAAATTCCGGGAGCACCTCCAATTTTGAAAGATCTAGATGCCAAGAAATTCATAAAAAAACCTTTCCCCCCAAGTGCGTCTCTGATTCCCATTTCCAAGAATTTTTTCATGCGCAATATACCAAAATACAATGGAACAACTGACTCTAATGAACATATTAGTTCATATAGTTGTGGAATCAAAGGAAATTACTTGAATGACGATGAAATCGAGTCAGTATTATTGAAAAAGTTTGGGAAAACACTATCAAAAGGAGCTATAATATGATATCACAAATTATCACCTAACTCAATAGTTCTATGCTGGTGAACGCCTTCATGATAGCACATTACGAGGCTATAAAGATGCCCACAAGAAAATCTGACGTCTTCAAAATAAAATAAAGGGATGAAGAGATACTAAGGGAGTTCATATCTTGTTTCAGATGGAAAGGATGGAATTACCACTGGTCTCTGATGACTGGGTAGTTCAGGCCTTTATGCAAGGTTTGAACAAAAGAGGTTCGATTGCATCTCGACAACTGAAGCACAACTTGATTGAATATCCTGTTGTGACATGGTCAGATGTGCACAATCGTTATCAATCAAAAATTAGGGTCGAGAAAGACCAGTCGGGATCCCCTTGAGGCTCAGTTCATCCTACCAGATTTGCAGCCAAGCCTCCGAGGATCAAGATTCAACAAGGAAAGGTATCAACCATACGTCGAAGATAGAAGGAACATTTCAAGGCATAATACACCTCGAAATGATCGAAGAGTAGATCGGAGCCAAAATGTCCAAGGGCTTATGAGCAAAACTGGGTTCGACAAGCACTTGGGGCCGATAGAGGCACCCAAATTTTAAGAACACGACTTTTGTGTTAATGCCTCGGGTATCATCTCAGCCATTGAAAAGGTTAAAGATTCTAGATGGCCCAAGCCCATACAAACCAACCCTTCTTAGAGGAATCCCAACTTAATATGTAAGTATCATGGTATTCACAGGCATAGGACCAAGGATTGCAGGCAGCTTAGGAAGAAGGTAGCCCGGCTGTTCAACGAAGGGCATCTTCATGAATTTCTCAAACAGGAAGAATAAACCTGAAGAACCTTAACAGGTCATTCACATGATCATTACAGGATTCGACATCCCATAGGGATCCATATTCAAATGTACCAAAATATCCATCACAAAAAAGAAATGGACTCGGAGCTATGTGCCTGAGAATGCCCTATCGTTCTGTGATGAGGAAACAGAGGACGTATCCCAGCTCACAATGACGGTCTCGTAATCTCTATCCTTTTAAATAAAGTTCATATTAAACATGTTTTAGTGAATCCATGTAGCTTTGAAAATATAATCAGATCGAGGGGCATAAAACAACTCGGGCTGTAAAATCGGATTGTACCTGTGTCCCGGTTGCTGAATGGTTTCAACATGGCAAGTAAAACAACAAAGGGAGAAGTTATTTTGCTAGTAAATGTACCCGGGACGTTACAAGACACCAAGTTCCATGTCATCAAAGGAGACATGAGGTATAACGCACTCATCGGAAGGCCATGGATACACAACATGAGGGCAGCGTCATCGACCCTCCATTAGATGATGAAGTTCCCGACTAAGGAAGGAGTGAGAATAGTCCACGGAGAATAGCATGCTACAAAACAGATATATGCAATCGATGAAGCAGTGTCGATGCCATAACCCTTGACCTCGGATAAGTCGAGCCTTAAAGATGAAACATGTGGCTACGTAGCAATCACAGCTCCAAGTCTTGACGGAAACAGGATAAATAGATAAAGAAGGTGAAGAAGGGAAATCCTTATCTCCTCGAACCTTCGTTAAGCCCGATGCTACCAAGTCAACCGTTACAAAGAAAGGTACACATGGGAACAGGATTAACCCCCGAACTTAAGAAAAAACTCATTTAGTTTATTATTGATGATATAGTATTACATCGCTTGTCCCCATTCAGATATGGAAGGGATTCAACCTTAAATCACCACACATAGACTGAGCAATAATCCCAGGTTCAAACTAGTAAAACTTCATATCGATATCCAGTCAACAGGATGTACAACGAACAGATAGGTAAAGTAACAAAAGACCATGTTGGTAATATGACTAGGTATCTCTGCACAGAGGAACATTAAATTCATTTGCAGAAAACAGTCAATGTTTTTGGGTGATGCGAAATAAAGCTCAACCTAGAGAAATGTGTCTTTGGAGTTGGCTTTCTCGAACTCATGGTATTGAATCCAGGCATTAAGAACTTTCCCTGACCAAGTCAAGGCTCTCGAATATACCATGATCATGGATAGCAAGGCCTCAGAGTCGATGGTAAATGATCTTACAAGCTTTTAACGATAGGAGCTTATAAAGGCTCGCGACCTCAAAGATACCCCTTCTTACACGAAGGACGTAGGCTTTAAAGCATGCATTGAACTCTTTTTTCCATGGCTCGGATTTTGTAACAAATGGGTTTTACTGGCAATGTTTTTAATAAGGAAACACATATATGCTACTTAATGAACATTCAACAAAGTATTCAAGGCTTCTTTTCGATCACCCTCGAATACTGGGGGGCATCACCCTCGGAGGTTATGTCCTTGAAGAAAGCAATTCATGCCAAGGAGGGCCTCAATACGGAACATTGTAATGGGCCAAACAATCAAACGAACCATGTACCCATAGAATAGTCGAGCCCCTAGTGGCAAAACATGTACGCATGTATCAATTATTTGAAGAAGCATGTTTTATACCAAAACACTTTGTGCCTCATAGAAGTCCACTCTTTTCACATTTAACGGCTTAAGGGCCAAAAAACCGAATGCACCTAAACAATCAGTGACTGTTATTGACTATCAACATACCGAGTTATTGGACATTCAAGCTCACAAGACCTTAAAGAGGAGCATTCGAGCTCATAAGACCTCGAAGAGGCATCCCCTCGAAATAAAGGCCAAGGCTATCACATTCGGGGACTAAAGGCTATAGCCATATAAAAGACTACAGTAGTAAGAAAACACTATGGCTGAAATAGTACCGCTCAGAGACGTCCAACTTTCGCAATAAATTAAAGGCCTTCAACTATTAAAAACTCGGTTAAATCAGGCTACCCTCGGCAAAAGTAAAATATAAAGGGTTTCGATAAATTGATCCCCCAAAAAACCTAAGGTCTCTGGTATATTAGCCGTCGAATGATCTAAAGGCTTCGATAACACAAACCTTCGAAAAATCCTTTAGAGGTATTCGATTATGCTTACACAAACGAAATAACTAATAAGGTTCTGATAGGCCAAGTGCTCAAAAAAAAACCAACGGTACAAAAATACATGCTAAGTCATAACTAAAATTTCACTAAGTTTTTTAGCCAAAATGAGGAAAACATTACATAGCCATTCTAGGGGCCGAAACGACCCAATATAAAGAGCCTAAGGGCCAACCTTAAAAAAACCTAAGGGTTAGTATTTAAGATCCCAAGGGCCAACATTGAAAGGCTTTAGAGCTAAAAACTTATAGTTCGAGACTCCACTCTCACTTCGATTTACCGATTTAAACTTATCTAGAGAATTATAATATCTATCGGTAAAGATATAAGGGTTTGGTACCACCCCAAACCCTAAACCAATCCTCGGATTAATCATTCAAATGAAGTATTCCATGAATAAATGCAATGTTAAATCTAGCACAAACCAAAGACAAGATAAAAGTTCCCCTCGTATTTCAAAAAGATGATCACAGGAAATATTTACACAAGGAAGGCTTACAAGGAAAAAAAATAAAAATGACCTAAAACTATTTCAGGGTCACATCCTTATCAGGTGCATCTTCAAGAGTCATATTTTCAAGAGCCTCACCCTCTGGAATTCATCCCCGTCTCCTTCATTCTAAGAGACACTGGCTGAATTATCCTCATTAGAGAGTAGAACTCCAGCCTCTTCTTCCGAAATATTCTCTGCTTCAATAATGGTCAAGAGGTCGAAGCTGCAAGCATGTATCTCCTCGAGGTTTATCCTACGGAATTGTCGCCTAACATTGTCATGGGCACTTGATAACTTAACCTCCACTGCAAAAGAGATATCCCTTGCTCGAGCATCAGTTGCTTTGGCATCAGCTCGATGCGAAGCCATAATTGTAGCAGCATCAGATTTAGCCTTGGCCAACTCAATAGCAAATCTGGCTTTAACCTCCTCGATCTCTAGGACCCGAGCTTTGGTCTCCTCCATCATACATCGAAGCTGGCGTCGAGCGAAGCTAACTACTCTCTAAAAGTTTCCTTCTCAGAGGCAAGATTTTTCATACCTTGACTCAACCCCAGGCTCTCATTTCTTTCATCTTAAGCTCCTCCCAAAGTATCTATTGAAATTCTGAAATTAAAAATGTCTGTTTCTAAAACAAACAGGTGTGTAACAGACCTTCGAGAGTTGTGTTCACTTCTCCACGTATGCAGCTTGACCTTGGCATGCCTGCATAAATTCAACTCGAAGATCATGGATCTATAATCTCTTTCTTAGCATAAAGGGGTTTGACAATGTCCCTCTCCTCCAAAGTCTTCCTAAACTCAGCCTCGCATCGGGCAAGATCATCTTGGGACTTGAAAAATGCCCTCTTATGGAGCACAACCGCCTTCACAAAAAAAGGGAAGATAGGTCTAGAACAGCTAAAATAAAGGCACATGCATTAAAAACAGAAAACTTACTTATTTATAAAGATTACGAGCCTCATCAAAAATAAAAAGTCATCGGGGTCAGGACCATCGTCAAGCCATGCGAGACATTCTCGAAAGATATCATGCCCTTCATGGCTTGCTTCCACTTCAAAAGACCTCGTATTGTGGGCATCCCAAATTTGTCTCTCGAAGAACTCGGGACGAGGAGGCGAATCATCCACATTGATCATACCAAGTGATCCACTAGGGGAATTTACTCTTATCTAAAGAAGCTCGGGGTCAAGTTGTTCTGCCTCGCCCTCCAAATGATCTCCTAGGTGAGGTGCTTTCTTTCTGGATGATGGTTCGGGGACTTTGTTCGAACTCCCCTCGAAAATTTATTCAGCTCTGGATAGAGCCACATCAACTGCCACCGGCTCAATGGGCGTCGGAGCATCGATTTTTTTTCATTTTTTATAGGTTACCAGCAGGTAGTCATCATCATCTTCTTCCTCCTACTCCCGAAGATGTTGGGCCGAATTTGTAGATAAGGTCATTGTATTGGCCTTAGGCCTTCGAGCCACGCTCTTCTTTAGATTCTGGGGGATTCTTAGATGTCTCTATTCTTCTTTTTCTTTCTTTGGATGGCTTCGGAATCTCCACTTCATCAGTCGGGGCCGACCGCAGCGCAATGGTGTCTCCAAGACCTACATGAAATTGAGGTCAGTATTCCATAGCAGAAGCACACTAATACAAACAAGCAAGCTTACCATGGTTTTTAGCCTCCTATCAACCTTGGCCAGATCTCGCCAGTAATACTTCGAGTAAGAGGAGACGGAGGCTAGCTTTTGGACCTATCCCTCGAGGTTTGGGACCTACCAGGAAACTAAGCAGCAGTTGTACAATCGTAAAAGGGGATAAACTGATGAAAAATATAAAGCTAGGGAAAAGAAAAGTATAAACATGTTGCGTACTTACGTTTCATATTCCACCCTCGGGGAACAGCATCCAATCGGCAGGAATTAGATTGGAGGTCCTGATGTGGACAATCCAGATCATCCACCCGCGTTCTTTATCCTCTTCGATACTATCAAACAGAGATTTTAAGGATCGGTATTGCAATTTTATCAAACCCCTAGGATAAAGTCAGGAATTGTATAGTCCGATCAGATGATCGAGGGTAGGACATCCACTAGATTTGGCTCGAAAGAACCTAATTAAGTAAATGATTTGCCAGAAGGAGGAATAGATCTGGCCGAGTGTCACTCAGTATTTTTGTCAAAAGTCAAGAATAACTGGATCTACAGGACCCTGAGCCGTAATTGCAGGGCCCAACATCAACGGGTAGGTGTACACGCTCAGGTACCCCACTTTGTACGTGGTAATGTGCTCCTCAGATGAAGGAATCACTATTCCTTTATCATCCCATTTACAATCTTTCTTTACTTGCTTAAGCTCGGACCTGGTCACCAGACAAAAATATCGAGACATGGGCTCGCATCGGCCTAGTGTTGAAATAGGTTTCTCGATTGTAAAATAGGATGTTATTTCACATGGTGGGGGGATACATTCCTCGATATGAGAGGCATTACTGGTTTACCTTGGCCAATCGAGAAGATGATGATGCTTTTTCCTTTTGGGAAACCGGATTGGAGGTTTTAGCCATCGTAATACGGAAGATCCAAGAAAATGAAGAGTGTTGATGGTGAAGAGAAGGGAAAGCTCAAGGAGATTGAAAATAGGATAATGAGACTTTGAAAACAATATAGGGATATAGATTGTAAGGTTGTGGAACCTGTTTATTTTTAAAGGTCACTTAAGCGTGATGAGGAAGCTAAAAGGCCGACTGTCAGCTTCCTCCAATTAATGATTTTAGGAATCACGCAAAGAGAAACTTTTTAGTCTCTTCAACTGCTGACATTACGATATATGCGTCAGGATCAAGGCATCAAGGATTAATTCATCAAAAATCATAAGGGCTGCCCGAGTTTGAGAAACTTCTCACTCGGGGACTATCTGTGAAGCCTAAGGGATAACTTTATTTCGAGTTCGAGCAACTACTCACTCGACTACTAAGCCCAAGGGTTGCCCAGTTTCGAGAAAATTCTCACTTGAGGACTATCTATGAAGCCTAAGGGATAACTTTATTTCGAGTTTGATCAAGTATTCAATCTACTACTAAGCCCAAGGGCTACCCGAGTTTGAGAAAATTCTCACTCAGGGACTATTTATGAATCCTAAAGAGCTAAGTGTATTTCAAATTTGAGACCTTTCTCTCACTTAACTTGGACTAAGGAGTCCTGATGTCCCCAGCTCGCAGCAAATCAATTTAAGCTTAGCTCAAGGATTAACAAAGAACATTAAAAGGTATTATATTGGTTTATTTAAAACCTAAGGGTTTATTATATTCCGGATCCAGTACTTGGACTAATCGTTAGAGTTATACACTTAGAGTTTTCACAAATGAAGGAAGAATGGAATTCAACATGAATTGAATATGAAATAGAGAAATTATTTATATTGTCAAAAAATATTTATAAAGCCCACGAGGAGCCCGTACACAGAAATAAAGAAGAAAAAACAAAAAAGCCAGGAACCTAATATACTTTTGGGGTATCCTCGAGAGAGACATCTTCGATAAACTCCTCTTCGGGGACTCCATCTTGATCTTTAGAGAAAATTTTGGCCTGGTGAGAAAGTTGATGATTATTGGTCTTATCAGTACAACTATTTTGAAGCCACTTCTTGAGATGTTGTACCGGTGTGGATGAAAAAGTTAGTCGAATATAATGCCACCTCATTCTATGGAAAGAAAAAGAAATGAAGTGCCACACCAGTTGAATTTAAGAGAGATGAACAGCAGCGTAAAGTTCGCATATCTTCTAAAACGGGAAGAATTTGGTTCTCTTCTCTCGTTGTTTTGACCCAGCAACAACAACAACTCAATATAATCCTACTTAGTGGGGCAAAGCTTTGAAAAAAGGAGCCATGACATAACTGGTAAAGTTGCTTCCATGTGACCTTGTGGTCACAGGTTTGAACCATAAAAATATGTGATTAGAGGAGGATATAGGAAGGGAAAGGGCTAAAAGTTGATGAAGAAGAAATGAGTGTAGCTTTTGTTCAGCCAAGTAACTTCTTATTTATAGAAAGTCGATGACAAAACCAACGGTGCATTCAATGCTTTTGGGAAAATGGATCGGCGGTATATTCAATGCTTTTGGAGAAATGGACCAACGGGATATTTTGATCACCTCAAACCCCTACGTCACAAGCATGACGTCATTGCGAGAGGCTCAGGAAAATCTAGGTTCAAATCATTTCATTCTAAAAAATACGGGGACAAGCTGTATACGGTCAAAATCAAGAAGCCCTATTTCAAAGTCTTGGACTGGGCTATGAGTTCGAGTTTGGGCAACTCGAAGTAGGGGTCAGACCTAGCTGAAAAACACATACCTCGAAAAAGAAGATCGAAGGCTTGGTATGACCTACATCGATTGCAGTACATTCTCGAGGGCAATCAAGAAAGAGAGAAAATTTCTCAAGGACATGTGGATCAAGGCATAAATTAAAGGATGAGATTTTGTATGAATGGTACATGTCCGAACTAAGTTGTTATACACTTGTACCAATAGAATTCTTCACCTTAATTAGGAATGTACTATATTGGGGTTTTCTTCTCCTATATACCCAATCATTTGTATCTCACATTATTCACTGCAATAGAATATTCTACTATGTTTTTCTTATTTAACGTGCTTAACAAGTGTTGTTCAGCTTTATCGCTTTTACTTTATTATTCATACTTCGTTGTTCTTAGCTGACCTCGAGGCCCCTAAGAAAGTCGAGTTCGAGGTCCTCATTTTTTTTGCAACACTGGTTTGATTCATCAGTTCTTTTTATTTAAACTTAATATTTCTTGTATATCTACTAGTATTAGAATAAATTACATATATTTGAAACCACAAATTATATTTAATTTTTACCCTCATTTTTCGAGGTAAACATCAACTCATCCTTAAGTGAAAGTTGAATCTACGACCTTATGATTTCAGCACCTCTATGTTGACTTGGTAACCATAAAATACTCGTAAAGCTCCACATAAAAAGTAAAAGAAGAAAGTACTCAAAAGGAATTGGATATCTTTAATAGTGTGAGAATTTTTGGAAAAATATTGTAATTTTAACAGAAAGCAAATAATATTAGACTATATTAAAAATATTTTTAGATCGTTTTAGCTCAATAACTAATAATAGAGCCAATAATTTGGCGGGAGGAATATAAAGATGGTAGAATATGGCGTAGGGGCCGGCTTAGTACCTTTGCTCATTTAGTGGTCGGTTTATGATTTATACTCACAACTTTAGAGACACATACACAATCTTTGAGCTTCAATGACTGTAGTTACTCTAATCATATGGGTGCCAGACAACTATAGATTAGATTATGAATTGTGATGGGTTATGTGAAAATTGTTGTGAACGTGAGAACAAAGTTCCAAGTGAAATTAAAAAAGTAAAGAAAGAGCAAACTACTTTGTTTGTCCTTTCAAAGAAAAAACGCTACCAATATTAGTGGGCTTAGACATAAGAATTGTGAAATTCGGAAAAGAAAAAAAAGCAAAAAAAAAATTATATGAAAATAGTATTTAAAAATTAGAGTTATATTTGGACCTGAATACAATTTGGAGGTATTTTCTAAATTTTTTTCGGTGATTTGAAGTAAAAAAAAATTTGAAAAATAATTTTTTGAAATTAAATTTTCGAAAAATTTTGAAATTCAACTTCAAATGAAGTTTTGAATTTTTCATGGTCAAACATCAATTCCGAAAAAAATAAAATTTTAAATATAAAGTGAAAAAAAATATGGACAAACGGGACTCATAAGATACTACTATATCAGTCAACACTCAAAAAATACAATCAACATTAGATATAGTTTTTGTGTACCCAACCCAAGTTTTGGGATGAGCCAAATTTGGGCACAACTTTCTGCAATTGCGTCTAACATATTACACTCTTTGTGTCGTTGAAACATAAAATCAAAAGAAAAAAAGATGAACTTCGTCAGAAGGCAAAAGGCCTAACTTATCAAAAGAAATTATGATAATCGAAAATGAAAAAGTAAAAGCTCTAATTAGCACTAGTCTTAAAAATATTTTGAAAGTCATTTTAACTCCTTTAAGCTTGAGTTTAAGAATTTAGATTTTAAAAGTAAAATTTATTTTCTTGTCGGAATTGATAAGGTGCATCTCAAAAAGTTTGAATATCAATTATGAGATGAATTGATGGAGGTTTGACGTAGTTTAAATTGAATTTTGAGCCAAACTCCAAGTAAATTATGAACTTGGAGATGAGATATGTATCCTCGTGTATTATTTATGTATTCTGTATGTATCAAAGGTGTATATCTCATATATTTATATATATATGTGAGATATACTTTAGAAATATGTGGCGCAAAAAATATTTTTTAAACTGTATTTCACCTATAAATTTTGACTCTAAACTAGTTCAAATTACTTCTAATCTTCCTCAAATTTTTTATATTGCTTTATCTATGTTTTTAACGAAATTGGCTACGCGTTTTGAATCTTGTATGTCATTAATAATGCATTTAGATTCCAAACTAGTCCAAATGAATTCCAATCTTCCTCAAGTTTTGTATATTGCTTTATCTATGTGTTTTCAATGAAATTGCGCACGTTTTTTTAATTTTGTATATCATTAATAATGCATTTCGACTCCGAACTAGTCCAAATCACCTTTAATCTCTCTCAGATTTTCTATATTTTCTTATTTTTTCGGGAAATTTCAACCATACTCATAAAAAAATCCTTTTTATCCTAAGTTCCTTTCAATGTTATATATCACTACTGATAACTTTTTATGGCTATTTAGTTTTTGGTAGCATAACTTAACAGCTAATTGTTGGTAATTCATCTCTTTGTGGCTATTCCTCTTTTTTGCTCAAAAGGAAATTGTTTACAAGAAATTAAATATTCTTGATGATGTGAGATCTTCTGAGAAAAATTGTACGAGAAACGAGGTTCATCCATTGCTTGACCAATCAAGGCTGAAATATGACAGATCAAACCTCGAGCTCGGGTAATATCGAACCAAGGTGCGACATTTGACCATTGAGCTCGTGACCCAGATACCGAGCAAGGTCGAGGCTGAACAAGATCAAGGCCGAACAGGATCGAGATCGAGCAAGATTGAGAAAAACTTACCGAACCAAGTAATGAAAAGCCGAAATATCCACAATCGGCCGAGAATCACGGCAAAAATTTCGGCATGTATCAAGAAGAGGCTGATTAATTAGCTAATCATTAGTTTTTTTTACCTTGTATGGAATTGTACCAAAAGTGTAACACCCCCATTACGCAGATGAAATTCTGATCATTTGAAGGAAACATAGTAATACGCAAAAAAAAAAAAGCAATTAAATTGAACATTTCTAGTTTCATCATCTTATTGTTCAGTTCTAACACTAATTGAGACTTTTCTTGCCTCGAGGGTGATCGAACTCAGAGGCTAAGACTGTTCAATTTTATGGCTTTTATTTATTTCATTATCATTAATTTCAATATTAATCTATCTTTTTAACTTTTATCAAGTTATATCACGTATCCTTAAAACTGCGAATATATTCAATTGTTATCAATTTTATGGGTAAACAGTTTGGTACCCACCGTAGTGCTAATGATAATAGTGACTACCTGGTACACACTTTCGTAACACACACTATTATATACTTGTACTTTAAAATATCTTTGATTCCAGGACTGCAATGTCAAACTCTCAGCCAGCACCTCTACATGTTGACAATGATTTTGGCTACCATAACAAAAATGATAAAATAGCACCAAGGAACGATGTGCCATTGGTTAGCCTCGATTTAGTTCCAGCTGTAGATCCAATCGACATCAGCACATGTAGCCATCAACGAAAATTTAGGGGTCATTCCTGAAGGCATCATTTGTAGGGATGTTCAATCAACCACTCAAAGCGCACGTGGCGATGAAGATTGCGGGATCAGCCTGCGGGTAATCTTCAAAACGTTGCAGGTTCAACAAGCATCGATAGTCCAACTCATAAAAGAAAATCACCCACCAAGCAGGGTCGAGCTCAAGCCATCACAGGAAATTATGCACAGGATAGAATTGGTTTCAAGAAAACTGAACGCGGTAGAATTAAATACTAATCCTGCAATCATACAGATGCTCGAAGAACTGACAAAGCGAATTGAGTCAGGGGAAAAGAGATTGAGGCAAACGACAAAAAAGGTGGAAACTTATAACTTCAAGGTCGATCAAATCCCAGGAGCACCGCCAATATTGAAGGGAATGGATTCTGAAAAGTTCATGCACAAGCCTTTCTCCTCGAGCGCGACTTCAAAGCCAATCTCAAAGAAGTTCCGCATGCCCAAGATTCCTAAGTATAATGGAATGACCGATCCAAATAAGAATGTTACCTCTTACACGTGTGCTATCAAAGGGAATGATATAGAGGATGACGAGATCAAATCTGTCTTGCTAATAAAATTAGGGGAGACCTTGTTAAAGGAAGCTATTGAGTTATTTGCTATGCTTGCAGATTCTTTCGTAAAGGCACACACGGGGGCCATCAGGGTCAAAACCAGGAAGTCAGACATTTTTAAGGTAAGGCAGATGGACAACGAAATGCTTAGAGAATTCGTGTCTCAATTCCAAATGAAATGGATGTACTTTCCAGGGGTTGCTAATGATTGGGTTGTTCAAGCTTTCACTAAAGGACTCAATGTTTGAAGCTTAGTGGCTTCACAACAGTTGAAGCAGAATTTGATAGAATACTGGGATGTTACTTGGGCCAATGTACATAACCAGCATCAATTAAAGATTAGAGTCGAGGACGATCAACTTAGGGATATTTCTAGGCCTCTTTATCCTATTACATCCATTGATAGAATCAACAGGGATATTTACCAAGATCGATGTTGAACAGATATCGATATCAGTCGTATAATGGAGAATAGAGGAGTAGCGGATCTGGGTGAAATTCTGCACGAAATTTAAATGAGAAGTGATCGAGGTCAAAGTTCCTGAGGGCTCATTAGCAAGAATGACTTCGATAGACCTATTAGACCTAAATAGGCACCATGATTATTAGAGTACAACTTGATTGTTGATGCGGCTACCATTGTATCGGCTATCGAACGCATCAAAGATACTAAATGGCATCGGCCTTTACAAAATGATCCAACACTAAAGAATCCCAACCAAATATGCAAATATCATGGCACAAATGGCTATAGAATGGAGGATTGTCAACAATTGAGAGAAAAAGCAGCCCGACTATTTAACAATGGTTACCTTCGAGAATTTTCGAGCAACCAAGCTAAGACTCATTTCAAAAACAGTGATTCTAATCAATAAAATGAACAAGTCAATCCCCAACACGTCATTTATATGATCATCGGAGGGTTTTATATTTCTCAAGGTCCAATGATAAAGTGCACCAAAGTATCAATCACAAGAGAAAAACATACTCGAGATTACATACAAGAAGAAACTTTATCTTTCAACGAAGAGGATTCAAAAGGAATCAGGCAGCCCCATAATGATGCATTAGTAATTTCTGTACTCATGAATAAAACTTAAGTTATATGTGTGATAATTGATCCGGGCAGCTCGGCTAATATCATTCAATCGAGGTTTGTAGAGCAACTCGGCGTACATGACCAAATCGTACCTGCGGCCCGAGTAATGAACAGATTCAACATAGCTTTGCGAAACTACTAAGGGAGAAATAATGTTATTGTTAAACATAACGGGTACAACCCAAGAGATAAAGTTTTATGTAATCAAAGTGGATATGAGGTACAACACCCTGTTCAGGAGTCCATGGATCCACAACATTAGGGATATGCCCTCGGCCCTTTACCAGGTATTAGAATTTTCAACGCTGGAAGGGATCAAGATGGTCTACGGCGAACAACCCGCCGCAAAGGAGATGTTTGCTGTCAATGAAATAATTCTGATATCAACAATCTTATCCACAAAGATTCAGGTTCAAAAGAAAAGCAGGAAGCCAAATAGTAATCACCAGTGCCGGCCCGAGCTAACAGGACATAAAGTGGACTGACGAAGACGGCGATTATGAGGTACCTCGATCCTTTATGGTCCTCGATGATTCTGCCGCTACCAAATTAATGGTCGAAGAGCTAGAGCAGGTCGTACTGATCGATTATGTGCCTGATTACAAGGTATATCTGGGCACGGGGTTAACTGTCGAGCTCAGAAAAAACTCATTCAATATATTATCGCTTACATAGATTCTTTTTCTTGGTCCCATATCGATACGACAGGGACCCCACTGGAGATCACTACTCACAAGCTGAGCCTGGACCACAAATTACATCCGGTAAACTAGAAAAGGAGACGCCAGTGCGAGATTAAACATGATTTCATCAAGAACGAGGTAAGTATACTCCTTAAAATAGGGTCCATTTGGGAGGTCAAATACCCGGAATGGTTAGAAAACGTAGTACTAGTCCCTAATAAGAGGAACAAACTAAGAATGCATACAGATTATAAAGATTTAAATAAGGCATGCACCAAAGATTCTTTCCCTTTTTCCTAACATCGATTGCATGCTTGATCCAACGTCCGTCCATGAGATCCTCGGTTTTCTCGATCCCTATTCTCGGTACAACTAAATGCGGATGAACCTGGATATCAAGAAAATACCCCTTTAATTATTAAGTATGGAATATACTGATATAACGTAGTTCCATTTGGATAAAAAAAATGTTGGTGCCACTTACCAACGCCTAGTAAATGTTTGAAGAACAAATAGGAATAATAGTGGACATTTACATTGACGATATGTTAGTTAAGTCCCTGTGAGAAGAGGACCATTTAAAGCATTTACAAAAAATCTTCAGTCTCTGAAGAAGTACAACATAAAGCTGAATCTAGAATTGTGCAGGTTCGGAGTTGGATCTGGTAAATTTCTTGGGTTCATGATATCCAATCGAGGCATCAAGATCAACCCCGGCAAGATCAAAACTATCACAAATTTTACTGTAGTGGATAATGTGAAGGTTGTACAAAGGCTAACCGGGATTGCTGCCTTGGGGTGACTCATATCGAGGTCCTCCGACAAGGTCAATTGGTTTTTCTAATTACTGAAGAAGAAAAATAACTTCACATGGACCGCAGAATGCCAACGGGCCTTAGAAGAACTTAAGCAATATCTATCGAGCCCTCCATTTCTTCACATACCAAGGGAAGACGAACGACTATACTTGTATTTAGCAGTATCAGAAATAGCGGCAAGTGAAATATGGGAACAACATGGTACACAATTTCAAATTTGTTATGTTAGCTGGACCTTAGGTGAGGTCGAAACCCAATATCTTCACCTAGAAAAATCGGCACTCGCTTTGCTAAGTGCCTTTAGAAAACCAAAACCATATTTTAAGTCTCATCCTATATGTGTTGTGACAACCTACCCATTACGAAATATAATGCATAAATCTGAACTCTAGGGACGATTGGCCAAATGGGCCATTTATATCAGCGGGTGCCACATCGAATATCAACCCCGAACAGCTATTAAATCTCATATTTTGGCCGATTTCATAGCCGACCTTACGTCGGACCTAATACCTGAAGTCGAAAAAGAGTTGTTGGTAAACTCGGGGATGTCTTCGAGAATTTAGACCCTCATTATGGATGGTGCATCGAAAAAAAGGGTTCGGACTTGGCGTCGTACTGCAGCCACCCATAGGCAATGGAGTTAGATAATCTATTAGAACTATGAAGTTGACTGACAACGACGCCAAATATGAGACAATGATTATAGGTCTCTAATTAGCCAAAAGCTTAGGGCAGAGGTGATCGAAGCTAAGTAAGACTCCCTCCTTATAGTGAACCAAGTTAACGGAATGTTTGAAGTTGGAGAAGAATTAATGCAAAGGTACCTAGATAAGTTACAATTAACATTACACCGGTTCGAAAAATGGACTTTGCAGCATATACCTCGAGATCAAAATAGTGAGGCCGATGCCTTTGCAAACTTAAGGGTGTCGGCTGAAGACGACGAGCTCAACTCGGGGACAGTCATACAACTAACGAGATCAGTAGTAGAAAAAGGTCATGCCAAGATAAAATCCACATGCTTAACCTGGTATTGGAGAAATAAATGCATATAGTATTTGAAGACCGGAAAACTTCCCTCATATCCAAAGAATTGAGGGCCATGTGCATAAAGGCAGCCCGATTCAGCTTGTCCGAGGAAGGTACCTTGTTTAGAAAAATGTTTGATGGCCTGCTAGCAATATGTCTAGGACCGGGAGAACTAAATACGCTCTAAGGGACGTTCATGAGGGCGCTTGTGGAAATCATTCAGGTGTTAATCATTAAATCAAAAAATGATCGGAGATAGATATTACTAGATCGACATGGAAAAGGATACAAAAGAGTTCGTACAAAAATGTGATACACTCTGATGATTCATCAACCGAGAGACCTGTTACATTTGATCTTGTCGCCATGGCCATTCATGAAGTAGGGAATGGACATTTTCAGCCCTCTTCCATGGGCGCAAGGCTCAATTTATTTTATTAATAACAGACAATTTTTCTATGTGGGTTGAAGAAAAAACATACAAGAAGTCAGGGACAAGGAAGTCATCGACTTCATTTGAGACCACATCATATGTTGGTTTGGGATGACGTCCGGAATTGTATGTGACAATGGGAAATAGTTTATCAGCAGCAGAGTGACCATGTTTCTTGAAGATTATAAGATTAAAAGGATTTTACCAACACCTTATCACCTTAGTAGTTCCGAACAAGCCGAATCGACCAACAAAACCAAAATCCAAAACCTTAAGAAAAGGTTGACCAATGCTAAGGTAAAATAGAAAGAGATCCTGGCCTAAGTTCTTTGGGCATATCGTACAACTTTGATGTCTAGTACTGGGGCTACCCCGTTCTCATTGGTTTATGGCAACAAAGCTCTAATACCAGTCGAAATTGGGGAGCCAAATACCAGATTACAATATACAACAAAGAAATCAAATGATGAGGCCATGAATACGAGCCTGGAGCTATTGGATGAAAGACGTGAATCTGCCCTTGTTTGATTGGCTACCCAAAAGCAACATATCGAGAGGTATTACAAGCGAAGGGCCAATCTTCGATACTTCAATGTCAGAGACTTAATATTAAGGAAAGTCACACTAAGAACCTGAAATACAAATGAAGGAAAATAGGGTCCGAACTGGGAAGGACCATACCAAACTCTCGAGGTCACAAGGAAAAGATCCTATAAGCACGGGAAGATAAATGGAGAACAACTACCATGCAAATGGAATGTAACTTACCTAAAACAATATTATTGATAAGGTCGGACCCCATTTCATTTCTTTTTATTTTTCAACTAAAACTTGCAGGTGGTCGACAAGAAGCGACACAAAGTCTTTAGGTCTAAAAGCACACGTTATACTCTTTTTCCCTTGAACCGATTTTGTCCCAAATGTGTTTTTCAGAAAGGTTTTTAACGAGGCAACAGTGGATCATGAAAATGCTTCCTCTACAATCATCCTCGAATACTAGGAGGGAATTACCCTAGAATATCGACTTTTGCGAGGAAATTACTTTGTAATATAAAGGTCTCAATAGGTAGGATTTGTTGTAAGGGCAAAACAGTCAAACAAAATGTGCCCACTTAGATTGCTCGAGCCCTGACATAAAACATGTATGCAAATATAATTATTTTGCATAAGAATAAGGAGACGTACTTTCCTTGAAGTTATCTTATGTTTTAGAAAACTTTCCTCTTTAAATTCTTTTAAAGAATTTTGTACTTTCGATCTCTTAAGGAAATGAGCTCAAGGGCCGATTATAACCAGAGTTCGGATGATCACTCCCTCACTCGGGGACTACTGTCCAAAAACAAACTCTACTAGATTGAACTATTAAACATCAGTGGGCATAAGACCTCTTAGGAAACTCCCGAATTGAAAAGGCCACGACCATACCCACTCAGGGACAGTTATCTTAGGTAATCCTAGACAACTCGGGAAAACAAGCCCACTGGACGATGTCCGAGCTAAAAGAGTACGACTATATTTACACGGCACGGAGATATCCAAGAGCCGTAAAAAAGATAAGCCTTCAAAAATAAATTTTTTATAACCGGCTCTAAAGGCTACCCTCGGAAAATCTAAGTTACATACTTTGGGAGAAAGTTCCTAGTAACACCAACCCCAAGACACCTCAAAATAGAATAATGTAAAGGCAGGGTTTTGTTCGAACTTTCATACACTAAGTTATTTTATACTAAGAGATTCTGGCTTGTGTGAATACAAGTAATGAAGCAAATGAAAAAATCTAAAGCTGAAAGGAAAAGAAATCCTTATATGTGTATTTTACCAATAATCTTTCTACAAAGGCCGAAATGGCCTAACACAAAATCCTACAACGGCTTAAAAGGCCTCAAAACGATGCAAAAAGAACCTAAGTGGCCTGGTCTTCATTGGAGGCAACATCTTCATCATTGATATCTTTCCCGCCTTTGGACTCGCTTAAGCGCTCAGAATCTTCATCGAGAAAGGACAAATTCCGGGCCCTAGCTTCTTTTTCTTTGGCATTCTTGCTTTCAGCCAGAATATCAAAGTTATGAGCGTGGGCCCCCTTGAGGGCTTCCCTTTGAGCTTGAAACCTTGCATGCTCCTTTATACTCTTATCCTACGCCTGAATCTCCTCTACGTAAGCCTTGTACTGAGCCACTTTAGTGTCAGCCTCGGTCCTAGCCACAACCAGATGTGATTTGGCCACCTCGAGTTCCTTGGTCAAATTCTCTTAATCATAAATAGTGGAGTCCAATTGAGATTGAAGCTCCTCGATTTTCTGGACTTGTACCGAGATCTTCTTTTTTACAGCCTAAAGCTGGGTCTCTGCCGACTCCAGTAGTTGTTGGATAGCTTTCTTTGAGGCTAAAATGTCTATATTTTTCTTGAACTCCTCAGCCTCGGCTTGTATCGTATCACTTGTGACTTGAGCTGCCCGATCTGTATGTGCCTTTGTCAGACCTGCAGGATCATATCATTAGCCATTATGTCCATTTCATCTTCACTATCGTGAAGTGCTTGAATTACCTGCTCGGTTATCTCGTATGCTCATTCTGAGCCGTTTCTAAAATGGCCTAAATCTTCACACTGAGAAGCTTGTAAGTGTGCTTGTTATCATCTAGAACCCGAACCTCGGCCTTGTGATGATATAGTTCCTTCTGATATATGAGGAAAGTCTCACGATGTAGCACCGAAGTCTGCAAACATAAATGAAGGTGTTATGGTTAGTTACAACTTTAAATATAAAAGACTTGAGGAGAAATATGCACAAATTTAACCGGTTTAATGCTTGTTGAGCTTTATTGAATAGGAAAGGGGTTTCCACCATGTCCATTACTGCCTGATCTTCTTCGGTCACCAAACACCGAAGGTAATTAACCACCCTCATAGGGGCAATGACCCGGGCATCTTCAAGATAGAGAAAACTATTGACCATCTTTGGTCAGGGCTAACACTAAGGGCCGGGTACCGGTCCACTAATTTTGGGCTTGAGGAAGACCCACTAGCTCCCGGTGATGTTACCTTCTTTTGCATCGATAAGTCTGCGAGCCCAATGACATCCTCTGAGGCAGTAGACTCTAACCTATCTAAAAGGGTGTGGATATTGGCAAACCCTGAGGCCCCTCGTAAGAACAACGTTCTATTATCACGGCCTCATGGATCATGACATATGAGAATTGGGGAGACCTCCCGGTCAATCAACCCAAGCACATCTTTCAGGGTAATTTTCTCGACTCGAGGAATACCAACCCCGGTCCCCCTCTCAGCTTGTCTAGCTAGGGGTAGAGTGGCCTTAACCCCTTTTGGTTCAGGAACACCCGCTACACTTCCCTCGTTGACCTTATCATGTCGAGGTGGTTCAACTTTAGCACATAATTGTTCGAAAGCCTCTTGTATCATGACACCAGCCCGCACGCAGGCCACTAGCTTTCATTTATCTTCTCCTTCTTCTTCTTAGGACTCATCTCTTAGCCGATGGATTGAGTCTGAGGGTAGAGCGTAGGTGCTTCCCTTGGGCTTGCGAGACCTCTTCTTTGGCTTTTTCTTTTTCGAGTTCAGGGAACTGGGGGATCTTTTTCTCTTCTTTTCATCTCCCTGCCTCAGAGCGGGGGAGTGAAAAGGCACATCCTCATCACTAATGGAGGCCTCATGGTGACGTCTTTGGGAAGGCCTACAAAAGATAACAAAACTAATAAGGATTTGACAGCACATGGAGTAAATAAAACATTATTTCATTAGAAAAGAAAACTTACCATGATTACGGGCCTCCCACCGATCCTTCGACAATTTGTGCCATGTGCTCTCGAAATATAGTCTCTGTGACACCAAGCCCTCAACCCACTCTTTTAGTTGAGGAACTACATCCGCCATCTAAGACAAAGCTGCATAAAAAAACACCGATAAGAAGTAAGGAAAGGGAAGAAACTATAAATAAAGGAGAAGCTATAGTTACGATTCATGTTACATTTATCTGGAAATGGCATATTCTTATAAGAGATCAAGTCTGAAGTCCTCACTCAAACAAATCGGCCCATCCATCTGTAGAAAATCATTCCATCCATGATATGTGTGCTTTGGTTGTATTAGCATGATTTTCAGGTATAGGTTTTGATGACTGACAAACAACGAAGTCGATGAATGAAAAACAATGAAGTTAAGTGTCGAACAAAGTTATTATATGACAAACAATCAAGATTGAATGCCGAGAAGCATATTGATGACGGAATTGCATAGACAAGCCAAAGACGAGCTCAAAAGTTCAAGACCGAAGACCCAAGGCGTAGGTCGTTAGGTAGAACAAATGTAAGAGCAACGTTTAAAGTTATCTCGTCTTTTGGCTCAACATAGGTCATCATAAATATGCATAAAATCATCTTATCAAATCATATTTCAAATACTTCAAACAAAATGATTTCAAACATTTTCATTTTAGCCAAAATGAATTTTAAACATGTCTTTCAAAGCTGGACAGAAATAATCGATTATGCTCAGTTTGATAATCGATTATGTTAAGACAGTGTAAACTGGAATTTACAAAATAGCAAAATAATCGATAATCACAAGTGCATAATCGATTATCTTGTATCTGTTTCCAAGTGTTTGAACACTGTAACAAAATAATCGATTATGCATATTTGATAATCGATTATCCTGCATAAAATCAGCTTCCGATTTTGTAACGGCAAGCTGATAATCGATTATCCAAATCTGATAATCGATTATCTTGGCATAAAATCAGCATAATTGATTGTCAATTAAGCAATGGACATACTACTTCTACCACCTATAAATAGAGGTCTTTTGAGCTGATTTGAAAAACACAACACCTCTCATTATTCATATACATATTGATATTATTTGTGCATCATTTTAGAGCTTTTGTTGAGCCGATTGAGAGACAACTTTGAGTTTTTCATAGAGCTAATATTGTATCTCTTTATCTACTCTTTTTAGAGAGTTCTTGTTGTAAAAGAGAAAGGTGTTTGAGAAGACCATATCTTCTCATTGATTGTCGGGTTTGCTAAGTACCCTCAATCTTAGTGTGTGAAGTCTTGTGGTGCGGTATCCACGAGCAAGGTGAAGTCTTGAGGTGCGGTATCCTCGAGCAAGTTGAAGTCTTGTAGAGTGTACATATACGAGCAAGTGTAACGGTTTGTTAGGCACCCGTAAGCTTAACGGAGTTAGTGGAATCTCGAGAGAGTCTCTCGGGGACTGGACTAACCACAAGTTGTGGTGAACCAGGATAAATTCGGTGTGTTCTTTCCTTACTATTTTAATTACCGAATTTATTTTATTCCTGCAATTTTAATTCCGCAATATTTATCAATATTCTCGTGCCGCACTATTCACCCCCCCCCCCTCCTCTTTAGTGACGGGCATAAATCCTAACACCATCCTCGGTCTCGATCCTCATCTCTAGTCGAGATAGGGGCTCTGGTGGCCCGACGAGCAAGTTTGATTAATCCTCTTCGGCATAGTCGAGGACTGTATAGAGGCATAAGATGATCGAGGGTAAAGTCACATCCCTCGATTTTGTTTACTAAAAAATGAAGGAGAACCACTATTCTCCAGAAATAAGGGTGGATCTGACCCAAGGTTACTTCGTACCTTTTGCAGAAGGCAATAATGATCGGGTCTAAGAGACTCAACATGAAGGGGTAAGTGTAAACACTTAAGAAAACCCTCCATATTAGTGATTGATTCTTCAGGCGAGGGCACTACCACGTGTTTATCAGTCCAATTACAGTCCTCTTTGACCTTGGGGAGGAGATCGTCGGTGATTGTACTATATATCTCGAGACCGACTCATATGACTTGGTATCGAGGGAGTCTTTTCGATCTTGATATCAATGTTGATCGGACGTCCTCCCGGAACAAACTCTTCAGAGGGTGGCTCCGCCGCAGTCCTATCGCTAGTGGCCCGTGATGAAGAGGCTTTTTCTTTCTATGAAACAATTTTAGAAGTTTTCACCATTCTAATGCAGATATTAAAAAAATGAGAAGGTTGCAATGGATTGAATAAATCTTGACACAAAAGGTGGAGAGTGGAGAGATTCTTGAAGAACAATAGTAGTAGAAGCTTTTTTGGACATATAATTTAGATGAATGAAGGTCAAGGTATTTATAGTTTGCTAGTGGCGGTTCAAATCCTGTAGTCGCCGACTATCGCTGACACACATTTAATGCCTTGGATAATGAACCAACGGGACGTTTCAATTACCTTTATCACTCATGTCATGATCTATTGGGAGCGAGGTTCGAAAAATTCATGTCATCTCTCGTCATCTTCTTTCTGAAAAACGAGGGAACTATTTGTATATAGTCAAAACTAGGTTCGTCTATTGCTTCACCAATCAAGGTTGAAACATGACAGTCAAAGCTTTGAGCTCGGGTTATATCGAACTAAGGCGCGAAATTACACCGTCGAGCTCGTGACCATTGATCGAGCAAGATCGAGGCCGAACAGGATAGAAGATGAACAAGATCGAGACCGAGCAAGATTGAGGAAAACTTACCCAACCAAGTAATGAAAAGCCGAAATATCCGTAATCAGGCGAGGATCATGGAGAAAATCTTGGCACGTATCAAGAAGAGGCTGATTAATTAGCGAATCATGAGATTTTTTGCCACGTATAGAATTGTACCAAAACTAGGACACCCCTATTATATAAAAGGTGGTTCTGATCATTTGTAGGCCACATGGTAACATGCAAAGAAAGCAATAATACACTGATTATTTCTAGTTTCATTATCTTGTTGTTCAATTCTTACACTAGTTGAGACTTTTCTTGTCTCAAGGGTGATCGAACTTAGAGACTAAGACTGTTCAATTTTGTGGTTTAGATTTATTTCATAATCGTTAATTTCAAAATTAATATGTATTCTTAATTTGTATCTAATTATATCATGTATTATTAAAATCGTCTATAAATTCAATTGTTATACAATTTTAAAGATAAACCTACAAGCTTGATCAGAACAATTAATATCATACTATATTAAAAATATCTTTATATTACTTTAGCCTAATACTTAGTATCATATTATTGTAGATTTAATCAAAGTGTATACTGAAATACGTGAAAATTCAATACAGTTCTAGAGATGATCGAACCGAACCCCACATGTCAAAGGCTTTGGGAATCTAGAGATATGCACAGTTGACCTTTTAAGCTGCACTTTCCAGTGACATGCTTCATAAAAAAAATAATTATGCCAGATATATAAATCAATAAAATTAAATTAAATAATAACATGGGCTGATTAGAATACTAGCTGGAGAGACAAATTTCCGAATCAGATGAACAATTACAAATTATTATATCATTATGTCAAGCAGACATAGAAACAAAGTGAACAGTTCTGGTAACGTTGTTTCATGTAAGGGCTAATATTTTTATCTTGCCAAGGTACACCATGACTTGAGCTTTTGTTCCGCGAGAAAATCATGACTCCTGCAATTAAAGTATTTCAGTTTCTTACATTTACGATGTTATAATTATTTTTTATTATAATCATGACTCCTCCCATTGTAATATGTAATAGTTGGTTAATTATTATTTTTATTAACTAGCTAATTAATATTTATCATAAAGATAAACTATAATTACCTTATAAATTATATAATTATAGAAACTTTTTTTATATCGTTAGTGTACAAAACTTAAACAGATATACTTGTGATCCAGCAGGGTGAACTTAATTATTGAATAATAGACCTCCAAGAAATATAATTTTTTTTCCTTTACCTTTGAATTCTTAACCTAGTTTTTACTATTTCGGGTTGTTTCGATGCAGTGATTGATTAAGTTATTAGTTCTTTTTATAGATTACGCATCATTAATTCTTTTTAATACGATCTAATTATAAATTGCTGATTTGAAGAGGATTTTGTCGATGTGACAACACATTTTGTCTCCTTGTCTCTCTATCAAAACACCGAGAATATTGGCATATGTTATCTTAGATTCTCTCCCTATAATTTACTTAGCAGTTAGTATTAATAATACCCTATTTTCAATTACTGTTACTAACCTTTATAATAATAAAATAATGCTAGTGTGAAATTTTTATTAGTTTCTACCTATCATTACTATATCATTGTCCCCTCTTTATGTGGTTTTTGCATTGGTTTCCTGCAGGATCTTTTTACAGTTTCATATCTGCGGAAGCTGATGTAGACATCGTCACAAAATTTTACTTACTAATACGCCGTGTAAATTATCCACATTAGTACAACAAGCTTTCCGTACAGTTACCTAAAAGGATCAAAGGAGATAAAATAAAATGGACCGAGAATTATGAGGTTTTAAGTTTGTATACGGTCGAAATCGGACATGTCTAATTTTACTGATTAACCGGAATCAGGGGATGGGTCGAAGATTGGCCCCATAACATGTCAGACCGAGATACAAGGATAAGGTACCAAGTTCGGAATTTGAGATATCTATCGAGATCGAGACCAGTAATGATAGAGATCGAGCTCGAGCAAGACCGAAAATAGCGTAATAACAGAAAGGCAAAATATCGTAACTAGTCGAGAATCAAAGCGGAAATCTCGAAACAAATCAAATTGGGGATGGTTATTTAACTAATAGTGGGATTTTCTTATGTAATTAGAATTATACCTTAAATAGGTTTCCTCCACTATATAAAGAGGGTTTAACCAATTGTAATCATCTTACATTCACGCATATCAAAGCAATATATCACATTTTTATCTCTTGGAAGCTCCGTTGTTTAGTTCTTATTTTTAATAGTTCATTTAGCTGGTTCAAGGGCAATTAGCTCAAAGGCAATAATTTTTCATCACACCTGTTTGCTTATTTTTACCGTAACTTCTATCATTAGTTCTCAAATTTAACAATTTGTGCCAAGTGAAATCACATCCTTAAAATCACTAATAAGTTTACTTTTTATCTGATTTTAAGGTTAAACAGTTTGGCGCCTACCATGGGGCTAAGGATAATAGTGATTGTCTGGTATAATTTTTGTAATACGCACTACTTTATGCTTGTCCTCGTAAGTAGTTTTTATTCCAGGAATCCATATGTCAAATTCTCAAGTAGTACCCACTCATAAAAACAACGGCTTGGTCTTCATGGCGAGAATGAAAACATGGCAGCTCCGGGAAACGAAAAACCTCCAGTCAAAGCCGACGGACCACTGGCCATAGACCCAATCGATGTCACCTCCCATATTGCCATTAATAAAAATTTGGGTGTCGACCCTGAAAATAGTGTCCGCAAGGACGCTCGAACAGCCGAACAGAATGTACAGAGTGGTGAGAATGAGAAACTAGACTTCCAATGATATTCGAGATATTGCAGACTCAACAAGCTGCAATAGCACAACTCCAAGATCATAATCGCCCACCAAGCAGGATCAAGCTCGAGCCATCACTAGAAGTTGGTCATAGAGCCAAATTGGTGCCAAAGAAATTGAATGAAGGAGAATCAAAGACTAATCGCGCTATCTCAAAAATGCTTGAGGAACTGACCGAAGCGGACCGAGACAGGGGAAAGGAAGATCGAGGAAAATTACAAGAAAGTGGAAACTTATAATTCAAGGGCAATTAGCTCAAAGTCCATAATTGTTCATCACACCTGTTTGCTTATTTTTTGCCGTAACTTCTATCATTAGTTCTCAAATTTATCAATTTGTGCCAAGTGAAATCACATCCTTAAAATCACTTATAAGTTTAATTTTTATATGATTTTAGGGGTAAACAGTTTGGCGCCTACCATGGGGCTAAGGATAATAGTGATTGTCTGGTATAATTATTGTAATACGCACTACTTTAGGCTTGTTCTCATAAGTATTTTTTATTTCAGGAATCTATATGTCAAATTCTCAAGTAGTACCCACTCATAAAAACAACGGCCTTGGTCTTCATGGTGAGAATGAAAACATGGCAGCTCCGAGAAACGAAAAACCTCCAGTCAAAGCCGACGGACCACCTGCCATAGACCCAATCGATGTCAGCTCCCATATTGTCATTAATGGAAATTTGGGTGTCGACCCTGAAAATAGTGTCCGCAAGGATGCTCGAACAGCCGAACAGAACGTACAGAGTGGTGAAAAATTAGAAACAAGCCTTCCAATGATATTCAAGATGTTGCAGACTCAACAAGCTGCAATAGCACAACTCCAAGCAGAATCGAGCTCGAGCCATCACTAGAAGTTGTTCATAGAGCCAAATTGGTAAGTTGAATGAAGGAGAATCAAAGACTAATCGCGCTATCTTAAAAATGCTTGAGGAATTGACTGAAGCGGACCGAGACAGGGGAAAGAAAGATCGAGGAAAATGATAAGAAGGTGGAAACTTATAATTCCAGGGTCGACCGAATCCTAAGGGAACCACCAATATTGAAAGGACTTGATTCCAAAAAGTATATCCACAAACCTTTCCCACCAAGTACGGCCCCGAAGCCAATCCCAAAAAAGTTTCGTATGCCCGAGATTTCAAAGTATAGTAGAACGACAGATCCAAACGAACATGTCACTTCTTATACGTACGCCATTAAGAGAAATGACGTGGAAGATGGCGGGATGGAATTTGCATTGCTAAAGAAATTTGGGGAAACTCTATCAAATGGTGCCATGATATAGTATCATAATTTACCACTTAATTTTATCCATTCATTTGCAGATTCTTTTGTAAACGCTCACGCTGGAGCCATTAAGGTTGCAACTAGAAAGTTGTACCTATTCAAGGTAAGGCAAAAACACAACGGGATGCTAAGGGAATTCCTATCTCGATTTCAAATGGAACATATGGATTTTCAAGCGATCACCGACGATTGGGATATTCAAGCCTTCACTCAAGGTCTCAACAAACAGAGTTCCATATCTTCACAACAATTAAAGCATAATTTGATCAAATATCCAGCCGTCACTTGGCCTGATGTACATAGTTGATATTGTAGAAAATCATTCTATCCATGATATGTGTGCTTTGGTTGTATTAGCATGATTTTCAGGTATAGGTTTTGATGAATGACAAATAATGAAGTCAAGTGTCAAACAACGTTATTATATGACAAACAATCAAGATTGAATGTCGAGAAGCATATTGATGAATGGATTGCATGGAAAAGCCAAAGCGAGCTCAAAAGTTCAAGACCGAAGACCCAAGGCGTAGGTCGTTAGGTAGAACCAATGTAAGGGCAACGTTTAAGTTATCTCGTCTTTTGGCTCAACATAGGTCATCATAAATATGCATAAAATCTTTTTATCAAATCATATTTATCATAAACATATTTCAAATACTTCAAACAAAATGATTTTAACGTTTTCATTTTAACCAAAATGGTTTCTGAAGTAAGTTTTCAATTCTGGACAGCATAGGTGAATAATCGATTATGCAAAAGTGATAATCGATTATTCTAGGAAATTCCATTTATTGGAAATTTCCGCAGAGTAGGATAATCGATTATACACTTGGGCATAATCGATTATCTTGTATCTGTTGCCAAAGTTTTTGAACGACATGCAGATAATCGATTATGCAAATCCAATAATCGATTATTCTAGCACAAATTCAGCTTCCGATTTTGTAACGGTAAGCTGATAATCGATTATGCAAATCTGATAATCGATTATCTTGGCATAAAATCAGCATAATTGATTGCCAATTAAGCAACGGACATACTACTTCTACCACCTATAAATAGAGGTCTTTTGAGCCGATTTGAAAAACACAACACCTCTCATTATTCATATACATATTGATATTATTTGTGCATCATTTTAGAGCTTTTGTTGAGCCAATTGAGAGACAACTTTGAGTTGTTCATAGAGCTAATATTGTATCTCTTTATCTACTCTTTTTAGAGAGTTCTTGTTGTAAAAGAGAAAGGTGTTTGAGAAGACCATATCTTCTCATTGATTGTCGGGTTTGCTAAGTACCCTCAATCTTAGTATGTGAAGTCTTGTGGTGCGGTATCCACGAGCAAGGTGAAGTCTTGAGGTGAGGTATCCTCGAGCAAGTTGAAGTCTTGTAGAGTGTACATCTACGAGCAAGTGTAACGGTTTGTTAGGCACCCGTAAGCTTAACGGAGTTAGTGGAAACTCGAGAGAGTCTCTCGGGGACTGGACTAATCACACGTTGTGGTGAACCAGTATAAATTCGGTGTGTCCTTTCCTTAATCTTTTAATTACTGCATTTACTTTACTCCTGCAATTTTAATTCCGCAATATTTATCAATATTCTCGTGCCGCACTATTCACCCCCCCTCTAGTGACGGGCATAAATCCTAACAATTGGGATCAGAGCCTAACTCTCTGAAAGCCTTAACCGGTTGAGAGAACGATATATTTTTTTGTTGAGAATATTGAACGCAAGAATGATGAGCGAAGGACACTCCACCAATAGGCCTCCACTATTTGACGGAACAAATTACACATATTGGAAAGAGCGGATGAGAATCTTCATCCAATCAAATGACTTTCGTCTGTGGTAAATCATCAAGAACGGTGAACAAATGCCGACAAAGAAAGTTGGAGAAACCACGGTTCCAAAGGAGGAAGATGAATATACTGTCGAGGACATCAAGAAAGTTGAAAATAACGCAAAGGCCGTCAATTTATTATATTGTGCGGTGAATCCGGATGACTATTGGAAGATTTCTTGCTACACAACCGCCAAGGAGATGTGGGATAAACTTGAAGTCACTTATGAAGGTACGCCTCAAGTCCGAGAATCAAAAGTTGATTTTCTAACACATGAATATGAACTCTTTAGAATGAGGGAGAATGAAAGCATCGATATTATGTTCGATCGCTTCTCAATGATCATCAACAATCTACATGCTCTCGGGAAAGTATACTCGAACAAAGATCTTGTTCGAAAAATCTTGCGGAGTCTCACTCCCGAATGGCGATCCAAAGCCAATGCCATCCAAGAGTCGATAGGAATCACGGACGTCACAATTGATGGACTAAGAGGTAACCTCAAAACTTATGAAAGCACTATTCTTAATCCTTATCTTGGAAATAAAGGTCCAGGTATTGCCTTCAAAGCCTCATCCTCTAAAAGAGAATAGGCAAGTGATTCGGATAGCGATGATGATAATATTTCCAATGCCTTGATCGAAATGTTTTATAAGTTTATTAAAAAGGAAATAAAGAAGGAAGAACCAAGTCCTTCATGCCAAAATTGTGGAAAACTTGGCCACACCAAATCACATTGTCCAAAATCCAAGGACAAGATGAAGAACAAACACCAAAGGCGTGTGACATGGGATTCGGACAGCTCGGGCGATGAAACTGCCGCACTATGCCTCATGGCCAACGAGGAAGAAGAGGTAAGTAATTCTAACTCTTATTCTTTTGAAGAATTACAAAAAGCCTTTCAAGAATTATATGTTGAATTGAAAAAGATTTCAAAAATCTCCAAAGAGGCCAAGGCTAGAACTAAAGTCTTAGAAGAGGAAAATAATTTTTTGAAAATGATAATCTTGATCTTAAAAATAAAATTAAGGAGATGAATGAAGCCTCTTCAATTGATCAAAGTTCCAATTGTTCTTCTTGTAGTTCTTTGAAAATAGAGAACATAGAACTTAGGAACACACCAGAAAAACGTAGTGTTGATGATCCTAAAACAATTGAAGAAAGTAAGAAGAATATTAGAAAGGATGATAGAAATGAAGTTAGACCACCTAGAAATAATTCTAGGAACTTCACTAATGAGTCTAAAATTAATCATTTTAGACCACCTAGAAACAACTCTAGGAATTTTGGTAATGAGTCTAAAATGAATCATTTTAGACCACCTAGAAATAACTCTAGGAATCGCAATACGTCTAGGAATAACGACTTTAGATCACCTAGAACGTTTTTGGCTCAACCAAGACATATGCACAACCCGAATGTTATATGTCATTATTGCAACCGGGTAGGACACATAGCACCCGTATGTTTTGCAAAACATAGGAATTTATCTTTGAGCTATGATTATTATTTGCCTAACCCCCAAGGACCCAAAAGTGCTTGGGTACCTAAAACCTATTTTAGGTACGTTTGCAGGTGTGCTTGAAGACTACAATATCGTAGTAGATGCAGCAAGCACGAAACCTTATTGCATCGAGGGGGAATGTCGGTTAGTTATCATATTTTTGATAAAAACGTAATAGTCAATTAATATATCTTTGTTAATAATTGATATTAATTATTTTTGTTGATTCATGTTTTGATAACTTTTATCTTGAATAACAATTGGTATCAATTATTTCTGTTAAAAATAATAATTGATTCATGTTTTGATGAATATTATTTTTGGTTTGAATAACAGTTGATATATTCTTGAAAAATAAATGATTCGTGTTTTTTAATACAACTATTTGTTTGTTAAAAATTAACTGTTGATATGTTCTTAAGCAATATGATTTGCGAAAAATAACCGTTATTATGGTTGCTATGTTTTTACTAACATTTGGTATTATTTCATGTTGGTATGATTATTTAAATATCGTCAATGTATATTCCTCATTGTATTTCCTATTTTATTCTTGACACTAACAATTGATATACCCAAAAAGGGGGAAGTGTCGAAAGGGGAAAGTAGCCTTTGCGTACTCTCTTTTTGCTAATGCCAAAAGGGGGAAGAGTTTATGCGATATGCATCAAATAAGGGGGAATGTATCTACGTTATAGTATGCCTTATTTGAGGGGGAATTATCATTAAGGGGAATCGTTTGCATGAATTGTATGTTGAGATATAGCATGAATTTAGGGGGAATCCGATATGCATATCTCCTGTTGTTTGTCATTATCAAAAAGGGGGAAATTGTAGAAAATCATTCTGTCCATGATATGTGTGCTTTGGTTGTATTAGCATGATTTTCAAGTATAGGTTTTGATGAATGACAAACAATGAAGTCAAGTGTCAAACAACGTTATTATATGACAAACAATCAAGATTGAATGCCGAGAAGCATATTGATGAATGGATTGCATGGAAAAGCCAAAGACGAGCTCAAAAGTTCAAGACCGGAGACCCAAGGCGTAGGTCGTTAGGTAGAACCAATGTAAGAGCAACGTTTAAGTTATCTCGTCTTTTGGCTCAACATAGGTCATCATAAATATGCATAAAATCTTTTTATCAAATCATATTTATCATAAACATATTTCAAATACTTCAAACAAAATGATTTTAACGTTTTCATTTTAACCAAAATGGTTTTTGAAGTAAGTTTTCAATTCTGGACAGCATAGGTGAATAATCGATTATGCAAAAGTGATAATCGATTATTCTGGGAAATTCCATTCATTGGAAATTTCCGCAGAGTAGGATAATCGATTATACACTTGGGCATAATCGATTAGCTTGTATCCGTTGCCAAAGTTTTTGAACGACAGGCAGATAATCGATTATGCAAATCCAATAATTGATTATTCTAGCACAAATTCAGCTTCCGATTTTGTAACGGTAAGCTGATAATCGATTATGAAAATCTGATAATCGATTATCTTGGCATAAAATCAGCATAATTGATTGCCAATTAAGCAACGGACATACTACTTCTACCACCTATAAATAGAGGTCTTTTGAGCTGATTTGAAAAACACAACCTTGAGTTGTTCATAGAGCTAATATTGTATCTCTTTATCTACTCTTTTTAGAGAGTTCTTGTTGTAAAAGAGAAAGGTGTTTGAGAAGACCATATCTTCTCATTGATTGTCGGGTTTGCTAAGTACCCTCAATCTTAGTATGTGAAGTCTTGTGGTGCGGTATCCACGAGCAAGGTGAAGTCTTGAGGTGAGGTATCCTCAAGCAAGTTGAAGTCTTGTAGAGTGTACATCTACGAGCAAGTGTAACGGTTTGTTAGGCACCCGTAAGCTTAACGGAGTTAGTGGAAACTCGAGAGAGTCTCTCGGGGACTGGACTAACCACACGTTGTGGTGAACCAGTATAAATTCGGTGTGTCCTTTCCTTAATCTTTTAATTAGTCCATTTACTTTACTCCTGCAATTTTAATTCCGCAATATTATCAATATTCTCGTGCTGCACTATTCACCCCCTCCCCTAGTGACGGGCATAAATCCTATCAGATATCATTCGAATATTAGGGTCGAAGACAATCAACTGAGGGCTCTAATTGGATACATTTATCCCAACAGGCTCATGGATAGAGTTAAAAGGGATGTCGATCGTGAACCATAGTCGAATAGGGACCGATATCAACCATACGGGAGATATCAGAGAAATAGCGGGCCTGGGCACAACCCCGTTCAGAATAATAGGAAGAATGATTGGGGACTGATCTCCTAAAGACTCATGAGCAAGAATGGTTTCAATAGCGATGATGGGTTTAAAGAAGCACCTTAACTATCAAAATATAACTTCAACGTAGATGTTTCCACTATAGTATCGGCCATTGGGAATCAAAGATACAAGATAGCCCTGACTTCTGCAAACCAATCCGGTCCAAAGAAACTCAAACCAAATATGCAAGTACCATGGCATCCATGGCCATAAAATGGAAGATTGCAGACAACTATGGGAGGAAGTAGCTCGATTGTTCAACGAGGGGCATCTTCGAGAATTCTTATGTGATCGGGCCAAGAACCACTTCAAAAATAGAGATTCAAAAAGACAAAACAAGCAAGAAGAGGCACAACATGTGATCCATATGATCGTTGGAGGGGTTGATATTCCTCGAGGACCGATATTCAAATGCACCAAGGTGACAATCACAAGAGAAAAATGGACTCGGGACTACTTACCAGAAGAGACCTTGTCTTTCAATGGTGAGTATGCAGAAAAGATCGAACAACCTCACAACGATGCAATAGTAATATCTATCCTTATGAATAAAATTCAAGTTAAACGTGTGTTGATTGATCAAGGTAGCTCAACAAATATTGTTCGATCAAGGATGGTAGAGCAGTTTGGCCTACAAGATCAAATTGTGCCTGCATTTCGAGTACTTAATAGCTTCAACATGGCAAGTGAAACCACCAAAGGGGAAATCATTTTGCTAATAAATGTGGATGGGACCATCTAAGAAATGAAGTTCCAATTGATCGAGGGTAACATGAGGTACAATGCACTATCTGAATTACCTTCGATCCATACTCAACCCTTCATCAAGTTTCGAAGTTCCCAACATCGGAAGGAGTCAAAATTGTCTACGGTGAACAAGCTGCCACCAAAGAAATATTTGTAATCGACAGCATTGTTCGGGGTGTACCACATGACATCAAAATATAGCGGGGGCAACACTGTTCTCTTTGGTCTATGGTGTCAAAGCTCTTATCCCGGTCGAGGTCGGGGAACCTAACCTCAGATTTTGACATGCCACAGAAGAATCAAGAAACAAGGCTAAGAACATTTTCCTAGAATTATTGGATGAAAAACGCGAGGCCGCCCTTGTTCGATTGGCCGCACATAATTTGACATACTATTGCATGTCAAATTTTGACATGCCATACCATCCCAATGGGAATGGACAAGCCGAATCAACCAACAAAACCATCATTCAAAATATTAAGAAAAGATTGACTGACGCTAAAAGAAGGCGGAGAGAGATATTTCCCAAGGTTCTTTGGGCATACTGCATGATGTCAAAATTCAGTACGGGGGCAACACTATTCTTTACAGTCTATGGTGTCGAAGCTCCTATCCCCGTTAAGGTCGGGTAACCCAACCGCAAATTTTTACATGTCCCAAAAGAATCAAATAATGAGGATGTGAACATGAGCCTAAAATTGTTGGATGAAAGATGAGAGGCAGACCTCGTTCGATTGACCATACAAAAATAGCGGATCAAAAGATACTACAACTGGATAACCAATCTTTAATATTTCAAAATAACGGTCTTGGTGCTAAAAAATGTCACCCTCAACACTCGAAACCCAAATGAAGTAAAACTGGGTCTGAATTGGGAGGGACCATATCAGGTCCTCGATACTATCGGAAAGGGATCTGACAAGCTCGGCAGGATGAGAAGTGAAGGGCTACCAAACAATTGGAATGTATCACTCCTAAAGTTATACTACTACTAAGATACGACCTCTCAGTTTTCTTTTATATTTTAAACTAACCAATTGAAGTTGTTCAATTAGGAACAACGATGGATCTTTCAGCACGAATTCTTTAGGTTTGGAAGCATGTGTTACACTCTTCTCCACTTAGACCGGTTTTATCCCAATTGGATTTTCCAGCGAGGTTTCTAATGAGGTACCCATTGATCGTGCTAACTTAGAAGAATTCAACAGTATCTGAGGCTTCTATACAATCAACCTCGAATACTGGGGGGGCATTACCCATGAATTTCAACTTTGATGCAAGAAAATTACTTCGTTACAGGGGTGTCTCGATAAGTAAATCTTATAAGGGCCAGCAGTCGAATGAATCGTGCTAGTATAGATTACTCGAGAACTAGCATCAAATATGTACGCATGTATAATCATCTATTGGAATGAGTATTTTTCCTTGTCAACATCTCATGCCTTAGAAAAATACCTACTTCACAATTTCATACTCGATCTTTTGTGTAAATAGGCTCAAGGATCGATCGCGACTGAAGTTTGAACAATTAACCACATACTAGGGGACTGCCGTTCAAAAAGAAAATGAGATCGAATTATTAAAAATTCGAGATCATAGACCTTAAAGACGACCCTCAATTTTTTATAGGCCACAGGCGCACCACACAGGGACTGACACTTCGGGCAAGCTTGAAGTGAACTGGGAAAATCAGCCTAAAAGCCAAGTCCTAAATAAAAAGGCTACGACCAAAATTAACACGATTCGGAGATGTATGAATTCCTTAATAAAATAAGCCCTCAAATATTATCAAAACTGGTTGATAAGGCTATCCACGGCGAATTCACAAAGGGCTTCGATAACATCAAGCCTCAAGAATCCTAAAGGGTAAAAAATTGTTCGAACTCTCAAATAATTCCTAATTTCATGCTAAGGCATAGAAAATTTTGTATAACTAACACTAAAATTTTTAAGCCGAAAAGGGAAAAAACATGTCTTTTTTTTAAAAAGGCCACATCGTCCTAATACAATAGCCTAAGTGCCATCTTTTGTTTTGAGTTTATGGAATCATCCTCACTCAATAAAAACCTAAGGGCTACCCTTCTTTGAGTTCGAGTAGGTACTCACTCGACATTAGCTTTGTTTCGATCCAAATTGCCTACACCTCAAACCTATAAATGCAATTTTATAAGGCAAATAAAGTAAAGACAAGCTAGAAAGAGAAAGAAAAGATCCTTTATATATCAAAAATCATTTGTATGGGCAGTATGGCTTGATCTGAACAATTTAGAAAAGCCAAAATGGCCTTAAAAGAAACACTATTAATCCTAAAGTCCTAGTCTTCTTTGGAAGCAGCTTCTTCACCATTGGAGTATTCTCCACCAGACCCGCTCAGATCCTTGGAATCCTCATCGAGAAATGCTAACTTCCAAGATTTTTCTTCCTTAGCCTTGGTGATCTCGATTTCAACATATACATCAAAACTCTAAGCAAGAACCTCTCCAGTGCCTCCCTTCGAGCCTTCCATTTTGAATGATCTATCATGCCCTTGGCCTGATCGAGGCGGCTTCGATGTCAACTTTGTATAAATCCCAGTAGCCTGGTTCTTAGTATTTGTCGTGGCCACTTTAGATTTGGCAACCTCGAGCTCTTTGGACAAATTGGACTCGAGCTCCTCGACCTTCTTCTCCTGGACCAAGGCATTGTCCCTTACATATCAAAGTTGTGTCTTGATGGAATCCAACTCTGCATGAATGGTCTCTTTTTGTGCAGCCAAAATTTCCATACATCTCTTGAAATATTTTGTTGTGGCTTGAACTTTATCTATTTTCTCTTGAAGGTCTTTAATCTGTTCGAGCTTTTGTCGAACCTACAGAATGGGATTGTTAGTTATTATCTTGGACTCGACCTCACTATTATGAAGAACTCAAAATACTTGCTCGGCCATTTCTGTTAGTGCATTTCGAGCCTCCACCAGGTCTACCTGAAGCTTCTCACTAAGAAGCTTGTAAGTATTTCATTTCTCAGTGAGACCCTTGACTTCGACCTTGCGTTCCACTCGGATTCGGATAAAAACATCATGATGCAGCACCGAATCCTACGATAAATGAAGAAAGTGTTAGAGATATATATAATTCAAAGTCATCAAAAGATAGTGGCCCTTGTACTTAATGGATTTAGAGCATGTTGGACCCCGTTGAACAAACAGGCAACGTCTACTGCGTCCATTTTTGCTTGATCCTCTTCGGTAATCAAGCATTGAAGATAGCTTTTCACTCCTACGAGGGCAGAGAAAACTTGAGTATCTTTCAAGATTGAGATAATAAGTGGCAGCTTACGATCGGGGTCAATGCTGGGGGCTGAGAATTGGTTAGTCAACATATAGCTCGAGGAAGCCTCATTCGAGCTCTTCCTTGGTATGTCCAAATCACCCAAACTGGTGATATCTTCCACATTAGCAAAATAGCCACAGAAAAAAATCTTCCCCTCCCTATCTGTGACAAGTCTCTGCAACCCGAGTGTCACATATCAACAAGTCTGGAGCTAGAGGAAATGAGGAGGAGTCCTCGATAACTATTGCCACAAGTGGGTCTTTAGAGGCATCATCTTCATTTCGGGAAGCCTTGAGCTCGTTCTTTATACCAACCTCGACCACCTCCTTGATAGCCTCCCCACCTCGAGATGAGGTATCTTTAAATATTTCCGTCTCGGTCTCATTAGATCGAGGTGAATCAGCAACAGCTCCCGCCTATTCAATAGTTCTTTGAACCTCGGTGCCAGCTTGCATTCGAGGCATCAACCCGAAGTCTTAGTCTTCTTCATATTCATCTTCAGTATCATCCAATAGCTGGTGGAAGGATTCCAAAGTTACGTGGATAAAATCCCCCTAGGCTTACGGGGCCTTGTGGACAGCCTTTTCTTTTTCGGACATGGGGAACTAGGAGCCTATTTTATTTTCTTCTCTTTGCCTTGCTTTGGGGTAGACGGACACGTTCTTCCCAAGGCCTACAAAATGAAAAAAAAAAGAGTGATTACAATAACAACACCCGAATGAAAACCTTTCTAATGAAAGAATATTACCATGATTATGAGCCTCCCATTGGCCCCTTGACAACTCCATCCAACCACGCTCAGAATAAGTTTTTTGTGACACCAATCCCTCGACCCATTGCCTCAGCTCGGGGATCATTTCCAGCACAATGACCATAACTGCAATACAAAGGTTTAGATGAGAGGAAGACAAGAACTAAAACGGTAAAAATGGATATTCAAAGGCAAAACAGTACTTATGTTTCATGTTCCACTTTTCAGGGAACCGTATGTCTTCTACAGGAATTAGATTCGAAGTTTTTATTTATACATATCTAGGCATGCAACCTCGATCTCGAGTTTCATCTATGCTTGAGAACAGGGATCTGGTGGCTCGTCGGTGAAGCTTTATCATGCCTCCATGATAAAGTCGGGGGCATAGAGGCGCATGACCTTATCAAGGGTAAAAGGACGCCCCTCGATCTTGATTACAAAGAATCAAAGGAGGATCACGATCCTCCAAAATGATGGGTGGATTTGGCCCAAAGTGACATCGTACCTCTTGCAAAAGGCAACAATGATAGGGTATAAGGGACTTATCGTGAAGGAGTAGGTACAGACACTCATATACACCTCCTTGTAAGTTGTGATGGATTCCTTAGGGCTAAGCACAACTATATTATTGCCTACCCAATTGCACTCCTTTTTACCTTCTCGAGGAGAACTTATGTCATCTTGCATATGTACCTCGCTATTGGTTCACACCGACCCAGTGTCGAGGATGTATTTTCCACCTTGAAATCAGTAGCAGGGCATACTTCGTCGGAACAAAGTCCGTAAGGGGATATTCTGTTGCGGCCATAGAGCCGGTAAACTTTGATGGCCTTCTCCTTCTGTGGAACATTTTTAGATGTTTTGGTTGAGATCCCAGTGAAAATCTCGAAATAGAGCAAATCGGGGAAGGTTATTTAGCTAATCATGGTATTAAATTAGAATTATACTATAAATAGGTTTCTTCTACTATATAAAGAGGTTCTTAACCATTTGTAATTATCTTACATTCACGCATATCAAATCAATATATTCTATTTTATCTCTTGCAAGCTATTCAATTCTTATTGTTCATAGTTCGTTCGGCTGATTCAAGGGCAATTAGCTCAAAGGCCTAGTTTGCTTATTTTTACTGTAATTTCTATCATTAATTCTCACATTTATCAATTTGTTTCAAGTGAAATTACATATCCTTCAAATGTCTTATAAGTTCAATTGTTATCTGATTCTAAGGGTAAACAAAGTTTTAATTTCAACAAAATTTAAAATGTTAGGATCAAAGTAACTAAGCACCTAAAGAAAACTTTTGCAAAGAGAAGAAATAAGAAGGAGGAACTCAATGATTTTATTGAAATGAATATGTCTACATATAGCCTTACGTAACCGATGTATAAAGTTAAAATCGAAATAGTATATACTCTAGATAAATCCTTCAACTCAAATCTTCAAGAAATAATTCGATTCTGAAAATAGGTGCATCAACAAAATTTATTATTAATGACAAAGTACATCAATGGAAGTTGGAGACAAGTGCTTCAACAACATTAAAATTTAAAGAGAAGTGCTTCGATACGACAACAAAAACATCAGATGTATACACCTTTGAATTGCAGGAGAATGTTGGAGTATGTCAATAAGACTTTGTTTATCTTTTTATAAAATCAAATGTATTCTTCGATACTTCCTGCCTTCTATATTTGAATATTATCCATTATAAATTTATGTTATCTATGAAATAAACGGTTGACACGCATATCAAAGCAATAAAAGTTTATTTTTGTCTTCTAACTATTATTTAAAGTGTTCTTCAGTGTTTAACTTAGCTTAATTGTTCCGTCGCGATTAATTTGATCGTTTATTCCCTTTTTAATTTAATTACTTATTGTTTTTAGATCAATCACATTAAATCAAATCACGTGTCCTTTAAATCGAGTACAAATTCAATTGTTACTCACTTTTATGAGTAAACAAGTATAAAAATAAATTTATACTCTCAATATATATATAAGTTAAATCCTATAATATGTCATTGTAAGCAAAATTCATGCTATATTAATGATCTTGCATATGACAGGTAAGGTTTACATTAATATCACTAATTTATAATTGACACTGATTACTCCTAAGTTGATCTCATTTTAGGAACACACATATATATTACAAAGACCAAAATCGAAAAAAAGAACGAAAAAGATCCAAAAAATCTATCTAAGTGGGATTAGAAAAACCTAAATCTACTAATCTAGAACTGTGCTAATTAGTGCTAATAACCAGCGGCGAAACTAGAAATTTTTCCAAGGTATTCAAATTGAAAGTAGTAAAAAAAAAGTTTAATAAAGGGTGTTCAATATATGTTATATCAGTGGCGGATCTAGAAAATTTAGGACATGGGTGCACTACTAAAAAAGAGGAAAAATAATGTAGAAATGTGTTAAGCAAGAATTGATCCCTGATCCTCTTGGTAAATAACTTAACGTTTAACCAAATGCATCATTCTACCTTCATGGAGCATGGGTGTCTACAGTTAAGATTGTATCAATTTTAAAAAAATATGTATATAAAATATCTAATTTTGCAAAGAGACCATGGGTTCACGTGCTCCATAATCCTGCCTAAAACAAAAATGTGCCCATGTGTTATACTGTTCTAAGACATAATATCTTACCTATATACACAGTGCAATACGATAAAGGGTGGTCAACTGACCACTCCTGTGACCAAATGGCTTCTCCACTACTTATAAGCATAGATAGCACCAGCTTATTACCTTTTTATATTAGGTTTCGGGTATTAGCCCTAAGGATTTATCCGACCTCTCTCTCCCTCTCAGTAGGAAGCAAGATAGTGGCATGGCGAGCTAAGTCCACAAATCGAGTCTCGTACTGGGTGATAGTCATGCCACGCTACTAAAGTCACTCAAACTGCCTGCAATACTCCTCTCTCAGATGACATGGATAAACTTCTCTAGAAATAGCTGTAAGAACGTATCCCATGTAAATGCAAGCGACATAATTGATCTAGTCAACATACAATCTCTCCACCATCTATGGGCAAATCCAGTCATCTCAAATGCTGCAAAATCGACCCCATTGGTCTCAACTATACATATTGTATAAAACCTTGTGGCAACGGTCCAGAAAATCTCGTGCCTCCTCAGAAGATGAACCACTAAAATGAAAGAAAGAGCTTGATGAACTTATCCAACCACAACATAGCCTCATAAGACAAAGCGGTCCTATCACCGGCATGTGCCGCAATAACTGACTGAACTATTCCAACTAACGGGGCTGGTGGAGTTTAATACTGGGGAGCCATCTGCTTTGGGGTGTGAGTAGTGGGAGTCTGTGCTTCTCGCCTAGCCCGAGACACGGCTGGTGCCGGGAAGATATTGGTCTGGGTCACACTCCCTATAAGTCCCACCAAACGGACTAAAGTGTCTTGAAGCACTAGAGTGGCTATGAACCTCTCCTGGACCTGAGGTGGTCCGACGGGCACAGTCTGCGGTGGAACCCCTCCTTAAAATCCACCTGCCGCTCTACTACGGGTGCTACTGCTCAGGCTCTAGGCTGAGTCCTACCTCTATCTAGGCCTCGACCTTTGTCCCGAGTAGGAGCAGCCACTGGGGGCTCCAGTAGTTGTCCATCTGTAGATGCAGTGCTTGTTCTTGCCATCCGCGAAAGAACAAGAATAGAAAAGTTCAATCATTACTGATAGGATAAAATCACTCGATAGAGAAGAACAGAAGTGAAATTGTTCCTAAACTCTATAACCTCTTGAAGATAAGTACAGATTTCTCTGTATCGATCCTTCAGACTCTACTAAGCTTGCTCGTGACTAGTATTAAGACATTTTTAAATTAACCAAAATTAACTGATGTCAATTATTTAATAACTGAGTTAAAAATGAAATAAAAAGCAGAAAGCCATAACAAGTAAAATCTCTAAATATAACCCTGACTCCGGTATCACAAGTGCACCGAGCTATTAGAATAATACTGATAAAGGTCTGAATGAAAGTAAAGCTTTCTGAACGAAAATACACAAATAAGATAAAGTAGAAGGGGACTCGAAGACTATGAAAACCGAGCAGTTGTACCTCAAGTCTCCGTATCAATAGTCAACCCAAGCAATCTATTGACCACCATTGGGACCAACTCTAAAATCTGCACAAGAAGTGCAGAGTGTAGTAGGAGTATAACCCACCCCATGTACTATATAAATGTCGAGCTAACTTCGACGAAGTAGTGACGTGGTTAAGGTGGGTCACCTACAATAACCTACACGCAGTATAAAAACAATGATAGGAAAGGAAAATATGGACAAATAAGGCAGATAACTCATCAAAATAACTCAATTCTCGAAAACCGGTAAATACAAATATACCAAATCTTTAGAGTCTCGTATGAAAGCACCGAAGCCAACACAATTCAACAAGGAACATAAAATACATAAAATGTTGCGGCATGCAACCCACCATACGATAAGATCCTCCTATATTCCACCTTGTAAATATTATTAATAATAAGTAAATATATGTTGTAGCGCGCAATCTGATCCCACCATATAATCAGAGTAAGTATCATAGTCTTCCCTTATTTCACCATATCAATTTACCCTTATTTCACCTGTTGGGGCACGCAACCCGATCCCGCCGTATCAATAGAAATCCTCCCTTATTCCACTTGATGCAGCGTGCAACCCGAACCATAATAAATGAAATTAATTTAACAACTCGAATCACAAGAATCTCCACGATTAACGAATATGAAAGCTAAAAATCAAGAAGTAATCTCATATCGGGTCATGAAAAGCTACATTAATACTGAGCAATAACTCAAGTCAAATATATGACAGTTAAAAGGTATAAGTAAATCAATTACGAAAGTAGCAATTAAGCATAGAAGCATGAAAGAAATCAACATTTTTAATGCGATAACAATAAATAACAAGTAGCAAGTTAATTCATATAAAGCAATTAAGGCATGTAACAATCAAGATATGGAATGATATAATTAATGAAGTATGGGTAAATATGAAAATAAGTAATTGACGGTGTATATACACTCTTCACTTCGCATATACGCCTCCACACATGAAATTCACATTGCACATAGCTCAAGGGTCTCTATTCCCTCAAATCAAGGTTATACTCGACACTTACCTCACTCTGCAATCAATTCACAGTCCAACCACATCCTTTCCTTTCAAACAAGTCTCCAAACCAACAAAATCTAATAAATTATTGACTAAATGATTCAAAATAAGCTTTAAAAACTGCTCATGAATGAAAGAGGTTCAATTTAGATCATTATTGAAAAATTCAATAAAAGTCAATTCTGAGCCGCTTGTTAAAACCCGAGATTCAGACTAAAATATGATTACTCAATCACCCCCAAGCTTGGTTATGTAATTTCTTTCGAAATCCGACCTCAATTCGAGGTCTAAATTCTAAATTTATAAAAATTCCTAATTCTACCCAAATCCCTAATTTCTATCATGAAAAACCTTGATTTGATATTGACAACTTATAAAATGTAATGAGTACTTGAAAGAAAGCAGATTAAAGTCACTTACCAATGAATCTAGGATGAAAATCTCTTGGGAAAATCTCCTATGGGGTTAGGGTTGAGAGTTTGAAAGAAATGATATAATCCCCCTTTTTTCCCCTCTTTTGTTCAGGCGCAAATGTCGCAATTGCAATCTGGGGTTCGCAATTGCATTGTGAACGGTTTGCTTCGTAAATGCGAAGATTCCCCATCTCTGCTGCCATTAAAAATGTGATGGTCTTGTTCGCAAATGCGAACTTGGACTTTCGCAAATGCGAACTACTTTTTCCATGAGAAAATTTCTCCACATATCACTAGAATCTTCTCACATGTGCTAGTCTATTTCATATGGTAAAAATATGTCACGTGATACCAACGTGACATGATAATATGACGGCCATGACAATTAATAGTATAAAAATAAGTTTATATTCTCAAGTTGATCTTATTTTAGGAACTTAAATAGATGTGACAAAGACCAAAATCTAGAAAAAGAAGAAAAAAGATCCCAGGAAATCTAAGTGGGATTAGAAAAACCTGAATCTACTAATCTAGAACCGTGCTAATTAGTGCTCATAAGCATAGATAACACCAGCTTATTATTTTTTCTTTATAGTAGGGTTGGGGTATAAACTCTAAGGATTTCATGAATAAAAAATTAAGAAGGAAATCAAGGAGATCCTCTTGTCTAACTCCTACAATTGAGTAGGCTTTCTTTCCATACATATGTACCACAAGATAAACAGCCTTGCTTTATTTAAATGTAACAAGTTCTTCTTAAATTCATTTATATCGCATATTCTCTAGGGCTTGATGAAATATAATTACTTGCCGCTCTCTTTTGATAGATAAATATAGAGATGCCCCACAAAATTTTGTACCCATAAATTTCCACGTTGATTTCATATTTAAGTAATCACTGAAAACTCATGTCACACCCAACTATTCACAATTAATTTCAAGTAAGTTCAATTACTTTTGTTTATCTCTTTAAAAAATTACTAATTTCTTTAAATAGAAATATGTTCTTTCTTCAATAAACATATAAAAGTTATATATTTTATACATAAAGTTTATCAAAACTTATAATATAATGGGAGAAAGGTCAGTTTGAGTTCTGTTCTCAAACTTCATAATATTGTTCTTATTTCTCCATGTTCTTCGTGCATTTGCATTTGAGATCTTGTGGGACCCTGTGGCCAATAATCTCCACTCTTCTACTAGAAAACGATGAAATCTGGGAAACAAAAGTCATAGATTCTTATATTATTCTGCTCTATTTATCATACCTTACTTTTATGTCATTCTTAACATGATTAAATAATATTTATATTAGTTTAATACATAAAGTAATTAAAAAAGAAATTTGCTTTGTAGTTTAACATATATTCTAGGATTTATTAGTTCATTGGACCCAATAAATCCCATAATATGAATGTGGACCTCTTATCATATGGTCGATCTAACTGTATATTGTCATACGTACTGTGTCCTGCTTAGGCCAAGTGGAATATAAATGTCTGTGAGTTCAGTTGCTTTCCATCTTTCTTGCATTGCTTTAATTTCGTTTCAGAACTGTAGAGGTACAAAGTGTCCTACTGTTTGGAAATATGTCAATAAGGAATAAATTAATGTTCTTGATAAACAATGTCTACCGAATTATATATATATATATATATATATATATATATATATATATATATATATATATATATATATATATATATATATATATATATATATATATATATATATATATATATATATATATATATATATATATATATATATATTGTTTACCCTAAAAATTGGATAACAATTAAACTTATAATGTGATTTTGAAGATACGTAATTTCACCTAATACCAATTGATGAGTATGAAGATTAATAATGAAAATTGACAATAGGATAAAGCAAACCAGTATTTGAATCGAATTCTGCCCTCGAACTTGAATACCTTCGAATTGACTGGTGCAAGAACAGTTAAAATATAACAAGTTGATGAACAAGAATATAAGCTAAAGAGAAAGTGTTATGTTGCTATGATATATGCCAGAATGTGTCTTACAAATGATAAGAACCCTCTTTATATAGTAAAGGAATCCTATCTATGATACAATTCTAGTTATAGAAGTAAATTCCATGATTAACTAAACAACCGCCCTTGATTTGGTTTGTTTCGAGATTTCTGCCATAATCTTCGTCCAGTCACGGATATCTCGTCTTTCAGTTCGGTCTTGCTCGATGTCTGTCCGGTTCAACATCGATCATTTTCAATTTTGATCTTGCTTGGTGCCTCGAATGCGAATTCGGTATCTTATCCTCGTGTTTCGATCTGATCTATTACGTGAACGATCTTCGATCCTTCGCATCGGTCTCGATAAATCAGTAAAATCGGGATCGTGTGTGTGTATATATATATGAAGTTAAATTTTACATTTCAAAATTTACGGTCTCACTTCAGCATTCATAGCGACTAAATTCTAAATTTGCCATTGCTTATAAGATTGACCAACAACTCTTTGACTATTCTTGAGAGTTCAGTCTAATTCATCTAACAATTAAAAATGTCGGAGGTGATGATAAGATTTCATTATGCTTTTCTGGCTGTAATCTAACAACTATCTCAGGAAAAACCCATATTGTGATTGAAGGGGCATTTAGGTCAAAGAACATTGATCAATTAGATGAGAAAATTATTTATTGTTACCTTGCACAATATTATGGATAAACAAGATTAACATGTTAAAGTGATATTTTTCATTTTTGTAAGTTTCACAGCCCAGGTATCAATTGGCTGAATTGCACTGCAATTTGCGAAGGAAGTGTTTAGACCCATTTTTATAATAGGGGTACATGGCCAACATCGTGGAATTCAACGTTGGGGCTACTATGACACTTCACGCCTGACCTCAAGAAGCTTGAAGCAGAGTTTGAAGCGTGACCCCAAGGTACGTCCTTGAGGGAACATATCGAAGGTTCACTATTGTTAATCTTGGAGCAGCACAAATCGAAGATCGTCATGGAAATGAGGAAAAGCTCCTAAAGATATATGGTTAGAGATGATCATCTGCAAGAATAATAGAAATTCGTACTAACACATTATACATTTGTACCAATAGCATTTCCTCCTCATTATTAGACATGTACTCTGTTGGGATTCCCTTTCCTATATAAAGGGAGCCATCGTCATTTTGTAAAGAGGAAGATGAAATACAATAGAACATTCTCTGCTTTTCTTACCTAAACGTGTTCAACAATCACTCTACAGATTTATTATTTGTACATTTATTGTTCTTCATTTAATGCCCATTATTAACCGCAAAAGGCTATCTTGGAGGCCTTCGTTATTATTGTTTTTTCATCAATTGATCATAGCTAACTGTCCTAACTAGATCTTGAAGCCCCATATTCCAGCTAGCTCGAGGCCCAGTCTTGCGATAGCATTGGAATAAATCACATATTTTTAGAACCACAAAATGAGATATAGATATTAATACCATTTTCAAGGTAAATAGTTTGGCGCCGACCATAAGGCTAAAAATACTAGTGATTATTTTGGTGCTAGTTTTCTGAAAACACAAATTATTCTTCACACTTTTATTTTGCCAAGAATCTCTTATTTCAGGTCAAAAAATATCTAACACAGCAAATACATACAAAAATAACGGTATTGGGCTTCATGTAGAGAACAGTGCAGATGCCGGTGTATCACCACAAAACCCAAGGGTGGCACCAGCAGAAATCCGCATCAACATGGGTTCATGCAACGATATGCATATCGATGTAACCTCTCATACTAACGGAAGTGTGCGTGGGGAAAACCAACATGAAGCACAGAGGACTCCAGCTTGGGAGGAAAGAAAAGTTAGCCTTCAAGCACAACAGCACCGGAAATGGCTCCTCGAGTCGAGCAGGCACCAGAGACAACGAATAACAACGGGTCAGTAGCAGACCCCACTATTATGAAGATGCTCGAGGACCTCACCAAAATGATTGAATCAGGAGAAAAGAAGATAGAGGCTAGTGATAGAAAGGTGGAGACTTATAACTCGAGGGTCGATCAGATCTAGGGCACACCACCAATTTTAAAGGGCGTAGATTCAAAGAAGTTCGTACAGAAACCATTTGAATCAAGTGTAGCTCTGAAGCCCATTCTGAAGAAATTCAGAATGCATGATGTCCCAAAGTATAACAGGACCATGGACCAATGAGCACATTACCTCTTATACTTGTGCTATAAAAGAGAATGACTTAAAGGATGAGGAAATTGAGTTCGTCTTGCTGAAGAAATTTGGAGAAACATTGTCAAATGGGGCTATGATGTGGTATCATAATCTACCTCCAAATTCAATAGATTCATTTGTTGTGTTGGTGGACTCTTTTGTAAGGGCCCACGCTGATGCCATCAAGGTCGCCACCAGGAAGTCTGATGTCTTCAAAATTAAATGGAGAGAAAACGAGATGCTAAGGAAATTTGTATCTCGCTTTCAATTGGAGCGAATGGAATTATCACTAGTCTCTGATAACTGGGTAGCACAGTACACCGCTCAAGGCTTGAAAAAACGAAGCTCAGTAGTTTTGAATTTGCTAAAACAAAATTTGATCGAATATCCCCCCGTGACCTGGGAAGATGTGCACAATAGGTACCAATCGAAGACGACCAATTGAGAGCCCCCTTGGGCTCAGTATATCCTAGAAGGCTCTTAACAAAGGAACAAAGGTTTACAATAAAAAGTCGCGACCAAATAAAGAAAGATACCAGCCATATGTAGAAGATCAAAGAAACATCAGGAGTAATAATACACCTCGAGGAATTCGAAGGGTAGATAGAGGTCAAAGTTCCCGAGGATTCATGAGTAAAGCTGGGTTCGATAGGCACACTGGGCTGGTAGAGGCACCCCAGCCATATGATTACAACTTCAACGTCGATGTCTCAGGCATCATATCGGCTATAGGTAAAATCAAAGATACCAGGTGGCCGAAACCCATATTGCCAGACCTTTCAGAGAGGAACCCTAACTTGGTATGCAAATATCACGGAACTCACGATCATAGGATCGAGGATTGTAGACAGCTTCGAGAAGAGGTACCCCGACTGATCAGCAAAGGGCACCTTCGAGAGTTCCTCAGCAAACGAGCTAAAAACCAATTTCAAAAAAGAGAGGCGAACAAGAAGAGCAAACAAGAAGAACCATATTACGACATCCACATGATCATTCGAGGGGTTGACACCCCATAAGGACATATTGTCAAGCGGTCGAAAATATCCATCACCAGGGAAAAGTGAACTCGGATTTACATACCAGAGGATCCTTTTACATTCAACGAAGAGGACATTCGAGACCTTTTCTCAACCTCATAATGACGCATTGGTAATTTATTTTCTTTTGAATAAATTTCAAATTAAACTTTTTCTCGTAGATCTAGGTAGCTCAGCCAATATAATCAGGTCGAGGGTGGTGGAGCAGCTAGAACAGCTCGACCAGATCGTACCCACCTCTCGAGTCCTTAATGGATTCAACATGGCAAGCGAGACAACAAAATAAGAGATCATCCTCCCCGTCAACGTGACTGATACAAACCAAGATACCAAGTTTTATGTCAGTGAAGGTGACATGAGATACAATGCCTTACTTGGAAGGCTGAGGATACACAGAATGAGGGCGGTGACATCAACCCTTCATCAAATGATGAAATTTCAAACCAAGAATGGAGTAAAAGTAGTGTACGGGAGCAGTATGCAGTAAGAAGGATGTTCACAATACACAATATGGCACCGACATCAATGCCTTCTACATTGAAGAAGCCAAAAGACAAGCAAACAGCCAGGTAGCAACCACAACCGACATTCTCGGCTACATCTGAATGAGTGAATGAAGGACAATGTCACGTCCTAGGAGTAAGCAATTAAAATGCATCGAGGCTCGAACACTATCATTGCTAAGGTATAATCCTCTCCTTTTTCATTTATGTTTTATACTAACTTAGTGCAGGTGTTCAATAGAGAGGAATCAAAGCACCATCCAGCTAGAAGACCTTGGGTTTTAAAGCATGTGTTGTGCTTTTTTTTTTTCCTTAGATTGGGTTTTATCCCAAATGGGTTTTACTAGCGAGGTTTTTGCCGAGGCAACATCCATATACTACGTAAGTAGAACTTATCAAGTATTCAAGGGTTCACTTCGATCAACCTCAAATACTATGGGGCATCACCACATAAGCTTACCTCTCATAAGAAATCGAACTACGTTTAGGAGGACATCGATATGAGAATGTTGTATTGGGACAAACGGTCAAATGCATTGTGTCCATATAGAATAATCAGGCCTCCAAAGGCAAAAAACATGTACGCATATATCAAGTAATTAAGGAAGCCTATTTGCTTATCAAATCACTTTGTGCCTCGAAGAAGTTCACTACTTTCTTATAAGACGGCTCAAGGGACAAAAACTATCGAATACTCGGGGAATGACATCGACAGTCAGCTCATCGAGCCATCCAAAAACATGAATTCGTAAGACCTCGATCAGGAAACTTCGAGCTCGTAAGCCCTCAGTGAGGCAACTTCAAATCTGTAAGACCTCAACAAGGCATGCCAAAACCTTTAAGACCTTAAAAAGGCATAACCCCAATAGTAAGGCCAAGGCTATATATCTGAACTTATAAGACCGCTAAAAAGGCATACCCTCGATAAAGATGCTTAGGTCATCTCACCCGGAGACTAAAGGTTATGGCCGAACATAAAGACTAGGATTATATCAAAATGCTACGACCGAGGAATACACTCCCCAATGCAAGGAGGCACTATCTTTTTGCACTTAGACGAGCATGACGAAGAAACGACTTCCCTTTTTGAAATACTATTTTAGAAGTTTTGCCCATGTTTATAACAAAATTTCAAAAATAAGCTGATGAAGAAGTGAACACAGAAGAAGCGTGAAGACTAGAAATTGTTAACAAAGATTTGAAGACCTGAAGATGTTGCAAAGGTTTAAAAGATAGGGAATTAGAGTATTTATAAGAGTCATCTAAGTGTATTGGATGATTTGAAAGGGAGACCAATAGCGGTTCATGGGCTTTTCGAGAACCGTCTTGATTAAGACCTCTGTACAACTTTTCTATCACATCATTTAATGATCTCACGTGGCTGAAATCACAATGGGGGTATCGAAAAGGTAAGAACTCAAGATCGTTTCTTATTATTTGATTCTAAGAAACACGGGGACTAACTGTGTACGGCCGAATTCGGGGAGTTCGACTTTGGGATTACTGTAGCACTCCACGCCTGACCTCGAGAAGCTCAAAGCAGAGTTTGAAGTGTGACCCCGAGGTGCGTCGTCGAGGTAACATATCGAAGGTATACTATGGTCAATCTCAGAGCAACACAAACCCCTGATCGTCATGGAAGGTGAGAAAACTCCCAAGGATACGTGGTTAGAGCTGGCCAAGTCTGCAAGAATAGTACAAATCCGTACTAAGTCATTATACAATTGTACCAATAGTATTTCTTCGTCATATACTATGTTGGGATTCTCCCCTCGTATATAAAATGGACCCTTGTCATCTTGTAAAGAGGACGTTGAAATACAATAGAACATTATCTGTTTTTCTTACCTAAACGTGCTCAACAATTACTCTACAGATTTATTGGTTGTTCATTTATTGCCCATTATTAATCGCAAAAGGCTATCTTCGAGGCCTTTGTTATCATTGTTTCTTCATCAATTGTTCATTGCTAACTGCTCTAACTAGACCTTGAAGCCCTCTGTTCCAGCCAGCTCGAGGCTCGGTCTTGCGACAATATTGATTTGCATATCTTATTCTCTTTACTTACACTTAGCATTTATTGTCTAATAAATAGTATTAAAATAAATCACATATTTTTATAACCACAAATCAAATATAATTGTTAAACCATTTTCAAGGTAAACAATAGGAACTAAAAAAAAATTTCCATTACCTTTTTACCATCGTGATCACATTATGAACTAATTTACACGATCGACTTTTTCTCAAAAGAATCTTAATTTTAACACCTGCAATTAATTGTATTACATAAGATATTTCATTCAAAAATCATTACTTGAAATTAATATATAGTATATTTTTTTGTTTCAATGATTGGTTACTCTGGTTGGAGTTATATTGTGGGGCATGAAAGAAATTAAAGGGGCCAACAGAGCAAAAAGTTCTGCTTGATTGCCAACAAAAGCATGAAACGTTTGCTACTATAACCGAAAAGTGCTAATAAATTAAGAGCCACATATGAAGTCACTGTTCTTTATCCAGAATCTCATGCATGGGCCATAAGGTACAGTTGGGAAAAGATAGATTAAATTTAAGGCATAAATATTAAATACAGTCATTGGTTATAATATATACTATCTTGAATTGATGAAAATGGCTGCTTTGGCCAGAGTTGCTAATTGTTTAATCTCTCGTATAATAATACTCGTTCGAACCTCTTTACCCTAAAAAACATATAATAATTATATAAGTGGCTGTAAATATACTCAAATTAATTCAATATAAATGATAAATTACGTTAGATTAAATAAGTAAGTGATGTGATTAATTGTCAAACCGATAAGGAAAGCAATCTCGGATTCAGTAACAGCTTGATGAAATTGCATGCCTTCGACCCCAAGCTTATAACAATGAAGAACAGGTGAACTAAAGCAAGAATTTTGAGTAACAGAGAAAATAAGAATGTATTATCTCTATATGCATGTTACATTGGGATCCCACTGAATAGTTAGACTCCCCTTTATATGGTAGGGGAGTTTCACCCTAAGTACAATTCTATAAAAGGTAAAAAGCTCCTGTTTTACTAATTACTGATTTTCTGCCGATAGGTGCCGAGATTTACGCCGTGACATTCGGCTGGGCACAGATATCACGGTGCTTTGTTAGTCATACTCGATTATCTGGTAATGTTCTTCGAAGTTCTAGGATTAGAATCGATCCTGGGGAAGTGGCTCCGATTCCTCCGAGGATAGGTGTTTTGGCCAGACCTCGACTCGTGGGACTCCTTGCTCTGATTCTGGTTCCTTATGGTCACATCTCTACTACGTTTATCTCATCGAGAACTAAGGTGTCCCATGGGCTCGGTCTCACCCGTATACAAAACCATTATCTCAAATTTTGGATGATTTATCTCAAACTAAGCTCAATATTCGGTGTAATTTTACGGCTGATTAATTAAATTTTACTTTATTGGACCTAAGTCATTAAATTATTTAATAACAAAAGAATAATACAACTCTGTCTAATAATTACAGAAAGTCACTAGCATAAAGAATTACTTAATTTTGCCTAAGTATCATAGAAAGTCAATAAACAAGATATTTATAACCAAAGAATCATTCAACTTTGCTTGAGTATTATGTAGTATGTCTTTTCTGTTTCCTCCTAATGATTCTTTATAATTGTGTTTTCTTAAATGGTCACTCAACTTTTTAAAATTATTTTTTAAAATTATTTTTTTGTTTGTTATAACAAAGTCATTAAGTTATGCCTATAGCACTCCAAATCTAACTCAACTATACTATTTAAATTTTTGGATTGCCAAATACCTATTTTATTCATTAAATTATAAATATTTATCTTCTTTTATTTTTTTTAACTTTTCAATATTATAATTTTTCCTTTTTAATTTATATTATTAACTTAACTATAGAATAAATAATATTTTTTTGTAAATTACAATAATAAAGAGTATTTAAGCAGCTATAATGTTGGAATAACAAAATAATGAGCATAACAAAGAAATAATTAAAATAATTTGTTCATAATATAATTATGGTATTAAAAACAAAAATTTTAAAAATTATTTACATAATTCAGAAAAAAAGAAAATAAAGATTATAAAATATATATTTCATGCATGTAATATAAAAATAATTATTTAAATAAAAGTATTTTTATAATATACATTATATATTCTTGAAAATTATGCTCAAAATATTATATATATTCCATGCACGACTTGACATAACATATTTTACCCTATACAGATAGTCCCCCTACTTTCCGGTGATATAACTTTGTGTCATCAGAAAGTTGGTAGAAACATAACAATATAATTGAGCATAATTTTCAAGAATATATAGTGTATATTATAAAATACCTTTATTTAAATAATTATTTTTATATTATATGCATGGAGTATACATTTTACAACCTTTATTTATTCTGAATTGTGTAAATAAATTTTGAAGTTTTGTAGTTAGTAATAAAACTATTATTACTTATTCTAATTAATTTTTTTACAATGCTCATTATTTTATTATTCCATTATTCATGCTTAATACTTTTTATTTTTTATATTTATAAATAATATTTATTTATTCTATAGGTAAGTCCATAATATAAATTTAAAAAAATTATAATATTAAAATATTTAAGAAAAATAAAAAGAAGATAAATATTTATAATTTAGAGGGTAAAATTGGTATTTGACAATCCAAAATTTGAAAAATCTAGTTGAGTGACCTTCTGAGTGCAATAGGCATAGTTCAGTGACTTTGTCGTTATAAATGAAAGTAAAATAACTTTAAGAGATAATTTGCGATAGTTGAGTGACCATTTAAGTAATTGATTTTGTTTTTTGGTTATAAAATAAGTTTACTGACTTTAATGATACTTAAGTAAAGTTGAGTGATTTTTACGAGATACTTAATAATTTTAGTACAACAAATAAAAATTGATTGATCATCCATTAAATTAACTCTTAATATCCTCTGGCAATGAATTTTCCTTTTGCATCTCTTCTTAGATTCGAGTAAGAAGAAAATATGAAGACTTTGGAACAACTTTTATTTATCAAATTGCACATAAGCTTTAATCTTAGAAGTAGACTTTGTTTTTATTCAATACGCTTGAAATTACTATGACAAAGTAAGAAAAAATATTCTTCTTAACTCAGCAAGTATATATTAGGCAAATTATAGCACATCTAAAAGTATTTTGACAATGATATTTTTCCTGTAATAAAAAATAAAAATGTAATCACCCTAAACTTTTTATCTTGTCATCACCCTAAATATTTATCTTGTTTCGAATTAGGGATTTCTTTTCCGTACAAGAATAAAGGTTGCACCCTAAACTTATGTTAATAATTGCACATGATGTATTTATGATTAGCATATTATTAAGCTTACAACTGGTGATTATGTTGAACTAATGGGAGTTTATAACCAAAAGATTGGCAGTTAAACTCCTACCAATATCAGATGTGTGTTTTCTGATTTTCTCCAATCCTATAAGCATTGGTAAATGGTAAAATTTTTACTTTTGTAAATCATTATCGAACACTACTAAGTTTGGCATATGTGTATACGGTATCGATGATTCGGTTCAATCAATTATTTTATAAAATTAATATTATATTAATTTTTCGATTATTGTAGTATATATAATTAAAATTAGATTTTTTAAACTGTCCCAATTATGTCGGTTTCACTTCAATATTGGTACGGTTCGATTAGTTTTCGTTATTTTTTAATTGTCATGTAAAATTCACCAGTAAAAGTAGAATGCAATAACATACATTTTTATAGGACTTAACAAATTTTCTAGACATTTTTATTGTTTAAAGGATAATGAATTAAAAATATGAAAGATGCTAGAGTATACATACGCAACTATTACACATTAACGTAAAAGAAACCAAGTAAACACAAAGAACGTATAAATCATATGAGTGAAAGATATTAACCAAGCTGGGACTCAAGAATAAAGTCCATGTAAGAAATATTATAAAAGATAAATCTAAATTATATGAAATGAAACATGTTCAATACATTATAGTTGGTACTCGTAATCACTAGAATACTTTGTGTCTTGCTAATAAAGATACTTGAAATAACTTAGTTTAAGTATAACTAGCATAATAGGTTTTATGAATTAAAATTTTGAGTTTAATAACTTATTGGCTTGTAACGATTTTCATAATCCCAAGGCCCAATGAAAAATTTAATGCTTCATTAGTTTTAAATTTACTATATAATATATTTTTCATATATAAAATTTATTTGGTACGGCTCGATATTTTTTTGATTAATTTTTATTAAATAAAAAGTTTTTCCTAATTATCGGTATGATTATAAATTTATATAAAAACCTATAAATCCTTTAAAAGAAACTTAAAATTCAATTTGATAAAGTACGATTCGATCAATTTAGTCGGTTATCAAATAATATCCATTGACACCCTCGGGTGTATAAGTTAAAATTGAGGTACACACCGCCTTTTTTAAAGGAAAATTTTTATATCTTGATTGGGCGTTGCCAAACTTTACAAATTCCATTCAAATCTCACTTCAAAAATTATACTACTATATATCTCTATCTTACTTTATGTAAATGTTAACTCTACACAAAATTTAATGAATTAAAGGAGATTTTTGACATGCAATCGGAATGTGTATAATATCAGAATTATCCTTTAAATAAGTGGTGCTGAGAACTTTTGCCTTTTTTAAAACCCTTTTCTCCTTAATTTTCTCTAAATGAACAAACACTGACAACAATGCATAATACCGTAAGTGAAAAATATTACTCCTTCTAGTTCACTTCAATTGATATTTTAATTATTTTCATACTTAATAAAAATTCATCTTTTAATATTAATTAATAACAAAATATGTCATATTAATATTAATTTGCTCATTGAAAATATAATATAATATTCCTAGCCTCATTACTTCAAAAATAATTTTTTTTTGAAAATTTACTCTTGATATTTAAAAAATTAAATATTATAGAGCATTAAACTGAATCGAAAGAAAATACTTAAAAAAATAAATTAAAGAAGTTACAAGCAACAAATGGTCATTGGGGCAGTTAAATGGAAAAACCGTAGCAGCTTTCAAAATCCAAAGTCCAATACCACGCGTACTGTACATTCTGTCTGAAGTTCAAGTGTATAAGCAAATCAATCCCATTCGGCACGTGCCAATTCCCACAGACCACCTTTGCACACGTGCCAAGACAATTACGTCATTCAAACATCATCGCACGTGCCATGCAGTAACTCACGTGTCCACCCCCACAGTCAAAAAAGTTAATTTACCCCACCCCGTCCACTCTTGTAAAAAGTAAAAACTCACCCGTTCTCCGTACTGTTGTAGCTTAAATACTCACAACCACCATCCCCCTTCTCTACAAACCCTCCCTACAGTCATAAAAACCATAGCCTACACAAAGTACAGAAAAAACCATAGCTATTTTTCTTCTCACTTTCTCTGTGTACGGAATTTTTTGTTTAATAAGGTTTTCTCTCAATCTTTTTCTTTATATAGTTGTATTAGGATCTATCTTTCTTCAACGTCAAATATTTGACTTTTTTCAATTTTCACCTCTACTAACAACAACAAACAAGTCTTTGATTCCTCTTATCTTTTCTCTCTTTTTTTTCTCGCTGGTCATTTCACAAAATTCCACACATTTTTCAGCATCTGATTCTCAAAGCCTATTACCAAAAGTTCCAATAGATTGGTTTTTCTCCATTTTGTTGAAAATCAACAACTATGTTTCCCTGTTTCTAAAATTCTTATGTGCGATATGTCTGATATATTTGGCTACGCAAACGAGTCGAATGATAATTTTTCTTTCGTGGGGTCGAATTTTAGTAAAATTTCGATGAGTACGAGCAGTGATCATAGCCACAGCACAAGTTTTAGTCGGTTATCCTTCGAGCTTCCTCCGAGCTCTCCGGAGCAGAATCCGACGTTGAAGCCTCACCGGTCGTCGGATTCTTGTTTTCAGGCGATACGTTCCGTCGGAAAGGGGTTGTGTTTTAGGGATTTTAGTCTCGTCCGGCAGATCGGCAGCGGAGATATCGGCAGGGTATACCTCTGCCGCCTCCGTAACTCTGCGGATGAGGCGGCGAAGGAGCGGCTTTACGCCATGAAGGTTGTGGATAATGAGGTTTTGGCTTTGAAGAAGAAGGTTAAAAGAGCTGAAACTGAGAGGAAAATTATTAAAATGTTGGACCATCCTTTTTTGCCTACGCTTTATGCTGAGTTTGAAGCTTCTCATTTTTCTTGTGTTGTTATGGAGTACTGTTCTGGTGGTGATTTGCATTCCCTTAGACATAAACAACCCCATAAACGCTTCTCTCTCAACACTTCTAGGTACTTTTTACTCCCTCTCTCTCTCTCTAATTTTTATATGTATATTAGTTTTCATATACATTGGGATATTTACTTCATTTTACTGGGGTTTTTCTTGGATGGAGAACTCATACATGCCATTAAATTCTTGTTTTCTCCACAACTTGATACTCTGTTCTTCAAAAACGGACTTTTCTACTTGGTGATTTCTTAATACAAATCTTGTTCTTTTTGTTTCATTCTGCATTTGAGAAGAAAAAAATCCCATATTTTTCAAACATTATTTCATTTTTCGGAAAATTAGCCGCATATTTCTATTAATGAGTAATTTCCCGTTTCGGTCATTTCTCAACTCTCCAACGGGAATTTACTAAATCAGGGTCTTTTCCCTTATCTTATCAAATAAGCAATCAGTGACTTTTTTCTCTGTATTCTAAAAATGTGTTTTCTCACCTTTTTGCCAAGTTGAAATTTCAGTTAATTTTCCTATAAAATGGGGATTAATATTTATTTTATTATCTTTCTTTTTCTATAGGTTTTACGCAGCTGAGGTTTTGGTAGCACTCGAGTATCTCCATATGTTAGGGATAATTTACAGGGACTTGAAGCCAGAAAATGTGTTGGTTAGATCGGACGGTCACATTATGCTCACGGACTTCGATTTATCCCTTTGCTCAGACTCAATCGCAGCCGTTGAATCGCCTGACTTTGCATACGAATCGTCAACTTCACCTCCGCCATTTTTCTGCATATCCAACCGGTTGTTCCGGCCAAAAAAGGTACAGTCGTTCTCAACCAACCGGTTGTTTGTGGCTGAACCGGTCACTGCCCGGTCATGTTCGTTTGTTGGGACCCATGAGTATGTGGCACCTGAGGTGGCATCCGGTAGGTCCCATGGAAATGCCGTGGACTGGTGGGCCCTTGGTATCTTCATTTACGAAATGATCTACGGGAGGACGCCATTTGCTGGTGCATCCAACGAAGCTACGCTGCGGAGCATTGTGAAGAAACCATTGACTTTCCCGACCAACGCGCCTGCTACAACGAGTGAAGTGCACGCTCGGGACTTAATATCTGGGCTGTTGAACAAGGATCCGAATAGGAGACTCGGGTCGAAGCGTGGTGCGGCCGACGTCAAGACCCACCCGTTTTTCAAGGGTTTGAATTTTGCGCTTATAAGATCAGTGACGCCACCCACAGCACCGGGAACTAGGACAGAGAAAACGATGTCGTCGCATTATAGCAGTATCAAGAAACAAACAGCGCCGTTTGAGTACTACTGATGACCAACAGATATATTGTATTGTTAGTTCGACGTGGCCAAATATTTTTCCCCTCAGATATTTTGGTCGACGTAGGAGGAGTAGTAGTAGGGTTCCCAGAATGTGACTATATAGTATTATTATATGGAAAAAAAAAGAAGGAAATGTATATATAGAGTGACTTCCCATGCGGCAATGATACAAGGTTTCTTTTACATTATTTGGTCAGAAACTTTTTACTAGTTTCAGTATGTTTTAGTTAATATTGCATGCTCATACGATCTTTTGACATGCCATTTGAATTTCAATAATCGTAATATTGTTAATAAAAAGTAGGTTAACTTAATCGAAGGTTTAGACCTCTTTCTTTAAAGTTGAGTGTATTGGAAAAAAATAAGTTTACATGTAAAGATGGTCAGTCAAGACACATAAACTCGTTAAAAAGTTTCAACTGGTAAAGAGACACGAATAACAACAGATACGAGCAAAGACAAAAGAAGAGGTACGGGCAGTTATTGAAAAAACTCATTACCCGTACCTATTTTAGTTATTTTGATCCGAGAATCAAGGAGAATGAATCTGACAATATATGAGAGTGCAGATACCATATTTAATGAGCATTAAATACTGAATACGTTAGAGAATGTGTATTAAATATGCTGATCATGTAACGTATCATTCAATGTCTTTAATTTCTCATAATAGCCTTATTATGACATAAGCAAAATGCATATCTTCAATGTATCTATAAAAGGGAGAGAGCTGATCAATTGTGGGAACACGAAACACTAGTTGAATATACTTTGATTTACTTACTTTTCCTCTAATTATATTCTTGCTATCTAAATTATTTTCTTTTACACATTCTTTCGATTATCAGTAACCCGTATTCTTCTAAATTATATCTTTGCTCGAAATTTTATTTTTTGGTTAAACAAATTGGTTTCGTTATCGTAACTGATAATCTATCCTCTTTTAGCTTAACTTCTCTTGTTGCATTAACCATGTCGACTAACAATGACAACGTTCGAGGAAACCAAGAAAACCAACAGCATCATGTAGATCCACAGAATATTAACACTCCGGTCCCTTCACCACGAGGCTCTCCACGGCGATATTGTGAGGGTTCTCCTGATGGATCTCATACAAATGAACATGTTCAATTTGAAAATGCTGAAGCTATCGATGAAGCTTTGCAAAACTTAATTGCTACACAAGTCAATAAGGCTCTTGAGCATTTGTTAACCAGTTGCCAGCTGCAACACCCACACCCACTCTAAATAATAACACTTTGGAGAACTCTCGTTCCGGGCTTGTTAACTCAGGTCGCGGTGGAATTCCCACTGAATCACAGGAGGAAAAACCAGGTAATGTAATTAATTCTGATTTACAAAATTTAATACTAACATTGCAGAAACAGCTCAAAGAGCAAAGTGAACGCATAGAACAAATATCCAGGGTACTATTTGTGATCAAAGGGATACATTTGGATAAATATTCACAACAACCCTGGAAGCCAAGTGTTGCCCCCTTCCAATTCCAAAGAAATTCAAAATGCCTGACATTCCAAAATACGATGGAACAACAGACCTACGCGACCACGTGACTGCATTCACGATAGGCGTAAAAGGCAACGATTTGACTAAGCAGGAGATTGAATCAGTATCAGTCAAAAAATTAGGTGAAACATTCACCAAGGGAGCGCTAACATGGTATTCTCTTTTACCCAAAAATTCTATAAATTTTATTGTTGAGCTTGCTGATTCTTTCATCAAAGCACACTCAGCGGCTAAAAAAGTAGAAAAAGAATGGAAGATATTTTTAATATCAAGCAAGGGGAATCAAAATTGCTTAGGGAATTCGTGGATAGATTCCAACGTGAAAGAATGACATTACCCCGTGTACCTGATAATTAGGCAGCTATAGCTTTCACGAGCAATTTAAATGACAAGAGCTCAGTAGCTACGATGTGACTCAAGGAAAGCCTTCGTGAATTCCCAGCCACAACTTGGAATGACGTTTACAACAGGTATAGCACGGAGCTGAGGATACAAGAAGATATTGTTTCACGATTTCAAAAAAAGAAAAGGTTAGTTCGAGATGTGCGGAGACTGAAAAAAGTTCAGGTAAAAACATGTATGAGCCACACATGGGACCTGCGGGAAAAGACTCAGGGTCAAAACAAGAAAATCAAAGGTATGATCACAGATCAAGGAATAGATAATTAGGTTCTTCATCAAGATTTAGGAACGGTCGAAACAACTATGAGTCACGAGAAGATGATAAAAATTTGAAAGCGTGATTTGCTGGCTATAATTTCAACGTGAGCACATCCGAACTCGTAGCTGTTCTTAGAAGCATGGTAGATAAGGTATGATGGCCAAAAGAGATGAGATCAAATCCAAACAGACACAATCCTGATCATTGGTGCGAGTTTCATAATGACCATGGGCATAAAACGGCAGACTGCAGGTTTTTACAAAGTGAAGTTGATCATCTACTAAAACAAGGATATCTCACTAAGTCGTTCAATGAGAAAGGTAAGCAAGCCTATATGAAAAACAGGCAGGACCCCCCAAAACCATCTTCTCCCACAAGAACTTTCAACGTTATAAGTGGGGGTGAGGACATCAATGGCGTATCATATACTACAGCTAACAAATTCAAACTTACAATTACCCAAGGGAAACAGGTGCGGCATGTCTTAGAGGAAGAAAACATTACATTCAATGATATAGATGCAGATGGCGTGTTAACTCCTCATAACGACGTACTAGTAATATCTCTAACTGTATGATACTAATATAAAATGAGTTTTGATTGATCTAGGTAGTTCCGTGAACATTATTTTGCTAAAAGTATTATGTGAGATGCAAGCTGAAGATAAAATAATACCAAAAGCACATACTTTATATAGATTTGACAATTTCATTATTGTGACGAAAGGAGAAGTAACCCTCGCCACATTCGCAGAAGGAGTCGTCAAAGTTACAATGTTTCAGGTAGTATATATGGAGATGACATACATCATGATCCTTGGGAGAACATGGATCCACGAAATGGATGATGCTCCTTCAACCTTGTATCAAGTTATTAAATTCCCATCACCATGGGAAACATGTCAAATTCATAGAGATCAACATACATCTAGGAGCATCAACTCCGTAGCAGATACAAGTACAAAAAATGAAGGAGAATAGCAATCACAGAAGACAGTTGAGGGCGCCACAACACAAACCTCAATTGAACAGGTACAAACAGATATGGATTAAAGGCATGATACCATTCAAAAACCAGAAGAGAATGAAAACATCAAAACAACAATTGAGGAATTGGAGCCTGTTGTGTTATTTGCTCAATGGACTGATAAGAAAGTTTACGTAGGGGCCAATCTTAGCCAAGGCATGAGAGGTCAATTAATTGAATTTTTAAAAACTAATGTGGACTTCTTTGCTTGGTCCCACTCTAAAATGACAAGGATACCCCGAAGGTGATGACTCATAAATTAAATGAGGATCCATCATACCCTCATGTCAAACAAAAGAAAAGAAAGCAAGGAACCTTCAAGAATCAGGTGATTCTAGAAGAGGTTCGAAAATTGCTAAAGATTAGATCCATTCGCGAGGTTAAATATCCTAATTGGTTAGCTAATACCGTCATAGCTCCAAAGAAGAATGGTAAGTGGCAGGTTTGTGTAGATTACACAGATATTAATAAAGCTTGTCCTAAAGATTTTTTCCCACTACCATATAGATCAACTGATTGATGCAACTGCATGACATGAACTATTAAGTTTTTTAGATGCTTATTCAGGTTATAATCATATCAAAATGGATTCGGAAGTTAAAGAAAAAACTTTATTTATAACAGATAGGGGGACTTACTGTTATAAAGTAATGCCCTTTGGTCTAAAGAATGCCGATGCAACATACAAGAGGTTGGTTACTAAAATGTTTCAAGAACAATTGGAAAAAACCATGGAGGTGTATATAGATGATATGCTTGTTAAAACTCAGCATTTAAAAGATCACATATCATACTTGTCTGATACATTTCAAATTCTACGCAAATTTAATATGAATTTAAATCCCGAGAAATGTGCATTTGGTATTGCATCAGGTAAATTTTAGGTTTTCTTGTTTCTAACCATGAGGGTGATTTTTTTCATCATTTCTATGCGGATAAGATTGGCCTGAAAAAGGAGGGAAATAAGAATCCCAAAGTTAGGAAAATTACAAAGTAAAGGGAAAAAGAGAAGAGGAATACCTTCAAAGAAGCATGCACGATATCATTCATCAAAGTAAAGGAACTATGGCTTTGAAGCTTAGATTTTTCGATTGGGCCAATTAAGGGTTCTAGCCATACCTCCGCTTGACCTGATTTCCTTAAAAGACTGCTCTCAGCAGGAACTTAAATAACCACCATCCTCATAGCAGTACTCATACTTGAAGAGCAAACTTCAGTATGATGAACGATTGGAGGAGGAATTGTAAAATGAGGAGTAGTAGAAGAGGTAAAAACAGTTGAGGAAGGAACAAAAATAGCTTGGGTTGGCAAGGAAGGCAAGGAATAAGTCACAGACACGGGCGTCAAAAAATAGGTCAAGGGTGTTTCATCTAAAAAGGGCCCTAAGACTTCACTACCAAATCCGCTAATAAACAGCTGTTCGATGGACTCACGAGTATAAGTGGGAGCGACACCGTCATCAGGAATTACTACCAGGGCTTCAATAGGCTCGGTGAGAGGAATAGACCGACGGGGAGATGCTTCAGCTTCATTATCAGAAATAATGCGTCTTCAAGCCCGTGTCTTTGTCACCAAAGATTCTATGATTTAGATTAGGGATAATAATAGGAAAATCACTACTCCAATGGTAGTCTCTACGAACTATGGGACCGAAACTTCTGTAATCTGAGTGAGATAGATGTCAGCACGATCTAAACCAGAGACTTGATTTCCAAGGAATTCTCTGTTATGATAAAAAGATAGTTACATAGGAACTATCTCTTCTACTGTGGGTTCACGAAGAGGTTCAGAAGGTTCTATACCTCTTGAAGAAGACTTTTGTGAAAGCGAACCCCTAGTTCTAAAAGAAGAGTCAGTACTAGGTGAGGTCATAGAAGAACCACCACGAGTAGACCCTAAACTACGAAGTTTACCTCCCTTTCATCTCCTGATGGGGGCATTAGGGAAGGTCTCAACTATGGAAACTCTCCTAGAGTTCGGGTTTGATGAAGACATAGTGAAGAAGGGTGATACGATGAAGAAGTAAACAAGGATTCGAGAAATTGAATATTTGATAAACTTTATGTGGTAAAGACAAAGAAAGAAATTATATTTATATTGATAAGTACCCACCGAAGGAAAAAGTATAATGATGGAAGTACCATAATAATGATAGCTGACACTTCATGAATAGTGGAGCTGTGAAAAGTCATGAAAAGGGCTGCAAAAGGCGACACGTATGAAGAGCATTAAATGGAAGTGACAATTGAAGCGTCAATTTTGTCATAGCATTAATGGTGACAAAAATTCTTGTTTGAATGAAATTTACTTCCCAGATATTTAAGTGATGAATAAATGGCTAGTGGGGGGACTATTTGTATTAGAAAAAATTGAGTTTACATATAAAGATGACTTGTCAAGACACGTAGACTGGTCAAAAAGTTACAACTGGTAAAGATTCACGAGTAGCAACAGATACGAGCAAGTGCAAATAAGGCTGTATCCGGTTTCGGTTCTGGGTCTATTTGGGTCTGCGGTTCCAGTTCTGGCGGTTCCGGTTCTGGCGGTTTCGGAACCATCCGGTTCCGGCTGTTCTGGCGGTTCCCGGCGGTTCTGAATTTTTTTTATTTTTAAAATCAATATCTTGTATCGTAGTCATTAGTATATTGTAGAATATATTTTATATGGTGTACTATGTTATTAGTATAGTATATACTGTGTTTGGTAATTAGTATATATTGTGTATAAATAGTGTATATTTTGTATATAAGTAGTGTATATTTTGTATATAAGTAGTATATATTGTATATAAGTAGCGTATATTGTGTTGTAGTTAGTAATTAGTATAAATTGTATATAAGTAGTATATATTGATAAAAGAATGTTGTCATTAGTATATTGTGTTGTATGTTATATATTGTATGTTATATAAATATTCAAGGATTGATGTAGAAGTAAAGACAAAGAAATATTGAGACGAAAGATATTCAAGGATATGATAAAGAACATATTTATTGACCAAAATGGCATATCTTTCTTAGTCTTCCTTCCCCCAATGGAAAAAAAACTAAAAGAAGACATGACAATGTACAAGTTACATCATAATTTATGCATTATTCCCTGAACATGACTTAACTCAGTTATCCCCTGTGGTGAACGCTTCTTCTTGTTCCTTGGGGTTAATTCTATTGACAGTTGCACCCACATCATAGGCCACTTCAGTTTTTTCGACATCTTTTGGAGATCCTGGAGCCGATCCATATGCTTCTTCCCTGTCCGAGCCATATGCTTCTTCCTGTCCTGTGTGCCTCCATTGATTTCTCAGACAAAGCCCCTACAATAATAATGCAATAAAATCCAGATAACAAAAAAGGTCTTTTAACTTTTCAGTCATGTTATATCACTCACAATAATAGACAAATACATATACTATCCATGTCGAATACAATGTCAAAGTCAATCAAAAGATAAGTTACTAAGGATTCAAATTGTTCAGGTATTACAGAATTGAATTAAAGCAGATGTCAGATCCTGTAGATAATGCACTGGACTTACCTTAAAAGTTGATGCCATAAGTAGATCTTGAAGCTTAGGGACTATGTCGTACGATACAATGTTGAACAACCATCAAGGTGAACGGACTTCTTAGTGTTTGAAGGCACTACTTTAAATCCTGCCTTATTTGAACTACCCCATTGAGATAAAACCACCTGTTCTATTGCACCTTCTTCCAAGCCATCAGCATGGTGTTGCAAAGATGGTGTGACGTTGTCCTTTGTAGATTCTTTCTCCAAAATCTCTAGAGATGTTCCCTACACCAATTTATTACCAGGCAAGAATTCAACTTTCGGTTTTATGTTGAGAATGTCATCAACCGGGGGAGGGGTAGTATTTTGGCCACTGCTTTCACCGGTTTTAGCTTTTCCTTTACCGAACATATTTTTCAACGAAAATGCCATAATAATTAGCACGTAAGAGTTGAAACGAGTTTACCGGATTGACGAACAACTTCTTGAAAATTGAAAATCTTTGAAATTGAACACTTGAAAACTTCAATTCAACAACTTCACAATGTTTCACGAATTTGCAACAATAAATTAAGCACTTGCACTAGAAAGATTGAAAGAGAGCTTGAGAGAGATTGAGAGATATAGATGAAATGGTGAATAAAAATGAAAGAATGAGGGGGTATTTATAGTTGAGAAATGGGAAATAATGTAATTATATAAAGTTTGGGGTTAAATTAAAGTTTGGGGGCCAAATGGCTATTTTTTAAACTTCCAAACGGCTACTTTTGAAAAAGAGCCGTTTGGAACCGCCAGAACCGTTTGGAGCCGTTTGAATTTTTTTTTTTAATTACAGAACCGTTTGGAACAGTTTGGAACCGCCAGAACCGGTCCGGTTTGGGTTTCGGTTCCGGTTCTGGCGGTTCCGGTTCCGCGGTTCCAACGGGTGAAACCGCCCTGCCACGGTTCAATGGAACAGCCGGAACCGGACCGCCGGAACCGGCAGAACCGCCAGGGCCGCGGTTCCGTTCCGGTTCCGGTTCGGAACCGCCCCGTTTACAGCCTTAAGTGCAAAGGAAGAGGCACATGCAGTTATTCAAAAGACTCATCACCCGTACCTATTTAAGTCATTTATATATGAGAATCAAGGAGAATGAATCTGACAATATATGAGAGTGCAGATACAAAATTTAATGAGCATTAAATACTAAATACGTTAGAGAATCTGTATTAAATATAATGATTATGTAACGTAGCATTCAATGTTTTTAATTACTCATAATAGCTTTATTATGACATAGGCAAAGCGCATATCTCCAAGGTATCTATAAAAGGAAAATAACTAATCAATTGTGGGAACACGAAACACTAGCTGAATATATTTTGATTTACTTACTTTTTCTTTAATTATATATTTGCTATCCAAAATTATCTTTTATACATTTTTTTGATTATCAGTAACTTATATTTTTCTAAATTATAGTTTTGATCGAAATTTTATTTTTTAATTAAATAGAGAGCACTAAATAGAGACGGAGTAAAAGAACATTCTTTAAAATTTTGAAAGAGTAATTAAGCAGAAGACAAAACCTTACTAGCCGCTGGTATAAGATGTCTGTGTTTTCGGTTATGCCCAAAAGTCAAATTGAGTGAACTTTGAAAACTATACTTTATAAACATAATTGAAATACTTCAATAAAGTCAGTTGTTTTACTGAAAAAATGTTAACATGCCGCATAGATATTGTTGTACCATTTTTTTAAAATTCTTAACACACATTATATGTTAAGATCCAACTATATTAAAAAGAATTTATCAATTACCACATGTTGAAAATATATTTTATTTTATTATGTTTTCCTTAAAAATTTAGCCTGCTTTACAAAGTAATTGAGTCAACTTTAAAATGTGAAAAAGCAGTAGAGCTTTTGATACGAACATATTGGTACACATCATGTCTTACGTAGTAATGCCTTTTCCAAACAGAAATAGGTCCCACTAATACCTTACTTAGACAACATGAATATTCCCCCTAATGGGCATATTTTTTATTAATAACAGTGATGTTTGGCCGAAAAGCTATTACATTAGTCACTTTATATTTTATTAGTTTATTGCTTAATTGTGCGATATTTGAACTAAATTATATTGTTTAATACATAGGAAAAAAGATAGACAAGGATGAGTAAAGTTGCACAAAAAGAGAATAAAAATACAAGAAAAAAGTACAAAAATATGAAGTACTCAAGCCCGGCTATAGGTCAGGCATAGCCAGCTCTGTAGCCAGCTTGGCTATACTACAGGCTAGGCGTAGTCAGCCTGACCGCGCTATAAGCTTGGCCTCACGAGGTCTGTAGCCCGATGGTCAAAAATTCTCGAAATAAAAGACTTCGACCCGAATTTGGACTCAAAGACTTCAACCCTAGCCTATAAATACGTCTAAACATGCCTAAAGAAGGGAGGATATTTTGAGAGAGATTCGACTTAAGGAGGAAAGAACACACTAGGAGCAATAGGCGGTGAATTCTTCTACGAGTTTTTTACTTTCTTATTCCTATTTTTATTATTTGTTATAAATTCTAGTATTGTAGTTTTGTATGTTATAACGAATGGCTAATTTCTTGTCCAGAGCTTTGATGGTACCTTTTCTAGGATAAATTGTTGTGATGTTTTTATATAATTGAGTCAATGAATTTCTCCACTTGTTCAACTACGTGTTTATTATTATTAATTAAATGATCATTAATTGACCGTATCTATTTAATGTGTATTGCTTAATAGAAGATACATATTTAGGTAGTTGTTGAGCAACATCACTACTAAAATATGTGAGAGATCAATACGGAAAGTTTAAAGGCGAGATTAGAGATAACGAAACCTTGGTGCGATCATAGTGAATGGTGAATCAGAGTCAGCTAGCGCAATTCAAAAGAATATGTCTAATAATTTGTGAAAGTTGCTAGAGAGAGAGATAGAGAGCTACAATGCGCAAAGTACTCACGACCGAAAGAGAATATTGAGGCAAAATTATAGAAGAAGTAGCAGGAAGATTCCGAAAATTAGAAAAATCATAACTCTAAACCTCCTTAATCTATTCTCCAACCTGTAGTATCTCTAGTTATTAATCTATTACTTTAATTTGCTAGTTAATCAGATATAAGAATCTTAATATTTATAACTTAGAAATCATTCGAGCTTGTCTTTTTAGTGATAGTGAATAGTTATAGTTAAATCTTAATTCTATGTGGGATTCAATTCCGGACTCTTAGACTGAATTATACTTTCAATAACCACTTATTTTTTTTAGGATTAGAGTTGAGTGTGATCACCGATCCTCCTAATTTACTATAATAAAATAATAAATCAACATATCAAAGTATACTAGTAAGATTTTTTTTAACCTATCTATGCTCACACCTAAAAGATGAAGTTTAAACACTAAATTTTGTATTTATTTCATTTTTTTCAGACTGATTACGTAGGCATCTAGATAATATTTGAACTGAAGTTTAAAATAGTTTATTTTTGAACTCAGACCATAGACATTTTGTACTTTTATATGAATTTCTGTTTTAAAATTTTGTCAATGTTGAAAATATTTAGATGGAACTGAAAATAGAAAATTTTATTAAAAATATACTTCCAGAGCATCTTCCGATATTCACTTAAATTTAAATTATATTCCACTTAAAATCTAAATGATATTCACTTGTCCTTTTATCTGTTTAATGAAAAGGTTAGGTCAAAAAATACTTTTTACCCTAAAACACCAGAAGACTTGAATTACTTGTTGAAGTTCTCCACCTTCACTACTTCGAGAAAGCTCATACTATTCATTGAGGAAAAGATGAGAGTAACTTAATTAATATTTCTTTTAATTAATAAGTAGTATTAAATATTCTTTTATTATATGTGTGATGTGTCAAACTTTAAATGACATATGAAAAAAATACAATTTTGAATAGGACTGAATTGATATTATGTAAGTATTTATTTCAATATTTGGAACTTAATGTCATGATCAAAGAGATAAATGCGGATTAGTTTTTCCAGAAAAGTCCAATTCATGAAATTCCCAACATTTGTCAAGCGCCTCAGATTTCCAGCCGAATTTAATTTTGATATTATTATATATTTAATTGACTTGTAAGTGAGATTACATTACAAAAAGAGTAGTTAGTAGATCCCCACTAATGACAAAACACAAAAATAAATCAGAAAATCTTGAAACTGATGATAATATCTCTTTCACGCGCTTTTATACGTACATGACTTCACGTAACAATCAAGTTATACATAAAGGCAGCGTGATTACACGCGGATAGTAATAATGGAGAAGTAATAGGGTGTTGATTGTCTTATATGTGACAACAGATGGGCATGGGGGGAGGGTGTCTAAATGACAACCTGCCAACCCGGCAGCCTTAGCAGCTCACTTTAAAGCACCTGTTCCCTCACTGTCTCTTCTCCCATACCCCACATAAAGCTACTCCAGCTGGCCCACCCCATAGCCAAATGCTAACAAGCCACCATCCCTTTTTTTTAATGCTAAAAGCCACCATGCATTTAATCCACGAAATTATGTCGCGATAACCCACTTAATTTTATTGACCCAAAAGATCAACACTTATTTTAGAAATAAATTTTATATTTTAAGATATTAAAATATCTTTTCTATTTCACCTCAATTTACATACGTAGTCCGTGTATGTATCTGAAAAGTTATTTTGTGAAAATCTGTGAAAAATGATAAAATTTACTTTTAAAATGACTTTAGGTTGACTTCGATCAACATTTTGGGTAGACAGACTCGGATCCATGAAGATCACTCATCTCTTAATGCTCTTCCAGCTCAGAGTTCGACTTAGTCACCATTAGTTCAAGGCTCATCTATGCGTGGTTCTTCTAGTGGGCATCCCAGTGCTCGGGGCACCCTTCAGTCCCCACTGTCATTTGGCCGGGAGAGGTTGCCTCGGGTGTGAATATTTGGGTCATATTAAGAGGTTTTTCCCTGTCTTATAGGAGGTTCATCTAGCAGAGGAGTCAGTCTTCGACTTCAGCACCAGTTACTTCCCCACCCGCTCACTTAGCTCGGGGTGGAGGTCAGTCAGCTAGGGGTCGCCCTAGAGGAGAAGGTCGATCAGGTAGTGGCCAGACCCATTTTTATGCCCTCCTAGTTAGACCAAATGCTATTTCTTCAGATTCTATGATCACATGTATTGTCTCTACCATAGATATGCCTTTGTATTATTTGATCCTGGTTCTACTTTTTCATATGTATCATCATATTTTGCTCATTACTTGGATATACCTAGCGAGTTTACCATTATTCTAGATCATGTATATCGGTCGTGTGTGATGACTATTAGGGGTTTGGATACCCGAGTGGATCTTTTGTTGCTTAGTATATTTGATTTTGATGGGATATTGGGCATGGATTGGTTATCTATGTGTTATGCTATTTTAGACTGTCATGATAAGACAATGACATTAGCTATGTAGAGGTTGCCATGGATTGAGTAGAAAGGTTCGACAGATTATGTTCCTAGTAGAGTGATTTCATTTTTAAAGGCCCAACAGATGGTTCGAAAGGTTTGTCTTTCTTATCTGGACTTTGTGAGGGATGTTAGTGCAGAGACTCCTACCACTATATAGTTCTGGTACGGAGGGACTTTCCGGATGTGTTTCCTGCATATCTGCAAGGCTTGCCACCAGATTGGGATATTAATTTTGGTATTGATTTGGTGTTGGCACTCTGTCCATTTATATTCCACCATATTGTATGGCATCAACGAAGTTGAAGGAGTTGATAGAGCAGCTTTAGAAACTCCTTGATAAGGGGTTTATCGGCCTAAAGTGTCGCCGTGGGGTGCGACTGTTCTATTTGTGAAGAAGAAGGATGATACTATTAGGATGTGCATTTATTACAGACAGTTGAACAAGGTCACAGTAAAGAACAAGTATCCTTTGCCTCATATTGATGATTTATTTGACCAACTTCAGGGATCGAGGGTGTTCTTTAAGATTGATCTCCGTTAAGGGTATCACTAGTTAAAGATCAGGGACTCGAATATTCTTAAGATAGCTTTCAGGACCTGATATGGTCATTATAAGTTCCTTGTGATGTCTTTTGGGTTGACCAATGCCCAAGCAACGTTCATGCATTTTATGAACAACGTGGTTCGACCTTATCTCGACTTGTTTGTCATTGTATTCATTGATGATATTCTGGTGTACTCGCATATTCAGGAGGTGCACGCAAAGCATTTGAGAGTTGTGTTGCAGCGGTTAAGGGAGGAGAAGATTGATGAGAAGTTCTCCAAGTGTGAGTTTTGGCTCAGTTTATTAGCTTTCTTGGGGCATGTGGTGTCTAGTGAGGGTATTCGGGTTGACCCGAAGAAGATAGAAGCGATTTAGAGTTGGCCCAGACCGTTCTCAACCATAGAGATTTGAAGCTTTCTTGGTTTGGTGGGCTATTATCATCGGTTCATTTAGGGATTTTCATCTATAGCGTCACCCTTGACAAAATTGACTCAAAAGGGTGATCCTTTCATGTGGTCGGATGAGTGTGAAGTGAGCTTTCAGAAGCTCAAGACTGCCTTGACCACAACTCCAGTGTTAGTTTTGCCATCAAATTCAGGTTCATATACAGTTTGTGATGCTTTGATAGTTGGTATTGGGTGTGTATTGATACAGGAGGGGAGAGTGATTGCTTATACTTCTCATCTGTTGAAGCCCTATGAGAAGAACTACCATGTTCATGATCTAGAGTTGGATGCCATTGTTCACGCATTGAAGATTTGGAGGCATTATCTTTATGGTGTTTTTTGTGAGGTATTTACCGATCATCGTAGCCTCCAACACTTGTTCAAGCAGAAGGATCTCAATTTGAGGCAGTGTAGATGGTTGGAGCTGGTAAAGGATTATGATATCACTATCTTGTACCATTCGGGAAAGGCTAATGTAGTGGCCGATGCCTTGAGTAGGAAGGCACTGAGTATGGGCAGTTTGGTGTATATTCTTGTTGGGGAGAGACATCTTGTAGTTGATGTTCAGGCCCTGGCCAATCGGTTTGTGAGGTTAGATATTTTGGAGCCCAATCGGGCCTTAGCTTGTGTAGTTTCTCGGTCTTCCTTGTTTGATTGCATTAGAGAGTGCTAGATGATGATCCTTATTTGCTTGTCCTTAAGAACAGAGTTTAGCATGACGATGTCACAGATGTGACTATTGGTGATGCAAGGCCATATATGTATGCCCAATGTAGATGGGCTTCGGGAGTTGATTATGGAAGAGGCCCATAGCTGGCGGTATTCCATTCATCCACAGATGTATTTGGATTTGAGATAGAAATATTGATGGAGAGAGATGAAGAAAGATATTGTGGGATTTGTAGCTCAGTGTCTCAATTGTCAACAGGTGAAATATAAGCATCAGAGACTGGGTGGCTTGCTTCAGCATATAGATATTCCAGAATAGAAGTGGGAGTGGATCACTATGGACTTTTTAGTAAGGCTCCCACGGACTTTGAAGAAGTTCGATGCTATTTGGGTGATTATGGATCGGTTGACCAAGTCCAGGCACTTCATCTTATGTGTACCTACCCATTCTTAAGAGCAGTTAGCAAAGATTTATAGCAGATAGATTATTTACTTGCATGGCGTCCCAGTTTCCATCATTTCAGATAGATGTACTCAGTTTTCTTCATAGTTTTGGAGAGTCCTGCCGCGAGAGATGGGTACTCAGGTTGAGTTAAGCATAGAGTTGCACCCTCAGACGGATGGGCAGTCCGAGTGCACTATTTAGATATTGGAGGACATGTTGCGCACTTGTGTCATTGATTTTGGGGGGTCAATTTTGGGGTCATAAACTCTCTTTCTCAAGAAGAGTTAAACCCACTAAGCTTGAATTAATGTTTGCAACCACCAATTCTTAGATAAAAACATAAAATCAACCCAAATAGCAAACACCCAATATCAATCTAACCCTAGATGGCAACACCCATCAATTACCCACGCTAGGGTTGAGCCACAAACCTAACTAATGGGTTTAGCTACATATAATTAAAGAAAGAACAGAAGAAATAGATAAATAACTAAACATATTAATTAATTACTAAGAAGAAACTACAATAATCTATTTTTAATGAAGACCAAAAATTGCCAAAATGGCTACAGTGTCGTTCCCAGGTGCTCAACTGCATTTCTAAATACCCCCCTCCCTTAAAAATGGTATAATATTCTATTTTTACTAGACTTGAAAACTGGAAAAAAATACCCCAGCGGGGTCAGTACAGGCCACGCCAAAGCAACTGCGGCCGCACTAGCTCTTTGATTTGGCAATTTTCACTCTCTGAACTAAAGGACACGGACCACACAAATGAGTAGTGCGGCCGTGGAAGGGGTCTGGCATGGACCGCGCGGCGACGAACGCGGCCCGCGTGGTTTGATTAGGCTCTGTGACAACCTTTCTGAATCTCATTCACACGGAACGCACAAATGAGTGAAATAGTCGCGAAGCATGAACGCGGACCGCGTGAATCTAATTGCGATCGCGTTGCCCTTAGCCTGATTATGTCACACCTTTGAATTTTTTAGTGCGGCCGTAGTTGCTTTCACGCGGTCCACACTAGGTCCTCTTTTCTTTACTTTACTTAGTTTTTGACACTTGAGCATGTTTCACTCCTTTTTGAGCCGATATTTGACATTTTGTCACTTTGGCAGGTTTCACTCCGTTTTGAGTCGATATTTGACATTTGGTCACTTTGTCGATCAAACCTGCAGTCAAGCACAATTTGTGAGCATCTTGGGACTATTTTGTAGCAATTTATACTCAAAGAATAGGCAAGTAGGGGCATAAACACGTTAAAATCCTAACTTATCAACTCCCACAAACTTAAACCTTTGCTTGTCCTCAAGTAAACAAAATAAGACCCACATCTTTAAAGGAAAATTCGAGTAATTCCAGCTATCCTAAAGCAACCTCAACAAGCATCAGTTGGGACTAACAATTTCCCTCAATATGCATCATTAACACATTTAACTTTGAAAAACCATAGATCAAGTGTGACACAAGAGCATCAAGAGTTCACACATTTTAATCAAGAAACTTCTCTCAATTACTTTGGTCATTGTGGAACCCAAACTCTCATATCCTCAACTCTCCCAAAGAGAACCTCACCTTTTAAGTATTGACACAAAAAACGAGGTTAATAGAATTTCACTCATCTCTCTCAAGAAGAAGGTCATAAGTCCGGCTCTAGGTACCAATGCTTGCCTCTTATGTAAGTATCCTCTAATTTAGGTACCCTTCAACTCAAGATCAAATAGGGCTTTTGTGGAGTAACTGTGAAGGCATTTGGGTAAGGTAGACATGTTTTTATTCAAGTGGGTTCAATCTTCCCTTAAACACTTCTTTTGATTCATTTTGGCACAACTCTCTTGACTCCTTTTTGAGTATTTCACTTCTTTTCAAGGGGTTAGAGAGACACATTGTCACTTTTTCTTATGCAATTCAAAGCATTTCTCCTTTTCTATTTTTTCCACACCTTTTTCACTTTATGTCTTTCTTTGAATCCCTTCTTTTTTTTTTCACATTGAGCTTTTCTTTTTGCCTTTTTATTTTCTTTCTTTTTCATTGCCTTCCTTTTTCTTTTGGTACCTTTTACCACTTTGATTCCTCTCTTGTCTCCCCACCAAAACTTAGACATTTGCCATTACTCAAGGGAAGATTTGGTTGCTAAGAGAGGGTAATCAATTAGAACGAGTATAGGCTTGTAGCATTGGTTCTTGAAAGGAAAAGGTTTAAGGTTCAAAAGGGTTAACTATGGATCATATCATTAGTAGGCTATGGAATTGTTCAACTTAACATTTGGACCAAGGAGAGCCTATAATCACTTCTCAAGTCAAATTTCACCCAGGAATTCGTCTCAACAAATATTCAAGGCAAGTTCTAGACCATTGGCTTGGGAATTGGACTCACAATTCGATTCCTCACCACTCACGCTAGGGGATTGCTGAAAACATCGAGTCGAGGGCCCACAATGACCTTAGTTACGATTCAAGCACACAATGGTTTGGAAAAGACCATACGATAATTGTTTGGTCAATGCAAGAGTCTCAGAGCCACGAATTTCACCATACTAAGCACAACATTATGTCTTTGACCATGGGATCAAAGGTAAATGTGCTAGGCCTAAGTGAAGCTTTTCTTGAGGTACCCTTAGCTACAACTATTAAAAACAAAAGAAAAATCAAAGAAATGGATTCCAAACCTTAAGAAAGTTGTCACGCCATCTATCATTGGGAAGAGCAACCCCGTTCGCAGAATACTCCACCCTTGGATAGAACCATAGCATTAAGAAAACCAAGGGTTTATTGGAAACACCAAAAACAAAACGGAAGGCTACGAGCCTATCTACAATATTTTTGCAAAAATAGAAAACAAAATGAATATGTATGTCGAATATACAATGGGGATGAATATATCGAATTGTAACTTTATATACAAACCAAAAGATAGAATAAAAAGTACGAGAAAAGTAGCTCAATATAAAGTTATGTATAGACCAAAATAGAAAATCACAGAAACATAGACTAAGTCAAATATATAAACCAAAAGTTGGGCGCACCTCCACAACAAAATTTGGCATTGTCCCCAATGACAACTATCAAAATAAGCACTAAAAGAAAAGATATAGAAGCTCCCTAAAACTGGTCCATCTGCATGGGGTCATCAGTAGTCCCTAAGTCCTCTATATGTACGGGAACCTCGGACTGGTGCCCGGACTCCTACTGCTCAGCTGTTGGGACTGGGGTCTGCTCCTAGACCGGACAAATGATAGGTGAAACACTGGAAGGGACCTCCTGTGTGTCTGCTAGCTCGATAACTGCACCAACTGAATTGGAAGCTTCCTCTTCTTCCTTGGAGGTCTGGGTGCCTGTTCCTGCTCCTGCTGTGGCTGTGGTACTGGTACTGCTGGTGGGGCTGGATCCCCGAATAGCAAGTCTACGGGCATCTGGTCTGCTAATAGCTTGTCCACATCAGTCCTTAGAACTTTCATCGACTCCTTGGAAGCCTTTGACTTTCTCATTGTCCTGTGCTCCTTGGCAAGCTCCTTCAAAGCCTTGCCATGCAAATACACCGCCTTAGTCAAGGCATCCTGAGTCCTCATTATCTTCTCCTAGTTTTCCAGGTGCTTCCTCAGTTTATCCTCAATGGATTGAGGAATCTGAGCTATGGGAGGTGTTGAATGGGCCTCAACTGTGGTAGACAATGTAGACAACTTGGATGTCGCAGCTGACATCCAGTTGTTCAAACTAGCTAAAGTTTGGCTCAATTGATGGGCTGTGAAAGGATGAGCCCGGGAGGAAGGGACCCCTAGGCCAGCTGAAGTGCTGGGTACAACCAAGGAGGATGGTCTTGGAGGTATGTACTCACTAACAGCGGCAACATGCACGGATGGAAGCTCGGTGGAAGGCTCAACAGAAGACTCTACCGCAACTGGATCCTCAGACTGGCCAGTTGGGGCAGAAGTTGGGGGCTTGTACTTCTTGTCCTTCGGGTTGTCAGGCCCCTATTTGCTAAACCATGAGAATGGAGCCAGTGGTCTTACCTTCACATCATAGGACTTCTTTTTTACTTTTAAATCCTGGAAGTACATGGTGAGAGTGTCAGGAAACGGGTAGTTCCGATCACTATCAACCCTCATTGAAGTAATGGCCTGGTGAATCACATTTCCCACATTAATACGGAAGCCATCTATAATCGAAGCAATCGAAATTGCACGGGGAAGTGGGATAGTTTGATCATGGGCCGTAGGATCAAGTCGGTTGACACAAACGTCAACCACCCTCTAGCTTCAAAGTTCAATGTTCTCCGGACAATCTTCACCCCCGCTTGTATCCAATCTGGAACAGTGCCCAGGTGAGCCATGTACCTAGCTACCTATGGGCAAACCACTTCACCCATTGCCAACTTCTCATTGTACTGGGTCCCACCCTCGTCGTCAAACCCCAAGTACTTATTGAAAGCTTTCCCAGAGAAAAATATATTTCTGGTTCGCACTTTGGTCACAGTTAAGCCCTTTTTGACGTGGGCCATACTGTAGTAGAACTCCTTCACCATGTGCTCATTGGCATCTATTAAATCATCCAGAAAATGCTCTCATCCCACTCGAGTATGAAACTATCTATGAACATTTGGAAGCAAGGGTAGTAATCACCTGTGATGATGCTCCTCTCTGGAATCAATTTTCGTACTGACTACCATTCCCTAAACTTATGAAATGCCGCTTGACTGACAAATCGATCTTCCCAAACCTCAGGTTTTCTAGTTCATTCTACACCCCGACCTGGGGCACACCACTGTATGGTACCGCATCATCACTATTAGTACTACCCTCTGCACTCTCCCCAGATACTGAAGCTGCGGGGAGGTGGAGTATTCACCGCTGCCTGCTGCTGAACCATCAGACGACTCCGAAGGTACATGTTATGGAGCTTGGGCACTAGGTGAAGCTGGGGCTGAGAATGTTGGCCCTGAGGCAGAAGAGAGGTCTTGAGAGGGTACGTACTCATTCCTTGATTGCTCATCATCTATAACAATTTGTTTCCTTGTTTTCAGTTTAGGCCAGAGAGTGAGTTTAACTTGTTTCCCTTTTCCTCCTCGAAGGAGTCACCTCGGCTGGGTTGTGTGGTACCTATTCCTCGTAATTTTACCATTATCTGCAAGCAAAATCATCAAACATTTTCTGTTGAAGCATAGGTAGTGAGTCATGTGAATGAATTAAAGTTGCAGACAACAGAAGGAAATGTTACAGACATTGCTGCAGAACCAGGCACCGTAGACCGCACCATCAGAAGTGTGTCCACATTAGAGGCACCGCGGATCATGCTGAGGTAACCACGGGCCGCATTTTACAAGGCTCTAGAAAAAGTCTTCTTTGAATCTCCCACTGCAGTCCCACAAAAGAGGGTCGCGACCGCGGTGAACCAGTGTGGACCGCGTGAAATGCAATGCCGCTACGGTGAAAACAAGGTAGGTTTCAGTCAAGTTGGGTCGCGGTCCGCACAAAAGGGGAAAGCAGCGCGTCAGGGCCATGCGGACCACGCTAAGGCGACCCCGGGCCGCGCTAAGCCAGATTAGGGAACTAGGTTAGGGTTTCATGTTTTCTTCCATTTTTTGTTCAAATTCATACGCCTACTTGTCCCTACTTAGTTACCCATTCCTTAATCACTTTAAACTAACATGAAATCTACCATAGACAAACAATTCGAAGTTACAAACTACTGGCGGACAATTAATGAAGAACAAGAAGTTACAAACTATTGGTGGGCAATTAAAATGAAAATACATACTCAATTAATCAAGAATGCATGAATGTTACCAGGATTATGAAGAATGAATGCAATCTATCCAAGCAAGCAAGAATTACGGTCTTAGAAGAGGGATGAATAGTAATATTGGGGCTCTAAGTTTTCAAGGTTAGAAAAGGGTAATTTGTGACCATTGGTCTTTATTATAGATACCCAGTGGGACCCGTAATCACATACCAGCGTGGCCGTACAAAAGCGACTGCGGACCACGCTATGTTTATTTGTGTGACCTTTCAGTAAGCAGCCTACGCGGACCGCACAAAAATGCAACACGACCGCGTAGGTCCACCGCAGACCACGCTAACAGGACTGCGGCTGCGATGCAAGCTCCAGAAAGTATCTTATTCAGCTTATTCTAGTGCGGACCGCACAAACTACACCACAGCCGCACTGGAAAACTTCAAAGACTGTGCACTTTTCCACTTAGTTTTGCCCTGTATCAACACAACTCCTGCAACATCTCACAAATAATTAGCTCAAAAAATCCTAAACTACAAAGAAAATCAAGAGATAGAAGAAAAGAAAAAAAAAGACATGGGTTGCCTCCCAAGAAGCGCATGATTTAATGTCTCGACACGATGCAGGTTACCAACACATCACTTCAAATGAATGAGTGCCAGCACGTGGCTATCATCAAACTTCCCCAAATAATGCTTGACATGATCCCCATTGACTCAGAAAACTTCACCATTTTTTTCTTGAGATCAAGAGCACCAAATGAGGTCACACATACAACTTCGAATGGCCCACTCCACTTTGACTTGAGCTTTCCCGGAAATAACCTTAACCGAGAGTTGAAAAGAAGAACCATATCACCAACCTTGAATTACTTCCCCCGAGCATATTTGTCATGAAGATACTTCATCTTGTCCTTATACAAGGATGAGCTGGAGTAGGCATGAAATCTAAACTCATCAAGCTCATTAAGTTTCTCAACAAGGAGATTCGCCGCTACATCCTGTTTCAAGTTCAACTTTCTCAAGGCCCCCATAGCTTTGTGTTCCAACTCAACCGGTAAGTGATATGCTTTCCAAAATACCAACTGGTCGGAGACATACCAATTGGGGTCTTGTATGCGGTCCGGTAAGCCCATAGAGCATCTTATAACTTTTTAGACCAATCGGTTTTATTTGCATTGACGGTTTTGGACAAGATACTCTTTATCACTCGGTTAGAGACTTCCACTTGGCCACTAGCTTGAGGATGATAGGGGGTAGTCACTTTGTGATTTGCTCCATACTTGGCAAGCAATGAATTAGAAGCCTTGTTGCAAAAGTGGGATTCTCCATCGCTAATGATAGCACGAGGAATGCCAAACCTTGTGAAGATACGCTTTTTCAAAAATGCCCCAACACTCCGGGCTTCATTGTTGGGTAAAGCCACAACTTCAACCCACTTTGAGGCGTAGTCCACCGCCACGAGAATGTAAGTATTCCCACAAGAGCTCACGAAAGGACCAACGAAATCGACACCCGAAACATAAAAAATATCCACCTCAAGAATCGTATTGAGAGGCATCTCATCTCTTTTTGAGATTCTTCCTGCTCTTTGGCATGAATCACATCTCTTCACCAAATCACTAGCATCTTTAAATAACGTTGGCCAATAAAAACATCAACTCAGGACCTTTGAAGCCGTTCTTACCCCTCCATGATGTCCACCATAGGAGTAGGAGTGACAAGCCTCCAAAATGCTCAATTGTTTACCTTCAGGGACACATCTTCTAATCACACCATCCGTGAAAATTTTAAACAAGTACGAATCATCCCAATAAAAATCCAAACTATCCCGCTTGAGTTTTTTCCTTTTGTTGGAAGAGAGCTCACAAGGGACAATTCCGATCACAATGAAGTTGGCGATGTTCGCGAAGGGAATGTATCATTTAGTTCAAGGGTGTCACATGGTCTCCCTTCTTCCTCCAACTGAAACAAGTGATCCGCAACTTAGTTCTCTCTTCCCTTTCGGTCCACTATTTCTAAGTCAAATTCTTGGAGAAGTAATACCCATCTCATTAATCTTGCCTTGGAATCCTTTTTGGTCATCAAAATCCCTTAATGCGGCATGGTCTGTGTGCACAATCACCTTGGCTCCCATAAGATATGGCCTAAATTTCTCCATGGAAAATACAATAGCGAACAATTCCTTCTCCGTCACCGTGAACTTACATTGAGCTTCATTCATAGTGTTGCTTGCATAGTACACAGGATGAAATATTTTGCTAATTCGTTGACCCAACACCGCCCCCACCGCAATGCCACTTGCATCGTACATTAGTTCAAAGGGCAAACTCCAATTGGGTACAGTGATGATAGGAGTGGTGGTCAACTTATGCTTTAAATTTTCAAAGGCCTCCATGCATTTTTCGTCAAAAGCAAACTTGGCATCTTTCTCTAGCAACTTGCGAAGTGGATTCACGACCTTCGAGAAATATTTGATGAATTGCCGGTAGAACCCGACATGTCCAAGAAAACTCCTCACCCATTTTACAGAAGTAGGGGAGGAAGCCCTGAAATCACCTCAATTTTCACCTTTTCTACCTCAATCCCAAGCTTAAAAATCTTGTGACCCAATACTATACCTTCTTCCACCATAAAGTGACACTTTTCCCAATTGAGAACAAGATTAGTTTCTTCACATCGGGCCAAGACTCTATCCAAGTTTACCAAGCACTCTTCAAAGGAGTCACCAACCAAACTAAATTCGTCCATAAAGACCTCCAATATATCTTCCACCATATCGGTGAAAATGGCCATCATGAAACGCTAGAAGGTCGCCGGAGCATTGCATAGCCCAAATGGTATCCGAGAGAAAGCAAATTTACCATATGGGCATGTGAAAGTGGTCTTCTCTTGGTCCTCTGAGGCAATTAGGATTTGACTATAGCCTAAATACCCATCCAACAAACAATAGAAAGCTCGTCGTGGAAGGCAATGAAGCATTTGTCCAGGAACGACAATGGGAAATGATCCTTCCGAGTCACCTTGTTGAGTTTCCGATAGTCCATCCAAACTCTCCATCCGGTAATGGTTTGAGTGGGAATAAGCTCATTGTTGGAATTTTTCACCACCATCATCCCTCCTTTCTTTGGCACACATTGGACCAGAGAGGTCCATGAGCTATCGGAAATTGGATAAACCATATTGGCGTCAAGCCACCGTATAACCTCTCTCTTTACCACTTCTTGCATTGTTTCATTTAGTCTTCTTTGATGTTCAAGTGAAGGCCTTGCATCCTCCTCCAAGATGATTTTATGCATGCACAATGCGGGGCTTATCCGCTGAATCTCCGCTAGAGTCCATCCTATAGCCCTTTTTAGTCTTTGAAGTACCTCCAAAGTGGCCTCGACAAGCAAGTTAGTAAGGCATGAAGAAAGAATAACTGGAAGAGTTGAATTAGAGCCCAAAAGTTCACACCTGAGATGTAGAGGAAGTGGCTTCAACTCCAGCACCGGTGGTTCCTCAATTGATGGCTTTGTTGGTGGAGTTTTGCGATTTTAAATATCCAAAGATAACTTCCTAGGCTCATATGAATATGAACCTATACCTTGCAACACATTTATGCACTCCACTCTACTAGTACATCACTTACATCCATGTTAAGAGCACGCTTCAAGAGGATCTTCAAAATTTACCATGGAACTTGTGGCATCCACTATCACAGCTGTGACAATGTCCATAAATGAGCACACATCCATGCTATTGGGTTGCCTCATTGATTTGCAGACATGGAATACCACTTCCTCATCTCCTACTCGGAATGTCAAATCACCCGCTTCAACATCAACCAAGGCCTTCCCTGTAGCTAGGAAAGGTCTCCCAAGCATAATCGACACTTTAAAGTCTACCTCACAATCCAATATGACAAAGTCGAGCGACAATATGAATTTATCAACACGGACAAGAACATCATCAATTATGCCCAAGGATTGCTTCATTGATCGGTCCGCCATTTGACGTCTCATTGAGGTTGGCCTAGGTTGCTCGATTCCCAAAGTCTTGAAGACCAAATAAGGCATCAAATTTATGCTAGCCCCCAAATCACGAAGGGCCTTGGAAATATCCACACTTCCGATAGTGCAAGGGGTAGTTAAAGCTCCGGGGTCTTCAAGTTTCAGAGCCATAGAATGCACGATAGCACTCACTTGATGAGTCATCTTCATTGTTTCACACTGCATTGACCTATTCTTTGTTATCAAATCTTTCATAAATTTTTAATACCCTGGAATTTGCTCAAGTGCCTCTATCAAAGGGACATTGATTGTGAGGCTCTTCATCATGTCAATAAAATTTTTGAATTGATTGTCATTCTTTTGCTTTGCTAACAATTGAGGATAAGAAGGTGGTCTAGGAAAAGGTGCCTTGGCTTTGGGCACCACTGACTCGGATATATCAATTACGTGTTCCCTGGATGGGTTCACGACATCTTGTGTTTCCACCTCAGCATCATCATCAATATCAATCCGAACATCATTGTTCACATTTTGTTCAACCACATCTTCATCAATCAACTGATCCACATCTTCTTGGATCCCAATGTTATCATCCACAACTTGATTTTCTATCTAGGCATGAACATCACTGTCTCTTCCGCTTCTAATTGTAACCGCCATTACATGGTTGTTGTTCCCACCCTTCGGGTTTACTACCGTATCATTTGGTAGGGCACCCTTGGGGCGGGTATTCAAAACTTGAGAAATTTGACCTGGTTGCACTTCCAAGTTCCGGATAGATGTGTTATGCGAAGCCAATTGTGCATCGGAATCTTGGCTCCTTTTCATCATTTACTCGAACATACTTTCAATTCTCCCCATATCACTCCCATAAGAATTCTGACCTTGAGAAGTAAAAGGGGGTGGATTGTTCGGTTGTTGGTACATGGGGGGCATTTGAAAACCTTGCCCCCCGTTGCCTTGGGTTCCACTATTATTCCACCCTCCTTGATTGTTGTTGCTCCAATTATTGTTGTTCCCGTTCCAATTGCCTTGATTGTTACCTTGATTACCCCAATTACATCCTTGGTTGTTGTTGTTCCAATTACTACCACCTTGTTGATTTCCCCAATTGTTGCTATAATAGTTGTTGTTTCAATTGCCACCACGTCATTGTTGGTTGTTACTATTCCAATTTTCGCCGCCTTGTTGATTGCCCCAATTTCCTTGGGGACGCCATTGTTGATTCCCTTGATTTCCTGTATTTCCTTGGTAGTTATTGACATATTGGCATTCGTCTCTTTGATCATCATAACACTCATTCGAATAACCACCACCATCATTGTTTTTGTCAAATTGCTCACAATTACCTTGAGGTTGTTGTTGCCCTCTTTGCCTCATTTTCAACATCGAGACAGCTTCCATTGCATTGACTTGGCGCGGGTTTTGGACTTGCTGCAATTACGCCTTTGCCATTTGATTCATAGTTGTTGTAAGCTTGGCAATAGCTAGGCCATGATCGTGCAATTCCTTGTGCAAATGGATGACCGTGGGGTCACCTTGGGGCACATTTGATCGGCTTTGCCATGCCGAAGAGGTGTCGGCCATTATCAAGCACATCACATTCCTCTTGGTATGAAAGTTTCATAAAGTTCCATCTGGCTAATTGGTTCATAATGCATTGATTCGTGGTGTTGATGCCTCGATAAAATGTTTGTTGGATCATCACCTCGGTCATGTCATTATTAGGGCACTCCTTTACCATTGTTCTATATCTCTCCCAGATTTCTTGCAAAGGTTCTGCTGGCTCTTGCTTGAAGGCTAAAATTTCATCCCGAAGCGCCACCCTTTGACTTGGTGAGAAAAACTTGCCAATGAATTTATCTGCTATCTCATCCCAAGTTGTGATAGAATGATTGGAGAGCCTTTCTTATCAATCCAATGCTTTACTCCGAAGAGAGAATGGGAAAAGCCTCAATCTAAAGCATCTTCCGACACGTTTGTCTGCTTGCTACCCCAACATGTATCTACAAACCCCTTCAATTGCTTGTAGGCATTTTGATCGAAGGCGCTCGTGAAATACCTTCTTTGCTTGAGCAAAGTCAACATGACATTTGTGATTTGAAAGTTCCCTGCCCGGATTCGGGGAGAAACAAGAGCACTCACATACCTTTGACTTGGGAGAACTCTTGGGGCCACTTTTGGCGGTGGCGAAAGAGGGTCTGGGATAGGATTGTTGACATTTGCATTGGCCTGATGGCCTCTACGTGGAGCTTGAGGTAAATTAGGAACCTTTTCTTGATCAAGATCATCTACCTCCTCCCCTGTCATGACATTTCCAAAAGGGTCATTTTCATTAAGAGCCATGTGTACCTAAGTGATTGACACAAATGAAATCAGTAAACAAGAAGGAAACTGAAGCAAAACACAAAACTAACTAAACAGATAGTCAACACCATAAGCTCCCGACAACGGAGCCAAAAAGTGATCGCTGCCAACCCAACACTACACAAAGGTAGAAAGATCGTGTCGCAATAGCTTTTACCCGAATAGTGGTCGGGATCGAATTTCCATAGGGAGATAGTAGTGGAGTTGTATTTTTTGTCTATCCTAGAGATGTGTTTGTACTTTAATGTCACTTCAAATATTTTGGGTTTTTGATTTTATAACTACTATTATAAAACTAAGGATTAAAGCTAATTAGACCCGTTAGACCAAGTAATTAGGGTTGAAGTAGGTTGATTACTCTCTCAAGATTTAACCCGTTAATTGGGACTACCATTTCTCATGGGTCCATCCCAATTCCTTGTTGGGTCAATTTTGGGGTCATAGACTGTCTTTCTCAAGAAGAGTTAAACCCACTAAGCTTGAATCAATGTTTGCAACCACCAATGCTCAGATAAAAACATAAAATAAACCCAAATAGCAAACACCCAATATCAATCTAACCCAGATGGAAACATCCAACAATTACCCACACTAGGGTTGAGCCACAACCCTAGCTAATGGGTTAAGCTACACATAGTTAAAGAAAGAACAGAAGAAATAGATGAAGAACTAAACATATTAATTAATTACTAAGAAGAAACTACAATAATCTATTGTTAATGAAGACCAAAAATGCGAAAATGGCTAAAATGTCGTTCCCAGGTGCTCAACTACATTTCTGAATACCCTCTCCCCTAAAAAAATGGTAAAGTGTTCTATTTATACTAGGCTAGAAAAATTGGACAAAAATACCCATACGGGGTCAGTACGGGCCGCGCAAAAGCAATCGCGGCCGCACTGGCTCTTTGACTTGGTAATTTTCACTCTCTAAGCTGGAGGACACAGACCACAATATGAGTAGTGCGGCCGTGGAAGGGGTTTCGTGCGGACTGAGCGGCGACGACCGTGGGCCGCATGGTTTGACTAGGCTCTGTGACAACCTCTCTGAATCTCATTCATGCGGACCACACAAATGAGTGAAGCAGTCGTGAAGCATGAATGCGAACCGCGTAAATCTGACTATGACCGCATTTCCCTTAGCTTGATTATGTCACGCCTTTGAATTTTCTAGTGTGGCCGCAGTTGCTTTCACGCGGTCCACACTAGGTCCTCTTTTCTTCACTTTACTTAGTCTTTTATACTTGAGCAAGTTTCACTCATTTTTGAGCCGATATTGGACATTTCGTCACTTTGTCGATCAAACCTGCAGTCAAGCACAATTTGTGATCTTTTTGGGATTATTTTGTTGCAATTTATACTCAAAGCATAAGCAAGTAGGGGCATAAACACGTTAAAATCCTAAATTATCATGCACGTGAGAAATTGTGGCCTAGATCACTCCGTGGCACCACTTAATAACTCTTTCTCGTGAAAATCCATGTTTCTATCATGTGATTAAGAGTAAGTAATGTGTTGTAAAACATGCTAGATATCTTGTTAGGGATTCACGCTGATATTGTTGAGACCTGATAGGTCATTTCTTGCTATCATATCATTTGCTTCATTTATATTCTATAATCAGTCCTATTCATGCATTTTATATCGTGCCTCATTCTCGATTATTGTTATTTGGAACACTATACCATTTTTTGGGCTATTATCATGACATTGTGAGCCGTGTGTGTGAGACTGGAGAGTGATGATTTAGTGAGGCCCCAAGAGCCTAATTATGAGTTGCAGTTATGGGATCGGGCTGTACGCCGTAGCATTTATGTTGATGATTATGATAACGCTTGGGCTTTAGGAACCCCCCCCCCCCCGGAGTTTGTAACACACCCCTAGTGAGCGTAATTGATGATATTGAGGGATGTATATTCCCTAGAAATGGATCCTGTTTGTAGTATTTATACCTGGAGATGGATCTTATCCATAGGGCTGGAATGGCCTTCCTCGGTACTGGATGACTGCGGTCAGTGAGATATATATAGTACCGAGTGGTTGAGCACTTGTGAGTGGAGGTACATAGAACATTGACCATGTTATCTGTGTATTGGTACATAGAGATTTCCTGAGCTTTATACTCTATACGGTTTATACTACATTTATTTACTATTGAATTTCTACTTGAACTGTAAGCATGTCTACTTTTTTGTACAGTTTAATGGTATAACTGTTTTTGTTTGGTTCGTCACTACCAGTTAGTCTATAGTTTGGACTTATTACTTACTGAGTTGGTGTACTCACGTTAGCCCCTGCACCTTGTGTGCAGATCAAGGTATCTTAGGGCACGATAGCAGCTGTTGACTATTCCAGTCGCAGACTTCATAGAGAAAGCGAGGTAGCTGCCTGGAAACTGTAGTTCCATTTTTCTCCTTCTCTATCTTCCTATTAGTACTTTATTGTTATTTTAAGACTGTTTTGGTGTTTTCTTGTTTCAAAACTTTTGTAACACTGCCCATGACTTAGTGACATGCGAGGTCGAGCTTGTATTTTCCACTTTGTTTTGAATTTTACTTTATATCTTTTATCGGATTTCAGTTGGCAACATAGTTTTACTTATGTTTTAAATGAAAATGGATTATTTGGAAATCAATTAGCTAGACTAGTTTAACGATAGACACCATCACGACCGGGTCGATTTTTGGGTCGTGACATGCTAGGGAACCCAGTCCTTCACATAAATAACGTATAATGTCTGCTTGGACCAGAAGAGCTCTAATTCACCTCTTTCCTCATTACAAGGGACCCAAACTCATTTGGGTTCCTAAGTCTGACTCTTGATTTTCTTGTGCAGGGAACAGTGAAAGGGAGCAGCCTACAAATGGTACATGAATAGCGGCCACTCAAAGCGTATGTATGGAAGTACAAGCGATTTGTTTTCACTTAACTCCCTGCAAGGAGAGAGTGTACTGTTTGAAAATAGCTAAAAGGGTCACACTCTAGGAGTTGGAAGGATTGGGAAGTCGCTCACTCACTCAATTGTCCAAGATATGCACAGTCACAAATCTTGTAACTGGTTAGCTGGTGGTTGTGGTCAAAAGATACAAGAATGTTTGCGTTGCTAATTTTAAGTCTCTGCATATTGGTGATTTAACATGCCTAAGTGCCACTGATGATGATGTTGAGTTATGGCGAAAATGAATGGGGCATGTGAGTTTTTATTTGTTGAACAAGTTGCTTATGGAAGACTAGGTTAATGGGCTGAAGTAGTCAACATTGCCAGCTACTTGATTAACAAGTGCATGATCAGGTCCCTTCTCGAGAATTCTCTCTATGAACTGCTCAATGGGAGAAAAACCAAGCTGACTTACCCGAGAGCCTTTGGATGCAAAATGCTTTGTTCTCAACAATAGTGGCAAAGGGTCACATAACAAAGAAAATAAAAATGGAGAATTCAAAAATGCTCTTGGATAAGCTATAGTTATTTCAAATGGAAAGACTGATTTGATGAGTCATGTCAAGAAGAGTGATGAAGGAGATGCAGTAGAATCTCCAAAAGGCACAGAGGAACCTTGTCCCTCTATCTCCTCGACTTAAGCGTAGCATAGGGTTATTGATGCTACATTAGGTACTCCCGATGCAGAACAAAAGAGTGAAAGTCATAATTCTATTTATGTCAGTGATGATTCACATATGGAGGAACTTGGTCCTTCAAATTCTAAAGTTCAAGTATCCAACTAGAAGCAAAAGAGTTCACTTAAAAATGTAATCACATCCTTAGACTATGGTATTCAACCTAGTTCTAAGGCAAGGAATATGTGTTCCCTCTCAGTGTTATTGTCTCAAATCGAGCCTAAGAACATAAAAGAAGCATTGGAAAATGCTAAATGGATAGCTGCTATGCAAGAAGAACTCCATCAGTTGAGAGGGACCAAGTGCGGCACCTAGTCCCTAGGCCTTCAAACAGAACATTAATTTGAACCTGGCCCAAAAGACTCTCACTTGAAGGCTGCCAAGGGAATTTAGAGAAAGAGCACATCTGGAATGACACATTTTCTGGGGTCATGCTTGATCTCATGGGGTACAAAGTAACAAACTATGTGGCTTTTTCTACTGTTGAAGCTGACTACATAGTTGCTTCTTCTTATTCTACTCAACTACTATAGATCAAGTAACATCTTAAAGATTTTGGTGTATTTACAGCTTGAACCTGGTACAACACAAGAGGAAAAAGTGCACTAATGTGCGACATCATTTTTTGAGGGATAATGTTGAAAAGGCTCTGATTTGTAGAAGAAGGAGGACAAGGTAGTAGACATCTTCACCAAGGTACTGAGCAATGAACACTTTGAAAGAAATCATCTGGAGTTGGGGTTGATCAAGTTTAACAAAGGACCCGGTCCCTCGATGATTGGCTATGTTAAGAAGGAAATGTAGAATGCTAAAAAGTATTTTTTAGCGACATCTAACTCAAATTTATACTGTTACTGATATACATACATGGTAGTTTCAGGACAAAAGAAGTAAGAGTGACGTTGCCCTTCTGGGAGTCTTTGATCAAATTTTTGAAAACCGTCAAGGAACTTGGTTCCTGTAACTTAGGTTAGTAGTCTCTTTAAAACTTATATTTCTTTTTAAACTGCTGAAGTGTAATGTCTTTAATTTATTCCCATATTTCTCCAATATTTTGAAGTGCAAAATGTTAAACCTTTTCTGAACTGGCCTGTTGCCCCCAAAAACAATTTCATTCTCTCACACCCAACCAAAACCGATTCTTTTCCTCAAAACCAAATCAACTTTATCCCAAAAGGAATCCTTCTCTAAAAATAGGCTAGAAGTGAATCCAACTCTGTCACCTTCAAAAATCCTAACTCCATTTGAATTGAAACCCAAAAAGTCTTTGGTATATTTTGATGGGACTTTAAATGAAAAGGAATGGGTTAGTACGATATTCTAGAAAGTGAGGCTGAAATCGATGTTAAGTTTGTAGAAGCCTTGAATGATGGAGGAATTGGTGAATATGCCGAAAAAAGGGGGAACCGAATGAGGGACCTGGTCCCTCAAATCCTTCTTAGGATGTTTGTATATGGTGAAATTGGAGGATCCAATTCCTCGTCATCGAGGCATCACAGAAGATCATCTAGAAGGCTCGAGGCTATAAGGCTACGATTGAGTTTTCCCACTCGAGGTTCATCAGCGCTCGACCTTGGGAAAATGTTGACCGCGACTATGGTAGAAATGGAGAGTTTCCAAGGCACGCGGCTGGAGCTGACAAAGTCTAGTGGGCTACTCCATACTCGCATCAGGGCATCATCTAGATGTCCCGTCTCCATATTTTTGTAATTAATGTATTTTGTACTATGTTGGGATTTCCCTCATATATAAAGGGGATACTTATAATTTGTTGGACATCTGGTGGCTCCATACTAAATACACAAGAATATTCTCTCTGCTCTCTAACATATCCACTTTCTTCCATTTATTATCTTCATTATTTTTCATCATTTATTGCTTATCGTCGGCCATAAAGAGCCTTCGTTGATTTTATTATAACTGGTACTCACTCTTTAACTGCCTTCGATAGCTCCCAGTCGAGCATTGAAATCAACCTCGAGGCCCCCAAATTGACAAGCTCGATGCCTCGATTGTTAACCTATCGGTTTGGTTATCACCTTATTCCTAACTCTTATCTCATTTCTTAGTCTCACACATAACATCAACTGCTTAACAACTAGAATAAAAATAGATCATGTATTTTTAGAGTCCTATAATCAAATTTAATTGTTATTACCATTTTCATGCTAAACAGTTTGGCGCCCATCGTGAGGCTAAATTAATAGTGATTATTTTCTTGCTGGTTCATTACACAATGCAAGTTATCGTTCACACGTTTTCTTGTCCAAGATCTTCGATTTTAAGTCAAAATACCTAGCTAAGTAAATGGAGATGAAAATGACAATCTTGAGAATGTACTAGGACCAATTCCAATGGACGTATGCTCACATGACGCCCAACATGTCGATATAAGCTCACATACCAATAGGAGTGTGAACTAAGGAGATCAACAAGAAGCTCATAAAATCCCAACTAGGGAAGAAGGGGAGGTTAGCCTTATTGTTATTTTTGAAATATTACAGGCACAACAACTATCTATTACCCAGCTTCAAAGTCAATAGAAAACTCCTAGCACGGTAGTTTAGAGGAAAACTCTCCCAGTCGAACAGGTACCAGCAAGATCAAGCAATTATGGGTCGATGGCCGATCCCATCATCGTAAAGATGCTCGAGGACCTAACCAGAAGGATCGAATCGGGCGAGAAAATGATAGAAGCTAATGATAAAAAGGTCGAGACTTACAACTCCAGGGTCGACCAAATTCTAAGACCACCCCCGATCATGAAAGGTATAGACTCAAAAAAGTTTGTACAGAAGCCGTTCCCACAGGAAGTGGCCCCAAAACCCATTCTAAAGAAGTTCAGAATGCTAGATCTTCCAAAATATAATTGTACCTCAGATCCCAATGAGCATGTTGCTGCTTACACCTGTGCAGAAAAGGGAAACGACCTAAGGGACGACGAGATCAAGTCCGCCTTGCTGAAGAAGTTCGGGGAAACACTTTCTAAAAGGGCAATGATGTGCTATTACAACCCGGCCCCTAATTCTGTAGAGTCATTTTCTATGTTGGCAGATTCCTTTATAAAGGCACATGCTGGGGCCATCAAGGTAGCCACGAGGAAATCCGCATCTTTAAAATTAAGTAAAAGGAGAATGAGATGCTGTGAGAATTTGTAACTCGCATTCAAATGGAACGAATGGAACGAATGGAACTACCACCGGTCTCTGAAGACTGGGCAGTTCAAGCATTCACTCAAGGTTGGAATGATCTAAGCTCGATGGCTTCGAAGTAGCTGCAACAGAATCTGGTCGAATATCCTACCGTGAGCTAAGGTATGGACATATTCCTTTGTATTTTAATATATACTGCATTCTGACCTTTATGCAGGAATCTGAACGAGGAAGTCGAAATGCCAAAACCAAGCTCGAAGGCCTTAAGGTTTTAAAGTGTCTGTTGCACTCTTTTTCTTCTATCGGGTTTTTGTCCCAAAGAGGCTTTTGCCGAAAAGATTTTAATGAGGAAACATCCACATGCTACCTATCAAGAAATATTCAAGGCTTATTTTGCAACCAACCTTGAATACTGTGGGCACCCCCTGGAAGGCCATGCGCTCGGAAAAGCCAAGAAATGCTGAAAAGATCCTAATAGGAGAATGATGTACCAGGCCAAATGGTCGAACGAACCATGCCCATATTGTGGGCCCCAACAGAAAAACCATGTATACTTGTACCAATTAATCGAAGAAGATCTTATATTAAATCATCTCACACTCCAAAAGAAACTCGGCACTTTCGCAAAAATAATTTCTTTAACGAAACGTCCCGAGCACTCGGGGACTGGCATCAACAATTCAACACCTGAGTGATCCGTGGATCAGAACTCCTAACTCATAAGCCCTAAACGAGGCAAAATCATGAAACATCTGCAAAGTTGAAAGTGTGGGCTGTCATTATAACCTCAAAAAATGCACGACCTCAGGGTCAGAATCTTTGAAATTGTAAGCCTTTAATGAGGCAATACCAAGTTTACGAGTAACGACTCCCAAGCTAAGATACCCTCGATGACTCGGGGACTGTTGCCAATCACCATTCATTAAAACACCAAGGCCATAAGACCCCAAGCGGGTAGACTGGATCTCGTAAGACGTACATAAGGCAACAACAATATCTATGAGACCTGAAGCAAGGCATGAACAATACTTTTACCAAGTGGCGATATCTGTAAGACCTCAAGCAAGGCGTGAGCCGCACTTGTACCAAGTGGAAATATCTGTAAGACCTCAAGCAAGGCATGAGCAACACTTTTACAAAATGGCAATATCTGTAAGAGCTCAAGCAAGACATGAACCACACCTGTACCAAGTGGAAATATCTATAAGACCTCAAGCAAGGCATGAACCGTATTTGTACAAAGTATCAAATACTGTAAGACCTCAAAGGCATGTAAAAATTGTAAGACCTTACTAAATGCATAAACCCAATCTTAATGTTTCAGCTTTATATCGAATTTGTAAGACCCTTAATAAGGCATACCCTCGATATAGATGCCGAAACTACTTCACTGCGGACTTAAAGGCTCCGTCCCAACACAAATGACTCTAGTCACAAGACTGTACTAGCAAAAATAACACGTCTCGGGACGCCCGACCATCGCTATAAATCACATGCCTTTAAATACTTCGAATCTACTTCGAAAAGAATTGGTTAAAATAGTCTACCCTCGATATAAGTAAAAGAGCTTAGACCATGTTAGCTCCTAAACACTTGCTTCGAGATGCTCAGCCTCCAAGCCGAACCTCCTGAGGTGCTCGATCATCGCCATATAATGAATCGTAATTGAGGTTTTTGAACCGTAAAGAGTCAGGCAAATGTTATTTCAAAAGTCCTTAACGAACAAAAAATAAGGCCTATAAAAGGTCGCATCGACCAAAAGCGTAAGAGCCATTATCGCTAGCTTCAAATTCAAAAACTTGGAGTAGGATGAGCTCGAGTCAATACCCGACTCAGAAACTGAACCCAAAATAGTTAAACTAAATACGCCCAAGGGAGAAAGCATAAGAGCCTCTATCTCTAGCCCACGTAAAAAGTTGCATCGACCCAAAATGTAAGAGCCATTGTCGCCAACTTCAAATTCAAAAACTTGAGGGTCGAATGAGCTCGAGTCGATACCCCACTCTCAGACTAAACCCAAATAATTTAAACTAAATATGCCCAAGGGCGAAAGCATAAGAGCCTCTGTTTCCAGCCTACATAAAAGGTCATATCGAACCAAAGTGTAAGAGTCACTGTCGGCAACTTTAAAATAAAAAACTTGAGGGTCGAATGAGCTTGAGCCGATACTCGACTCGGAGACTGAACCCAAAATACTTAAAATAAATACGCCCAAGGGAGAAAGCATAAGATCCATTGATGCCATCTCTCATTAATGTCGCATCGACCCAAAAGCGTAAGAGCCATTGTCATCAGCCCACACAAAAATTAATAGCGACCCAATGCGTAAGAGCCTAAGGGACAGCTTAAAATTAAAAAACTTAAGGGTCGAATGAGCTCGAGTCAAGTCGATACCCGACTTGGAGATTTAACCCAAGACAGTTGACCAAATATGCCTAATAGCACAAGAATAAGAGCTCAAACATTGGCTTATACTAGAAGGTCGTACCAACCGAGCGCGTAAGAGCCTATGGGCCAGCCTAATGAGCCCCAAGGCCATACTATGAATCTAAGGTTCTTTTCAAATCAAAGACCACTTTGTTTGGCTAAAATCAAGGCGAAAAGAACTACAAGAGGAATGAAACCACGAGGTTTCCTTCTATACATATATGCGAGGAAGTACAAGCTCCATTTACAACATACTTTGAAAGTAATACATACGGAATTAGGAAATGAAATCTACGTCCCCCTTGCACACTATGGACATCAACCTCATCTTTGCTATCCTCGGTGTCAGGAAGAAGTAATCGAGCACCACATTCGTCCACCCTCACGCGCTTCACAACTTTTGAGAGGTCAAAGCCCCTACCATGGATCTCATTGAGGGTGTTCCTTTGAGACTTACACCAAGCATATTCCTTGCTCCTGTCCTTGTGGTCAAGAGTCCTTCTCAGCTCAGCTTGAGCATCAACTTCAGCCCAGGCATCCACAACCTCGACCTTTACCTTCAAGCGCTCAGATACGAGCTTCGTAATCATATTTGTTCAAAGTGATATGTTATTATAAGCTAAGCAAAGTTGAACCTCAAAAGTGGAAGCCTTAGAGGGAGCACCCTTCCCGCTAAAGCCTGAATGTCTGCCCGAGCCTTTAACTTATCATACTCATACTTGGCTTGTCCAACTTCGCTCCGAATGCGCTCGAGGTCCTCTTTCTTTTTTTGCAATTAAAATAAACAAAACATCAGCCTCAAGAGCTAAAAGAAGGAACACGCGCTCCCTTAGAGTAGAAACTACCTGCTTTCATCACAAAGAAGCCTAAGGGCTTTCTCCCTGTACAAAGATTTCTACAAACCAGCCTCACAATGAAGCAGCTCGAATTTAAGCTTGTCAAGAGCCTACGAAAGGGAAGCTCAATAAGAAAGGGAAGGCACGAAACTTAAAGGCCTGTGCCAAAACTCACTATAGAGCAGATCCCTGAGCTTCCTTGAAGGACAAATACACATTTACTAGTTTGGATCCCTCAGCCCTAGAAGAACCGATCCCGATTGGGACATGATCGCTCGATGTATATGGTCCCGGTCTTCGAGCACCAATCGAGGTACCTTTGATGGGAGAAAGAATCAGCAGTAGAGAGCCTTCATTCCCGAAGTACCTTCAATGGGAAAAGAAGATGGCAGTAGGGGAGAAACCATATTTCCAATGTTAGAGATTACGATTGCGGCAGGCTCAGCCGATACATCCTCTCCGGGCCCCCTGTCTGGGTTCGTCTTGCTTTGAACATTATCACCCTGCAAATGCATTTTTTGCCTACTATTATCAATCTTTAGTCCAGAACTTAGGGATCCATATCTCTCTACGATAGGGCACAACCTCACCTTAAAAGACTCCCCGATGCCTATAATAACAACACTAGCACGCAGAAAAAGAAAGTGCCTTTCCAAATGAAAAAGGGGAGGGAACAAATTGCACAGCATGTACTGTGATGTTTTTCTTCCCATCAGCCCCTAGAAAAATCTCGCCAATTATGCTCATCATAAGTCGAATGGGTCTCCAACTCCCGAGCCTAATCTAACAAATCAGGGACCTCACATGACATCCATGAAATTGCTTCAGAAGAGGAAAGGAAGGAACATATGCGGAACACACCTTTGCTAAAATTAATGAACTACGAAGGAACGAGTGTATCACTTACGTGTATAATTCCATTCCTCAGGGAAAGAAATAAATCCATGGGGATAATATCAATAGTCCGCACTTGGACAAATTAGCTCTCCACTCCAATCTTCGTCTTCTTCATCACAAAAAACAAAAGGCATAGTCAATCGACATCGTAAGGTTAGCAGACCTCGATGGTGAAAAGGCCGGTACAACCTAAAAAAATGACTGAGCAGGAATTCAAGCCCTGCCATCTATGCAAATAACTTCATCATCAACACTATCCATTAAAAAAAGTTAGGCTTCAGGAAGCCATTGACATCATTGCATGTCCCGAGATGGTACCCGATCTCAAGGACCTCTATCAAAAAGAAGTTAGGCTCTAAGAGGCCATTGGAATCATTGCAAGTCCCAAGATGGTACCCTATCTCGAGGACCTCCATCAAAAAGAATTTAGGATACAGGAGGCCATTGGTATTATTGCAAGTCTGGAGATCGTACCCGTTCTCGAGGCCCTCCATAAAAAAAGAACTTAGGCTTCAGGAGGCCATTGGCATCATTGCAAGTCTTGAGTTGGTACCTGATCTCGAGGACCTTCATAAAAAAGAAGTTAGGCTCCAGGAGGCCATTGGCATCACTTCAAGTACCAAGATGGTACTCGATCTCGAGGCCCTCCATCAAAAAGAAGTTAGGCTCTAGGAAGCCATTGGCATCATCGCTAGTCCCGAGATGGTACCCGATCTCGAGGTCCTCCGTAAAAAGAAGTTAGGAATTAAGAAGCCAACAACATCATCATAAGTCTCGAGGTGGTACCCAACCTTGAGAATCTCCATCAAAGGGAAGTTAGGCTCTAAAAAGCCTGACATTATCATAGTCCCAAGGTGGTACCCGACCTCGAGGACCTCCATCAAAGGGAAGTTAGGCTCTAAGAAGCCAACGACATCATTGCAAGTCCCGAGGTGGTACCCGACCTCAAGGACCTTCATCAAAGAACATTTAGGCTCTAAAAAGCCAACGACATCATTACAAGTCCCAAGGTGGTACTCAACCACGAAGACCTCCATAAGATAAAGATTAGGCTTCAGAAAGCCAATGACATCATTACAAGTCTCAAGGTGGTGCCCGACCTCAAGGACTTCCATATAAAGGAGTTAGGCTCCAAAAAAACAAGCATTTTAACTCCACCCATAAAGGCTTTGTCTCATGATGCCATATAAATTCGAGTAGAACTTCACCCAGAATCTATCTACAATGCCTTTAAAGCTATCTACATCAAGTTCAAAACAAGTTTCCAGATGGCCCGAGTCCAAGCAAACCCCTGCTCAGAAACTGCTCTCAAAAGCCTAAAGGTAGTCTCTATTCTCGAGTTTTCAAGCGAATTCCTCCTGGAAGATTATCACAGGGTCTGGAGACTATGACTTGGTATGAGGGTTCGAAGCCCTACTCTAATTTGACATGAAGCCATAGTCCCGACGACCTGAGCTTGTCAGTCCAACCTGGGCTCGGTAAAGAACGACAAAGGGTTCCATGGGGAGCCGTGTTAATCAGTCAAAGGCTAGAAAAAATACCCACAGCCGGGCTCGATGTTGGCACCAACCGATAGAGTCATGCATTCAGAATATCCACAAATAAAAGTAAAAGGAAACATAATATAAATCAAAGACAAAGTCCATGAGATGCCCTGGTTATCGTGAAGGCCTTTGTCATAAGTGTGATACCATCAATATGACAGAATCACGAGAAGTATGAAGATTTGGATGTCAAATTCATTTCTTATCGCTCCTCTCCAAGAAATGCGAGGACTATCTATATACGGTCAAATCAGAGGGTCCAATTCCTCATCACTGAGGCACCTTAGAAGATGATCTCGAAGACATGAGGGTACAAGGCTACGGTCAAGTTTTCTTCCTCAAGGTTCGTTGATGCTCGACCTTGGGACAATGCTTGACCTCGACTATGGTAGAATGGGGAGTTCCTAAGGTACGCGACTGAGGCTGATAAAGTCTAATGGGCTACTCTAAACCCGAATTAGGGCGCCATTTAGCTGTCCTACCTCCATATTTTTATAATTAATGAATTTTGTATTTTATTGGGATTCCCCTCATATATAAAGGAGATCCTTGTCATTTTAGACATTTGGTGGCTCCATACTAAATATACAAAAACATTCTCTCTGTTCTTTAACACATCCTCTTGATATTGTTGCTTCCGTTTATTATCTTTATTATTTTTACATCATTTATTGCTTGTCATTGGCCATAAAGAGTATTCATTGATTTTATTATAAGTGTTAGTCTCTCTTTAACTGCCTTCGATATCTCCCATCCAAGCACCGAAATCGACCTCGAGGCCCCTGAATCGACAAGCTCGAGGCCCCAATTGTTAACCTATCAGTTTGTTTATCACCTTATTCCTAACTCTTATCTTGTTTCTTTGTCTCACACATAGCATCAATTTCTTAACAACTAGCAAAAAAATAGATCACGTATTTTAAAAGTTCCATAATCAAATTAATTGTTATTATCATCAATGTTAAGTCTGATGATGATTTTTTTCTCTTGGGTTCTATGCTTAAATGTACCTCTGATCTAGTAAAAGGACTGAAAAAGTAAGCTAATTGATGATAAAGTGGTGTGACCTGGTGATGTGGTGATTGTGGAAGAGAGAATAAAGTGAAAAAACTCCTTTTATGAGAAATAATTCAAAAAAATGGAGAAAAGAATGTTGGCTGAGAAAGATGCAGTAGATGATAAGGTTGAACAGATTAATAAGAAGAAGAGGCACATGGCCACTTAGGGATGGAAAGGGTAGTGTGAGTGAGGAACCTGGTTCCTTACAGAAGCAAATGGTTGAGTTATCGGGTTTGAAAGGGGTATATGATTCTGATTTTTCAAAGAGTGTTGTTAGGCAGAGTGTTGACTATGATATTACTGATAACTGGAGGAACTTCTTGACATTGTTGAGTTCCAAAAATAGGATCACCTCTTTGTTCTTCCAAATCCCAACGTTTATGAAGAACAAGTAAAAACTTCTATGTTATATGCTTTAGTCTGATGCTATGTGTGCATGAGACTGAGTTTTTTATTGATGAGGATAAGCTTGGGGAGATTCTAGATGATATGATTGATGGGTTATTCTGCTCAGAAAGGTAGACAATCAGGCCCCCAAGGACCCTTGGCAGAATAAAATACTAAGTTGAAGGGTGAGAATGAAAGATTGAGGAAACAGGTGGAGGAACTGAGAGAGCAGATGATCATTGGTCTAATGATTATGAACGAACAAATTGACAAGCTCGTCAAGGCCTTATCCACTTACTTTTATTCCTGCCTAGCGATCCATTTCTTTCACTCCTTCCAAATTTCCTCGAATTCCTATCTTCTTTTGATCCCTATGTTTGATGACATTGGTACTTTAGTTGTTTAAATTGTCATATTCTGTATTGTTGAAACTATTGTGCTTTTGTTATAACCACTCTACTATGGGCAATCACTCTATTTTGTGCAATGACATTCACTTGTTGTTGTTATTATTTATAATGTGTTGCCCAAATGGCAGTGAGTTAATGTTGTTGAACGTATCTTTGGCTGTGATTCATCTGTTATTCTTTTCAATGATACCAAAAGAGAGAAGTTATATAGGTTTCAACATGGGGAAGTAACAGAATCACATTGATATGGTGTGTTGTGAATGAAAGATATCTCTACTTCGTAGGGGGACCATTGCTTAACATGTTGATTCTAGGTCCGATCCGTAGGGAAACATGTGAGGAATCTGGTTTTTAAAGGGAACGTTAATATTGGGTTTTCCATCATCAAAAAAAGGGAAATTGATATGTTATGTTATTTTGGGTTTTGATAATTTGCCAAACAATCTTGAAGAACTAGTTGTGATCAGTTCCTTTGGCCTGGTTCTCATATGGAATATGGTTAATTCATAGGGGAAACAATATGGAGATCTGGTTCTCAAGGGGAATATCGATTCTAAGTTTGTCATCATCAAAAAGGGAGAAATTGATAAGTTATGCGTCTTTTATTTTGATAATTTGACAAACTTCATAAGAGAACCAGATAAGGAACCTGATGCAATTAATTCTCTTGCATCCAGAATATCTAGTCAGATGTCTGGTTTAGTTCTTAAGGAAATTAGATAAGGGAACAGCAGAGGGAAGAAATATGGATCAATTCCCCTGGTCATCGTATAGTCAACTCTACAGCTTTATAAATTCTCAAGACCTTAAGAACACAAGTTTCCAGGTTGAGATCCAGTTTGGGATATGGCTTAACTCCTCAGGGTGGAAGGAATAGCTGAGGAACCAAGTCTTTACCAGTTCTCGAGGTGACTGTACGAAGTCAACTCTCCAGCTGGAAAGTTGGTGCATGCACATGTTACAGTAACATGTACAGTGCAACTGTTAACTTTCTGTGGAAAGCTTTTTACCTACCTTTCTATGTAACTAGTCAGATGTCTGATTCATTAATTAAGGAAATTGGATAAGGGAACAACAACGAGAAGAAATATGGATCAGTTCCCCTGGTCATGGTATAGTCAACTCTACAACTTTAAAAATTCTCAAGACCTTAAGAACACAAAGTTCCAAGTTGAGATCCAGTTTGGGATATGGCTCAACTCCCCAGGGTGGAAGGAATAGCTGAGGAACCAGGTCCTTACCAGTTCTCGAGGTGACTGTATGAAGTCGACTCTCCAGCTGAAAAGTTGCTGCCTGCACACGTTACAATAACAGGAACAGTGCAATAGTTAACTTTCTGTGGAAAGCTTTTTACCCACCTTGATTACATCATCCAAGTGATGTCACAAATGAGATATTAACATCAAGGTAAAATTAAAACAAATCACTTGCACATTCAAGAACTGATCAACCATTCTCTCAAGTGTGTGTCCATCTTGTAAGTGATTCTCAAGGGCATCACGAACAAAAAAAGTATAGCAAAATGCCATTTCCTTATATTGAGTTGATATATATCCTTAGTTGTGTTGTATCTTTGTTTAAGTTCTTACTTGTAATTCCTACTTAGCTTACTTAGAAGCATTGTGCAAGAAACTCTTTGTAAATCATAAACCCTTGTGTTCGTATCTTGGCTAGAGTTAGTCGAGTTATCAAGTCTTTGTAATAGAGTTATTACAAAGTAGCTTGTAATATAATTGTAACAAGTTAGTGAGTGATTAAGTCTTTGTAATAAAGTTATTACAAAATGGTTTGTAATAGTGTAGTTACAAGTTAGTTATTAAGAGGTCAATTCGTAGGTTATAATAGGTTGTAATCTGAATATTGTTTAGTAGTGATGTTGACATCCTAAAAGGGTAAGTCATGGTTTTTAATCCCGTGAGCTAGGAGTTTTCCACGTAACATTCATTTGTGTTTTTTATTTACTGTTGATTTACTGTGTGAATAAATAGAGAATTTGGTTCCCTATATATTTAGTTTTATACTCTGTTGCTTACGGTGGGAACTGATAGAGAACATGGTCTCATAGAGTTTGGTGGACGCTTAGTTTCTACCATATACAAAAAAGATGGACAATCAAACCTATTTCCCAATTCACTCAAATGTGATGACCCAAAGGGCCATCTCTTATTTTAGAAGTCAAATATGTGTTACAAGGCCTTAAAAACCTCCTTTTGTTTCACCTTGTTTTGAAAGAGCGGTCCGACCGCGTTTTTGGAAAGTTTTTATGTGAAATTTAAGATAAAGATTGATTTTGACCTTTCAAATTGATTAAAGTTGAATTCGGTCAATATTTTTGATAAGCAAACCCATGCCCATCATTATATAGTCTCATAGGGTCAGTAGTAAAATATGAAACTTTGGCATATGCCCGGAATCGAATTTCGAGGTCCCTAGCACGAGAAAGGAATTTTTAAAGAAAATAATTTGCTAGAAATATAAGGACTTTTGGTAATGAAATGGTGTGTGATCTTGATGATATCGGGACTGTATTTTAGTTCCGAAGCAAGGTACAAGTTTAAAATAATACTTATATTGAATCTGTGAAATTTGGTAATAATCAGAGTTGAGTTGGTATAAATCGTACCCATAGTTCGAGAACATGGAAATTTCAATGTTCTTAAGAATTTCATGAATTTTGGTACTAAATTCGTAGTTGTTGATGTAAATTGATTATTTGATCATACGAGCAAGTCCGTATCATGTTATTAGACTTGTGTGCATGTTGGTTTGGAGCCCTGAGGACTCGGTGAGTTTTGGTTAGGACACGGGGTGATTTGAACTCAGAAAAACTCAGCTGATGCATATGGTGTTTTGCAAAAGCCTTTGATATTGCAATTGTGAGATCATGATTTGCAATTGGCGAAGTGAGCATGCCTGTGAAATATGACAATAATGTCGCAAAGGTGTACCAGGCCAGGGTAAGCCATCTTTGCAACTACGCCATTTTAGCCAGAATTGCGAAGGTCCTTTATGTAGCAAATACAACATTTTTATCGCAATGTGATGGATGTACAATTTCAAAAGGGTCGCAACTGCAAACCCCTTATCGAAATTGCGATAACTGCAGCCTGCTAAGTGAGATTTCAGACGGGATTTTCACCATTTTTCAATTCTCTCAAGATCTAAACATCCCTAGGCGATTTTTCGAAGACCAAACTTCTCCCAATCATAGGTAAGTGATTTCTAACTCATCTTCTTCTATCTAATTCATCTTTTTACATTATTTCACTTCAAAATCTACGGGTTTTCCCGGTAAATTGGGTGTTTTTGGGTAGAAAATTAGGGTTTTCAAATTTTTGGAATTTGGACCTTAATTTGAGGTTGGATTTCAAAACCAATTGCATATTTGGGTTCGTGGATGAATAGGTAGTAGGGTTTTAGTTCGAACTTCGTGTTTTGATCAAGCGGCTTGGGGTCAGATTTTGACTTTCTGGGGAAAACATTGGAAAATCTATATTCCTCCATTAGAACCAGTAATCGAGGCTTGATTTTGTCCCTGGAATTGAAGTAAGTGTTTGGTCTAACCTTAGCTTGAGAGAATAAGTGTTGTGGTCTTATTTTCTACGTGCTAGTGTTGAGTACGACATATAGGTTTGGTGACCGGTATCTATACGTTGGTGTCAAGCATGCCTATGAGTCTTATACCATGATTGTGGTGACTTTTATTACGTATTTTTTCATACTTAAATTGATGATTATCACTATTGAACAAGACTTATGAAAATTTCTTGGTAATTGACCATTGATTGAGTATTGGTTGAAGTTGAGATTTATTTTGTGAAGTAACTGTTGGAACGGGCTTGGTTATTGCTGATTTCCTTGTCAGAATGTATTTATTTCTATTGTTGATTCCCTTGTCGGGATGTATTGTTTCTATTGTTTGGGTGAGGAAGAGTGTAAAACATGCAGGGTGATGTCGTGCATGATATGCTGAGTGAGTGTTAATTCACAAAGTGTGATTCGTTGAGGATATTGTGAGTGCTAATGCACGAAGGGTGATGTTGTGCCATGAGTATGAGAGTTAATGTTTGAAGGGTGATGCCACTCCATGATTATGAGAGTTAATGCACGAAGGGTGATGCCATATCGTTTCTGTTATTTCTTATGGTGATAACAAGAGTAAAATCACGAAGGGTGATCAGTGCATGTGATATAGTTTCATTATTCTTGTTGATACAAATATGATGGTTCATTATACTTCTCTATTGTTGGTCTATTCATATATGATTTCCTATCGTTATCTATTATTTCCTATTATTATTGGTCTGTTTGCATAAGATTTAATTGTACATGTTTTTATGGTTGTCGTGTCCTAACCTTGTGAATACTTCGCCGAGGTCAGGCTCGACACTTACCAATACATGGGGTCAGCTGTACTGATACTACACTCTTTACTTTTGTGCAGATCTTGGTGCCGAATCCTATGAGTAGATTCGAGGTTGCTTCCTTCAGTCCAGGGAGACCAAGGTAGATTGCTGGCGTTCGTAGAAACTGAAGACCCCTTCCCAACTTTAGTTTTCTGGTGTCTCTTCTATTTCGAGAGTAGTTGTGCTTTTTTTTAGACTGATATTTATAGTAAATATTAGTCGTTCGTGGATTGTAACACCAGATCTATGGGGTAGTTGTGTACTGGATTTGTGGCACTGTTACTTCATTTTGCACTTCTTAATTATTTTTTTAATTAATACCTATCACCGTTTAGTTAATTATAATGGTAGTAAAATTGTAAGTGCCAGCTAGCCTAACTTTCACGAGTAAGCGCCATCACGACTCCTGAAGGTGGGGAAATACAGGCCGTGACAAGTTGGTATTAGGGATCTAGGTTTCTTTGGTCTCACAATTAATGAACAAGCTAGTTAGAGTTTGAGGGATTGGTACAGAGATGTCTGTGCTTACTCTCGAGGCAATAAAGTTTAGGAAAAACTTCACATCTATTATTTCCTATTTTGTTTGATTTCTTAATGCTAATTGAACTTTCATTCTGTTTTTCGTAGATGGTAAGAATATGTACCGCTTTATTAGCTGTCCAGAATCCCGAGCCCTCAGTGGTAGCTCCTACGAAGGGCAGAGGCTGAGGCTGTGCTAGAGGCTAAGGAAGAGGTAGAGATCAGGCTAGAGCTCAAGTAGCAGCACCGGTGGCGGAGCCTCGGGAAGAGTTTGAGGACGAGGTTCCAACCCAGACATTTCTAGTAGGGCCGGGTCAGGTTCCGGAGGGGTTCATCACCACCCTAGTACTCCAGGATGCTCTGGTCCATCTAGTGGTCCTGATGGAGAGCGCCGCTCAGAAATGCATATTCTTTGTAGCACCACTTATCTTTCAGGATGGAAAAGGAGATCAGACTCCTGCTAATTGCACTCCAGAGCAGATGGCTCCCTAGTTTCAGGCTCCATCAGCTCAGCCAGTTAGGGTAGTTCTATCGGGTGTTGTTGCACCAGACTAGTGCTAGGTCAGCTGTGTCTGCTTATGCCTTGTGGAGTCTGGACTGGTTCACTTAGATTTTCACTACCACCTATAACGCTATAGCTTCGGAGAATACCCAGGATTACTTGGACAAATGTCATGAGGTTCTGCGAAACATGGGGGTAGTGGGACCAATGGGGTTGACTTTGCTGCTTTTCATCTATCAGATTCTGCTAAGAAGTGGTTGAGAGATTATTGTTTGACTAGACCAGTTGGGTCACCAGCTATGAATTGGGATCAGTTCTCTCAGCCATTTTGAAGATTATTAGAGGCAGTTTGAGCACCTCCAACCGGATTCTATGACTGTCACCAGTATGAGACTATGTTTGTTAATTAGACTCGTCATGCTCTTCTTATACTCCCCACCGAGAGAGAAAGAGAGATAGAGAGAGAGAGAGGAGGTTCATTGAGGGACTCACTCAGCCTATTTGATTGCAGATGGCCAAGGAGACGAGGAGCGGTATTTCTTTTTAGGATGCGTCAAATATGGCCACAAGGGTTGAGATGGTGCTGGCTCAGGGGAGTAGTAAGGGGTGTGACAAGAGGCGCCATCATTTTGGTAATTTTAGTGGTGCCTTGTTTAGAGGAAGGGATTCTTTTGGTAGGGTCCATCTTCCCGGGAAGTTTCATTCAGCAGTTCAGGCTTGTCATGACGCTCCAGGTAGCCGTGGTTCTCATTTGCAATATTCAGATCATCTATCCTAGAATGCATCAACACCTCCTAACAGTTCGCCTCTACTCCAGAGTTTTTAGGGTGGTTACTCAGGTCACAAAGGCTAGTTTAGTGGTCAGCAGTTACACCAGCCAAAAACTTATTATACATGTGGCGATCCAAGGCACATTTCTAGATTTCGCCCTCAAACATCGAGCAGTTCCCAACATCAGGGTTCTCGTGCCATGGTTCAGACACCTGGTGTTCCACCGCCCGTACAGCCAACTAGGGGCAGGGGTCAAACATCTAGAGGTAGAGGCAGAGATGTTACAGGTAGAGGCCAGGTCGCTAAAGGTGGAGGCCAACCAGCAGGAGGCCGTTCTAGGAATGTAATTCAAAATGGTGGGGACCATCCCCGATGTTATGCTTTCCCAGCCAGCCTTGAGGATGAGGCATCCGATGCCATTATCACAACTATGGTTTTAGTTTGCAGTAGAGATGCATCCATTTTATTTTATCTAGGGTCTACATACTCATATGTGTCTTCTTATTTTGGTTGTGCCTCGTGATTCTTTGAGTTCTCCTACGTATGTGTCTACACTGGTGGGTGAGTCTATTATTGTAGATCGTGTCTATCATTTAGGAATGGTTATTATTGGGAGTCTTGAGACTAGTTATACCTCAAACTCCTCGATATGGTTGATTTTAATGTTGTTTTAGGGATGGATTGGTTGTAACCTTACCAAGCTATTTTGGCTTGTCATGCCAAGAACGTGACCTTAGCCTTTCCAAATTTGCCTCGATTAAAGTGGCGAGGGACTCTTGGTCATTCTGTCAGTATGATTATTTCCTATATGAAGGTCCGGCATATGCTCGAGAAGGGGTGTTTCTCTTACTTGGCATATGTTTAAGATTCTAGTGCTCAGGTTCCTTCTATGGATTCTGTGCCAATTGTTTGGGAGTTTCCAAAGGATTTTTCGACAGATATAATAGGGATGACACCCGACATGGATATTGACTTTTGCATTTATTTGGATCATGACACTTAACCCATTTATATTTTGCCATATCGTATGGCCCCGTCAGAGTTGAAAGAATTGAAGAAGCATCTGCAAGACTTACTTTATAAAGGCTTTATCAGGCCTAGTGTCTCGCCCTGGAGTACGCCGATGTTGTTTATTAAGAAAGAGGATGGATCGATGAGAATGTGCATATATTATCAGCGGTTAAACAAGGTCACCATCAAGGACAAGTATCCATTACTAATGATTAATGATTTATTTGATCAGCTTCAGGGTTACAAAGTATTTTTGAAGATTGATTTGAGATCGGGCAACCATCAGTTGAGGATTAGGGTATCCGATGTCCCTAAGAAATCTTTGCTCACTCGGTACGGGTATTACGAGTTTCTAATGATGTCATTTGGGTTAACAAATGCCCCAACAACATTCGTGGATTTGATAAACAGAGTGTTTATGCTGTATCTGCATTCCGTCATAATTGTCTTCATTAATGATATTTTGATCTACTCACGCAACTGAGAGGAACACGAGTAGCATCTTCTAGTCGTTCTTCAGACTTTGAGAGACAATGAGCTGTATGTTACGTTTTTGAAGTGTGAGTTTTGGTTGAGTTCAGTTTCCTTCTTGGGTCACGTTGTATCAGTAGAGGATAATCAGGTGGATCCGAAAAAGATAAATACAGTCAAAGACTGGCCTAGACCTGCATAAGCTACAAAGATCTGTATTTTCTTGGGTTTGGCGGGTTATTACCATCAGTTCGTGGAGGGGTTTTCATCTATAGCAGCCTTGATGACCTGGTTGACCCAGAAGGGTGTCCAATTTAGGTGGTCGGATGAGTGTGAGGCTATGGATTTAACTACGGCACCAGTGTTGGTTTCCTCCACAGGTTAAGGGCCATATACAGTGTATTTTGACGCATCTAGTATTGGACTTGGTGCGGTGTTGATGCAGGATGGTAAAGTTATTACTTATGCTTCGTGATAGTTGAAGGTTCACGAGAAGAATTATCCAATTCATGATTTGGAGCTAGCAGCCATTATTTACACACTGAAATTTGGAGGCATTATTTATATGGCATGTAATGTGAGGTGTTCACAGATCACAAGTCTACACTATTTGTTCAAGCAGAAAGAGATAAATTTGAGGTGGAGGAGGTGGTTGGAGCTGTTGAAAGACTATAATATCACCATTTTGTATCATCGGGGGAAGGCCAATGTGGTGGCCGATTCTTTGAGTAGGAAGTCGGCTAGTATGGGTAGACTTGCATATATTCCAATTGGTGAGAAACCACTTGTTTTGGATGTTGGGGCTTTAGCCAATTAGTTCGTGAGGTTGGATGTTTTTTAGCCCAACTGTGTTTTAGCTTGTATAGTCACTCGGTCTTCATTATTTGAGCGTATCAGGGATCGTTAGTATGTTGATCCTCATTTGCTAGTCCTTAGTGACATAGTGCAGAATGATGGTGCCAAGCAGATTACAGTGATAGATGATGGAGTTTAGAGGATACAAGGTCGAGTTTGTGTGACTAATGTGCATGGACTTCGTGAGTTGTTTCTAGAGGAGGCCCCTAGTTACCGATATTCTATTCATTTGGGCACCGCTATGACGTATCAGGATTTGCGGCAACATTGGTGGAGAAGGAAAAAAAGAAGGATATTTTTGCATATGTAGCTCGCTGTTTGATTTGTTAGCAGGTAATGCATGAGAATTAGAGAACTCGTGGTTTGCTTCAGAAGATTGAGATACCAAAGTGGAAGTGGGAGTGTATCACTATGGACTTCATTGTTGGACTCCCACGGACTCAGATAAAGTTCGATGCGGCATGTGTTATTGTTGATAGGCTGGCTAAGTCAGTGCATTTCATTCCTATGGCAATTTCCTATTTTTTAGAGTGGTTAGTAGAGATCAATATCGGGGAGATCATTCGTATCCATGGTGTGCCCGTGTATATCATTTCTGATTGGGGCATGATTTTTACCTTGCATTTATAAAGGGCAGTTTAGCGTGAGTTGGGTACATGGGTCGATTTGAGCACATTATTTCATCCTCAGACGAATGGATAGTCCGAGCGTACTATTCAGATTTTGGTGGACATGCTCCGCGCCTATATTATTGACTTTTGAGGTTCGTGGGATCATTTCTTGCCATTATCAAGTTTTCCTACGATAAGAGCTATCAGTCGAGCATCCAGATGGCTCCCTATGAGGCATTATATGGTAGACGGTGCTGATTTCCAGTTGGGTTGTTTGAGCTGGGGGAGGCTCAGTTGTTAGGTACGGATTTGGTACAGGATGCCTTGGACAAGGTTAAGATCATTCAGGATAGGCTTCGTACAGCTCAGTCAAGGAAAAAGAGATATGCTGGACATAAGGTTCGTGATGTGGCATTTATGGTTGGAGAGAGAGTGTTGCTTCGGGTGTCGCCAGTGAATGGTTAAACGAGAATTGGGAAGAAGGGAAATCTATGCACTAGGTTGATCGGGCCTTTTGAGATTCTTGATCGAGTGAGAGAAATGGCTTACAGACTTGCGTTGCCACAGAGTTTATTAGCAGTGTATCCAGTGCTTCATGTGTCTATGCTTCGGAAGCATCGCGACGATCCATCCCATGTGTTAGACTTCATCACTGTCCAGTTGGACAAGGACTTCACCTACGACGAGAAGTCGGTAGCTATCCTACATCGGCAGGTTTATTGTTGAGATCGAAAAATTTCCCCTCAGTTCGTGTGCAGTAGAGAGGTTAGCCTGTTGAGTCAATGACAGGAGTCCGAATTCGATATACGGACCCGATATCCTCATCTTTTCACCGACTCAGGTACTTTTCTATGTCTGTTCGAGTACGAACGATTATTTTATAGGTGGATTTAATTTGATGACCCAAAAGGTAATATATTGTTTTAGAATTCAAATCAGTGTTCTGGGGCCTTAAAAACATCCTTTCACCTCGATTTGCGTTCGTGGTCCAGATGCATTTTCGGAAAGCTTATATGTGAAATTTAATAAAAAGATTGATTTTGACCTTTAAAATTAAAGTTGACTTCTGTCAATATTTTTGGTAAACAGACCTGGACCTATTAATCGACGGTCCGTAGTAAAATATGGAACTTTGGCATATTCCCGAAATCGAATTTCGAGGTCCCTAGCCCGAGAAAAGAATTTTTAAAGAAAAATATTTGCTAGAAAATATAAGGACATTTGAAAATGAAATAGTGTGTGGTCTTGATGGTATCAGGCCCATATTTTGGTTTTGGAGTCCGATACATGTTTAAAATAATAATTAAGTCGAATCTGTAAAATTTGGTAAGAATCAGAGTTGATTTGGTATAAACTGGACCCATAGTTGAGAAAATTGAAATTTCCATGTTCTTAAGAATTTCATGATATTTTGTGCTAAATTTGTAGTTGTTGATGCTATTTTGAGATTTGATTGCATAAGAAAGTCCATATGATGTTATTAGACTTTTGTGCATGTTTGGTTTGGAGCCTCGAGGGCTCAGTTGAGTTTTAAATAGGAAAGGGGGTGATTTGAACTTAGGAAAACTCATCTGATGCATATGGTGTTTTGCACATGCCTCTGATCTCGCAATTGCGAGATCAGGCTTCACAGTTGGCAAAGTGAGCAGGACTGGGAAATGCGACAATAATGTCGCAAATGCGAATGAGGTCTGGGCAGGCCATCCTTGCAAATGCAACATTTTAGCCGGAATTGCGAAGGTCCCTTATGCGCAAATGCAATAGATGCAGAATTTCAAAGGGGTCGCAATTCCGAACCCCTAATCGAAATTGCAATAACTACAGCCCGTTAAGTGAGATTTGAGACAATATTTTCACCATATTTCAATTCACTCAAACTCTAACCATCCCGCAGCCATTTTTCAAATACCCAAACTTCTCCAAATCATAAGTAAGTGATTTCTATCTCATCTTCTTCAATCTAATTCATCTTTTCACATGATTTCATTTCAAAATTTAGGGTTTTTCATGGGAAACTAGGTGTTTTTGGGTAGAAATTAGGATTTTCAAATTTTGGATATTTGGACCTCAATTTGAGGTCAGATTTCAAAACCAATTGCATATTTGGGTTCGTGGGTGAATTGGTTGTGAGGTTTTTGTTCGAACTTCGAGTTTAAATCAAGCGGGCCCAAGGTTGGATTTGGACTTTTTAGGGAAAACATTGGTGTATACGGTAAAATCGGAGGGTCTAACTTTCCCTTGTTACGCATCTTGAAGTCTCAAAACCACGGTAGATTTTCTTCCCTCGAGGGCCATCGATGCTCGACCTCATATCGGTACGGACCGACGGTTACAGTGAGAAAGTGGGGAATTCCGAAGGCATGTAGCTAGAGCCAACAAAGTCTGTCAGGCTAATCTATGCCCACATCATGGCATTAACTAGATGTCCCATCTCCATATCTTTGTAACTAATGTATTGCACTATGTTGGGATTTTCCCTCCTATATAAAGGGGATCCCTATCATTTTGTAAGGGTTGTTTGCTCAATACTAAGAAACACAAGAACATTTTCTCTACTCTCTAACATATTCTCTTGAGTTCATTATTTGCTTATATTTATCGTGTTCTACTTATTGTTCGTCATCCGTTGCTTATTATTTGCCATAAATTGCCGTCATTGAATTTATTACAGATGTTAGTCGTCCATCAACTACCCTCAATAGCTCCCAGTCAAGCATTAGACTCGACTTTGAAGACCCCGAATAGGCGATCTCTATGTCCGATTAGTAATCATTCGGTTTGATTATCACCCTGCTCTCAAGCTCCTATCTCATTTCCAAGATTTTCACATAGCATCAACTGCCTAACAACTAGCATAAAGATAGATCACGTACTTTTAGAACCATACAATCAAATTTAATTATTATTATCATTTTCACGTTAAACAGTTTGGTGCCTACCGTGGGGCTAAAATAATAGTGATTATTTTCTTGCTAGTTTTACTACACAAAGCAAGTTATATTTCACATTTTTTCTTGCCCAAGATCTTTGATTTTAGGTCAAAATGTCCGACTCAACAACCAACAATCTTGAGATCCAATGGAGAAAATGGTGTGGATGTTCCAGGTGTTGGTGTACCACCATGAAACCCCGTGAATGCAGCAGAGCCAATTCCTGTGGATGCAGTCTCACGCAACGCCAACCACGTTCATCTAAGCTCCCACACTAACATGAGCGTGCACCGAGGAGACCAACAAGATGCTCAGAAAACCCCAACTAGAGAAGAATGGGAGGTTAGCCTTCACGTTATTTTTGAAATGTTGTAGGCACAACAACTTGTTGTTGCTCAGCTGCAAAGTCACACGAAAAAACTACTAAAATGGTAGCACCAGGGATGGCTCCCCCAACCGAGCAGGCACCTGAGAGATCAATCAAAAATGGGTTGTAAGCCGACCCCACCATCATAAAGGTACTCGAGGACCTCACGAGAGGGATCAAATCGGGAGAGATGGAAATAGAGGCCAACAACAAGAAGGTCGAGACCTAAAACTTCAGGGTCGGTCGAATTCCGAGCGCACCCCCGATCTTGAAAGGTGTGGATTCAAAGAAGTTCATACAGAAGCCATCCCCACAGGAAGCATCCCCCAAACCCATTCCAAAGAAGTTCGGAATGCCAGATCTTCCGAAATACAATGGAACCTCCAATCCCAATGAGCACGTTACCGCTTACACTTGTGCAGTGAAAGGCGATAACCTATGAGACGATGAGATCGAGTCTGTCCTTCTGCTGAAATTCGGGGAAACACTCTTCAAAGGGACTATGATGCAGTATCACAACCTAGCTCCTAACTTTATTGACTCATTTGCCATGTTGGCATATTCTTTCATAAAAAGCACTTGTCGAGGCCATCAAGGTGGCCACGGAGAAATCTGACGTCTTTAAAAGCAAGCAAAGGGAGAACGAGATGCTGCGAGAGTTTGTGCCTCGCTTTCAAATAGAACTAATGGAACTACCGCCAGTCTTCGATGACTGGCAATGCAGGCCTTTACCCAAGGTTTGTATGAACAAAGCTCGGCGGCTTCAAAATAGCTGAATCAAAATTTGGGTGAATATCTCGCCGTGACTTGGTCAGACATCTAAAACCGGTAGCAATCAAAGATCAGGGATGAGGATGACCAACCAGGAGCTCCCTCGGGCTCGGTATATACAAGCAAGCTTCTGAGGAAAGAGTCAAAACCAAAAAAAGAGAGATACCATCCATACACCGAAGATAGGAGAAATAACCTGAGGATCAACTAACCCCTCAATGATCGAAGGATGGACTGAGGCTAGAACCCTCGGGGACTTGTCAACAATGATGGCTTCGACAGGTAAACAGGGCCGACGAACACGCCCCACTTGTTAGAATAGAACTTCAACATTAATGTTTCAGACATCATGTTCGCCATCAGTAAAATTAGAGACACCAGGTGGCCAAGGTCTGTGCAATTAGATCCTTCACAAAGGAATCGTAACTTAGTATGTGAATTTCAAAACAGGCACGACCAAAGGATTAAGGGTTTCCACCAACCCCGAGAAGAAGTAGACCGATACTCGGCAAAATTCTCATCCGAGATTTCCTCTTCGACCGAGCCAAAAATTAACTCCGGGAAAGAGAGGCAACCAAGAAGAATGAAATAAAAGATCAACAACATGTCATCCATATGATCTTCGGAGGTATTGATGCTCCGCATGAGCCCATGATCAAAAGAACAAAAAATATCCATCATTGAAGAAAAGTAAACTCGGGGTTACGTACCCGAGGATGCCCTCACATTCAGTGACGAGGAAATCGAGACCTTGTTTGAGCCTCACAATGATGCACTGGTAATCTTTTTCCTTGTAAATACATTTCAAATTAAATGTGTACTTGTGGATCCATGTAGCTCGGCCAATAGTATCAAGTCGAGAGTGATAGAGCAGCTCGAACTGCTTGACCAATTCGTGCCCGCCTCTCGAGTCATCAATAGATTCAACATAGCGAGCGAAACAACGAAAGGAGAAATCACCCTCCAAGTTAACGTGGCCGTCACAACCCAAGATACCAAATCCCATGTCATTGAAGGAGACATGAGGTAAATACCTTTCTTCGATGGCCATGGATACACTGCATGAGAGAAGTGCCATACACCATCCATCAAATGATGAAATTCCCGACAAAGGAAGTGATAAAAATAATCTACAGGGAACAACATGCAGAAAAGGAAATGTTCGTGGTACACAATATGACACCGACACCAGTACCTCCACCCTTGAAGGAGCCAAAGGGCAATCAAATAGTAAAATAGCGATAGAAAACTACGTCTTTGGTTAAGCCCGACCAAAAGAAGCAGAGGACCGTACCACGTCCTCACAACAAGCGACTAAAACATATTAGGGCTCCAAAAATGCTAGCACTAAGGTATGACCATCTCTTTATTTCTTTAAATTTCACTCTACACTAACTAGAATGCATGTATCTGATCGAAACAGAAAAGCAGTTTCCAATTTGAAGGCCTTAGGCCCCAAGAAGCATACGTTACACTCTTTTCCTTCGATCAAATTTTATCCTAAGAATGGTTTCACCAGTAAGGGTTTTAACGAGGCAATATCTATATGCTACCTAAGAAGGACTTAACAAAGTATTCAAGGCTTCCTTTCAATCAACCTCGAATACTAGGAGGCATCCCCCTAGAAGATTGCCTCCTTGAGGAAGATAAGATGTGCTGAGCAAGACCTTGATAGGAAAATAATGTACCAAGCCAAACAGTCGAACGAACAGTGACCGTACAGAATAAGCAAGATCCTAACAGCAAAAATGTGTGAACTTGTATCAAGTAATCAAAGAATACTCTCCAAAGCATTTCGCATGTCAAAGAAGCTCCGTATTTTTTACTAACAAAAATAGCTCCAGAGCCAAAAACGTCCCAAATACTTGGGGACCGGCGTCAATAATTCAAAGCCTAAATGATCTCTAGTTCGGAGTTCCAAACTCGTAAGCCCTCAATACATCAAAATTGCATAAGCGACTCCGGCAGCCAAAAATGTCCCAAGCATAGAAATTTCAAAAGCCACATGACCCCCAGGTCAATAACTCCAAATTTGTAAGCCATTAATGAGGCAACATCAATATTACATAGGTAATCAGGTTAACCAATCAAGGGCCATAGGAGATACTCGTACCCGGGCTCGACATTCGCGCCAATCATTCTAGTCATTCATTCAACTTCTCCACAAATGAAGATAAAAAGAAATATAGCATAATTTAGAGGCAAATTGAAGAAAAATCTTAGTATTCATAAGAAATAATTACAAAGCCTCACAAAGGGTCCTTACATATGATTACTAAAGCCCACAAAGGGTCCTTACACAAAAATAAAGAAGAAAAAAGATACATATATAAAATTAAATCCTAGAGTCTAATATATCCTCGGGGGTACATCTTCGGCGACGATATTAGCTCATAGAAGGACAAGAATCGGCAGTACATGGAATGGCACAAAAAAAACGAGTCAGCGGGATGCCCTGGTTGTCACAAAGGCTTGTGTCATAAGTATGATATCATCATTATAACATTATCACGGGAAATTTGGAAAGTTAGTTATTAAGGTCGTTTTCTTATCGTTCTTCTCTAGAAAATGAGGGGACTATCTGTATATGGTAAAATCGGAGGGTCCAACTTTCCCTCGTTACAACATCTCGAAGTCTCAAAACCACTATCGAGTTTCATCCCTCGAGGCCCATTCATGATCGATCTCGGAGTGGTACGAACCGATGATTACAGAGACAAACTGGGGAGTTCCCAAGGTGTGCAGCTAGAGCCGACAAAGTCTGTCATGCTAGTCTATTCCCGCATCATGGCATTAACTAGCTTCCCCATCTCCATATCTTTGTAATTAATGTATTTATACTATATTGGGATTTTCCCTCCTTCCTAAAGGGGATCCCTGTCATTTTGTAAGGGTTGGTTACTCAATACTAAGAAACAAACGAACATTCTCTATACTTTCTAACATCTTCTCTTGAGTTCATTATTTGCTTATATTTTCTGTGTTCTACATATTGTTCTTCATTCATTGCTTGTTATTGGCCATAAAAAGCCGTCATTGATTTTATTATAACTGCTAGTAATCCATCAACTACCCTCGATAACTCCTATCTAAGCATCAGACTCAATCTTCTATCTCGTTTCTAAGCTATTCACAAAACATCAACTGCCTAACAACTAGCATAAAGATAGATCACAAATTTTTAGAATCACATAATTAAATTTAATTGTTATTGCCATTTTCACGGTAAAAATTTGGGAAATCTATATTCATGCATTAGAATAGGTTTATTTGCATTATAACTGTGATTATGACTAGACACATGCATATTGGAATTCGAACCGAGAGGTAAAGGCGATAATTGAGGCTTGATTTTGTCAGTGGAATTGAGGTAAGCATTTGGTCTAACCTTAGCTAGAGGGAGTATGTGTTGTGGTCTTATTTGCTATGTGCTATTGTTGAGTACAACGTATAGGTGTGGTGACAAGTATCTATATATTGGTGTCAAGCATTCCCATGAGTCTTATATCATGATAATTATGAGTCTTATTACGTACTGTCCATGCTTAGATTGATGATTATCACTGTTGAACAAGACTTATGAAAATTTCTTGGTAATAGACCATTGATTGAGTATTGGCTCAAGTTGAGATTTATTTTGTGAAGTAATTGTTTGAATGAGATTGGTTATAGTTGATTCCTTTTCCGGGATGTATTTGTTTCTATTGTTGATTCCTTTGCAAGGATGTAATATTTCTATTATTTGGGTGAGGAAGAGTGTAAAGCACGAAAGGTGATGTTGTGCATGATATGATGAGTGAGTGCTAAAGCACGAAGGGTGATGTCATGCCGTTTTGTGACTGTTAATGCACGAAGGGTCACGTCGTACCATGATTATGTGAGTTAATGTAGAAAGGCAGGGTTAGGGTTGACTCTAATGACCCTTTTTGAAAACAAGTATCTAATTATTTTAAAAAAATCGTGATTCCCTCCTGTACATGCCAATATTAGCCAAATGGCTATCTTTACAAATACAGCCCTTTCCCATTTCCATAAGAATTTTGAGGCTGAGGAGGCTTATTTTGTGACACTTCTGAATGTTGTCCATTCTTTTACGAAGATAGCCCTTTGATAATGGGAGAATATTCTAAGGCTTCTTGGTAAGAATGGTTTAAAACACTACCGACACTGAATCGACTTATTTCTCTCTCTCTTTTTTTCAAAATAAGACCCGACCTTATGTAGGTTTCCTACGTATCCCATATTCGATGGGAATCATACCTGTGTAGTTAGGCAAATACAACTACTTTTGAAACAAGACTCTTTTTCTTCTTCTTCTTTTTTTCAATTCATAGGCAAATAAATAAACTAATTTTGAACACTAGACTCTTCTTTTTTCCATTGGCAAATAGAACAAACTATTTTTGAAAACAAGACTCATTTTTTTTTGGAAAATAAAACAAGCTACTTTTGAAAACCAAACTTTTATTTTCCTTGGCAAATAGAACAAGCTATATTTGAAAACAAAAATTTTTTATTGGCAAAAGAACAAACTATTTTTGAAAACGAACTTTTTTTTTTCTTTTTAATGGCGAACAAACTCTTTCCCTTTTCTTCTCTCTTTCTTTTACTTTTTCTTTTTTCTAAAAACAATCGGCAGAGTTTCGGGAGTGTTTACAGGCATTGGGTTTTCTTTAGAACCGGGTTGGCTCCTTTCCTACATCACTCTTGGTTTTTTTCTCTTTTTTTTTTCCTTTTCTTGTTTTTATTTGATTTTTCCTCACTCTTCTTCTCTTATTTAGCCGGTCAGCATGCAAACCAAAACGAATGAATGTTCACAAAGCACATTGGATGCATCTTGATGGTCTGTTATTTTGGGTACACCTGTCCTAGACAGACCCAACCCCTGTGTTCAGTCCCCTAAGTCAAAATGCACGTGATACAAACAAGCGCTCCTAGTAGGGATCTAACGTCAGGCTGTGTTTTTCTAAGTTTGAATCCTGGGGTTTTGATCTAGACATGGGGTACCCGAGCGGACGATTAGGGTCGAGGAGGGGGAGACGTACCGGGAGCACTAATGTCTGCCCGGCCTAGTCGCTTGCCCAGCCTCGCTCTATTTGGTATAATTTCTACAGAAAAAGAGGGCTACGCGAACGTATGCACCATTTTCAGAAGACTCGGAGGGGTGGCATAAGGAGACAATTATATACAATTCAACAAAATTAAAGCGGTAAGTAGATAGCATTTATCACAAAGGTTAACAAAATACAATAATATCAACAGTGAATAAGCCAAGTAAAAATCATAAAACAAGCTCGAATTAATTAACCCAGAATCAGAGATTCTGGGTTCGTTCCCCAACAGAGTCGCCAGAGCTGTTACACCTCATTTGTAATACAACAACCCCGCGAAGGGCGTAGATAAAGGGAGTTTTTTCCAATTTAAGTGACAATCAAAATGGGATTTATTTTATTAAAAAACCAGAGTCTCCACTTGAGATAATTTCTGGTGTCACAAGTCACCGGTTGAAATCCCGAATCGAGGAAAAGAATGACTCTGTTATTACAGTCTGCGAATCAGAAGTCCGGGTAAGGAATTCTATTAACCCGGGAGAAGGTGTTAGGCACTCCCGAGTTTTGTGGTTCAAGCACGATCGCATACTTGGCTTGACTAAATTGCTTAATTACTGATTTTAGAACCTATATGCAATTACTTTTTACCACTTTTAAATAAGAGAATTATCTTGAGACGGTCACGCGTACGTGTACCGGTTTGTTCGGCGCGTCAAAAATCATGTCACGCGAACGTATCCACAATTATTAACGCTTTATCATTATTAAGAAATGCTTGGACCGAAGTTGCAGGAACACATACTCCGGTTTTGTCTTTAGAAATGTATTTGTGCTAGACGGACGTGTACACAACCATACTCGATCTTTTAAACGGCCCTAAAGTATATTCTATGAAATATTTAGTTATTTTTATATCTAGCCTACGAAATTACTAGGAAGGCTAGATTTTAATGAATTTTTGTGAACTAAAAAAATAATTAAAAGCTTGTAGCCTATTTTAATATTAAGAAATGATTGAGCTAAGTTGCGCGAACTCATAATCTTAATAATTTAGTATAATAGCCATGTTACGCGAACGTATACGCAACCACAATCGTACTTTTAAGGCCTGCTACGAATATTGGTCAAATTTGTTTATCTTACTTAACACGAGGCTTGTGCTATTATTACTTATTTATGGCTTGACACCTATATTGACAGAAAACGTCAAAATTAATTAAAGGGAAACAAACTGCAAATGACAATTAAAGGTCGAGGATCCTTATACTGTTGAGACGATGAATGTGTTCTGTTAAGGAATAGGGCCCGAAACTTTGAATCAAAATCAAGCCCAACAAAAGAGCTGGATGGCGCACAAGAGTAGGCCTTACAATTTCCAAATCGGTGTCAGTACATATAGGCTCGCTATGTGGCCCACTTCTAATCTTCACCATAGCACAAGGCAAGCATTCTTTGAATCCCACACAAATATTGTAATCAGCCTTTAATTCAACACTCATCTAAAAGATACTGCTGAAACAAACACGAAGGGCATTCCAATTTATGAAATCAAGTAATGGCAATCCCGTTCTGTTCTTATTCGGACCATTTTCCTAATCAATAAACTTTCAAAGAGGACAAATATCACGAATGTAAGGGTTCTTAATCAACTAATCTTTTGTTGGCCATCAAGTTCAATTAGTTTCAGAAAAATGAACAGAATTCAAAGAAACATACACATGTCCACATTTAACAATCTTAGTGACTTCAAGTATTCATTACAATTGAACTAAAGCATATCTAATTCTCAGCACCCACAAACCAGTTAAGCTTACACCGAGATCCAGCATTACTGATAGCACCAAACAGTCACCTATGAGGAAAAACAAATCTATATGAAATCAATCAGTAATGAAAACTTAATTTGTGACTCAGAACAGGAAATCCAGATATAAGACTAAATAACTAGATAATATGATTACTTTGTCATGAAACATCTAAAAAACTTGCTTGCGCAACTTCCAAATATGATGTTTGATATCGAAGCTAAGTATTTAATACTGCATAAAATAGTAAATAGGAGAAAATTGAGCTAACTGCAGCTTGTATTCCACCCAATCATTGAATTAGATAGTCAACATTTAGTCATTGAGCTAGAAGGATACCTGGATAAGCAAAAGAAAGGAAAGAGTGAGGAAAGAAGCAGTATAGCAGCAGATCAATCCCAGGTCCAAAGATTGAACCCTCCAGGTGTGAAACAAATGGAAAATGATCCCGAAACAGCTTGGTTCAGAAATTTTAAATAAGTTCAACCTCAAACTAGTGTGACATCTTTGCAAGTTTAGATTTGCTTCAGCTATTAACACAAAAAAAACTCCAAAGCTCAAAATTATGCCTCAATGGAACAGTGAAAAGAGAATGGCAGACTCCAATTTTCATTCCATTCTTGTAGCCCTTTTTTCCTAGATTTTTCAGCTTCAAAAAATCTTTCCCTTTTTATGTATTTTTCTGGACTTTTAGTTTCTAAACCTTACTTTTTTGAAAGGCAAGAATATGCCCTTTTATAGGCCAAACGTTAGGGCAAACTTCAATACTATTTATTTACCCTTTACCCCCCCCCCCCTTTAATTCATATTTTAGCTTAGGGGTCCCTAGAGTTGTGACTTGTTCTCCAAGTTTTCCCATTTAACAATCTGAAATTTCACTAGTGACCCTCACTAGAAGTTTCTCAGCTTGTTATGAAAGATTCCCTAAATCACAAAGCTGCCACAAAATTGCAAATATTGAAAGAGATTATTTGTTTTGAATTTCTGGGAGTAAGTCATATATAGGGCAAAAATCACGTGATCACAGTTGTCCCTCTTTGCCCGGAAACATGAAGACTTTTTGGGCGAAAGCGGATACGTGCGATTTTGCCCGTTTGAATACTCTGAATGAAACATTTTTGAAAGAGTTTACCGCACCTTACTTCTGAGATTGCCTACATATCCTTGACTAAAAAGGAATCAGGTCAGTGTAGTTCGGGAATGTCTGGTAGCTGGGACTACCATGGAGCTGTGATTTCATTGTTGTTGTTGCTGCTGCTACTGCTGCTAGACCGCTTATTACACCTTGTGAAAAATAATGAAGCTAATCTAAGCTATGAACTATGGATTACAAAAGAACCTATCTACGTTTTCAATCCTGCTCTTGATCTTTGCTGCTTTGTTGCCTTGTATTTCTTCATGTAAACTCCTTGTTGCCTTGTTGCTTGTACATCTGCCTGTTGTTGCCTTGTTGACTCGTATTTCTTCCTGCAGCTTCTTGTTTCCTCTTCTACCATGTTTGATGCTGAATTGTTGGACTTGAAATGTATTCCCTTGTTTTGCAGGTGGGCGCGTGATTACCAAAAGTTGCAACTTGAAAAATCCTTGTTCTACAGATGGACGCCTGATTAAAAAAGCTTACAACTTGAAAAATTTTCCCTTTTTCTCCAGGTGGGCGCCTGATTGCCGAAACTTGCAACTTGAAAAGTATTCCCTTGTTATCCAGTTGGGCGCCTGATTACCAAAACTTGCAACTTGGAAAAAAGTATTCCCTTGTTCTACAGGTGGGCGCCTGATTACCAAAACTTGCATCTTGAAAAATATTCTCTTGTTCTACAAGTGGGTGCCTGATTACCAAAACTTGCATCTTGAAAAAAAGTATTCCCTTGTTCTGCAGGTCGGGGCCTGATTACCAGAACTTGCAACTTGACATATATTCCTTTGCTCTACAGGTACGCGCCTGATTACCAAAACTTTCAACCTGAAAAATATTCCCTTGTTCTACAGGTGGGCGCCTGATTACCAGAACTTGCATCTTAAACAATATTCCCTTGTTCTACGTGTGGGCGCCTGATTACCAAAACTTGCAACTTGAAAAGTATTCCCTTGTTCGACAGGTGGGCGACTAATTACCAAAACTTGCATCTTGAATAATATTCCCTTGTTCTACAGGTGGGCGCCTAATTACCAAACCTTCCAACTTGAAAAGTATTCCCTTGTTCTACATGTGGGCGCCTGATTACCAGAACTTGCATCTTGAAAAATATTCCCTTGTTCTACAGGTGGGCACCTGATTACTAAAATTTGCAACTTGAAAAATATTCCCTTGTTCTCCAGGTGGGTGCCTGATTATCAAAACTTACATCTTGAAAAACATTCCCTTGTTCTACAGGTGGTCGCCTGATTACCAAAACTTGCATATGAAAAGCATTCCCTTGTTCTACGGTGGGCGGCTGATTACCAAAACTTGCTTCTTGAAAAATATTCCCTTCTTCTACAAGTGGGCGCCTGATTACAAAACTTGTAACTTGAAAAATATTCCCTTGTTCTATAGGTGGGCGCCTGATTACAAAAACTTGCATCTTGAAAATTATTCCCTGAAACTGCTCCCTTTGTACCTGATCACAACAAAACAAACAAAACAAGAGAAATTTGTTTCTGCCTCAGTTTGGTGTTGGATGCATCTGTGAGTGTTAATCAAATTCCATGACAACTTTAAAATTAGGCTGTGTTCTTAAAAGGTATTATTTTCACTATGTTTTGTTATCTGAGTTATATCTGCTGGGGATCTACTGGGGATCGGTGACTGAAGCTACATCCCATTATCCGGAAAGGTCCTAACAACTCTTAATTAGATGGCCAAGTGTGTTTGTTGGGGATTAGTATTTAGAGCTATATCCCATTATTCAAGCGGGTCCTAATGACTGTTGTTGGGGAAATATTTGTGACCGCCCATGTTACCCGTGCGTGTTTGTGTTTTAGGCTAAGTCCTATTTATTAGCAGGGTTCTGAGGGTTCCAGAGTAAATGCCAATTCTAACTTCCTGTTGTTTCTGTAAGAAACTACGCTTTACGCTAGAGGGGGGGTGAATAGCGTATTAATAAAATTTAGCGTTTTCTTGCGGAATTTAAACTTTGCAGGAAGTAAAATAAATGCAGAAAAATAAACTTACACAAGGATGTATACTGGTTGGCCACCAACGTGGTTAGTCCAGTCCCCGAGAGACTCTCTCGAGATTTTTCACTATCTTGTTAAGCTTACGGGTGCTCAACAAACCGTTACACACTTGAGGACACAAGCCTCAAACAGTTGCTCGGAGATCGCAATCTCAAAGACTTCACCCAAGGAAACGCAAGTTCCTTGAAACAAGAGAATCGCAATTCTCTTACAAGTATATCAAATACTTGGACACTCACATAACTAAGTACTCCTTATTGAGTAGATATGAGTAAAAGAATATGTTCAAGATCACAACAACTTTAAGCAATAATATGGCTCTCAAAAGCTTTATGAAATGAGTAGAAAATGAAGAACAATTGAATGAAAGCTTATAGCAATGTAATGATCAGTTTGTGTATGTTGTTGTTGTTAAAACACTGAAATGAAGCTGTATTTATAGTTGAAAAACTTGGCATTACCGTTGCCTAATTGGCAATTAAGAGTTGCTGAAATTACTCAGTGATAATCGATTATTAAGACCAAACAATCGATTATCTGCCAGTCAGTTTAAAAATCAATCCCAGATTTAACGCTTCACAATCGATTATATACAATCTATAATCGATTACTGGCAATATTCAAAATCAGATAATCGATTACACTAAGTTCATAATCGATTACTTTAGCAACGTTCTAAAAATCATTTCCGGATTTTAAGCGAAACATCGATTATATAAAATCTATAATCGATTACCTTATGGTATTTGAAAATCATTTGACAACGGTCAGCTTCAACAATCGATTGTCCTTTGCAACAATCGATTACTTGTTATTTTCTGAAAATCATGAAACTTACTGTCTCAGTGATAATCGATTATATAAAGACATAATCGATTACTTAATTAAGTTTAAAATCACTGGAAGACATTGTCTCAACATAATCGATCACCATTAGTTCATAATCGATTATTTTGAGTATTGAAAAACTTTACCTCAACAACAATCGATTGTCATTTGTTCACAATCGATTATCATGCAGATTTGGAAAAACCTGATGTTCACTGTCTTACTCACAATCGATTACCATTAATTCATAATCGATTGTCATGCAGTCTTGGCTCAGAAACAATCGATTATCATAAGTACATAATCAATTATTTTAGCCCAGATTTTTGAGGCATGTTTAGAAAACATTTTGTCTAATGTAAATATGCATGTTTTAAAATCTTTTTGACACAGAATTAAATATGCATGATTTTGGAAAATAGTTTTATGAGAGATGCCATACTATGAGTCAAGTTATAGGATCGAGATTACAATTTAGAACAACTCAATAACAATTAAAGGCTATCTCTTGAACTTCAATCTTATTCGCAACCATTGTGCGCTTGTACTTGAATTCCGTCATATATCAATTTTTGCTTCGTTTGTCATTCATCAAAACCTACAAAAAAGTACACGTTTAGTATATTGCATTGAGAACGTGTTTCTAACAATTTCCCCCTTTTTGATAATGGCAAACTTTAAGCGGGATATGCAATTTAGGCAAAAGATATTGACAATTCAAGACAAGTAACAATTATGCAATTCCCCCTCAATTTAAGAGTTCCCCCTCTATTTTAGCTTATAAGCAATCAATAAATTAAGAGGTGGTGCATACCCGATATCCCATTTTCTTCCCCCTTTTACCATTAGCAAAAAAATAGTAAGGAAAGATGCAAAAAGATGAAATAAACAAGGTTTATTTATTGAAAAGAAAGAGAGGGTAGTCGATTATTGATACGGGATAATCGATTTTTATAGGGACATTGCTGCAGATTCGCGGTTTGCTTAAGAATTGCTCTTAGCTCTAGTGTGATACCTGCAAAGAAAAGTTAGACGCCTCCGACGCTCAAGTTAGAAATCATGTAGGAAAGAAAATGCAATGCATGTCTTAGATCAAAGTGGAGTCAAGGATCCCGAGTTCACTGCGAATTCGGAAGAAGGACTCTTTCTCTAAAGGCTTGGTAAAGATGTCTGCCAATTGGCTTTTGGTTTCAACAAATTCAATTTCGACATCGCCTTTGAGTACATGATCTCTAATAAAATGATGTCTGATTTTGATGTGTTTCGTTTGCGAATGAAGAACGGGGTTCTTCGTCAAGCATATGGCGCTAGTGTTATCACATCTAAGAGGAATGTGATCAAGACTTAGGCCATAGTCCAAGAGTTGTTGTTTCATCCATAGGATTTGAGCACAGCAACTCCCCGCGGCTACATATTCAGCCTCGGTGGTAGACAACGCAACACTTACTTGTTTCTTACTAAACCAAGAGACAAGAGAGCTACCGAGCAAATGGCAAGTGCCACTTGTGCTCTTGCGGTCCAATTTGCATCCAGCAAAATCGGAATCGGAATATCCAATAAGTTGGCATGAAGAGCCTTTGGGGTACCATAGACCCACATTTGTAGTACCAATGAGATACCTTAATATCCGTTTCACCGCAGTAAGGTGAGACTCCTTCGGACATGACTGATAGCGAGCACATAAACACACGCTAAACATGATGTCCGGACGACTAGCGGTAAGATAAAGAAGAGAGCCAATCATACCTCGATACTTTTTAGTGTCGACTTCCTTACCTTTTTCATCTTTGTCTAGATGATCGGATGTGCTCATGGGAGTAGCCGTTTCTTTTGCATTGTTCATCTCAAAGCGTTTTTGTAGTTCTTTGCAATATTTGGCTTGGCATATGAATGTACCTTCTTTCATTTGTTTCACTTGTAACCCCAAAAAGAATGTTAACTCGCCCATCATAGACATTTCAAATTCGCTAGTCATTAGATCGGAAAATTCCTTGCATAAAACATTGTTAGTAGCACCAAATAAAATATCGTCAACATATATTTGAACTAATAAAATATCATTGTTTTTATGCTTGACAAAGAGGGTTGTGTCAACTTTTCCCCTAATGAAATCATTTTCCAAAAGAAATTTACTCAACCTTTCATACCAAGCTCGAGGAGCTTGTTTTAAACCATAAAGAGCCTTTTTGAGTTTGAAAACATGATCGGGATATTTAAAATCTTCAAAGCCAGGGGGTTGTTTGACATAAACTTCTTCTTCAATCAAACCATTTAGAAAAGCACTTTTCACATCCATTTGATATAGAATAAAATTCATTGAAGAGGCGAAAGCAAGTAATAGTCGAATAGCTTCTAATCTAGCTACGGGAGCATAGGTTTCCTCATAATCAATACCTTCTTCCTGACTATAGCCTTTTGCCACAAGCCTAGCTTTGTTTCTAGTGATTATACCATTTTCATCTAGTTTATTGCGAAAAACCCATTTCGTACCAATTATAGAATGACCTTCGAGTCTTGGCACCAAATCCCAAACGTTATTGCGTTCGAATTGGTTAAGCTCCTCTTGCATTGCCAAGGTCCAAAATTCATCCCCAATTGCTTCGGAGATGGTTTTAGGTTCAATTTGAGAAACAAAAGCAGTAAGTTCTAAAGTATTTTTGAGGGAGTTTCGGGTACTTACCTTTTCTCCAACATCGCCGATTACCTGTTCGAGAGGATGATCCTTGATCGTTCTCCACTCGTTAGGCGTATTTATTCCTTTTTCTAATTGTGGCGCTTCTTCCGTTGGTTGTTTCCCAATTTCATTTTTGTTTTCCTTTGAAGGTTCTTCTTGGATTTTATCTTTCAAGCTATCCAAGATACCTGCAAGATCAAAACCGGATTCCTTTCGCGCCAAGCGAGTATTATCTTCGGAAAACACAACATGAGGGGATTCCTCAACAATTTGGGTTCTTTTGTTAAAGATCCTATATGCTTTGCTACGTGAGGAATAACCAATGAAAATACCTTCATCCGATTTAGCATCAAACTTACCCAATTGGTCTTTGCCATTATTATGAGCAAAACATTTACAACCAAAAACACGTAAATGAGAAATGTTGGGTTTTCTACCCTTATAAAGTTCATATGGGGTTTTCATGAGTATCGGCCGAATTGCTACTCTATTTAAAACATAGCAAGCGGTACTCACGGCGTCCGCCCAAAAGTATTTGGGAATCTTAGCTTCGTCGAGCATGGTTCTAGCCATCTCTTAGAGACACCTATTTTTCCTTTCCACCACCCCATTTTGTTGTGGTGTCCGTGGAGCGGAAAAGGTGTGTTCGATTCCGAGTTCGTCACAAAAATCCGCAAAGAGATTGTGATCAAACTCTCCCCCATGATCACTTCTAATCGAAGTGAAGGTCGATTCCTTTTCGTTTTGAACACGCTTAAGGAAATACTTGAAATTTTGAAAAGCATCACTTTTATTTGCAAGAAATAGAGTCCAAGTAAATCTAGAAAAGTCATCAACAATTACAAAAACATATTTATTTTTACCAAGACTTTCAATACGAGAGGGACCAAATAAATCCATGTGAAGTAATTGCAAAGGTCTAAACGTTGAAACAATATTCTTGGATTTAAAAGATGCTTTGGTTTGCTTCCCTTTTTGACAAGAATCGCAAATAGAATCATTTTCAAACTTTAAACTGGGAAGACCAACTACTAAGTTTTGAGAAAGAAGCTTGTTCAAGAGATGCATGTTCATGTGTGCTACTCTACGATGCCATAGCCAAGAGTTATCCTCTTTGCTTATTAAACAGTCAACATATTCGGGTGAGGAGTTTGCAAGATCAACCATATAGATATTATCAATTCTAAACCCACGAAGTATGATCTTGAAATCACTACGTCTAAATACAAGACATTCATCCGAATCAAATAGAGCAAGATTTCCCTTGTCACATAATTGGCTTATGCTCAAGAGATTATGCTTCAAACCTTTCACAAGTAGTATATGTTTAATAGAGGAGTTTTCGTCCTTACCGACCGAGCCGATGCCGATGATTTTTCCTTTATTGTTATCACCGAAGATAACACTTCCTCCTTCTTTGTGCTCTAGTTGAAGGAATTTGGATTCATCTCCCGTCATGTGTTTGGAGCATCAACTATCAAGGTACCATAGTACACTTGATCCCTTCAAGCACACCTACAAAACAAATTAATGTTCTTTAGGTACCCATGCCATCTTGGGTCCTTGAGGGTTAGGCATGTTATAATGATGCAATTGATTTATATGTCTATGACGAGTAAAGCAAGCGGGAGCAATATGACCAATACGTCTACAATAATGACAAGTCACGTTGGGATTATGCATTTTTCTAGGTACATAGTAACTAGATGAATGAAGGTTGCTTACTCTACTTTGAACACCATTGTTTCTCCTATCATGAGTTCTAGGAGGTTCACAAGTTTGTCTAAAGAATGCATCATTTCTAGAATATCTATTTCTAGGTGGAGGGTCATTTCTAAATTGTTCAAGGTTTGGCCTAAAATATGCATCATTCCTAGGTCTTCTAGCATTTTTACTATTTGGTCTAACATGCAAGTTATTTCTAGGATTTCTACTTCTAGGATAAGCATTTTGGTTATTAGTCCTAGGTTGAGCTCTAGGTTGTTGTGGTTTAGCACCAACCTTTTCTTCATTCTTGAATCCTATTCCATGTTTAGTTGATTTTAGATTAACAAGCACATCATTCAAGTTTTTATGCGAAGAATTAAACTTATCTAATGTGCCTTTAAGTCTAGCTACTTCATTCTTAAGAAGCACACAAGAAGAACAATTTCTAGTAGAACCTTCAGGTTTATCAGCACTTCTTTTTCCATAAAACTTGTTTTCCTCTTTTAGCTTCTCATTTTCGAAAACCAGTTTTTCTAATTCTTTTTCTTTTAAAGAAAGCTGTGTTTGAAAATCTTTTTCTTTTAGAGAAGCGCTTTCTTTAACACTTTTGACAGTTTTTGAAGCTTTGATAAATTCAGCATATAGTTCATCAAAAGCATTTCTCATTTCATCAAGAGTAAAGAAATTTTGAGAAGAGATTTGACTTACCTCGTCTTTGCCGTCTTCTTGAGCCATGAGACATAAATTTGCTGCTTCATCGTCTTCTTCTTCGCTTGCTTCATCTCCGGAATCTCCTCCCCAAGAGATGTATGCACGTTGCTTTTTGAAGGGTTTCTTCTCCTTTTTGATGTTAGGGCAATTTGATTTTATGTGCCCGGTTTCTCCGCATTCATAGCATTTTAGTTGATCGCCTTGCTTTTTGTTCTTGCGTTCATACTCTTTGCGCATGAATTTTTGAAACCCTTTGATAATGAGTCCAAACTCGTTATCACCTTCCTCATCAATTTGCGGTTGGCTAGCCTTTAGAGCAATCTTTTGCCTTCTTTGATCATCAACAACCGGGTTAAGTATAGTTGATTCATAGGTTTTGAGATTACCTCTTAATGCGTCAATTGTGACATTTGTGATGCCAATGGATTCTTGGATTGCATCGGCCTTTGATCGCCATGCCGGAGTGAGACTTCTGAGGATCTTCCGGACAAGTTCTCTATCCGCAAAACGTCTTTTTGAGGGCGTGTAGATCATTCACGATCATTGAGAATCGCTCAAACATTTCGTCTACTTTCTCTCCTTCCTTCATGTGGAATAGTTCATAAGAGTGAGTTAAGAAATCAATTTTAGCTTCTCGTACCTGGTCGGTTCCTTCGTATGTCACTTCAAGCTTATCCCACATTTCTTTTGCTGTTTTGCAACATGATATCTTCCTGTAGTCGTTAGCATTAATAGCACAATATAATAAATTTATAGCTTTGGCATTATTTTGGACCTTACGAATATCCTCCGCGGTATATTCCTCTTCGGTCTTTGGAACCCATTCGTCTTCCACCTTCTTGGTTGGAATTTGGTTTCCATTGGTGAATACTTTCCAAAAACGAAAGCTATTTGATTGCACAAAGATTTGCATCCTCTCCTTCCAGTATGAGTAGTTTGTGCCGTTGAATAGAGGAGGTCGTGTAGAGCATTGTCCTTCTTCAATTCCTGCAAAAGAGTCAAGAGTAGAAGCCATGGATGGTTCTCTCAAACGGTTAAGTTTTCAGAGAGTTGGGCTCTGATACCAATTGTTAGAAACTACGCTTTACGCTAGAGGGGGGGTGAATAGCGTATTAATAAAATTTAGCGTTTTCTTGCGGAATTTAAACTTTGCAGGAAGTAAAATAAATGCAGAAAAATAAACTTACACAAGGATGTATACTGGTTGGCCACCAACGTGGTTAGTCCAGTCCCCGAGAGGCTCTCTCGAGATTTTTCACTATCTTGTTAAGTTTACGGGTGCTCAACAAACCGTTACACACTTGAGGACACAAGCCTCAAACAGTTGCTCGGAGATCGCAATCTCAAAGACTTCACCCAAGGAAACGCAAGTTCCTTGAAACAAGAGAATCGCAATTCTCTTACAAGTATATCAAATACTTGGACACTCACTTAACTAAAGTACTCCTTATTGAGTAGATATGAGTAAAAGAATATGTTCAAGATCACAACAACTTTAAGCAATAATATGGCTCTCAAAAGCTTTATGAAATGAGTAGAAAATGAAGAACAATTGAATGAAAGCTTATAGCAATGTAATGATCAGTTTGTGTATGTTGTTGTTGTTAAAACACTGAAATGAAGCTGTATTTATAGTTGAAAAACTTGGCATTACCGTTGCCTAATTGGCAATTAAGAGTTGCTAAAATTACTCAGTGATAATCGATTATTAAGACCAAACAATCGATTATCTGCCAGTCAGTTTAAAAATCAATCCCAGATTTAACGCTTCACAATCGATTATATACAATCTATAATCGATTACTGGCAATATTCAAAATCAGATAATCGATTACACTAAGTTCATAATCGATTACTTTAGCAACGTTCTAAAAATCATTTCCGGATTTTAAGTGAAACATCAATTATATAAAATCTATAATCGATTACCTTATGGTATTTGAAAATCATTTGACAACGGTCAGCTTCAACAATCGATTGTCCTTTGCAACAATCGATTACTTGTTATTTTCTGAAAATCATGAAACTTACTGTCTCAGTGATAATCGATTATATAAAGACATAATCGATTACTTAATTAAGTTTAAAATCACTGGAAGACATTGTCTCAACATAATCGATCACCATTAGTTCATAATCGATTATTTTGAGTATTGAAAAACTTTACCTCAACAACAATCGATTGTCATTTGTTCACAATCGATTATCATGCAGATTTGGAAAAACCTGATGTTCACTGTCTTACTCACAATCGATTACCATTAATTCATAATCGATTGTCATGCAGTCTTGGCTCAGAAACAATCGATTATCATAAGTACATAATCAATTATTTTAGCCCAGATTTTTGAGGCATGTTTAGAAAACATTTTGTCTAATGTAAATATGCATGTTTTAAAATCTTTTTGACACAGAATTAAATATGCATGATTTTGGAAAATAGTTTTATGAGAGATGCCATACTATGAGTCAAGTTATAGGATCGAGATTACAATTTAGAACAACTCAATAACAATTAAAGGCTATCTCTTGAACTTCAATCTTATTCGCAACCATTGTGCGCTTGTACTTGAATTCCGTCATATATCAATTTTTGCTTCGTTTGTCATTCATCAAAACCTACAAAAAAGTACATGTTTAGTATATTGCATTGAGAACGTGTTTCTAACAGTTTCTGCTGGGGATCATTGTTCAGGCGAGTTTCGATGACTCTTACTAAGGAAGGACTTTGTACCTGCCCATGTTGCCCGTACCTGTTTAAATTTTAAACTGAGTCCCAATTCTTGGAGGGTCTTGAAATTTTCAAATTCCATGCCCCATTTAACTCTCGGTTGTTTCTGTTGAGGGTTGCTAATTAAAGTTTCGTCCTAATATACTCTTGCTGGGGATAATATCTATGTCGGACTATGTTTCTTTTTGAAAAATGGTGGTGAGCTTGCGACATTCTTGTTGGAAGCGACCTTCCCACTGTTGTGTTCAATTTTTCCATGTTGATGGTGAGGTTCCTGAGTTGGTTCGCTGATCCCCGAACGTTTATGGATTTAGTTTGCTCCCCGTTGTTGGGTTACACTCCTGGCCCTTTTGCCGGAATTCTTACATCTTTCCTGAGATTACCAAGTCAATGTACTATGCTTGGTTGACCCTCTGACCCTTGTGGCTTTACTCTGCTCCCCATCTTTGTGTTGTATTTCCAAACCTCTTGCTAGAATTCTTTCATCCTTTCCTGAGATTACCCCGTCAGTTTATGATGCTTGGCTGACCCCTTGGCCTTTCCCATTTTTGTGTTTCGTTTCTGGCTCTTTCGCCAGACCCTTGCATCCTTTCTGATATTACTCGGTCAGTTTACGATGCTTGGCTGACCCTTGTGGCCTTTCCCATTTTTGTGTTGCGCATTTTTACTTGCCATGGCCGCTTTGATTCACCTCGAAAGACATGGCTTTCTTATTGGATGATCAACTTCTCTGTCACCCGTATCATAGAAAATACATCTTCTCCGTTCAGGCCCAATATCCTCTATTTGTTGCAGTGCTGATGAACTGACATCTTCCCAACCTTTGAGTCCCACATGAATCCTAGAGCACGTCCATTCCCCCCACTCCATGTGTATGATGTTCTTTAATGACTTGAACCACTGGCTTTGACCTCTGTGCTCCTTCACTTGTCATGATAATTGAGTTTCATTTGAAAACCCTACTTGCTCCTTGACTGACCACTTCCTTAACCCAGAAAATACCACTTCTTGTTCGAACCCAATACCTTTCGTCTATTGCAGTGCTCCTGAACCGAAATCTGCCAAAACTTTGTATTCCACATGATCCCCAAAGCATATTAATTGTTACAACCACACTGTGTATGATGTTATTTCTTGACCCAAATGAATTGCTCTGGCCTTGAGGTCTACTGCTCCATCGCTAGTCATGATAAGTTTGATTTGTTCTCGGAAGATCTTGCTTGTCACTGGTTTACCACCCTTTTTCATGGAAGACACCTTTGAACTGTTCACCCTAGCCCTCATTCTGTGGCATTGTCCTATATTTGATATATGCCGAGCCTTTGTATTTCAAACGAATCCCAAAGCATGTTGAATGTTACCAGCTTAGTGTGCCTGTTGCTCCTTCCTGACTTATGCTGCTTTGATGTGACAAATACATCCCGTTTTGTTCAATTGGAAAGCTAGTGGCAGATTTTGAAGTCATTTCTCAGTTGTTTTGACCAGATAGACTCAAGAAGAGGGAGTAAACAAAACAAAAGGAATAGAGTTAGGGGCAATGAAAGGAGATGAACCCAAACAGGAGAACTACATAGCAGAGACCTATCAGATGTGGATACCAACTCTAATGACCATGACATGCACCTACGGCCTATTCTGTTATGCAAATTTGATGTTCAACTCTTGTTATACCCCTCTAGACCGTGAAGCTAGGCTTCAATGCTCCAATTATCCAATCTGATTCATAATCCTTCTTCGACTTGTAGCGCCCAAAGGGTTTTCACCATGAAGACTCTCTCATTTTGTTCTTTCTCTCAACTTACAGTCGCCTCAAGGTGCCCGTGAGGGTTTTCACCAATAAGACACTCTCATTTTTCATTTCTCTCAGCTCCCATCACCCTACGATGCCCGTGAGGGTTTTCACCGATAAGACACACTCATTTTTTTATTTTATTTCCTGCTTGGACCGGAATGTTGCCCCGACATGAATCGCCTCTACTTTCTCGACATGGCATCTTTTGAAGACTGATCAGAAGGTCTTTCTTTGGACCGTAACGTGGGTTTCAGATAGGGTTAGAAAGAAAAAGTATCAAAAGGCTCGAAACAATTCAAATGGGTTTAAAACTACAACTTTTAGAATCAGATTTCTTACAACAACGACCATTTCTGCCCCAGTTTCATCCTTGGGGACTATTGTATTTTTATTGTGATGAGATCGAACCATGAGGCTGCCTACGTATCCTTTAAAAGGAATCAGGTCTAACGTAGTTCATACCGATTTGTTGTTTTTGTTGTGTTGTGTGTCTGTTTTCCCCCTTTGTTCTTTCCCTTTTTGCTTTTCTCTTCTTATTTTTTTCGTTGTTTTGTTTACTTTTTCTTTCATTCTCTTTTTTTTCTCTTTTGTATTTTCTCTTTTCTTTCTTTTTTTCTTTTCTTTTTCTTTTTCTTTGTTTCTTTTTTCATTCTTTTCATTCTTTCCTATTTTTTCCTTTTCTCATCCGTGTGTTTTTAAATTTTGTTACCGATTCCGAAAGAGGGGTATGAAAGGAAATAATTAAAGCTCAAAAGGGTTAGCAAAGGATAAAGTGTTTAGATAGCAAAACAAAATTCCTTGATCATTCTAATCTTCAAAATGTGCCAAGACAAGTAAGTACAATCAGACAAAGGAATCGTACATAGTATCTCTTGACTGCATCAGAACTGATAACCATTTCTACACATTTTCCTTCCGCATCTACACCATTGGACAACACTCTAGTTACAACAAATGGTCCCTGCTAGTTTGGTAAACTTGCTTTTAGGATTTCTTAATGTTCTATCTGCCCCTGTTTCACATGGTTCGGGCTTTAAAAGATCTCAGAGTGTCCAAAGCTTTTCTTATTTCCCTCAAGTGTCGCTGTCATCTTCAAAATTGTTTTATTGCTTCATGACTATACTAGGTCTCATTGCTTCATGACTGAACAAACATTTTAAGGCCAGGCTGAGAATTACGCATGCATGTCGCGTCACTAGAGCCAAAAGGGAAAAGAATTGTAAAAAGAAAAGAAAACTAAACCAAATGACTAGAAATAATGGAAAGTAGAAAATCGCATTAGACAGATGATGAAAGAGTTTGAACAACAAAAAAACTAAAATAGACTGGGGTTACAACCCTGGAACGAACCTAGCCGATACTAAATGAGTTACTGCGAAAAACAAAACTAGGCAAAATAAAAGGATAGAAGGGTTTGAATCACAAGACAATATCCGAATTACAACCCTAAAATAACCCGGACAACAGAAATGAAAACAAAATAAACCACCAAAACTCCTCTCTGGTTGACCAAAAAATGGAGCGTCTTTCCAATTACTCAGCACGACATATTAGCCACTGGGTTCCGCATCAATAACACTAGGAACTTCACAAGTCTTCGTCACATTGTTCTTAACAGATTGCTTTTGGGTTCCTTTCGCCGGCTCGTTCTTAAGATCAACCTCTGACATCGCTGAAAGCTCAGCAACATGTGTGCCTCCGAGGCTCCCAAAGAATTCTCACATGCCAACATGTGCGTCTCATTACAATACACGTACCTTTGAGAAACATAAAACTTCTTTGACAGAGGGTTTGGCATTTTTATTGGCTTCAACATGTCCAATTCCTTCAACCTTTGGAACAAACTGGCATATGATACTCCGATAGGGGTGAAAGACTTTTCTATTTTCAGCAGCCTCTCGTTCTTACACGCTTGTCTGGAAACTTGATCCAAGAGGTTTTCGGTATGCTCATGGGGGTGGATGGGCATTCAGTGGAGCTGGGTACGGGGAAAGTGATGTACGATTTTGGGAGTTCTGTGGAGAGAAGCAGTGTTAGGGAGGATCATCTGGTGCACAAGGAGCTCCACGAGGACGATGTCGAGGCTGGAAATGTTGACCATATTTTCTATTTCTCTTTCTTCCGTTGAAGCTTACTTGGATGTTCTAAATGTCTTTCGAACCACTCATGATTTTTCCTGACTTCATTCCCTCTTCTACTAGCTCCCCCATTTTTAACACATCATTGAAAGGTTTTCTCAAGGCCGGGACCAAATGACTAAAGTAGGTGGGCTCCTGTGATTTTAAGAAAAGCTCAACCATTTTCTTCTTCTCCAATCAGGGTACTGATTCGAGCAGCTTGCGCCCTCCATCTGAGCCCAAAATTCCTAAAGCTCTCCTCTGGATTCCTTTCCATTTTAGATAGGGAAGCGCAGACTGGGGTAACACTGGATTTGCATTGAAATTATCGAACAAAATCTGGAGCCATGTCACCCAATGTATGCCATTTACCGACATCTTGATGAGTATACCGGTCCAAGCTACCCCAGTCAGGCTCTTGCTGAAATATGCTATCAACAGGTCATCTTTCTCTGCGACGCCTCTCATTTCACTACAATAGACCCTTAGGTGGGCTACCGGATCTCCATACCCATTATATAAGTTAAGTTTTGGAACTTTGAACCCTCTGGGTAGGTGAACGCCAGGGGATACAAATAGTTCTTCGCAAGCCATATTACCCTAGTCTCCTATTCCTTGCTTGTTTTTCAAGGACTGTCTTATGCCTTCCAGCCTCCGGGTTATTCCATCCCGTCTTTCTCTTCTTGTGAACATTTCACTTTCTACATGAGGCTCGTCCCGCAAGCCTTGCTTGTGTAAGTTGGAAACCTTGTGGGCAACCTCTGAGGGACAGTATTGGATATCATGAGCTTTGAGTAGGTATTCGTTGTTGGGGATTGTGGATGTGAAAGGAGGGCACTTTTGGAAAAAGATTATTGGAGGATGAGTAACAGAGCTACTGGGGTGGTTCGGAAAATTGTAATAAGCATGCGTATCTGGAGAGTATGAAGGAGCGTTTGGAACCATGACCGGAGTTCTGATAAGGGTAGCATCTAAGAAGCTAGGTGGTGGCGGGGGTGGTGCTGTTCTGGTCCTCCAAGCCTGGTATATTTCAGCCTTTTGGTGTTTTAGCTTGTACATTTCCTCTTTCATTGCATTAACGTCCAATTCCTCTACCTCTTTCGAGGGGTCAATAATGCTGGCATCGGCTTCCTGATTGGCCATGATCTGTTTGAGGAGTGGGTTTCCAGAATGCCGCAAGAACGAACCACCTGCCTGGACTCAAGCAGAACTTTGTTAGCGATTAGAGCATTAATTGATAGGTAACCGCACATTTGGGAATGAATGCACCTAAGCAGTTAACCGTTTCTAATATGCCTTTGCTTGGTTGCATGCGTCATCCTGGCTTTCCTTTTTCTTTATTTGCAATGCCTCTTCTTTGCTTTATCCTCTAACTCCTCCCTCTTACTCTTCCATTGTTTATTTCTTTCTTTCCCCTATTTTCCTTGATTTTCTCTCCTACTCTCCCCCTCTTTGTTTCTTTTCTTTTTTCTTTTTCTTTTAATTGGTTATGGTCGAATCCTATGTAGATTCCTTACGTATCATGACCCCGCATAAATCAGACGGAGCGTAGTTCTTACGGATATGAAACAAAATATTTTTTTGGAATTTTCAATAAAACAAATACCTTGGCTACAAAGACTCAAGACTCACAGACTCGAAATAAACTAACAAGCTTAGAAAAGATCAATTCAAAAGAACTAAAAAACTCCAAAACAACTTAATAGACTCAAAGAAAAAGTACCGACTCAATCAAAGATCACAAATACATTAAAGCCTTGAACACTCCTGAGCTCTCGGGGTGTTGTTTGGTTTGTTGTGGGCTAGTCGGCAAGATCCAAATGGAGCCTATCCAAATCTCTCATTACCTGCTAGACAAACGTCATGAATGCCATGAAGAAAGTGGTTTGGGTCATGTCTTCACATATTTGGCATTTTACCACAATGTACTCTGCAATCGTTGTGACCCTTTGACGGATCCTACCTTTCTCCCATAGTAAATCTCCAATTCGCCGGGTTCTTGCTTCCAGAGTTTGTTTAGCTTCATGGCTTTGTTTTTGAAATTGTTGCAAATCCCTTTTTAACCGTGCTATAAAAGAATAACAGTGCTCCCTTTCGGTTCCAAAATCCCTTCCCTGCTTGGCCATTTCAATTTCAACGATCATGACCCTTTTCTTCATACTTGTCGTCCCCTTGTCGTATTTCTCCTTCAACTGACGGATAAAACTGGCTCGTTCCCCTTCATCCTTGACTATTTTTGCCCGAGCATTTGCTAACTCCTTTTTAGTCCTCTGTAAATCATTCTCGAAATCACGTGCCTTCTGGGTAAGGTTGTAGATGATTTTCTCATCTTTTCTACTCATACCCGGGTTATCAATTGCTATTTTCATTTTCCAGATCTGTGCTGTGAGAGCTTTATTTTCTTGGATCAATATTCTTTTCTCACCTTCGGTTTCCTGAGCCTGGAGATCATTGTTGAATTCCATGTTTCTCAGAGTTTCTTTCAAGGCATGAATCTCAGCTTGATACGATTTTTTCCTTTTCTCCCCATGCTAATATTTCTTGGATTTTGTCTTCGAAATCTTGAACATGAGGTCTTTTTTCGGGTCTCTCAGGTTGGGGTTCTGGCTCACTGTTCACACAGGACCTCTTTCTAAACCAAACAGCATAGTTTGGATCCACTTCTCCTTTTGCGACATCTGGTACCTGGGTGCCATTTTTAAGATACCGGCAGCCATTCCAATCTTGTTGAACTAAAGCTTCGGGCAGTACGCTTCTGGATGCAACTCTATGACTTGAGTGCTTAGATCTTCATCATCGGGCACAATTTGATACCGTCAGGATTGTCTCAAGACCTTGTGTGGTTCATACGGTTGGACACTTTTCACACCCAGTATCCTCAAGTAGCACTTAGCATCTGTCATGTATTTGGCTTCTGTCTTCGGGAGCCATCCGGTGGACCACTCAATTTGACTTGCTTTCAGAGTTTTCAAATGAGACACCCATGCCTCAAACCTCTGGCACGTTGTAATCCTTTACCCTCTCTTCATAGCTGGTGATGAAATTATTTGAGCTCGAACAATAACTCATGAATCTGGGATAGTGGAGAATATGCTCGATCATCCATATTTGTAGGAGGATATTGCAACCTTCAAAGAACTGAGCCCCAACTTTGCATAATGTCAACGCACGGTAGATATCCCCCAGTACCAATGGGGTAGGCGCATGATTTTTCATGGTGATGAGGATTTGTGCAATTCTAGCCATACGAATATCCACTGTCCCTTTCTCATTTGGAAAAATCATTATCCCCAAGAATGCCACAATAAATGCGAACCTGCGATGAAGTTGCCAAAGAACCTTATCTTGCTTGTTGCTCAGTCCCTTTTCATGTGTCTCAAAACCATAAGAATGCCCAAACCTGAAGTATAAGAAATGGAAATCACAACACTCGTTGCATACGCGGTTTTTACTTGTCCATTTTCTAATATTTATGAGGTCAAAAAACTTGTGCACCGATGGAGCCCTGGGAAATATAAGTTGTTTCTTCCTCAGATCTCGTCCAAACTCAATGTACCTGGCTATCTTCTCCAAAGTAGGGGTAATCTAAAAGTCTGAGAAGCAAAAAATATTACGAGCGGAGTCCCAAAAAGTTATCATAGCCTTGATCAGATCATCCCGTGGTTTGATCTCCCAAATGTCTACAAGAGCGCCAACTGTTGTCTTACCTATTACAGACCATCTTGATCCAAATCATTCTACCACATTCGCAAATATACTCGAGCCTGCTCTGTGATCACTTCTGGTGGGTCTTGGATAATATTCATTCGTTCCTGTAGAAAGGTAAGGTTAGGATTGACTCTAATGACACTTTTTGAAAACAAGAATCTAATTTTTTTTTATAAAATCGTGATTCCCTCCCTGACATGAAATTTTAGCCAAACGGCTATCTTGACAAATACGGCCCTTTCCCATTTTCATATGAATTTTATGGCTGAAGAGGCTTATTTTGTGACACTTCTGAACTTTGTCCATTCTTTTATGAAGATAGCCCTTCGATAACGAAAGAATATTCTAAGGCTTCTCAGTAAGAACGGCTTAAAACACTACCGACACTGAATTGGCTTATTTCTCTCTCTTTTTTTTTTCAAAATAAGGCAGGACCTTATGTAGGTTACCTACGTAACCCATATCCAATGGGAATCAGACCCATGTAGTTTGGCAAATACGACTACTTTTGAAACAAGACTCTTTTTTTTCAATTCATAGGAAAATAAACAAACTAATTTTGAACACAAGACTCTTCTTATTTTCATTGGCAAATAGAACAAACTATTTTTGGAAACAAAACTCTCTTTTTTTTTTGGCAAATAGAACAAGCTATTTTTGAAAACAAAACTCTTCTTTTCCTTGGCAAATAGAACAAGCTCTCTTTGAAGACAAAAATTTTTTATTGGCAAAAGAACAAGCTATTTTTGAAAACTAAACCTCTTTTCTTTTTATTGACGAACAAACTCTTTCCCTTTTATTCTCTCTTTTTTTTTTCTTTTTTTTTCTGAAAAAAATCGGCAGAGTTTCGGGGTATTTCAATCATGGGTTTTCCTTAGAACCGGGTTTGCTCGTTTCCTACATCACTCTTGGTCTTTTTCTCTTTTTTTTTTCCTTTTTCTTGTTTTTCTTTGATTTTTCCTCACTCTTCTTTTCTTATTTAGCCGATTAACATGCAATCCAAAACGAACGAATGTTCACATAGCACATTGGATGCATCATGACGGTCTGTTATTTTGGGTACACCTGTCCTAGACGGACCCAACCCCTGTGTTGAGTCCCCTAAGTCAAAATACACGTGATGCAAACAAGCGCTCCTACTAGGGATTCGGCGTGAGACTGTGTTTTTCTAAGTTCGAATCCTGGGGTTTTGATCTAGACATGGGGTACCCAAGTGGACGATTGGTGCCGAGGAGGGGCGATGTACCAGGAGCACTAAATTCTGCCCGACCTTGTCGCTTGCCCAGCCTCGCTCTATTTGGTATAATTTCTACAGAAAAAGCTGGCGACAATGAACGTACGCACCATTTTCAGAAGACTCAGAGGGGTGACGTAAGGAGACAATTATGTACAATTCAACAAAATTAAAGTGGTAAATAGATAGCATTTAGCACAAAGGTTAACAAAATACAATTATATCAACAATAAATAAGCCAAATAAAAATCATAAAATATGCTCGAATTCTTGAACCCTGAACCAGAGATTCTGGGTTCGTTCCCCAGCAGAGTTGCCAGAGCTGTCACACCTCCTTTTTAATACTACAACCCCGCGAAGGGCATAGATAAAGGGAGTTTTTTTTCAATTGAAGTGACAATCGAAACGGCATTTATTTTATTAAAATCAAGTCGCCACTTGAGATAATTTATGGTGTCCCGAATCGAGGAAAAGAATGACTCTGTTATTACAGTATGCGAATCAGAAATCCGGATAAGGATTTCTGTTAACCCGGGAGAAGGTGTTGGCTACTCCTGAGTTCCGTGGTTCTAGCACGGTCGCTTTGATCCTACTTGGCTTGACTAAATTGTTTAATTACTGATTTAATAACCTATGTGCATTTACTTTTTACCGCTTTTAAATAAGAGAATTATCTTGAGACGGGTCACACGTACGTGTACTCGTTTGTTCGACGCGTCAAAAATCATGTCACGCGAATGTGTCCACAACTAAAAATGCTTTATCATTAATTAGAAAAATTTGGGCCGAAGTTGAGCGAACGCATACTCCGGTTTTATCTTTAGAAATGTAGTTGTGCTACGCGGATGTGTACGCAACCACACTTAGTATTTTAAACGGCCCTAAAGGATATTCAACGAAATATTTAGTTATTTTTATATCTAGCCTACGAAATTACTAGGAAGGCTATAGGTGATTTTAATAAACTTATCTGAACTAAAAAAAATAATTAAAAGTTTGTAGCCTATTTTAATATTAAGAAATGATTGAGCTAAGTTACATGAACGCATACTCTGAATTAATTTAGGATCATGGCCATGCTACGCGAACGTATACACAACCACAATCGTACTTTTAAGGCTTGCTACGAATATTGGTCAAATTTATTTATCTAACTAAACACGAAGGTTGTGCTATTATTACTTATTTATGGCTTGACTCATATCTTGACGCAAAACGTCAAAATTAATTAAAGGGAAACAAATTCCGAATGATAATTAAAGGTCGAGGATCCTTATATGGTTGAGACGAAGAGTGTTTTCTGCTAAGGAATAGGGCCCGAAACGTTGAATCAAAACCAAGCCCAACAAAAGAGTCGGATGGCCCACAGACGTAGGCCTTACAATTTCCTAATCGGTGTCAATCCAAATAGGCTCACGATGTGGCCCACTTCTAACACGAAGGGCATTCCAATTTATGAACTCGAGTAATGACACTCCTGTTTTGTTCTTATTAGCACCATTTTCCTAATCAATAAACTTTCAAAGAGGACAAATATCACTAATGTATGGGTTCTTAATCAGCTAATCATTTGCTGGCCATCAAGTTTAATTAGTTTCAGAAAAATGAACAGAATTCAAATAAACATACACAGGTCCACATTTAACAATCTTAGTAACTTCAAGCGTTCATTACAATTGAATTAAAGCATATCTAATTCTCAGCACCCACAAACCGGTTAAGCTTACACATAGATCTAGCATTACTGATAGCACCAAACAGTCACCTATGAGGAAAAATAAATCTACATGATCATCAATCAGTAGTGAAAACCTAATTTGTGACTCAGAACAGGAAATCCAGATATAAGACTGAATAACTGGATTTCGTGATTCATTTATCATGAAACATCTACAAAACTTGTTTGCACACCTTCTAAATATGATGTTTGATATCGAAGTTAAGTATTTAATACTGCATAAAACAGTAAATAGGAGAAAATTGAGCTAACTGCAGCTTGTATTCCATCCAATCATTGATGTAGATAATCAACATTCAGTCATTGAGCTAGAAGGATACCTAGATTAAACAAACAAAGAAAAGAGTGAGGAAAGCAGCAGATCATTCCCAGGTCCAAAGATTGAACTCTCCAGGTATGAAACAAATGGAAAATGATCCCGAAACAGCTTGGCCTAGAAATTTTAAATAAATTTATCCTCAAACTACTTTGAAATCTATGCAACTTTAGATTTGCTTCAGCTGTTAACACAAAAAAAAAACTCCAAAGCTCAAAATTATGTCTCAATGGAACATTTAAAAAAGAATGGCCGACTCCAATTTTCACTCCATTCTCTTAGCCGTTTTTTCCTTGCTTTTTCAGCTTCTAAAAACCTTTCCCTTTTTTTGTGTATTTCTCTAAACCTTCCTTTTTTGAAAGGCAAGAATAATGCCCTTTTATAGGCCAAACTTTAGGTCAAACTTCAGGACCATTTATTTACCCTTTACCCACATCCACCCCCCCCCCCTTTATTTCATATTTTAGCTTAGGGGTCCCTAGAGTTATGACTTGTTCATCAAGTTTTCCCATTTAAAAATCTGAAATTTCACTAGAGACCTCACTAGAAGCTTCTCAGTTTGTTATGAAAGATTTCCTAACCCTTAAATGCCTAAATTACCCCTGACTAACCCAGTTTTTACCCCTGACCCTTACAAGGATTATGGGTCAAATTAAAAAGGAATCTCTATTTCAAATTGGGTCCAAAACTAGAAAAGGAAACAAGAGAGGACAGAAATTGAACCTAAAGGACTCCACTGGTTCCAAAAACACTCACAAATTAAGCAAACAATTCAAACGAATCTGAACATTTAGATTATGCAGATAAAAGACATGATTTTTATTTTCCATAAGACTAATTAATTTCAAGAACAAATAAACGTGCGAAATTAAAAACTAACTATTGAGCAATCAGAATTAAAGACTACTGCTAATCTATTATCAATGAAATAGAAAATTAGGAAACAAAAAATTAAACGAAGCACGGAATCATATTATCCAAAGAAATTAAAAACTTAAACAAAGATTTTAAGCAAACTACCAGAAAATAAAGAATTAAACAAAAGCAAATAATCAGCGATGATTTTAGAGTTTGAAATTAAACAGATAAACGCATACAACATCAAAATGAAGAAGCAAGAAACGAAATTAAATTAAGAAGACTTAGCTTAAATGAAGGCATGGAATCTGAATTTGGACTAACCGTACTATAACTGTCCTTACTTACGTGTTTCCCAAAGAAAAACACAAGATTAAGGACTTATTATAGTCCAGAATCCATGAACCCCTGAGCATTGAGAGTCTAGGGTTTTCGACCAACTTTAATTCGAAATTTGGGGTGGTCCAGTGAGATTCGAGGGAGACTGGTTAGGGGTTTAGGAAGAGGGGAGTGAGGAGGTTATATGGTGTGAAATTGGGTTGGCTTTGGATGAGTTGGGGCTTTGACCGTGTCCTTTGATCCAATATTTGAGATGTTTGGTTGGGATATGAAAGAAACGGGGTTCCGATTTGGGAAGGGGAAGAGGAGGAGCACTTATGGTGTTATTGGGAAGCATTTGGCACCAGTGTTATCGTACACGGCACAGCAGCCGGCTCTTCAACTGAAGATTCGAGGCGATTAGCGGGGATTCGAGGAAAATGGGAGGCGGATCTGAAAAGAGGAGAAGCGGGAGGTGCTATGGTGCTATGGTGGAGGGAGGCGGCGCTACATGGAGAGAATGGGAGACGATTCAGGGGTTGGGGGCTTATCCGACATTTAAATACCTAAACCTAGGCAGTTCCGGACCGTTTGATCTACTGAGATCAACAATCGTGATTGAAAGGCCCTAACGACATCGATTTGGTATGGGTTGGGACTGGGCTGGGTTTCAACAGTGGGTTTGGCTCAGGTGTATAGTATTTTGGGCTAGTTTATTTTGCATATATGGCGCAGCCTGGGTTTTTTTGTAATTGAGGCCCCATTTCAAATTCTTCTCCTTTTTCTTTATTCAATTTTTTAATTCTTTTTATCCCTTTTAATTTTCTTTTAATTGTTTTATTTCAAAATTAAACTAAAACTCTAACTTAATTCTAAGGACTAAATTAAACTACTAATTCAAATCAATTAACTCTAACAATTATCACAAACTAGTGAAAATTCGCAAATTCAAAGCCACAAATTAAACAATGCCAAGATAAACTATTTTTTGTGCTTTTGTATTTTTGTAAGACTCCTAATAACTAATTATTTTCAAAACATGTGCTATTAAACCATAAATGTAATGCGTATTTTTTGTATTTTTATATGAATAAAAATATACTGACAAAATGCAAACATTTAACATAAAATGCCACAAAACTCCACAAAATTGCAAATATTAAAAGAGATTATTTTGTTTTGAATTTTCGGGTGTAATTTATATATAGAGCAAAAATCACGTGCTCACAGATACCATCACAACTTCTGAAGATGGTGAAATCTGGATCGTGAAATCAAAGAAGTGAACAAGGTCCTAATAGTGATATCACTTAATTAATTGACCTAATAATGTCAATGTGAAAGACTGAATTCTCTCCCTGCTCTCTAACTTCTCTCTTTAACCAACAATGTTATTAAAAATTTTTGCAAGACAACACTCCAATGACCCACCTCCCATGCCCCCAACAACTCCCCCTAACCCATTATACTTAACCAATGAGAATCCAACAAGAAACCTACTAAAAAATAATCCACCTAAAGTCACCAACTCAATGGCTACTATATAGAACACCTCCCACACCAAAAATCCCATTCCACCGAAATCCTAAATAGCAGTTCTATAATTCCCACCTCTGTAGATCCAAAAATCTACAACCACATAATCCAAACCAGATAATATAGAGCCCAAGACAAGTTCTGTATCATCTCAACCCAAAAGTTCCTCAAATTTTGACAAGTCGCACCGCCGAAATGAGCGTACGACAGATAAAAATGTTAATCAATCACAAAGTATCCCCAAAAATACAATTACACAAAATACTTAACCCACAATCCCAAAACATAACTACAACCGACATGCATTGAGATTACCGGTGGTAGGAAACAGAACATAGGCACATAGGGGTAACAAAAGGAGTGGTGCAATAGTATCAAAACTATCCTTTGCAGTTGTTGTGCAACCCATTTGACCTCTCTAAATAGTGATATCGAAATCTGACATGGTACGCACCTAGGTAAGCTAGTTGTCTTCTTCTCGAGTGAGGATTTTTTTTTTTTGTGAATCCGGCTCAAGAATGTAGTTGATTGTAATAGAAAAATTTTATAGAGGCAAACCTACTATGGAGGAGATAAGGAGAGTTTTTATCAGAATGTTTCAATTAAAAGGAACAGTGAAAGTTACCTATTTTGATTACAACCATGTCTACTTAGATTTCACTTTCGAGGTTGGTTATAACTATACTTTATTCAAATAATATGTGGATATTGGTGAAGCATGTATGAAGATATTGAAATGTACAGCTGATTTTAAACCAGGGGAGGAAACTTTTATTGTTCCTTTGGATTTTAATCCACTAACTACCATGGCACTTATTCAAGTGGCATCATATTTCAAGAATGTTCAAATCTGTTGAAATTGCTGTGGCGTCGGATCAGGCAACAAATTCTTGAGAAGGTTAAAATGGAGATAGATTTGTTAAAACCGAAGCTAGATCAATTATGATTTGGTTTTAAAGACTTGATAGTGAGGAAGATGGCTAATGTCTCGGTATCCAATATAAAAAAGTGCCAAGTTACTGCTTATACTGTAAACTATAAGGTCATATGGAAACTCAGTGCAGAAATAAGGCAAGAGACGAAAGAATCAGAGCCCAAAAGGAAGTTAAAAAAAAAAAGAAAAATGAGGAGGATTTTCGAATAATAAACCGTAGGGGGAGGGGGAGACAGAAAAGGTGCAATAAACCACAAGAAACACATTGAACTTGCACAAAATAATACACAAAAAATTGACCAAATTAATCAAAATCCAAAAATAAAAATGACATTATTATCAGGAAACCTTCAAAAGTTAAAAAATTTCAATCTTTGGAGAAGGTACTAGGTAAAGGAAATGGGCTTGCTTGTGATGAGATCACTCATAATTCCTACATAGTTTTTTATGTTGAGGATGATTCAGTACATAATTCCTACTGATGAAATGATTCAGAAATTTGGTAGAATGGTTTCATCCATGTGCTCCTAGTGACTGATCATGGTGGACTTTTATTGAAAAAAAGTCCCAAGAGTGATATGTAAAAAGCACATTTGGTTACGCGTATTTCTAATCCTAAATGGTTTAAAATTAGTAGGTTTAATTTGTTTTCTATCTTCTATTTCAAACTAATTTTAAAACTTTTGTTGGAGTTTTAAAAATCTAAACTTGACATGTTACCGTGATGACTCTTGGCACAAAGTTTTTCCGAATAGTACCAAACCTTTGTATTATTCAAAATTCTTCAATTATCTAAATTTATTAATAAATTTATTGAATAATTCCTTTAATTAATTTAAATTGTAAATATCCTAACATTATATGTATTTTCTCGTTTAATATAATTTTTTACTACTATATTTAATTAGTTTTTCCATTTAGTATTTAAATTATAATTAAAATACCCTTATTTTTTTTAGATTGAATTTCAAATTCTCTAAAAAAAATAAAGAGAAAGACCTTTTATTATTTTATACAAAAGTCTTTAGAGGGTACGACGAACGCGGTTGTTCGTTTTCTTTCATTTTCTTCTTCAAAGGCACATTATTACTCATTCCTCAATTTGTCTAAATGTATAAATAATACTTCTCTATATTATTTACCGACTTCATAAATTTATCTTGGTTAATAAAAAACTTTTCATGAATACATGTGAATTTTATCAAGTGGCTTTGTAGTATCTTGATACTTGGCTTAATCTTATGAATAATTATTTTTTGTCCTAAAATTGTCAAGTAACATTTTATTATACTGCCTCTTGGTTTAATATGTTGTCTTTGCCTTTCTTTTTATTATATATAGACAACATAATTCTCTTAATAGTCTGTTCTAAAAAGATGATTCATTTATATATTTAAAAAGTAATTTAATATTAAACTTTTTACTGTACCTATTTTATCATTGTCATATAAATATTATAGTTCCACAAAGCTTATTCTTTATGTTCTAAAGATCACAATTTTTTTAAAAAAAAAAGTTTTGTACTGAGATAATGTGTGTCCTATATATTAAAAGTAAGGAAGTATTATTTTTCACCTTCTTTTTTTCTTACTAACGCTAAAAATTTGTGCTGGGGTGTGATACTTGTCTCTCCATCCTTAATTAGGGGTGTCGAATTCAACTTTAAAAAATGGATTTATCTTTGATATGGAGTGGTTTACGTTCTAAAAGTGGAATTTTTAGCCCTAAATTCGGACTAGTCAGGCCAAAGTGAGAAAAGAAATTGCTTTTCTATTCATGTTGAGGAGTTTTGAAAGTATTTAGTTAGGTTAAGCTGATAAATAGAGAAACTCTTTGAAATTTGGAGTTTGTCTTTACACTTGAATAATTATTTCACTTAGGGAAAAAGATAAATATCACCTAGAATGCAAATCTCAGATTTACGTTCAATAATACCATGGGCTTTCACTTCGACACGTCTTCGCTCGTGATCGCTTAGAGCCCCCTTTCCATCAATATGTATTCCCAAGCCATCGACCACACGCCCTAGCATAGCCTTTCCCGCAGGAACATCCACAATAGATTCAGTGCGCTTAACAAGATCTCCTTCTTTATCAAATATAAATGTGTAAGTGGAAATCTACATTCCAATAGAATTATACGTTCAAGCAAGTATATCAATATTTCACATATAAGAAGATCCACGAGATACTTTGTTTGAGATCGGAAGAACCTTGAATCAAATTTAATTGATCAAAATTAAAGAACAAATACATCACCGCGGCGAACAAATTAGATGTCAAATTAATATTTGGAAATACAAAACTTTTTTATTTGTAAATACTGAATTTGTAACTGATAAAAAAAGATACTGAATAATATTGATGCCGCAACATGCCCTAAAAGATTCTGAATAGAATTGATGCGAAACATGCCCAGAGAAGTTTTATTGTATGTCTCACACAAATTATATTACTTGTATGTGACTTTTCTTTGTCTCACTAATTTCTGGACCTCAATCTTACACTTCTAGGTCCACAAAAATCTAGATCCACAAAATTGAGAGACAAAAAAATGCCTCATACAACTAGTGTCATTTGTATGACACAGAAAATAAAATTTTCCCCTAAAACATATCCAAGCCATAGTTTTCTTACCAGCCACAACTAATTCAGATAGAGTGAGTATTTTTTTTAATCGTGTTTTTCGGGCATCGCTTTTCGAACCCGACTAGTTGTACCCACCGGGTCCTGCTGTTTTAATACGGGTGCACGGTTAGTTTCACGGGACCCTAGAGATACGACCAATTTGTAATGCCTCCAGTGGCCCTATGAGGGCTCGAATTGGCGACCTGAAGACTTTTGTCCTCTGACCTTTACCAGTCGAGCAACCCCTCAGGGTTAGATAGAGTGAGTATTTGATTCTAATAAGGGTAGATTCACAATTCACAAAAATAGAACAAAACGTCTCCATTCATTTGCAACATATTCCTTCCTCCCTTTCTTAGCCGAGCTATACCCTTCTATATTGGCTTCTAATATAAACATATATATTGTAACTGCAGTTCATTGTAATGACCCGAGCAGTCATCTCATGAGTTACTACTCTGTATCTCCCATTTCTGTTCCTTTATGCTTTGTTATCCGTATTTTATGATATCGGATTGGACGGATGAAATCCAGAATAATTTTTCATAAGGTTTGAGACACTTAGTCTCTTTTAAGAAAGTTAAGTTGGAAAATTAACTGGATGTTGACTTATGTATTAGAGGGTTTGAATGTGATTTTCGATGGTTCGGTTAGATTCGGGAGGTAATTTGTGACTTAGGAGCGTGATCGGAATTTGGTTTTGGAGGTCTGGAGTATATTTAGGCTTAAATTGGCGAAATTGATATTTTGGCGGTTTTCGGTTGATATGCGAGATTTTGATCTAGGGGTTGGAATAAAATTCTGAGAGTTGCAATAGTTTCGATATGTCATTTGAGATGTATGTGTAAAATTTCAGGTCATTCAGACGTAGTTTGGTTGGGATTTTAATCAAAAGCGTATTTCGGAAGTTTTTAGAAACTTAGGCTTGAATCCGAGTGTTTTGGTCGATTTGATATTGTTTGAAGAATTTTGATGATCGGAACGAGTTTGAATAAGGTATTAGAATATGTTTTTGCTTTTGGTTGAGGTCCTGGGAACCTCGGGGTGATTTCGGATGGTTAACGAAGAGAATTAGGTGTTATTGCAGCTGTTGAGATTGCTGCTTCTAGTGTTTTTGCACCTACGATTTGAGAACCGCAGGTGCGGTGCTGCATGTGTGGAAGTAGAGCCCTAGAAGCGGATTCGATGGGATCTCTGGAACCGCAGATGCAGCAGAGGGCCCGGACTTGCAGAGTCGCAGATGCGACAAGTGGACCGTAGATGCGGTTTAGGCTCGATTAATAACTTTCTGCAGAAGTGGAGATTTGAACGAAAATGTGGTACTGCAGAAGCGGCTGGAGAGCCGCAGATGCGGAAAGGCCTACGGACCATATATGTTATTTCATTTCGCGAATTTGGGTTATTTCACCATTGTTGACTTCGACTTTGGAGCTTTTTGGGATATTCTGAAGAGAGAAATCAAGAGACTTCGTTAAGGTAAGGAGTTTTGGACCTAAAACACATTTTTATGGTAGTATTTCATAAATTAAGGCCGCGATTGAAGGAATAAAGGGCTAAAAATAGAGGATTAGGGTTTGAGTTTAAAATGCTTTTAATGGGGGGATTTGAGGGGTTATTTGGACTCCGATTTTAGTGTTCTTTATATGTATAGACTCGTGGGGAGACAAGGAATCCATTGATGTAAAAACAATTTCAACTTCGAGACGTGAGTCCAAGGGTCGGGTTTTGGTAATTTTGGTATTTGTGCCCTTTATTGATTATTTTCGCTTGGGCTTTGTCTCATTAGCGTATTTTGACGTCCTCGTTCTGATTTTGGATAGATTCGATGTACGTGGAGGTCGATTTAAGGGGCAAAGGCGTCGAGCTAGAGATTTAGTCTGTTCGAGGTGAGTAATGATTGTAAACAATGTTCTGAGAGTTTGTAACCCCGGAACGTACATCGTAGTGCTATATTGAGGTGATGCACATGTGTGATGACGAGCGTGGAGTCGTGCACTATTGGTAATTTGTGACGTTGTCCGTCCCGATTGATGGTTTTATTGCGTATTTGATTTAAAACTATTTGATATCATATTTTATTTGGTTGAATGCCATATTTGGGCTTCGTGCAAATTATTTGACCCTTCGAGGCTTTATTTGATATTTCCTCACTGTTTTGGTTTATTACTTGAACTCAGTCATGTTATTTTCCACTATTTTACTACTTAGTTATATTTACTCAATTTTGGAGACTTAAATGATCTTTTAAATGATGTTTGGGCTTAGAAACATTGTTTTACTATCGCCCGAGAGGCTTCTGATGATTTTTACTAAGTAAGGCTGGGGGCATCTATTGTGAGGAAACACTGATACTGATTTGAGGCTGAGGATCTGAGAACCAGATAGCTTGATATGAGGCCGAGGGCCTAGATGTGATACCACGAGATGGATTGATATTGCGCTTGGACCGTAAGGGGCCCCTCCAGGAGTCTGCACACCCCAGTGAGCGCGGGTACCTATTGTGATATGAGATTTAGCCCGAGGGGCTGGTATTGTTTCAGAGAGTCAGCCCGAAGGGCTGGTAGTGATCTGAGATGTTACCCGAGGCGCGGATATGTTGATACTGTGCCCAAGGGTCGAACTTTATTTGCTTACTTTATCTTAATTATATGTCAATTACCTATTTTTCTGGTTAAAAGAGGATTTTACTTGATTTTTACTGTTTTTACTATTTTTACTGACTTTAATTGATTTATTGTTTCATTATAGAATGCTTTTGGCCTTAGGTGTTTTCTTACTTTCAGTCACTATTTATATTCGTTTCTCACTAAGTTGGAATACTCACTGTACTCCCTGCACACTGTGTGCAGACCCAGGTGTAGCTGGTTCCACTCCTGAGTGATGATTCTCCTAGTTCGAGGCACTATTTCAGAGACCCTGGTTAGGACTGTGTCAGGTTGGATTTTTCGTATTATTGCCGATATTTTCGCTTTTGAGTATTATTAAATGATGTTTAGACTATTTTGTATTAATTAACTGCTTTTAAAGATTGATTGGATTGAATTGGCTAGTTTTGTCTTCACGAGAGGCGTCATCACGACCGGGTTCAAGGTTTGGATCGTGACATTCACATACCCTATTTACAAAGAAACAAATGTTATGCTATTTGTAGTGAATTGTCAATTATTTGCTAATTATAGTAAAATATTTCTAATAATCTAATCGAAGTGTGCCGGAACAATATGTTTCCTTTTGGTTAAGTTTCATTTTTAGTCCATTCTACTCCTTTTTTTTCTTCTTCTTCAAATGGAAAGTATTTTTCAAATTTTAAAGAAAATCAAAATGATAATTGTTACCTATATAGATGAAAATCAAGTTTGGGAAGCTAAACGACCAACTTTTGAAAGTAAAATCAAGTAATAATATGATTATTTTATCAGAAACTTAAAATTTCATTGTAACCAGTTATTATATCAAGTACTGAAATGATTAAAAACAATTTATGCATATAGATAATTTGTTGACCCCCGCCAACTACTTAAATCGCACAAAGACAAAAAAAAGGACTCGAATATAATCATTTAGGTGTATTCTTTTCTTATATTTCAAATTAGTGAAATCGAATCAAGTAAGGTGTAGCTAGGGGCACAATCTTGCAAAATTAAATGGCACATAGGTGGCTCAAAGTTGAAGAGAAGAGATAGACGTTATGAGTTGATGCCAAACAGTGTGGAAATGATGGAAGCCATAATTGAAGTTATGAAACAAAAAGACAAGAAATGATAGAGGACATGATTTATTGAGGAAACAAGGTGCTATCTGAGATGACATAGCTTTTGTATTCAGTGAAAAACTCCTTTCAGGATTATTTTCTCCTTTTAAATAAGTTAATAATTGGTCTTTTCAGATGTCAGTGTCATTTTTTAGATTCTTATTTGGGCCATACGCACAACGATTACTCCTAAAAGGAAAAAAAATAGCTAAATTTAACTATGATTCGTAATTCAAAAATAATCATAGTTTAAAAAATAATCAAAATTTAGTTACTTTTTAAAATTTAGAAATATTCCATCATAATATGCCGAAGTTTTAATTTATTACAGATGAGCTTCCATCATAATATGCTGGAGTTCCAACATAATATACGTGAAGTTTATATGCAGGAGTTCCATAATCCACCATATTATACTCGAACTTTTCGTGTGCTGATGTTCCAACATATTATGATGGAACTTTCTGTGTTTCAGCAAAATAATTGTTATTTTTTAATAACTTTGCAAACACTGGTTATTTTCCGATTACCAGTCGGAAAATTAGCTAGTCCGTGCTAATTTTACTCATTTTTAGATGGAGGGGTGGGTGGGGGAAATTGCAACTCTCTTTTTTTCTTTCTCGAGGTAATTGACTAATTTTGTTTCTAGTCGACTGGATTCTTGATGCGAGATAGATATAAACAAAGTACAAAAAATAAATAGTGGAAAGTAAATGACATTCGATGTTTTATATTGGTTCGGATTCAATGTGAATCCTACTTTCAATCTCCTTGGGTTGCAAGGGGGTTCTCTTTCAAGTATTTAAAATCTTTGATACATGTATGTTGATGTTGTAATACACTAACAATTTCTTCACAATATTAGTTCTTTTCTTGCATATGATACAATGCCTCATCAGTAATTTTTTTCTCTCTCTTTCTCCTCTCCCTAGTTACACAATAAATCTTGAACTATAATGCTTGTTTGGAGTAGGACAGAAATATTGATAGTGGTTCAAGCAAAGTACATTTTTTCGTTGCACCTCTTGTTGTATATATATAATTTGAATGCCAGTCTTCTAGGTGTGACAGATCCATAGATGGTGAATAACCCAAAGGAATTGATCCTTAGAATCAATCAAGATTGATTTCTTCCAAGAATAAGAGAGTAACTTTCTATACTTGGTCTGTTACATCTTTCGTCGGTTCCCCCTCAACTTGCTGTCAGGTCTTTTGAGTCGGCTACTCCTTACCTGTTGCCTTTTTTATTTGAGATAGTTGGTCGATTCTTATTCAATTAGTCGACTTGACTCAAATTTACTTGCAAGTTAGTTGATTCTTTCTCCCCTTTGGCATCACTCAAATAAAGGCTAAGCAAGTTTAACTACTAGCAAATAAGTCTAATGACAAAAAAAATTTAATTACAGTCATCAAGATAATCCAAAACATGCAAGCATTAAAAGAACATCCAAAAAATATTGTCTTGATACAACCAAAATTAATTAGTGACCGAGAAAGTAGGTAAGGATATTGCTGATGGCTTCCTTGTGACAATCAAAGCTTGCGTTCATGTGATTGAGATTCCATAAAATTGATCATGAACTTCCTTGAAGGCTTTTATAGCCTTTTTGCAATTTTCTCAACTATGACTCCCAGCTTGGACAAAACAGAACCTGTTTCTTTGACAATTTCGTAGATATCACCAAGTGAAGAATAAGTTGTCAAAAGTAAATCCTTGATAGCAGTCAGTTTGTCATCAATTGGAGCAATCTTTGCAAGCAATTCTGGATTGTTGACAGCAGTTTGAGAAGTATTAACTTTTACCTTAGAGCTGGAGAAAATCAATTTGGCTTCAATTTCCTGCTTCTTTATCCAAGCATCATCCACAACAGCATAAACTAGGCCAACAAATGCTCTATTGTATTACACTATGAGACAGACACATAAGGCTAGTATGAGAGAGTGCTATCAATGGCTTCGAGGATGTGACTGATAACCATTGGGAAGACACGATGGTTCTTCAGCATATTCTGTCATAAAGTTAGTTACCCATGAGGACTTCACTTTGTGCTTGGTAAGAAGGCAGTAGACAAAAAAGTATCTCTTTGAAATAAAGTGGTGTAGGATCCTGTTATAAGAAGCATGGTGGTGGCAACAATGTGGGAAAGAATACATGTTTCAAAGTTAATGTCACTAGGTCCTAGTTGATTTGGCAAGGGATTGGATAGGGAATCAGCAAGATATTATTTGGCTTGTTCAATCAACATTTCAAAATCTTTAGGCCAAGAGTTCTTCAACAAAGCAGAGTAACCAGAAATTTTACACTTAAAATAGAGAATCAAATGTAGAACAGTCTAATATGTTATACTGACCTAGCAAACAGAGATTCAAAGGCAGAACAATCTAGAATGTTATACTGACCTAGCACGAGTGTCTCAATTTTATCAGATTTGGGAGAACGAAGATTTGCATAGAATATGCGAGCAAGATCTTCACAGACTTTTGGAGGGGTTAGAACAAGGAAATTTTTCCATCCTCAAAAACTAAAGAGATCATTTACCTTGCAATTTAGGGCATCCATCTCTTCAAGATTGACGATTCTTCCATGAGCAATTTATTTTCCCTTGAAGGTGACAAACTTGTCTTTGTTAGGTGAATCCTAGTAGTTCAATTATAACACTACCACATTGTCTAAATACATCTTCACTTCCTTAGGGTGTAGGCTTCAACTCCTTCTTCCATGAGATGCTTCCCTAGGGATCTTTCTATTCGAGCATCATGGGAGAGGTCTCCTCAGAAGATGAGAAGCCTTAGAGTGATCAAACCTAATGGTAATTGGTTCTGATGGTTGAGAAGGGGTTTTCCCTTTAGCTTGAATGTTTTTGCGAGAATAGGTAGAAGGTTTTTTTAAATCATTAGCCATTTGAGAGATAGGGTGAAGATTACAAAGTGAGGGCTTAAGGAGGAGGAAATCATATAGAGAAGAAGAGAAATGTGAAAAGGCAGGGTTGAAGCGGCGTGACAAATGTTACATCTCGCATTTTTGAACGTAAAAAGTTTCATGTTTAGTTAATTGACAAAGACTCGGGGTGAGATTATCTTGATGTTTATTTACTTATACAATTTATAATAAGCAATAAGTAATTGCCATAAAGGATAATGGTACACGAATTAAAGAAACGAGTTTCATTGAAAGTAGTCAATTCGGGATAAAATACAAGTCGAGCGGTAATACAAGTCGAGCGATGATACCTGATAATTATGAACTACTACCGTGCAAAGTACCATATGACCACGATAGAACCGTAGCAACGTAAAACTTTGTAGTTCTAAAAGAGTATGGTACAATCTTTGCAAGGAATATTATACAGAGTTTCCCCTACTCCAGTATGTTAAGGCCATCCCTTATTTTTTTTTGGCATGGTTCAAGTTATATAGAAGAAATGAGCAAATGCACAGTTTTCATAAACAACAATATTCATAGAAATATTAGGGGTCTCTGTGTTCTTGATTCCCCATGTGACATATTATTATATCTTCGTTCATGAGTCTCAAAACAATACTTAGTTGATAAAGTTTATCCAAAATGAATATTGAGATTTTTAACATATTTCATGCATTTTATTCATTTATGCATATACATTGACCCATGACCAGACGACATTATATATGCGTATTTATATGTATATGGGATATGGGAAAAAGGTTACAGCGTTATATACGCACCACCACCAGATTAGTTGGCATATGTTGATGATGTTGCCCACAGTGACCGAGATGATATGGTGGGATGTCCTCAGAGGCTTGGTGATATTATGTACACCTATACCCATGCATGACACGACATTTATATGCATGTGCATGATATTATAAATGTTTCAGAATTTATAAAGTTATTCAGATTTACAGATGGATTTATTTATTTCATGTTTCATCTATGTCTTTTACGTATTGATTTTCATGCCTTACATACTCAATATATTTTTTCGTACCGATGCCCTATTTCACGACGGTTGTGTTTTATGCTCACAGGTGTAGGTACGCATTGTGAAGGTCCCCCTTCTTAGGATCCTTGATCAGCAAGAGTTGGCGTGCTCCACTTGATTTGGAGCTGCTTTTGATTTTGGTACGATATGCTTGTATATATATGGTACTATATGGCTCAGTCCCATCTTTGTACAATTATATTTCTATTAGAGGTCTGTAAATGATATGTCTAGTTGGATAGTATGTGGCCTTGCCGGCTTTCAGTTTTGCTGTACATAGTTGTGTATAGTAGCCTTATTGGCTCGCCCTACGTATCTTGCACGTGTATGTACATATGCCTTTTTGGGGAGGTTTTCTTCACGTATATTTATTCCTATAATTCAGTAGATATTATTTAGGTTTATGTCTTAGACGTATGTTTAGGGGTGTTTGACAAGTAGGACTCGGGCACCTTTCGCGGCCCATCGGTTTGGGTCGTGACAAAAGGGGTATCAGAGCAGTTTTGTCCTAGGGTTTGTCTTGTAGACCGTGTCTAGTAGAGTCTTGTTTATGGGCGTGTTATGCACCACACTTATAGATAGGAGGCTACATGACAAATATGACGTGCAATATAAGAATTCATGTTCCTAACGACAAGTTATATTTTCAGCAATGCCTCCAAAGACTACAACCACCCAGAAAAGAAATTTCGGCTGGTAAGACTACTTATTGAGCACCATGATTTAGCAAGGCTCGGGATAGTATCATAGTGAGATTCCATCTCAGAATTCACATCCCACGCCCTTTCTTGAAGAGCCCCGAGGGGCACCAGCTCCAGCGCCCGCCCCTGTACATTCAACACCTCATCCAGATACACAGGGTCAGGAGATGAGGGATGCTATTCAGCTATTAACCAGAGTAGCAGTTGCGCAGGCTCGGCGTCAGGAAGTAGGTATTGGTCATGCAGATAGGTCCGTCAATGCAAGGGTTCATGACTTCATTAATTTATACCCTTTGGTATTCACTGGGGTAGATCCAAACGAGGACCTTAGGTATTTATTGATAGAGTGCAGAGGACATTAAGGGTAATGAAGGTGTCTGCGACTGAGTTAGTTGAGCTAGCTTCCTGTAGACTCTGAGATGTTGTAGTTAGTTTGTATGAGTCTTGGGAATTTTACAAAGGTGAGGATGCCCCTCCACTAGTATGGCAGGAGTTTATAGAAGCTTTTATTCATTATTATCTTCCACCAGAGCTTAGATGGGACAGAGTTGATAGGTTCTTGACCTGTCGGCAGGGTAACATGAGTGTTTGGGAGTACAACCTTCAGTTTGATTTGTTAGCTAGGTATACTCCCACTGTTGTATCTAAGATAGAGGATCGGGTGCACCGGTTCATGATGGGATAAGAGCCTCACTTGCTTAACAATTGTATATTGGTCTCACTTCATCCAAACATGGATATTTATCGTATTCAGGCATACGCTCAGGGTGTAGAGGAGCATAAGCAGAAACAGAGGGTTGATCACGAGCATGATAGGGCCCAGAATAAGAGAGCGAGGTCTTCAGATTCTTCTGGTGAGTTTTGAGGTGGTCAAAGGCAACAGTATCCAAGGTATCCAGCCCAGGAATCGACTAGCCCGCCCCCTCAATTTGGAAGTAAGAGATTTGATTGTTCCACATATTCAGGGTCTGGTTAGAATTGCAGGGCCTCAGGTTCTCAGTATAGGGGTGAGTCAAGTCAGATGAGGTCTCCTTTTCCACGATGTGCTCAATGTGGTAAGCAGCATATCAGGAAGTGCCGTATGGGATTAGGTGTTTGTTATGTGCTTATTTGGGACAAATTATGAGGGATTTTCCAATGAGAGGTGATGCAAGCATAGCTCAGCCACCGTGATTTGTGGCTTTGTCATCATCAGTACACCCCCTAGGCAATGTCCACAAGCACCAATAAGCCGTGGGTAGAGGCAGAGGTGGAGCATCTATCTTGAGTAATTCTTTGAACCGTTTTTATGCATTGGCAGGACGACAAGACCATGAGTCATCACCTGATGTTGTTACAGGTATATTATTAGTCTCCTCATATGATGTATATACACTGATTGACCCAAGTTCCACCTTATCATACGTTACTCTATTAGTTACTAGCAGGTTTGGAATAAAACCTGAATTGGTTAAACCTTTTGATGTGTTTACACATGTTGGGGCCTCAGTGATATCTAAGCGAATATATAGGGGTTGCATAATAGTATTTCATAGTCGATCTACTATAATGTACCTAATCGAGTTATATATGGTAGAATTTGATGTTATAACGGGTATGGATTGGTTGGCTTCTTATCATGCCAACGTTGATTGTAGATCAAAGATATTCCGATTTCAATTTCCAAGGGAGCCTGTTTTGGAGTGGAAAGGTAATACGACATCGCTAAGAGGAAGATTTATTTCCCATCTCAAGGCAAGGAAGATTTTCAAAATGGGTTGTATTTATCACTTAGTTCGAGTTCAGGATGTGGAAGTGGAGTCATGAACCATTCAGTCCATGCCGATGGTTAATGAGTTTTTTGATGTTTTTCTCGACGAGCTTCAGAGCCTTCTGCTAGAGCGAGAAATTGAGTTTGCTATTGATATACTACCAGATACTCATCCAATATCTATTCCTCCTATAGAATGGCCTGCACAGAGCTAAAAGAGTTGAAAGAACAAGTAAAAGACTTGCTTGATAAAGGCTTTATCAGACCTAGTACATCACCATGGAGAGCACATGTGTTATTTGTAAGGAAGAAAGATGGTTCCTTACGGATGTGTATTTATTTAGCCAGTTGAATAAGATGAAGATCAAGAATAACTACTCGCTCCTGGATTGACGTTTTATTTGATCAGTTGCAAGGTGCCAAGTATTTTTCAAGTATTTTATTTGTCCCTCATATTGCAGGGTTGCGTCGGCAGGTTATGGGAGAACCTCACTATTCTCGTTATTCTGTCCATCCAGGATCGACAAAGATGTATTATGATATCAGGGAAGTGTATTGCTGGGACGGAATAAAAAAAGGATATAGCAGAGTTTGTTGCTTAGTGTCTTAACTGTCAGCAGGTTAAGATTGAGCATCAAAAACCCGGTGAATTATTGCAGGCTATGGAGATTCCAACTTGAAAATGGGAAGTAATCAATATAGATTTAATCATAGGCTTACCTCATACCCAGCATAAGTTCGACTTGATATAGGTGACTGTTGATAAGCTTATAAAGTCAGCCTATTTTTTTTCCTGTTAGGACTACATATTCTGCAGAGGATTATGCAAGGATTTATATTAAAGAGATAGTACGACAGCATGGTGTCCTTTATCTATTATCTCAGATATAGAAGCTCAATTTACAACTACCTTCTGGAGGTCCTTCAAAAAGGATTGGGTACTCAAGTAAGTCTTAGGACAACATTTTATCCCCGGACAACGGACATGCTAAGCGTACTATTCAGATACTGGAGGATATGTTATGAGTTTGTGTGATAGACTTCAAAGGTAGCTGGGATGATCAACTGTTGCTTATTGCACTACAAGAAACTTGGCTTTTAACGACCATTTTTTGACGAAGGAACGTAAATCTAGTCGTTATTAGTATACTTTTAAAGACCAATAATATTTTCAGTTGTTAATGATGCTTTTTAATTCTATAAAAATAAAAGAATAATATCCGTCTTGTTATGAAATCTCCTATTTAAGGTGAATGTCTATAATTAGAGAGATTCTAGAGTTCTATTCTTGGTAGATAAATCATCCCCCTCCCTATAAATAAAGGGGTCTTCTACCATTGTAAACCATCCCTAACAATCTCTAAGTATCAATAAGAATACTTCTCTCTCTCTATTCTCTCTATATTGTTCTTGTCTTTATATTATTTCATAACACGTTATCAGCACGAGACTCTACCGTCTCAAGAAGCTCTTTAAGAAGATTAAGCCGCCGTCAATTTCTCCGCATCGGAGCCGCCGTCGTCTGCATCAGTGGAGAAAAGGAAGAAAATATTGAAAATATAATTGGTATACCTTAAAGGTAAGTAATTTACTTTTCCCTTTCAAATTCTTGAAATTCTACGATTTGATTTAATATACAAACAAAGTTTGATTATAACTCTAATGGAGTTTGTAAGAAATTATAACCACATGAAGTGGTAAAATCTCTATGTCCTGCCATGATTAAATTCATGTATGATTGTGGGCAAATAATTAAAAATCCGTCCTATTGAATTTGCTCCATTCCCTTTAGAGAATGTGGAAGCAGTATATGATAAGTCTGAAAGAAGACAAAATTATTACCATGAAGGTATCAATGAATGTGGACGTGGCAAAGAATTCTGTCCTATTGAATTTGCTCCATTCCCTTTAGAGAATGTGGTAGCAGTATATGATAAGTCTGAAAGAAGACAAAATTATTATCGTAAAGGTATCAATGGATGTGGACGTGGCAATAGACGAAATTATAATCGTCATTATTGTGATAATGAGAATAATAAAGATTCTCAAAATAATCTTTCACTTTATGAAAGTGATATTTGACATGAGATTGTGTAAAGCACATGATTATGATCCATTCCCTGAAGTGAATGTGATAATTGTAATAGAGCCCGTAAGTATGAACACGCTCTTGATGTAAATTTGTTTTATGTCTGACATTATGAAAAGAAAGTTCGTTGCCCTTGAAATTTCGGGCAAGAACTATATGACATGGGTGTTGGATGCAGAAATCCACTTAGATGCTATGGGTCTTGGAGACGCCATTAAAGACAGAAATAATGCATCCACCCAAAACTATGCTAAGGCCTTGATTTTCCTGCGCCATCACCTTGATGAAGGTTTGAAACTATGCTAAGGCCTTGATTTTCTTGCGCCATCACCTTGATGAAGGTTTGAAGATTGAATATCTCACCGTCAAGGATCCACCTATCTTGTGGAATGGCTTAAAGAAGAGATATGACAACCTGAAGTTGGTCACTCTGCCACAAGCACGATACGATAAGAACCCAAAAGCAAATAGTTTATAAACTATATATTATCGTTGCGGTGAAAACGGGCACTTGTCAAAGGCTTGCCGTATACCATGACTTTTGGTTGACCTTTATCAAGCATCTCGAAAGAGTAAACGCCCTGAAACAAATTTTGTCTCTGACGACAACTTTGACATCACCCACTTGGATATGGCAGACTTCTTTGAGCAACCCGAGGGGAAGATAGACCACCTAATCGGTGATGGATCCGTGATGAAAGAAGATGGAGCTATTTGATTTTATTTTACTTGTTTGTATTAGTGAATGAATAAACTAATAGCCATTAGTATTAGCTCGTATTAGTTAGTTCATGATATAATGTTAGTATTAGTTCTTTAGAATGTATCAATATGCTCAAATATCAATAATATTTTTACTTTCCAGTAGAGGTAATCGACTAACCTGAAAAATTAGTCGGTTATCTCATATTTCGCATAAAAACTGCAAAACAATCGATTGTCAATGATCAACAATCAATTGTCTTTAAAATAGTGTGATCTGGAATTTTACAAAAACAGTCAACAATTGATTGTCTATGATTAACAATCGATTGTCTTTAAAACAGTGTGTTCTGGAATTTTTCAAAAACAGTCAACAATCGATTGTCTATGTTTAACAATCGATTGTCTTTAAAACAGTGTAATATGGAATTTTTCAAAAATCATCCATAATCGATTGTCTATGTCTAACAATCGATTGTCGTTAGGCAGTGTGATCTGGAATTTTTCAAAATAGTCAACAATCGATTGTCTATGCTTAACAATCGATTGTCTTAAGACAGTGTGCTCTGGAATTTTTCAAAATAGCCAACAATCGATTGTCTATATTTAACAATCGATTGTCTTAAAATAGTGTGATCTGGAATTTTTCAAAAATTGTCAACAATCGATTGTCTATGTTTAACAATCGATTGTCAATGCTCAACAATCGATTGTGTGTGTTTAACAATCGATTGTTTTATGAAAATGCTTAAACTGAAATTTTCAAACTGCATAGTAATCGATTATGGAAAACATATAATCGACTATCTGATTTATTTTAGTCAACTGACATCAGCAGATTTGAAAATATTATGTGACACAAACGAATTGAACCTTTTTATTCTCATGTTCGTATTTTTTCTTTTATATGTCAAACCATGGGAAGCAAATTGATTGAAGGCTCCGGAAGAGCAACTGTAACTCTGCCCAAAGGCACGACGTTTATCTTAGAGAATGCAATATTCTCCTCCAAGTCTAAGAAGAACTTGTTGAGTTTTAATGATATCAATCGCAATGTTCTCCTCCAAGTCTAAAAGGAACTTGTTGAGTTTTAAAGATATCATTCAAAATGGATATCATATTGAGACAATAGATGAGAATAATCTTGAATTCTTCATGAAAACGAGGCGGCCCATTTCGGTTTGAGTTCACGCCATTTTGCATGCAGCAATGCTAGTTCGTCGGCTGCCCACTTTGGTTTGGGTTCATGCCATTTTGCATGCAGCATTTTAGTTTGTCGGCTGCCCACTTCGGTTTGGGGACACGCCATTTTACATACAGCAATGCTAGTTCGTCTCTGACTGACGAATTGACACAAATATTCCCCGTTGCAATTGGTTTTGGGTCATGGACCCAATATATCCCATAAAAGAATTTTTGGATGCGCAGTATATGTGCCTTTAGCGCCGCCATCCCGCACCAAAATGGGTCTGCAAAGAAGGTTAGGAATATATGTTGAGGTTGAATCGCCCTCCATTATTCGCTACCTCGAAACATTGACAGGAGATTTGTTCACTGCACGATTTGCAGACTGTCAATTTGATGAGACACTTTTCCCAAAATTAGGGGGAGAAGTTGGTGAAACCAAACGGGAAATTTTGTGGAAAAATGCATCATTATCTCATCTTGATCCACACACCTCTATTTGTGAAAGAGAGGTACAAAAGATTATCCATTTGCAAAGAATAGCAAATCAAATGCCTGACGCATTTATAGATTTGAAAAGGATAACAAAATCACATATCCCCGAAGTGAATGTGACAACATTTGATTCACGAATACATATTCATTATTGGAAGAATATGAACATGAAATTGGTATTGAATATACCACACTCACCCCTAGAAGGAGGTTTGAGATGATACCACACTCACCCCTAGAAGGAGGTTTGAGATGATATATGGCATGAATGATCGTTGGTCACGTACCTATTGTACGCCAAAGTATTTTGGAAATATGACTATTAAAGGACAACGATAATGCAAGAAACATATCTTGCATATAAGTTTGACATGACCATAATGGTATAACTTTCTCTTTAAGAAAGATATTCACCACATGGATGTTGATGAATCTGTGGTAGTACAAAATTGATTGAGAGCTCTAGAAGAGCCAATTATTACTATGTTGGAGAAACACAATTGAGTATTGTGCTGTAGTAAGTCTCAAAGAAACTTATTCAGTTTCCAAAGTACACGCGAAAGCGATTGATTATATTGAGACTATAAATAAAGGAAGACTTTGATATCTCCTATTACTACAACTTGTAGCGGGGTAATTCGCATATGAAAAGCTACCCGCTTTGTTCTCCAGTTTGTACTACACAAAAGAAAGAATGCCACAATAAAGTGGATATCTATTGGTATAAAAACCCATGTCATAATAAACCTGAAGTTTATTGATAAGTGCACATGTCATGGTGTAAATTTGAAGTTTACCAATATTGATAATTTGTTCAGTTAGCATTCGTATTAGCCATCTCATTTTAAGTGTGATGTGCAAATTCACATAGGTGAATATTAAAGAACTAGAAAGTTCTTTACGAATTCTCTTGTATCACTTATTCTCATTAATGAACTGACCAACTAAAGAGTTCGGGTTGAAGCCCATAAATTCTGGAAATATCAAAGGTGAATATGGGCCCATTCACCTGGCATGTATACCACATATGGTGCATCTATGATATGGTTACATGCGCAATTGTTATTAACCCGCAGCCTGGCCGGTGCTTGCGAGGTAAATTGCTCAGTAATCTAACTTCGAGCATAATTTCCAGATTTTCTACTCAAGATAGTTCATCTTGATAAGTTGGTTTATATCAAAGTTGGTTTAGCAAGATAATTATTGAGTGCTTCCACTTAATAGCTAAACTGTTTCTTATGAGAACAAAGTTATATATATCAATTTGATATACGTTGTATACGAGAGTATATTCTCCCCTCACAAGTGGTTCAGGGTCAGGAACCAAATAATTTCATCTTATTATTAATGTGCCGTGAATATTGACATGATAATGCACAAAGATGATTTCCCAAAGTTGAGGAAACAAGTTAGCTTTTCTAACATAAGGGGGAGACATGATAAACACTTGAGAAAAGGTTACATGGGATGAATTATCATTTGTATATGTATATCCCCGAATATCATGATATGAACCTGAAGTTCATAAAATGGGATAATTCAATTGCAACATATTGCAAAGCATGCCATACGCATTTGCTGACCCAAAGAAAGTAACTAAATGGAAGAGATACAATTCAAGAAGAATTGATTCCATATGAAAGACATGTAGTTTTGAACCTATAGTTCAAATGCTTGAAAGTGTAAAGTCAAAGGTATGTATAATCAGTTTTCGATATCTTATTTGTCTAGCATGACTTGGAAAACTTGATATGCATCTAAAGTCTATTATATGGCTTATATGACTTAACTTGAAAGATTTAAGTTGCTTGAAGCATATGCAATTCTTGGTCCTGAAGTACCACATCCCAAGTACAATTTGTGTACACATGAATCTTGCTATAACTATAAGCATGATGGCATTGAGAATGCATCTATGGAGATATTGAAGAGTTATTCCACGACATTATATGAAGATGTTCATATCTATCAAGAATGATGATTTCAAGGTGCGGAATATTTATTCAAGTCAATATGGTTGATTTATTTTTCAAATCTCTATCAAAGATCGTTTTGAAGATGATGCACAAGATTAGAATGCAAATGCTCAAGGATATAAATTGATGTACTCATTAGGGGGAGTTAATGCGCGTTGCACTCTTTTTCCCTTACAAGGTTTTGTCCCACTGGGTTTTCCTTGCGAGGTTTTTAACGAGGCAACCAATAGGCGCATATTCAAACATGTGTACTCTTTTTCCTTTCTTTAATTTTTCCCATTGGGTTTTGGTTTTAAGGTTTTAACGAGGCGCATTGTTGAATAGACATTCAAGGGGGAGTGTTATGAAATCTCCTATTTAAGGTGAATGTCTATAATTAGAGAGATTCTAGAGTTCTATTCTTGGTAGATAAATCATCCCCTCCCTATAAATAAAGGGGTCTTCTACCATTGTAAACCATCCCTAACAATCTCTAAGTATCAATAACAATACTTCTCTCTCTATTCTCTCTATATTGTTCTTGTCTTTATATTATTTCATAACACGTCTCATTAATATTAAGATATATGGTCGTTAATGGCTATAAGGAATTTGGCAGACATATCCAAAATTAAAAAGCGTCAGATCTTTTCATTCACTCTATTAAAAGAACCCTAAGACCCAAATTGTAAAATAAGAATGGCACAGACTTTCTGCTATCACTGCCTTGGTGTCCTCACTCTCCAACTGGTGCTCTCTTTATCTCCCTCCCCCTCTCTCTAAGTATGTAATGTGCTTAATTGAAGTTCAATTTTACTTTGATTTTAACTCAGTTGATTTCTAAGGTTTTTACAGTTATAAATTGGTATTTTATTCAATTTAGGATTCATAATAGAAGAAATATAGATAGTCTAGAATTGTTGGGAAAGAATTTTATTAAGTATTAACGTATAAAATATATTGGTCCTTACTTTAGCCTGCACATTGATAAAGGTTTTATTGTGAAAATTGAATAAAGAAAAATAATCAAAAGAATATATGCAGATGTGTATATAGATAGATTCTTATTTAATTCCTTTGCAGAACCTTATTTAATGTGATTATTAATGTTTAGTTCCTTAAAGAAAGAGGAGGGGTTGAGAATATGAAGATGGCAGATGTGTATACTTTCTTGCAATATTTGGTACCTTTTGGGATAGTGAAGTATGACGATTTTGATTTGCACAGGAAATTTATTTGTGTCTGCTTGGAGGAAACAAATGCCTAAATTGGATGTCTCTCTTGCACATGGTGATAAAATGCTTAGTAATTTTGTGTTATGTTATATTATTTTGTTCATATTGTTGGTTTGGTTTGAGAAATAGGAGTAATTTCTCAAAAAATCTATGTGATTTTTTTCCATCTGTCCAAGCATTAATAAGTGTTATCCGGTATCTTTACTAGTGAAAGATAACAGTATCCGATGAAATAATTGAGGTACACGCAAAATGGCCCGGCACCAGTATCATAAAAAAGAGAGTACTTTGTCTTTCATACTCTTATAATTTGATGAAATAAACCTAATTTAAGAGAAATGTAAGTGAGGAACCAGCCTTTTTTTGGTCTGGCTGGTCTTCTATTTAGGTGAAAAAGATTAACATGTCATAAGTAAATTTTTAGGGAGTTTTACCCGTGCTTATGACTTTTGAGTAGGTCTGCAGTTTAAAGGTCGGGTTAATTTGGAAGTTTAGGTGATTAGTGGCTTTGACTTGAGAGATCATTTTACTATTTACCCTTTTTATTTATATTTGTGATTGAGTTTGTTATGGGATGTGTTCTTGGAGTTAAATTGAACTACTTTCTACTCATATCCGTTATAGGTGTTAGATAATCTTATTTTATAAGGTCCAATGTCACATTAGATAAGTGTATCTTTGAAATGGATACACAAATCCTAAGTCTGGACTGCCAAGTTTGTTAAATTCAGAAATCCCTCAAGTGCCCAGAAGCCTTGACCAAGAGGCGTATAAACTCTCTTTTGCCTCATTGAAGCAATCTCGAAATTTACACTTCATTGTACCATATACTGGGTAGGGGTAAGGCCCGTCTACATATTACCCTCCCCAGACCCAACTTTGTGGGACTATACTGGGTAGTTGTTGTTGTTATTGTACCATATGAATTATGATCAAATATTTCTTTTTGTTCTTGAATCATTTAAAGCTTTCTTTCTGGAAAGATTATTTATGTGATATTGGGTCCTCAGTTGCACCTTAATGTAGGAAGAATTGTTTTAACTTAATTTTCCTACTTTATAAAAGTCCTCAGCTTAACAAATTTCGCTTGGCTGCCTCACTTTCATCCTTTTCCTCCAAAATATCATAACAATACAGAATGTAATGTTAGACAGAAACGAGAACACTTTGCTAGAACTATCTCCTACTGCTTGAAGTTTCATTTTCTAGTAGAAACTAGAAAGATACAATTCAAGTAGTATATCAGAAGGATGTATCTCTTCGCTATGAATGACGTGCTATTTGCTTCCTGGGACATGAATAACGTGTTATTTGACTATTAATTTATTGATAGCCTTAACTTGATTTAATGCATTTGATTTCTTAATAATGTGTAGATATGCACTGAGAAGAAAACTATTCTATCGGTGGAAGACATTTTTGCTCTTGTTGGAGATAGGTGCGATGGAGTCATTAAGGCTATCAATAAATGCATTATAGCTTGTGATTTCGTTTCGAAGTTTTGCTTCTTGTTTTCTTCTAAATGATCTGGATTTCATTATTATGGCGGTTTACAATAGAATCTTTTTGGATGGTTTAAGTGTCTCACTTTAGCGGGGGGACTTAAACAACAATAACTACCCAGTATAGTCCCACAAAGTGGGGTCTGGGGAGGGTAATATATAGACGGGCCTTATCTCTACCCGAAAGGGCAGAGAGGCTGTTTCCAATCGACTCTTGGCTCAATGAAGAAAAGAAAAAACAAAAACAAAAACAAAAGAGCATTAGTAACTCCAGCAAAAATAGCATAAATAATTATTTAAACATAAGAACCATAAATAAAATAGCATGCAATAATATCAGACAGTAACTACCATAAGGGAGACACAATCCAATACAAAAATCATCTATGGATAGCCCTGCCAAGCCTCACCCAACCCCGGGGGACTTAGTTGTCCTTATATAGTTATGTGAGGCAATATGCACCTCGTGAGTTAGGTTTGGATTAGTTAATCCGAAGGTCCTTTTTTTAATATCATATGGTACCACACTCATCTCAATTCTTAGTTTACCTAATATTAAGCCCCCATATTATAGTGTCCACCAGGGGCAGATATTTGGGAGGGGATGGGGGAGTAGAGGCCCAAAAATTGATTTGTACCTCTATATATTATATTTTGAATCTCCTTGATGTAGTCCAAAGCATAGTTCAGTGAAAAGGTGGTTCAAAACCTTTGTTAGATTACTGGTTCAATTTCTATTGACCACAGTCTCTTTTAATTTCATAATTTTTGTTCTTTTTTAAATTCCTTAATGAAAATCCTGTCTCCGCCAATTACTGCCGACGCGATACTTTTGTTTTGACAGATGATTGGGGAGAGACACTATTCTCTGCATTAAGCTGGGCTGGAGGGAAAGCTTTCAGTAACATGGTTGTAGGATACAACAATGTTGACGTTGAAGCTGCTAACAAGCAGCAAGTGCGGTGTTGCTGTTGGCAATACACCTGTAAGTTTATACTTCTTCATATTTGCTTTGTAGTCATCTAGTTTCTTTTGATACTGCAATAATCAGTAACTTCATGCTTTGGAAAAATGCAGTGTAGGAGTGTTAGAACTGTGTGCCTTGCCCGTTGGCTCCTCTAGAATAAACAAGTCTTTAATCAAATTTCCACTGCCTTAATCTCGTTTGCTACTGCTGGAAATTGGAACTGAATGTTGCTGATGTTTTTCAGTAGCTTTAGATTGCCTCGATGTTATACTTGACTCATGCTGATCCTGCTGCCTATCCTTCCAAATATCTTCCAGAACTTGTTCATTCATCAAAGCCTCATACGAGTTAGAAACAGTAACATTTTTTGTTGTAGTGGACTGAGTTTTGTGAACTGAAACATTGCTCTTACTAAGTGAGGACTGTGTACGATTTACTACTGCCCAATCTATTTTTTTTTTACTGATCCAATATTTAAAGATCTACGATTGGACTTGATGCTTTTTCAATTAAATCAGCATGTGCAGCAGTAGGTTTTGCAACCGGAGTAGCAGTTCGATCTGTCTTCAATGTAACAACATCCCCGAAATTTTAACTTTCCGCAGATCCACGATCTCGTTTAACAAGATCTCCCTTGTCAATTTCCTGTATTCCCTGTTAGCATCGGTAGATTTAGAAACTAATTAAGTAACCTGTTGATCCTTAGCTTTTCCTTGGTCATTAGAAGTTTGCCCAACACCTACAACAACAACAACAATAACAACAACAATCCAGTATAATCCCACTTAATGGGGTCTGGGGAGGGTAGTGTGTACGCAGACCTTACCCCTACCCTTGGGTAGAGACCCTCGACATCCTTCCCTCCAAGAACTTCCCATCTTGCTCTTGGGTAGATTCGAACTCACAACCTCTCAGTTGGAAGTGGGGGTTGATTACGATCAGAGCAACCCCTCTTGTCTCACATTTGATCCAATATCAATAGCAGCATCTAGACGATCTAATTCAACATTGGCAGATGTATGAAGCTCTTTGTTATCACCTGTACCAGTCACATTCTGCAAAGTATCAAATCCTTTAATTTATTGCATCTCAGCGTGCTTAACAGTGTCCTTCCCAGCTGCTGCATTATGCATTGCTGGACCATCAGCATATCGACTATCATTTCCTGGTAATGCAACAATTGTTGCCCTACTCACTGCATTGTAGATTGTTGCCAAAGCTCTTGTAGCAGGGATACAACTGGAAGTTTGTTTTTTTCACAACAGCAGGAGCTGCAGCAGATGTGCCTCACAAATGCATCACCTGCCCAGTCTGTTCATCAACCAGTGCTTGAAAAATAGATGCACCAGCAACAACCATTGCATTATTCAAATCATTTCCCTTTAAATTTGTATCAGCTTCCCTTATAAGTGTATATTTGATATTTTTTCTTTGTTAGTTCGATCAGTAGTAGAATCCAAAGACAGTGGAAGTGAGTCACTCTGCCCAGTTACACCTACCACTTGAATAGTCTTAGTAATAGCTATTTTAATAGGAACCAAAGCATTACTAGAAACAGTTGCTGCATGTGGATTCTTGATCAATTGTTCTGCATATTCATGAGCCTTTTGAGGTGCTTCTACAATCTGTATAGCATCTGTAGGATTCTTGTGTTCTCCAGCACTTCGATCACCATCATTCAAGGCCCTCCTCTCATTCAACAATTGGCGCAAATCTCCTTTGTATTTTGCACCAGCAATTTGTTCTTGCCGAGTATGAACTTCTTCAATCTAAGCATCATCCTCACGATTTCTTTGTTGAAGTCGTCGACATGTATTTTCATTGTGGCCTTGGTGCTTACAACAATTACAATACAAAGGTAAATTGTAAACTTCCAGTATTTTTCCAGACATTTTATGGACGCTTCGCAATCTTACATGATTTGGATGTTCGTCAAAAAATCTAAGATGACCTTCACCGTCTGGGCTATATTTATGTTGCTTTATCAATAACAATAGGTTTTCCAGCTGCCGACGCGATCGATAACAATAAAGACATTGCAAAGAGTTCTGGTGATAAATTTGGCAAAGATATCCAATTAAGGATCCTTTCAATTAACCACAATTAAAATGTAGTTGAACAAATAGTTTTTTAACAATTACTCAAAATTATATTAATATAACAACCAATTCATCCCAACAGGTTTCACCAAAACCTTAGATTAAAAGATTTAGCTACTCATAACAATGATGAAATATAGGAAGAGGAAGGAAAAACTCGTAGAAGAATTCCCCGCCTTGCTCCTATTGTGTCTCTTGCCTCCTAGGGCATTGTATAATCCTAAAGTAGTGTTTCCCTAATCCTTGAGCGAGCTTGATTTTATATAGGTTAAGTGAATTTTCCTCCAAGCTTCCAATTTTGCCCCTAACAGACCTTTTCCAGAACTAGGACTAGCGCGAACGCGCTAGAGTTCGCTCTAGTCTCCTGACATTCTGCCTCCCGCTTCTGGACTAGCGCGATCGCGCTAGAGCTCGCGCTAGTTCAGTCCATTTTTTCTTCCATTCTTTGTCTCGTCTTTGCGGGCTTTCAGCTCCAAGGGGTCTTTCTTGCTCCGATGCAACTCCAATCACAACTTTAAAATATCATGTAGGCTCACCATCCTGCAATGTATAAATTCCACAATTAGAACCCATTTTTCATCATTTAACCATATTATGAAATTGAAACATAATCAAGCGGGAGCATAAAGAATCGCCAAATCACCTAGACTTAGCCTATTATCATCAATCATAAATAAAATAATTCTAGCTTTACCTGATGCCATTGGGAGAGGTCCGATAATGTTCATCCCCCACTTTATGAATAGTCATGGTAACAAGACTGAATGTAGATGTTCATCGGGTTGGTGAATCTATGGTGCAAATCTCTGGCACTTGTCACACTTACGGATGAATTCTTTGATGTTCTTATCTATGCTCTCCCAATAATAGCCTGTTTTGATCACCTTTCGGACTAAGGAATCGGCACTGGAGTGATTTCTGCAGGTGCCTTCGTGGATTGTCGGAACACATAATCGATGTCCCCCGGACCCAGACATACTGCTAGAAGCCTATCAAAGTTTCTGTTGTACAGAGTTATGTTTTCGTCGAGCGAGAATCGGGTTGTACAGAGTTATGTTTTCGTCGAACGAGAATCGGGTAGCTTTGGTTTGTAGGGCCCTCGACTCTTTTAAGTCTGCGAGTAGCTTCCCACTTTACAAATAATCGATATATTTATTTCTCCTATCCACATCAGGATAGTTGAGTTCATCTCGGCATAACCTTCCTCAATTATTGAATAGCTGGACAACAGCCCCATGGAGTATGTCATCTTCCTTGACAGATGATCCAATGTTTGTGAGGGGGTTTGGCCTCACTATTCTGCTCTTGAGATATGTGGACTAGAGTCCATTCTTTGAAGCGGCGCAATGTGACTTTTATTTTGTCTAAGTATCTTTGCATCCTATCTTCTCGATCCTCGAAGCTCCCATTTACCTAATTTACTACCAGGAGGAAATTACATTTTGCTTTGATGACATCAACTCATAGGACTTTGACCAATTCCAGAACTGTAATCATAGCCTCATACTCAGATTTATTTTTAGTCAACTTTGTTGTTTTTATAGATTGCCTAATCATGCCGCCAACAGGCGGCTTTAGAATTATGTCAAGCCCGGACCCTCTCACATTCAAGGCACCGTTAGTGAACTGGATCCATACCCTCGAAGATGTGCCTGTGTTTAGTAAAAGTTCTTTTTCTACCTTGGGCACGAAGGAGAGCATAAAGTCGACCAAAAAGTCGCCAGAATTTGTGACTTGATAGCCATTCGGGGTTGGTACTTGGTATTGTATCCCTAGAGTTTGATGGCCCATTAGGCCAGTCGACCCGATAATTCGGGCTTATGCAACATGCTTCAAAGAGCATATGTTGTTAAAACACAAATATGATGGAATTGAAAATATGGTTTAATTTTCGAGATGCACTTATTCATGCAAGAGCTAATTTTTCTAAGTGCAGATACTAGGTTTCGGCATCTCCTAAGGTCCGACTTACATAATAAACAGAGAATTGCGTACCTTGTTCTTCTCAAACCAGCACACCACTTACCGCTACCTAGGACACGGCCATGTACAAATATAGTATTTTACCCTCTTTTGGGGTGTGGAGTAAAGGTAGGCTTGTCAAATATCGTTTCAACTCCTCTAAGGAACGTTGACATTCTAGGGTCCATTCGAAGTTGTTTTTCTTTTTGAGTAAGGATAGGAAATGATGACGCCTATTTGATGACCTCGATATGAATCAGACCAAAGCAGTTATATGCCAGGTCAGTTGTTGCACGACCTTTATATTGTCTACCATCGTGATTTCTTTGATGGATTTGATTTTTTCGGGTTGATCTCAATCCCCCTGTTTGACCCATAAAGCTTAAAAAATTTCCCAAACATGCTTAAGAAGGCACATTTCTCGTGATTGAGTTTCATGTTGTAGCTTCTGAATATGTTGAATGTCTCATGCAAATGAATCAGATGATCCTCTGCGCATATAGATTTAACTAGCACATCGTTAATGTAAACTTCCATGGACCTGCCTATTTGATGCTCGAACATCTTATTAACTAGGCATTGGTATGTGGCTTCTGTATTTTTTAAACCGAAGGGCATCATATTATAGTAGTACATGTCGTACTTCGTGATAAACGAAGTCTTTTCTTTGTCCTCAGGATTTATCTAAATTTGATTATACCTCGAGTAGGCGTCGAGAAAGGTAAGGGTCTCATGGCCAGTCGTTTCTTCGATCAAGCAGTTGATGTTGGGCAACAAGAATGAATCCTTAGGCATGCTCTATTTAGGTCTTTATTATCTACGCACATTCTTATCTTATTCCCCTTTTTTGGGAACTACCACCACATTGGCCAGCGATTTGGGATATTTTACCTCCCTAATAGATCCTATTTTAAGGATTTTTATTACCTGGTCCTTGATGAATGCATGTTTTATCTCGGACTGAGTCTCTTTTTTGCTTAACTAGTTTGAATCAGGGGTCTACACTGAGCCGTTGGGATCCCTGTCATACCTAAATAGGACTAGGTAAAGAAATCGATGTTGTTAGTAGGAAATTGAATGAGTTTCTTTCTGATTTTGAGGGATAATCCCATTCCCAAGTATACTTTCTGATCCGGTAGATTCTCGATCAAAATAGCTTGCTCCTGTTCTTCAGTTGTTGACTTCGTTGCATCCGATTCTTTAAGGCCAACAAAAGTTCTGAGAGCAAGAAAATCTTCTTTATCGTCCTCATGGGTGTGTTTGCCTTTCGGCTCTTGCAAGCGAAAGATATAGAATTCGGTGCCTCCTCATGGACCGCGAACATTTCCTTTACCACATGTTGTTCTCCTTATACTGTCTTTATAATGCCTTTTGTATTAAAATTCATCATTTGATGCAGAGTTGACGGTACTGCCCTCATGTTATGTATCCATGGCCTACCAAGTAATACATTGTGCCTCATATCACCTTCGATGACATGGAATTTGGAGTTATGAACTGCACCAGACATGTTGATTGGGAGAGGGATCTCTCCCTTTGTTGCTTCAGCGGCCATGTTGAAGCCGTTGAGGATTCGGGAGGTAGGTATGATCTGATCGAGCAGTCTGAGCTGTCGTGCTACTTTTGACCTGATTATACTGGCTGAGCTTCATGGATCCACGAGTACATGTTTAATATGAATGTTATTCAAGAGAAATGAAATTACTAGTGCATCATTATTTGGATGGGAGAAGGTCTCGAAATTCTCTTCGCTAAATGTAAGGATGTCCTCAAACATGCAGTCTCAGATTTGCCTTTCTGTTGCAGCGGAAACTTTTATCCATTTGATCACAGTTTCTTGAGGAATGTCGGTTCCCCCAATAATCATATGAACAATGTGCTAAGTTTTTCCCGTTCCTTTTCTCCTGTCTGGCCTTCTTTCTTTTTGGGTTAGATTTTTTTTAGTTTTTGTTGATTTTCCTAGCGTATACTCCAATTAGTGTGGGAGCTAATACCGACTTGTTGGTTATTTTATGAGACCACATCCATGGGAATTAGTTCTGGTGCATCCTCAGGGTTTTGTCGCGGTATACCGATACCTGGAACAACTACACCATTCTCTACATGGTCCTCAGGACCGTTGTTTTCATGTGCATTTACTGAGTTAGACATTTTTACCTGAAATCAAAGATTATTGGACAAGAAAAAGTGTTAACGGTAACTTGAGTTATTTAGTATACCATCACGAAAACAATCACTATTATAGCCCCATGGTGCGCGCCAAACTGTTTACCTTGTAAATGGTAATTATAATTAGATTTGATTTTCTGATTCTAATAATATGTGATCTATTTTTATGCTAGTTATTAGGTAATAGATGTTAAGAATGAGTTAGTAAAATGAGATAAGAGTTTGAAGATGGTATGATGTGCACGACAATCGGGGTCTCGAGCTAGCCCAAGTGGCCCTCGAGATCGAGCTAGATGGGCTTGGCTAAGAATGATCGACAAGGGCTAACAGTTCTTATAGCTTTGATGAGGGCTATTTATGATCAACGATGTGTAATAAATGAAGAACAATTAACGAAACACAGTAAGTGTAAACTATGTAATAAATATAAGCAATATGATCAAATGAGAATATGTTTAAGTTAGAGAGCACAGAATGTTCTTGTATTGAATAATCCCCCTTTTAGAAAATAATAAGAGTCCCCTTTATATAGGAAGGAAAATTCCAACATGGTACATGTGTAACTATTACAAAGAAATGTAGGTGGTATAGCTATTTCCTAATCTGGCACCGACTAGTACTACTCTTGCAGGTATTGTTAGCTTTGGTCACGTGTCTTAGGAACCTCCCATTTGTCCATAGTTGCAACCAGTTTGTGCACCCCCGAGGTCGAGCAAAGGAACCCTCGTGGTTGATCCTAAAACTCTTCCTCAGGCCTTCCATGTGAAGCTACGAAATGTCACGGTGATCATAAAATCGAACCCTTTGATTTTAGCTGCATACACTTATTTCCTCCTCCAAAGAAGGATCCGACTAGGACATTACAACCATAAGGTATATGTATGAATTCTAGTATTGGTTATTGTCATTGGTCGTGTGAGGCCATTGTCGTTATTGAAGATTGTGGTCCTTTGTGGCGTTAAATTGTTGAGTTTCTACATGAAAAGTGGGTAATTGCGTTGTTAAAAAGGCGACCTTGTCAAAGTTATATAAATCCTGGAGAGTTGAACATTCGAGGATGAATGTTTCTTAGGGGGGAATGATGTTACATCTTGCGTTTGTGTACGTTAAAAGTTGAACATTCGAGGATGAATGTTTCTTAGGGGGGAATGATGTTACATCTCGCGTTTGTGTACGTTAAAAGTTTCGTCTTCAGTTAATTGACGATGACTTGGGGGTGAGATTATCTTGAGGTTAACATATTTATGCTATTTATAACAAGAAATAAGTAAGTGTCATAAAGGATAAATGGTACATGAATTAAAGAAAACAAGTTTAGTTGAAAGTGACCAATTTGGGATAAAATAAGGATCGAGCGATAATACCCGATAATTATGAACTAATACCATGCAAGATACTATATGACCACGACAGTATAATGTATAAATTATTAAAAATGAGTAGTATTTTTAGATAATTTAAAATAATTCTTAATTATACGAGCAATTGGTTAATTACCAGGTATCGAAATATTACCTAGTTAGTTATTAAAAAATGAGATAAAGATTAATTCCCCCAAAGCCCCAAAAAAAATGTGGCAAAAGGCCACAAACATAGAGAATGACTCTTTAAGTCTTCTGAGTAGATGGCTATCCCAGATTTAGTTGAAATTAATAAGTAAAGACTTATCATAAGTCTTATCTCCTCTTTCATTTGGACAAAAGAAAACAGAAACGTTCATAATAAAAAAAGAAGGAACCATATACATCATTTTCCAAGTAATAAAAATGTTCAGTTCCACTTCATTTGAGCAAGATACACATATATTATCTTTCCTAGTTCAATACTACAGGAACTGAAGCTTAGTTCGTTCAAAATATTTCAAAGAAAAGAAGTTAAGTTCGTTCAAAACACTTCAAAGTACAGAAGCTTAATTCCCTCAAAATTTTGCAGTTCCAAATTCAATTCGAACGAGAATTATAAGAATAATAGCAACGTAAAATTTTGCGGTTCTGAAAGAGTACGGTGCAATCTTCACCAAGAATATTATACGAAGTTTTCCTTACTCTGGGTATATTAAAATCATCCCTTATTTCTTTTGGCATGGTTCAAGTTGTACAGAAGAAACGAGCAAATGCATAGTTTTCATAATATAGAAATATTAGAAGTGTCTATGTTCTTGAATCCCCTTGTGACATATTATTATATCTTTTACTCATGGGTATCAAAATAATACGCAGTTAAAAAAGCTATCCGAAAAGAATATTGAGATTTTTAACATATTTTCATGAATTTTATTCGTTTATGCATGAACATTGAACCATGACCAGATGGTGTTATATACGCGTATGTATATGTATATATTTATGTATATGGGATATGGAAAAAGGGTTGCGATATCATATACACACCACCACATGATCAGTTGTTATATGTTGATAATGTTGCCAAAGTGGCCAAGACGATATGATGGGATGTCCTCAGAGGCTTGATAATATTATGTACACCTATACCCATGCATGACACGGTATTTATATTCACGTTATGATATTATAAATGTTCCAGAATTTACAAAGTTATTCAGATTTACAGATGGATTCCTTTATTCCATGTATCATCTATGTCTTCTACGTACAGATTTTCATGTCTTATATACTCAGTACATTTTTCGTAATGACGCCCTATTTCACGGGGCCTGCATTTCATGCCCGCAGGTGCATGTAAGCAAGCCGATCATCCCCCTTCTTAGGATCCTTGATCAGCGAGAGTTGGTGTGCTCTACTTGATCATGGGCTACTTTTGATTTTGGTACGATATGCTTGTATGACGTGGCTCAGCCCGTCTTTGTACATTTATTTTTCTATTAGAGGTCTGTAGACAGTATGCCTAATTGAATAATATGTGCCCTTGCGAGCTTCTAGTTTTGAGATACAAGTTGTCTATAGCAGCCTTGTCGGCTCGCCCTACGTATGTTGTACGTATATATACGTAGGTTTCTTTCACATATATTATTCTCGTAATTTAGTAGATATTATTCAGATTTATATCTTAAACATATGCTTAGAGGTGTTTGACAGGTAGGACTTAAACATTCATCGTGACCCGTCGGTTTGGATCGTGACAACTAATGAGTGCAGAGAAAGGGAATATACACAATTGATTGATTCTCGGTTTACTAAAAAGGTGAAAAAAGACTCAAAATATAGGCGCCTTATTAATGATACTAACAGTAATGATGAGATACGACAATACAAAAATTTCAATAAAACACACAATGTTTGAAATGTACAAAAATTTCAATTGCCTTTTTTAGAGAAAGTAATAATGCCAAGTTTCCTAAGGTTTTGAAATTTCTCGTCTAAAAGAGGCTAACTAAATATATCAATTAACTGATTTTCAATACTAATAAACGATACCCTTAAGAACATAATCTCTGATAAAATGATACCATATATTTATATGGTTTTCCTAGAATGATGTACTATATTTTTTGATAAACAAATAGCACTAGAATTATGACAAAAAAAAAATTTAACAGCCTTAAAAGAAAGATCATAGTTACTTAGTTGGTGTGTCATCTAGAGGAGTTGAGCACAACATTGTCAAATAGAAATGTATTTAGTCTCAATTGTAGATAGTGCAACTAATCCCTTTTTGTTATTGTTCCATGAGATGAGTGATTTTCTAAGTAATTGACATGTTCCACTTGTGCTTTTTCTATCATCTTTATCTCCTACAAGATCTGTATCTGAAAAAACTTCAAGCTTAAAATTGTTAAGATGTGGATACCATAAACTATGTGATGTAGTACCAATGAGATATTCGTTACACTGTAGTTAAGTGAGACTCCTTGAGAGCTGATATCAAAGTCAACTGGCTCAATCGTCATGGTGAGGTTGATCTCCCCAAGGGTAACTCTTACTGAGCTATCAAAAGCCAGGATGCGAACATTGCTGGGTCGGATTCTATCTGTATTGATCTTCATGCTTTGCAAGGTAGAGAGAGAGCACACATCTACACTTGAGCCTCCATCAACCATGACTGGCTTTACATAATGCCTCTCACATTTGATCATTAGGTTCAAATCCCTATTTTTCCCGGCTCCCTCCTCCGGAAGTTCATCATCAATAAAGGAGATTCTGTTCACCTCAAAAAATCTGTTGGCCATTTTCTCTAACTGATCCATTGTGGTCTCCTCTGAAATAGGTGCCTCATTCAGGACCTTGATTATTACACGGGCATGCTCTTTGGAGTGTATGAGCAGAGATAGTAGAGAGATTTGGGCAGGAGTCTTTCTTAGCTAGTCAATGATTGAGTAATCCTGAACTTTCATCTTTGTCAAAAACTCTTCCGCCTCTACTTCAGTTACTATTTTCTTTATTAACAACTGGCCTTCTCTGATTAGCTTGGCCTTTCTCAACTCTTCTAGAGAGTAACACCTCCCCGATCGAGTCAAACCTCCAGTTTCCCCCACTTTCTCTATGATTTCCTTACCTTTGTAGGTCATCAAAATTTTGTTGTACTTCCAAGGAATGGTTTTCGTGTTTGTCACATGGGGTTTCATGGAAGGTTAGATTAAGATTGGCTCTGATATGACATTTGTACCACCTGATTCTGCCTTGTTATGGGGTGGCCTCCGAGGATATACAACTTTGAGCTTAGAATATTGGAGTGAACCTCTAACCTCGAGACCTTAGGGCACAAATAAAGTTATATTTCTGAGCTTGGGGCAGTTTTCACAATGAACGACACATCTTATCTTGGAATTACGTCCAGACTTATTCTTTCTTCAAGAATAGTATTCGGTCTACCTTTTGAAAATCAATGACTAGCCAAAAATGTACTTAGTCTTTCATATCATGATCTAGATGATTGTTTTTAACCCATAAAGAGTCTTAGTCAACTTAAACGCATGATAAGGAAATTGTAAGTATTCAAAACCAAGAGGTTGTTTAACATAGACCTCCTCATCAATAAAACCATTTGAAAGGAAATATTAATATCTATTTGAAATAATTTGAAACCTTTAAATGAAGCATATGCAAGTAAAATACGAATTGATTCTAACTGAGCCACCATAGCAAAAGTTTTGTCATAGTCGCATCCTTCCTGTTGAGAGTAGCTCTATGTGACTAGCCTTGCTTTGTTTCAGATGACTTTGTCTATTTCACTCAGCTTTCCTCTGAATACCCATTTGGTTCCTAAAATTGATGCATTTCCTAGCTTGGGTACCAAGGTCCAAACTTTATTTTTTGTCAAATTGATCATGTTCTTCTTGCATAGCTTGTACCCAACTTGAATCTTTCAAAGTTTCATCGACTTTCTTTGGATCTATTTGAGATATAATTGAAATGTTAGACTTTTCTTATAGATCCTCCGATTTTCATTCTGTCGTTTCGATTTTCTATGATAAACTTTTATGGATATTCATGTTCGCTTCTCCATATGTTTAATACTACTTTAGTGTGTTGAGTAGTCGAATCAGCATGAGATTTAACATGCTCGTCGGTAGCTTTATTAGTCAACTTTGAGATTTCTTTTCCATTTTAAATTGATTCATTTGGATTTATATTATGGATGATATATTCATCACCAGCAAGGATTCCTTTCTCGGCCATAGAGTTATTATCATAAAAAATAACATGAACCGATTCCTCTACACATAGAGTATATTTGTTATAAACTCTAAAAGATATATTACTATTAGAGTAACCGAGAAATATACCTTCATCACTTCTTGGTTGTTCTTACCATTATTGTGGATAAAACATTTACTTCCAAAAGGATGAAAGTATCCAATGTTAGGTCTCTTACCTTTACATAGTTTAGATGGAGTCTTATAAAGAATGGGCCGAATCAAATACCTATTTAGTATATGAAACGTTGTTGACTGCTTTTGTCAAGAAGTAGTTTGGTAGAGAATGCTCCAGTATCATCGTTCTAGCCATGTCTTGTAGAGTTCTATGTTTACATTCAACTACTCTATTTTGCTGCAGTGACCTTGGTACTAAGAAATTATGAGTGTATCCTTAGTCATTTTAAAATTTCTCAAATGACTGCTTTTGATTTCTCCTATATGATTACTCTGAATAGTTGAGATAAGGTGCCCCTTTTTCTCTTTCTATATTTTTGCAGAAAATCTCAAGTTCCTTAGATCTTTATTTTTTTGAGCCAAAAATATTACCCATGTAAAATGTGAGTAGTCATCAACAATAGCAAAAGCATATCTTTTTCCTCATATACTGGTAATTCTAGTAGGTCAAAACAAATCCATATGCAAGAGTTGAAGAGGTTTGATTATGAATGTAGTATCTTTGGGTTGAAAGAAGTTCTAGTTTGCTTACCGAGTTTACATGCATCATATACATGATTTCTAGAAAAGTTGAGCTTAAGAAGGCCAATAACTAATTAATTCTTGGATAGTTTTTCTGTAATGATCCGACCGGTCATTTTGAGCTCTAGCGCGTTGTTCCACAGTTTGAGGCCATGAGCAGCTTCACTTCAGATATTATGACTTGTGCGTAGGTTCAAAACTAAATTTCGGGAAGTTCTGAGTTAATTTGGAAAGAGAATTCTCATTTAGAAAATTTTAAGTTGAAAGAATTGACTAAGATTAGATTTTGGAGTAAACAACCTTAGAATTTGGATTTGAAGGTTCCAACATGTTTGTTTGGACTTAGGCACATGTCCGGACCGGGTTTTTGAAGGCTCGGGAACATTTTGGCACCTATTGTAGAAGTTAGCGTTTTTAGGAGAATCTCATAAATTTGTGTTGGAGTGCATTTTAGGGTTATTAATGTCTATTTGGGATTCCAAGTCTAGGAATAGCTATGTACTATGATTTTAGTGTTAGGAGTGCGATCGAAAATGAATTCGGAGGTCCGTAGGCCATTTTGGAGTCATTTGATTAATGATAGAAATTTGAGGTTTTTTAGAAGTTTGACTGGAAGTGGATTTTTTGATATTGGGTTCAGAATCAAATTCCAAAGTTCAAGTAGGTTCGTAATGTCAAATATAACTTGTGTGCAAAATGTGAGGTCAAACAGACGTGATTTGATAGGTTTCGGCATCGAATGTAGAAGTTTGGGATCTTAAAGTTCATTAAGCTTGGATTGGTGGTCGATTCATGATTTTAGCGTTGTTTGGTATGATTTGAAGCCTCGAGCAAGTCCATAATATATTTTGGGACTAGTTAGTGTGACGGGATGGGGTCCCGGGGGCCTCGAGTGAATTCCAGGTGGCTAACAAATTGAATTGGGGTTGGAAAGGATAGCTGAAGCAACTGATATCTTGTATAATCGCTCCTGCGAGGTTTTGGCTGCAGGTGTGCAGCCACAGAAGTGCCCAATGGGTCAGAGATGTGGTGGTGAAGGGTGAAAGCTGGGACCGCAAATGCGATGGGGTCACAATAGAAGCGGAACCGTACCTGCGAAAGAAGGAGCACAGAAGCAGAAATGAGTTGGGAGCCACAGACCGAAGAAGTGGCATTTAGTCCACAAATGCGGGACCGCAGAAACAGTCAAGAGACCGCAAGTGCGATAGGACTGGAGGAAGTGAGCTCTCTTTAAAAATTAAGTTTTTGGATCATTTCTACCCCTTTCACTTCGTGTTTGGACGATTTTAGAGCTTTTGGAAGAGAGATTTTCTTCATCTATGTCAAGGTAAGTTGTTCTCACTCATTACACGTTGAATACATGGTTTTTTTTGGATTTGAGCATGAAAACTTGTAGAAACTATGGGTTTGAGGGAAAACCTAGAAAATGAATATTTTTGGATTTTGACCATGATTTTGGGTATGAAATTGAGAGTAAATGATATATTTGAGTTCGTGAGGCTATTAGTAAGCTTAATCTTCGAATTTTTTTGAAATTTGGGCACGTGGGCCCGATAGCGTTTTTGTCAACTTTTCGATCAGGGTTAGGAATTGTTATGAATTGGATTGTATTGAGTTTGCATAATTATTAGCTAGCTATGGAGCATTTAGCATCGATTCGAGTCTTCGGAAGGGCGTAGAATCTCGGTTATGGATCTTCAGAACGATGTGAGTCTCCTTTCTAACCTTGTAAGGGGGAATTGTCCTCATAATTGAAATAATTAGTTATGTTCTCCTATTTGTGGGGTCTATGTACACACGAGGTGATGAGAATCCGTGTGTAGCTATTAATATATGTAAGTCCAGATAGTCTAGGACACAAAAGCATGCTATACTTGGAATATTTGTAATCTTATTGACGATTGAATTGCTTATATCCTATCGATTGGTAAATGAATTTCTAAAAGGATTAAAATACATTTTCTTAAATCGTTAAAAGAGAATTGGCTTTTATTTGGATAAATATTTTCCGATAAATTCTTAATTGGTTATTTGAGCATGTATTTCTATATTTACCCGCGTCGCATGTATGATTCACAAGCATGGTGATTATTTATTTACATTTGACTGCGTCGCACGTACGATTCACGAGCGGGATAATAGATGCATTTATCGTCGCGCCGTTTAACCCTCGTCAATGCACATTTTGCATTTATGTTGGATCGGGTCGTACGACCTCGATATGATTTGTGTATGCTTGTATTGCTTTCCTTGAGAGTTACTGATATTGATATTTGCTCTCCCCGACTTGAGATAATTGTTAACTAATGAAGTATAAATCCGTAGACTTTTAATAAAAAGAAACTCTTACCTGTTTCGTGACTTATTTGAATTTACTGTTGTTCTTAATAAATCTATGATTTATCGTATTAATAATATTACTATTGGACTACTAGCAAGTATCAAAGTCGACCTCTCGTCTCTACTTCTTCTAGATTAGACGGGATACTCATTGGTACACGTTATTTTCGTACTCATACTACACTTGCTGTGTAGTTTGTTGCATAGGTTCATATGTGTCTAGTGGCTTTGTGGAATAGCGGAGACTTAGGTGAGCTGCAATAATCGAGACGCCCGCAGCCACTAGAGTGTCTCCTTCGGAGTATTATACTGTATATTCATTTCCGTCCACTTGTATTTCGTATGATTATTGTATTTTATGTTCATTTGCTAGTAAATGGTCATGCACTTATGACACTGTGTTCTGGGATGATTATGGGGTATCTCCTACCATAACACACTGATATGAAACCTAAACACATAAGAAATTCACCAAGCCGTCTCTCAACTCATACATTGCAATATATCATTACATGAAGTAGTTGACGACGAAATAGTACCCCGACTACTCTTCCAATAGGAGCGCATTGCTGTAATGAAAACATCTTATGTGTTATGATACGAGATACCCCATAATCATCCAAGAACTCGGTGTCACAAGTGCATGAGCATTTACTAGGGAATGACATAAAATACAGTAATTGTCCGAAATACAAGTGGACCGAAATGAAAATACAATACAATACTCTGAAGGAGACTTTGTTGGCTGGGTTCGTCTTGATAATTGCAGCTCACCTAAGTCTCCATATTAACCATGCCTCTATGCCACTAAGACACTAGCCATATATGAACCTGTGAAATAAAAATATATAACAAGTGTAGTATGAGTACGAAAATAACGCATACCCAATGAGTATCCCGTCTAATCTGAAGAAGTAGAGATGAGAGTTCGACTTCGACACTTGCTAGTAGTCCAATAGTAATATTATTAATGCGATGAATCACGAATTAATTAAGAACAACAATAAATTCAAATAAGTCACGAAACAGGTAAGAGCACCTATTTATAAAAGTCTCCGGATTTCCATTAATTAACAATTATCTCAAGTCGAAAAGAACAAATATCAATATCAATAACTCTCAAGGCAAGCAATGCAAGCATGCACAAATCATGCCGAGGACGTACGACCCGATCCAACATAAATGTAAAATTTGCACTATCTACGATCAAACGGCGTGAACCATAGATGCATCTATCATCATGCTCGCGAATCATACGTGCGACGCAGTCAAATTTAAATAAACAATCACCCTGCTCACGAATCATACATGCGACGTAGGTATACATAGAAATACATGCTCAAATAGCTAATTAAGAATGTATCGGGGAACATTTTTCTCATTAAAATGCAATTCTCTTTTAATGATTTAAGAAAATAAAGTTTAATCCTTTTAGAAATTCATTTTCCAATTCAATAAGATTTAAGCAATTCAATTGTCAATAAGATTACAAATATTCCAAGTATATCATGTTTTTGGGTCCTAGACTATCCGTACTTACACATATTAGTAGCTATGCATGGACTCCCGTAACCTCGTGCATACGTACTCCCCACAAGTAGGAACACATTACCAATTATTTTACCTATGGGAACAATTCCCTCTTACAAGGTTAGAAAGGAGACTTACCTTGCTCCAAAGATCCATAACCGGCATTCCACGCCCTTCCGAAGATTCGAATCGATGCTAAATGCTCCAAATCTATCCAATAATTATACAAATTCCATTAATATATGTTCAATTACTCATTATAATCTTATTCATAATAATTCCTAACCCCGATCGAAAAGTTAACAAAAAAGCCCTCGGGCCCACGTGCTCGGATTCAAAATTTTTTGAAGATTAAGTTTACCCATAGCCTCACAAACTCAAATATATAATTTACTCTCAATTTCATATCCAAAATTATGGTCAAAATCTAAAATATCTATTTTCTAGATTTTCCCTCAAACCCCAAGTTTCTACTAATTTTCATGCTCAAATCCGAAATAAAACCATGTAATTAACGCCTATTGCATGGGAACAACTTACCTTGACATAGATGAAGAAAATCTCTATTTCAAAAGCTCCAAATCACCAAAACCGAAGTGAAAATGGATAGAAATGAGCCAAAACTCGATTTTTAAAGAGAGCTCGCTGCCTCCAGTCCTGTCACACCTGCGGTCTCTTGACCGCTTCTACGGTCCAGCAAGTGCGGATCTGTGGTCCCAGCCTTCACCCTTCACCACCGCATTTGACCCATAGACCGCTTCTGCGGCTTCGCACCTGCGGCCAAAAGCTCGCAGGTCCAATTATACCAGATATCAACTACTTCACCTATTCTTTCCAACCCCAATTCAATCCATTAACCAACCGAAATTCACCTGAGGCCCTCGGGACCCCGTCCAATCACACCAACCAGTCCCAACATACATTACGGACTTGCTCGAGGCCTCAAATCATATCAAACACCCTAAAATCTTGAATCGGCCTCCAATACAAGTTTAATGAACTTTAGGATCTCATACTTCTTCATTTAATGTCGAAACCTATCTAATCACGTCGGATTGATCTCAAATTTTGCACACAAATCATATTTGACATTACGGACCTACTCCAACTTTTGGAATTGAATTCTGACCAGGATATCAAAAAGTCCACTTCCGGTCAAAATTTTCAAAAACCTTCAAATTTCTATCTTTAGCCAAATGACTCCAAAATGGCCTATGGACCTCCGAATTCACTTCCAATCGTGCTCCCAATACCAAAATCGCCATGTGGATCCATTCCCAGACTTCGAATCCCAAACGGACATTGATAACCCTAAAATGCGCTCCCACCTAAACTTATGAGATTCTCCCAAAAATGCCAACTTACACAATAGGTGCCAAAACATTCTCGGGTGTTCCAAAACCCGGTCCGGACATACGTCCAAGTCCAAAATCATCATACAAACTTTCTGGAACCTTCGAATCCAAATTCTAAGGCTGTTTACTCCAAAAATCAAATCTTAGTTAATTATTTCAACTTATGATTTTCGAAATGAAAATTCTCTCTCCAAATCAACTCCAAACTTCCCAGAATTCAGTTTCGACCCTATGCTAGTCATAATACTTGAAGTGAAGTTTCTCATAGCCTCAAAGTGCAAAACGTCGTACTAGAACTCAAAACGACTAGACGGGTCATTACATTTTCAATCTATTAAATTTTGGCATGGCCAAGTTTTTTGTGCCAAAGTTAAGGATCATTAGTGATGGATGCTCGACAGATATCACTATCCAGATTAAGTAGAGATTTTCATACCTTTTTCCCGGAAGTATAATTTTACCTGATTCGTATTTAATACCGTATCCAGTTTTCGGTACGGTAGTTTCCGGATAGATTTGGAGGCATAAAATGGCCCTTATAATTCTATCCGGAAATATTTGATCTATGAAATTTACAAAAGGAGTACTTATGACCAGTTCTATTGCATTAATGACAAATAATAGTGAATTTTTCATTTGATCTACTTGCAGTCTTTACTAGTAGACTTATTTCTAGCAGGTTGTTTATCAGTTGACTTACAAGTTGTCTAGTTATACCTAATAGTATTGTAATTTGTGGATTTGTGCATGCCCTTTAGTTACAATTCCAGAAGTTCCTCTTGAAGAATATCACTTTCAATTTCACACATTAGGACCTCTTTTTTATCTTTATATTTTTAAATCAAAATCATAAATTATATTTTTTTCACACAAAAATCGCAGTGACCAAAAAGTCAACTTTCCGATAGCATGTTTTTATTTTCTATTTTTTGTCTAATAAAAAACAACCCCAATTAAAATAGAATATATATTATTAGGCGCTCCCAATATATATATATATATATATATATATATATATATATATATATATATATATATATATATATATATATATATATATATATATATATAATACTAAAAATAAATTTCCTCTCCTTTCCACTCCCCAAAAAACATTTAATTTAGAAGGCACGAGATTATGACAAAAAAGAAATATGGATAATTAGAGAGGTCTTCAAATAATGATGCCATCAATTTGAATGAAAACCTTGAAAAGAAAAGTAAAATATTTATACTAAATTAATTTATGTATTTGGGTATTGGAGCGGGTCGGTGGGTTCGGGTTAATTATTTCTATTTTAACAAGATTATTATTATTGGATGGAAAATATATAATAAAAAAGAAAAAAGAAAATACTACCGGAAGTTGTTTTTTTGGTTACTCTGATTTTATGTGAGTTAGTAAAAATTTTATAATTTTTACGTAAGAAATAAAGTTATATGATTTTAGTGAAAAGAAGGTTACAATTATATAACTATTTGTTAAATTATTTCTATTGATGTGATGTTGTGCTTCGTTCCCACACGCCTTTAATATCATGATAAAATAAATAATTATATTATCTAAATACTTAAGTTGTTAAAAGAGGAAACACTTTTATTTATCTCTTTATTTCAAATCTAGAATATCTAAGAATTTTCCGGGGAATTGTAATGATCATCTTAGGCTAATCCGTTAATTGCTTTGATGGTTTGGTTGGAGGCTCATAAGCTTTTCACAAGGCAGGGGCTCCAAAGGTTGCTAAGTTTTTTGTTTCTATTTGTTTTATAGAAATATAATATAATAATTAGGGGTGTACAAAGAAAACCGACAAATCGCACCAATCCGATAATCCGAGTCAAGCCGAGAAAAAAAACCCGACTATGGTTTGGTTTGACTTGGTTTGGTGTTGGAAAATAAACCCGACCATAATTGGTTTGGTTTGGTTTTAACTAAAGAAAGTCAAACCGAAACCAAACCAACCCGACGTTACATATATAGAAATTTTAGATATATTTAATATATAAATATACTTATTGTAATGTAATTTATAAATATTTCTTAAAAAATTTCATAATTTTATCTTTTAAGGTATTATTTCAAGGTTGGATTTAGAACTTTTGAATGCTCCAATAAGTTTTATAGCCATTAATATTAGTAAATTAAATAATGCTAGCAATCAATACTAATGCTAACAAAAGATATTCAATTCAATATTACGAACGAGAATATATTGAATGTCTAATTTTTGTTTTGCAATAATTTAGATAAAAATACATAACCTATTTTTATTTTGCTTTAGCTTTTAGGCATATACTTCATACTCCCCTATTAGTCTATCTAGTTTAGCTTGAATTAGTGCTTTTAGATTATATTTATTTTTATTATGACTTTTTAATTAGCAATATTTATATTACATAATTTTATTGTCTTTATTGTTGAATATTTTAGGATAATGTCATGAGTCATGACATATCTCATATTTTGTATTATTTTCTTGGAAAATACTTTATATAGTTGTATCTTACTAGGATTAAAGAAATATTTTGAGCATACGTTATATGTTTTGTTCTAAGAAGATTTTACCGGAATTTTTTTTGAAAAAACCCGAATAACCCGAAAAAACCCGAGAAAAACCGGTATTGAAAAACCCGAATTTATTAGTTTGGTTTGGTCTTTAAATTTAATAACCCGACACAATTGGTTTGGTTTGGTAATTGTAAAATCCGAACCAACCCGGTCTATGTACACCCCTAATAATAATTATGGTAAATAACATAAATCAAATCGACTTCAAATTTATATTAACCTGTTATTCGTTTCCACTTACATTAACAATGAAGTCAAAGAAAAAATATAAAAGTATTGTTGATTACCATCATTATATGAAATTGGGAAGCTTAACGTATTTGTTCTACCATATTACATCTTTTTCAAATTTTAGGAGCTTTTAAATGGTCACAGCTAATATGACTCTTTATATATGATTTGACATTTCCTTTTATTGTTACAAATAGGGGTGGCAAAATGGTAAAACAAAACAAGTAACCACCCATATTATCCGTCAAAATGTGGGTTGGATAATAAACATATTGAAAACAGATCAAATACGAATATTACTCATATTTTAAATGGGTAACCACCGATTATTCATGGGTAATAAAGTCAAAACTTCCCCCAAAAGCATTTAGTCATGTTTTTACCTTTTATTAAGCAATAATAAGTTATATTATACGTCACTCTCTCTCTCTCTCTCTCTCTCCCTCCCTCTCTCTCTCTCTCTATATATATATATATACACACATATCAATAAGTATAATATTTTTTAAAATTATGTAAATATTGTTAAACTATATATACTTGACGTGCAATTGTTAAGTGTCATTTGAAAAATATTTCTTAAGTTTGACGTTCAGTTAAAAAGTATAATAGTTATGGATAATAGATAATTTATATCAAATTATACTATTTATTAGAACGGGTATTTATATTTTGGTAATAAATTTTATGGCAGGATAGTTTGATTGAAAGGTAAGGGACATGCTACTGTATACTTAAAGAATCAAATATCAATTTTACGAAAAATACTTCTCTATTTTCTTTTATTAAGTACGTTAGTTAAATTTCATATATAATTGATTGATCTAATTCTATGAACGGTTATAATCTATGATTAAGTACAAGAAAATTAAAAGAGTCCGACCAATTATCGACTTTAGTTGCAATTGTTTACTTTCTCTATTTTATTACTAAGATAAATAATTACATAGAATTAATTGGTTAGAATTCTATGATAAAAATAATTCAACCTGCAATAAACAATATTCATATTCTTACTTGTTCCTATGGATTTGCTATTGCCAGATTTATCTATTTGTGTAAATAATAAATCTAAATATTAGGATTTTCTACGTAATATTTCCAACAAAAACATTGAGTAAGCAAATTTTTACTTCATCAATTACCTTATTTTCTTTTTGGAAAAAGATGTAAATTTACTTTTCTATTATACAAAATATCTTACTTTTATCCTATGTTATATTATATATATGTGTGTGTCGATTTAAAAAATGTTTAAACTGTTATGAAATAGAAGATTCTTACACTTCTATTTAAGGTGAATGTCTTTAATGTATCTAATTAGAGAGATTTTAGAGTTCTATTAGTGGTAGCTAAATCTTCCTCTCCCCTATAAATAGAGGTGCCCCCTACCATTGTAAATCATCCCTGGAGACCCCTCTCAACTCAATAAGAAGAACTCTCTCTACTCTTCTCTCTATTGCTATTGTTCTTGTCTTTTGCTTTAGTTTATAACACGTTATCAGCACGAGACTCTACCGTCTCAAGTATCATTCTCGAAAATCCAAGGTATTTCCCTCTTCCTAATTTAATTTTCGATTGTCTTAACTTTTACTTGTGTAGGGTTTTTCTTCAAAGAAAGAATGAAGAAAGAAAAAGAAAAAAAAAAGGAGGAGGCAGAAAGAAACGAAAAGTTGAAAAGAAAAAGGAAAGAAAGAAAGGAAAGAAAGAAAGGAAAGGAAGAAAGGAAGAAAATATTGAAAATATATTTGGTATACCTTAAAGGTAAGTAATTTACTTTTTCTTTTCAAATTCTTGGAATTCTATAAATTTTATATACAAAGTTTGATTATAACTCTAATGGAGTTTGTGAGAAATCATAACCACACGAAGTGGTAAAATCTCTATGTCCTGCCATGATTAAATTCATGTATGATTGTGGACGTGACAAAGAATTCCGTCCAATTGAATTTGCTCCATTCCCTTTAGAGAATGTGGTAGCAGCTTGTGTAAAGCACATGATTTTGATCCATTCCCTGAAGTGAATGTGATAATTGTAATAGAGCCCGTAAGTATGAACACGCTCTTGATGTAATTGTGTCATATGAAAAGAAAGTTCGTTGCCCTCGAAATTTCGGGCAAGAACTATGGTGTTGGATGATGAAATCCACTTTGATGCTATGGGTCTCGAAGACGCCATTAAAAACAGAAATAGTGCATCCACCCAAAACTATGCTAAGGCCTTGATTTTCTTGCGCCATTACCTTAAGGAAGGTTTGAAACTGTATGAAGGCCTTGATTTTCTTGCGCCATCACCTTGATGAAAGTTTGAAGATTGAATATCTCAACATCAAGGATTCACCCATCTTGTGGAAAGGCTTAAAGAAGATGACAACCTGAAGTTGGTCACTCTGCCACAAGCACGATACGATAAGAATCCAAAAGCAAATAGTTTATAAACTATATATTATCGTTGCGGTGAAAACGGGCACTGGTCTAAGTCTTGCCGTATACCAAGACACTTGGTTGACCTTTATCAAGCATCTCGAAAGAGAAAAGGCCCTGAAACAAATTTTGTCTATGACGACAATGAGGATATCACCCACCTGGATGTGGCAGACTTCTTTGAGCAACCCGATGGAAAGATAGACCACCTAATCGGTGACGGAACCGTGATGAAAGAAGATGGAGCTGTTTGATTTATTTGTATTAGTTAATGAATAAACTAATAGTCATTAGTATTAGCTCGTATTAGCTAGTTCATGATATGATATTTGTATTAGTTCTCAATATGCTCAAATATCAATAAAACTTTTATTTTCCAGTGGGGGTAATCGACTAGCCTGAAAAACTAGTCGATTATCAACTATTTTCGCATTAAAGTTGAAAAACAATTGATCAACAATCGATTGTCGTTGACTAACAATCGATTGTCTTGAAACAGTGAGGTCTGGAAATTTTCAAAAATAGCCAACAATCGATTGTCTTTGTCTAACAATCGATTGTCTTGAAACAGTAAGGTCTGGAATTTTTCAAAAATCACCCACAATCGATTGTCTATATCTAACAATCGATTGTCGTTAGGCAGTGTAATCTGGAATTTTTCAAAAATCATCCACAATCGATTGTCTATGTAAAACAATCGATTGTCTATGTTCCAACAATCGATTGTGTGGGTTTAATAATCGATTGTCTTATGAAAAACGCTGAAATTTTCAAAACTGCAAAGTAATTGATTATGGACAACATATCTGATTTTGTTAGTCAACTGTTAGTAGCAGATCTTGAAAATATTATGTGACACAAAAGAATTGAACTTGTTTATTCTTATGTTCATGTATTCCTTTTGTATGTCATACCATGGGAAGTAAACTGATTGAAAGGCTCCGGAAGAGCAAATGCAACTCTGCCCAAAGGCATGACGTTTATCTTAGAGAATGCAATATTCTCCTCCAAGTCTAAGAAGAAACTTGTTGAGTTTTAAAGATGTACGCCGGAATGGCTACAATATTGAGACAATGGATGAAGATAATCTTGAATATCTCGTCCTCACTTTAAAGAATGTCTCCGGCCAAAAGAGGGTTATTGAGAAATTCCCGTCTTTACCTTGTGGCCTGTATTGGACAAGAATTAGTGCAATTGAGGCACATTCAACAGTAAATCTAAAGAATACTGAGTCCAATACATTTGTACTTTGGCATGATCGACTGGGTCACCCAGGATCAACCATGATGAGACGGATTATAGAAAGCTCATATGGGCATCCGTTAAAGAATTTCAAAATTCTTTCAAGTAATGAATATCCTTGCACTTCGTGTTATCAAGGCAAGCTGATTATCAGACCATCCCCAACAAAGGTTGGGACTGAGTCACCCCAGTTTCTGGAACGTATACAAGGGGACATTTGTGGACCTATTCACCCACCTAGTGGGTAGTTTAGGTATTTCATGGTCTTGATAGACGCATCCTGTAGATGGTCTAATGTGTGCTTGTTGCCATCACGCAACCTTGCGTTTGCAAAGTTAATGGATAATAGATGAGAATAATCTTGAATTCTTCATGAAAACGTGGCTGCCCATTTCGGTTTGGGTTCACGCCATTTTGCATGCAACAATACTAGTTTGTCGGCTGCCCACTTCGGTTTGGGGTCACGCCATTTTGCATGAAGCAATACTAGTTCGTCAGCTGCCCACTTCGGTTTGGGGTCACGCCATGTTGCATGCAGCAATGCTAGTTCGTCTCTGACTGACGAATTGACACAAATATTCCCCATTGCAATTGGTTTTGGGTCATGAACCCAATATATCCCATTTAAGAAGCTTTGGATGCGCAGTATAGGTGCCTGTAGCACCGCCATCCCGCACCAAAAATGGGTTTGCAAAGGAGGTTAGGAATATATGTTGAGTTTGACGCGTCCTCCATTATTCGCTACCTCGAAACATTGACAGGAGATTTATTCACTGCACTATTTGCAGACTGTCAATTTGATGAGACACTTTTCCCAAAATTAGGGGGAGAAGTCGGTGAAAACAAATGGGAAATTTTGTGGAAAAATGTATCATTATCTCATCTTGATCCACATACCTCTATTTGAAAGAAAGAGGTACAAAAGACTATCCATTTGCAAAGAATAGCAAATCAAATGCCTGACGCATTTACGAACTTGAAGAGGATAACGAAATCCCACATTCACGCGGAAAATGTTCCGATCCGTATTAAAGTCCCTATTGGACAAATATCTAGTGTCATATCCAATGAGTCAAATGCACGCCAGAAGCGTGGCAGACCATTAGGTTCCAAAGATCGAAATCCTAGAAAGAGGAAAAAGAACGATCTAAATGACACTATGAAAGAATCACATGAGGACGCTCATGATTTGATTAATTCCGAGATTCACAAAGAATCTATTGAGCCTGAGACTCTTGAAAATACGGAATGCAAGAATGTGAGGATCTCGAACCTCAGTCTGTGGTAGTACAAAATTAATTGAGAGCTCTCGAAGAGCCAATTATTACTATGTTGGAGAAACACAATTGAGTATTGTGCTGTAGTAAGTCTCAAAGAAACTTATCCAGTTTCCAAAAGTACACGCGAAGGCGATTGATGATATTGAGACTATAACAAAGGAAGGCTTTGATTCTCCTATTACTACAACTTGTAGCGGGGTAATTTATATATGAAAAGCTACCCGCTTTGTTCTCCAGTTTGTACTACACAAACGAAAGAATGCCACAATAAAGTGGATATCTATTGGTATAAAACCCATGTCATAATAAACCCGAAGTTTATTGATAAGTGCACATGTCATGGTGTAAATTTGAAGGTTACCAATATTGATAATTTATTCAGTTGACATTCGTGTTAGCCATCTCATTTGAAGTATGATGTGCAAATTCACATAGGTGAATATCAAAGAACTAGAAGTTCTTGTTCTCAGTAATGAACTGACCAACTAAAGAGTTCGGGTTGAAGCCCCTTGATTCTGGAAATATCAAAGGTGAATATGGGCCCATTCACCTGCCATGTATACCACATATGATGCATCTATGATATGGTTACATGCGCCATTGTTATTAACCCGCAGCCTGGCAGTGCTTGCAAGGTAAATCGCTCAGTAATCTAACTTCGAGCATAGTTTCCAGATTCTCTACTCAAGACAGTTCATCTTGATAAGTTGGTTTATATTAAAGTTGGTTTAGCAAGATAATTATTGAGTGCTTCCACTTAATAGCTAAACTGTTCCTTATGAGAACGAAGTTGTATATATCAGTTTGATATAAGTTGTATACAAGAGTATATTCTCCCCTCAAAAGTGGTTCAGGGTCAGGAACCAAATAATTTCATCTTATTACTAAGGTGCTGTGTATATTGACATAATGCACAAAGATGATTTCCCAAAGTTAAGGAAACATGTTAGCTTTACTAACATGAGGGGGAGACATGATAAACACTTGAGAAAGTGTTACATGGGATGAATTATCATTTGTATATGTATATCCCCGAATATCATGATATGAACCTGTAGTTCATAAAAGGGAAATGCAATTGCAACATATTGCAAAACATGCTATACGCATTTGCTGACTCAAAGAAAGTAACTAAATGGAAGAGATACAATTCAAGAAGAATTGATTCCATATGAAAGACATGAAGTTTTGAACCTATAGTTCAAATGCTTGAAAGTATAAAGGCAAAGGTATGTATAGTCAATTTTCGATATCTTATTTGTTTAGCATGACATGAAACTTTGATATGCAGCTAAAGTCTATTATGTGACTTACATGACTTAACTTGAAAGATTTAAGTTGCTTGAAGCATATGCAATTCTTGGTCCTGAAGTACCACATCCTTAGTACAATTTGTGTACATATGTATCTTGCCATAACTATAAGCATGATGGCATTGAGAATGCATCTATGGAGATATTGAAGAGCTATTCCACGACATTATATGAAGATGTTCATATCTATCAAGAATGATGATTTCAAGGTGCGGAATATTTATTCAAGTCAATATGGTTGATTTATTTATCAAGCATCTACCAAAGATCGTTTTGAAGATGATGCACAAGATTGGAATGCAAATGCTCAAGGATATAAATTGATGTACTCATTAGGGGGAGTCAATGCGCGTTGCACTCTTTTTCCCTTACAAGGTTTTGTCCCACTGGGTTTTCCTTGCAAGGTTTTTAACGAGGCAACCAATAGGCGCATATTCAAACATGTGTACTCTTTTTCCTTACTTTAATTTTTCCCATTGGGTTTTGGTTTTAAGGTTTTATGAGGCACATCATTGAATAGACATTCAAGGGGGAGTGTTATGAAATAGAAGATTCTTACACTTCTATTTAAGGTGAATGTCTTTAATGTATCTAATTAGAGAGATTTTAGAGTTCTATTAGTGGTAGCTAAATCTTCCTCTCCCCTATAAATAGAGGTGCCCCCTACCATTGTAAATCATCCCTGGAGACCCCTCTCAACTCAATAAGAAGAACTCTCTCTACTCTTCTCTCTATTGCTATTGTTCTTGTCTTTTGCTTTAGTTTATAATATAAACATCATTTAAGAAGGTAATTTCTGGTAATTCCTGATGTAATAATTTATTAGTAATCTTATAATATGGAAAGCAATCTTCCATAACAAGTCAAAATCAACTAATAATTAAAAAAAAAAAATTTGTACTACCAGTGCGTTTAATTTTAATATGTTAAAAATTATCTTCCATTATACTTCAGGTTATATAAAATATAAGTATAAGATATAATACAAATTGTTTGATATATGAATGAATTTTGTACAGTTGATGGCTGTCAACTGTATCTTTCTCTATTTTGCTTGATGATCAACTGGGTCACCCACTGAGCAGTTGAGGCTAATGTAATGTCATGAACGGATAATACGGTTCACCGTTTTATCTGCAGGTTAACTTATTTTTTATCCGTATTAAATATAATTCGGGTCGAATATTTTATCCGATCTGACCCGTCCGTTTGCCACCCCTAATCTCAAAGCACACGCTTCTCACCAATTTCTTTATCTGAGCCTGTAAAGATGTAAATTATTGACGTTGTTGAGTCAACTCTGTTCAGAATTTGTTGGGAAAGCCCAAAAATGTTGTCTAAATCACGTCATATTGCGTTAAATGGCCCCTTGTTTGTGAAAACTTTGTTGAAAGTTCTGATAAAGTTTTTCAAAGTTGCGTCCTTATGTTTTGAAAAGTTAATTTTGTTATTTATTATTTTTTTAATAAAAATTTCATTTGGGTTGGATAAAGTATCTTAGAGCCCATTTGGTCAAGCTCTAAAAAAATTGCTTATTTAAAATTTTTTTTAGAAGTACTTTATCCAAAAATACTTTTGAAAAAAAACAATATGTTTGTCCAATTCCTTTAAGCACTTTTTTTTTTAATATTTGATAAACAAATTTTGTATGATCGATCTTTCTAAAAGTACTTATAAGTGTCAAATTACCAAAAAAAAGTACCAAAGTCTTATAATTATTTTAAAGAAAAAAAATAAGCTTAAATATTCGTTTAGTATATTTAGACGCCATCTCTGGTATTCCTTTAGAAGACGCAATCTCCTTCCTCAATCTCTATAGTAGTTATATCTTCATTAACATATTAGTTAAATTCCTTATCAATGAAAAATATCGTTTGATGAAATTTTATGTAGTTATGCTAGTGTAACAAGATGATTTTGAATGTCAAACTTGAAAGATAGCATTGAGCATATAATAAAAATTATTTTAAATATATAAAATAATCATTTTCATAAAAAAAGAATTAACTATGTTTAAATTCAAATTCAAAAAGAGTAACTAGTTATTAACAACACATAATACATGATTTAATTTAAATATAAAAAAATTAATTATTACCAAAACTAACTTTGTACTAAATTATCAAGTAGCCTATTGTGAGGATGGCACTTGGCCTAATATGGAGGCTTTTTGTGATGACCAGACTGGTTTCTTTGAGTGTTTAACATCGATCCCCTATTTCCTCTGTGTTATATTGTGGTTATGAACCTTTTCAGGGGTGTTTGGGTTTGGTTCGTGGTGAGTTTTGGAGTGAAATAGGACACATAGTCCCTAAGTTGGAGATTTAAGTTGAAAGAGTAGATTGTAGTTTGATTTTTGTGTAGAGGATCCTATAATAAAGTTTTGACGGTTCCAATAGCTCTGTATATTGATTATACACTTAGGAACAAGTCTGAATGTTAATTCCTGATACGTAGGTCATTTTGGCATGAATTGATGAATATTGGAAAGTTGAAGGTTTAGAAGATTGAAAAGTTTGATCGGGAGTTGAATTTTGGTATTGAGGTCATATTTCGATTCCAGAAGTTGGAATAGGTCCGTAATGTCATCTATGACTTGTGTGAAAAATTTAAGGTCAATCGGAGTTATTTGGTATGGATCCGCTTGAATCAATGTGCAATTCGTGATTCTAATATTGTTTGATGTGATTTGACGCTTTGAGCATGTTCGTATGATGTTCTGGGACTTATTGGTAGTTTTGGTTAAGTTTTCGGGGACCTCGGGTGTAATTCGGATCATGTTTGGCGAATTTTGGAACCTTGAAGATTGCTGAATTTGGTGCTTATGATTTCCTCGTATGCGATCACGAGCGGATTTACACGATTGTGAAGAGTAGTTTAGAACTAAGGGAAATTTTCTCTATGTGATCACGTGAGGAGGTCTACGACCACGGAGTTGGCTTTCAGTGAGTCGGGAACGCGTGAAAAAGGTCGTGTTCGCATAGAAGGAATGGAGAGGCTGGGGCTGAAATAGTTTGTGCTAGGAGATAACATGGCCTGGTATGCAATTGCGAAGTTGAGGCATCTTGTATATCGCGTTCCCGTATTGATTTCACGCGATTACAACTAGTAAATTGGAGTTGGACAGAATTTGTTTTACGCAATCGCGAAGGGATTTCCGTTATCGCTATGTGTAAATCACTTGTAATAGACTTAAATTTCAAAATCGAGTGTTCTTCTCATATATTATATTTTGGACTTAGAGCTCGATGTGAGGAACATTTTCAGAAAGATTATTGGGGTAAGAATTCCTAACTCAATGTTGGTTAAATTACTCGATATATTGTTGTTTTTATCATGTAATTAGTGATTTGAGTTGGAAAATTGCGAAAAATTGCGAAAAGCATCTTAGGCTTGAATTTGGGGTTTTGAAAGGCAATTTGAGGTCAGATTTGAGTAATTCTTATATGGTTGGACTCACTATCGAATAGGTGTTTGGATTTTATAATTTTTATCGGGTTCCAAAATACGGACCCAAATTAACTTTTTGGGTTAACTTTTTAGTTCTTTCCAAAGATCATAATTTCACTGTATATTAGTTTCATATAGTTATACTTATCGTACGAAATTATTTTGGCTAGATTTGAGCCATTCGAAGTCGGATAATCGAGAAAAATGCCTTTGAGGTAACTGGCTTGTCTAATCTTGTGTCGGAGAATTAACTTAGGAATTCCGTTGGTTGTTATAATTGTAATATGTGAAAGACGTGTGCGCATGGGGACGAGTGTGTACATGAGCTAAAAGTAAAAATTCTAGTTTTAGCTATGTAGATTTCCTTTCATAACTTAATCGAGTTACCTTAATTTGTTATAGTCGTCATTTCTAGTCTATTCTCATGTGCATGCTTGTCTTATCTCTTACTTGCTAATTTCCCTACATGTTTAGTGACACGACCCCAAACCGGCCCAGTCGTGATGGCTTCTCTTGTGAAGACGAGGCCAGCCAACTAACCTAACTTATCTTTACAAAAAAAGATTACACATGAATAAACAGCTCATATAGGATTGAATAATATTAATTAGCGGTAATACAACCCAAAATAGCCCTAATCGGGGTGTCACAAGTCACAAGCATATATTAAAAATTAAATCCATTACAAGGTCTAAATATGTATACAAAACCGGAATAATGAACAAGAGGGAAACATGGTGCTGCGAACGCTGGACAGTCACCTCCTTAACTCATATAAATCTGCCTGATCGGCCCAAAACCTGCTATGGGGAGAATAGATACTTGCATCTGCACATGAGGAGCAGGGAGTAAAGTGAATACTCCAACTCAGCGAACAATAATAATAAATAATAAGCGAAGGTAAGAAAACACATAACAACACAATGGAATTCTATATCAGACAGTAAAACTCTTAAAGCAGCAAAATCCGTAAAGAGTCAAATGAAACCTCATTTTTTTAAAGACCGGTAAATCAGGTAAAATCGCAAATAGGTAGGAAATAGTAAAACTGCCCCTCGGGCTCAGTATCAACCACTTAGTATAGTAAAAACCCCTCGGGCTCAATCTCAGTCACTCAGCATAGTATCAGCCCCTCGGGCTCACTCTCATATCACATGGGTACCCGCACTCACTATGAATGTGCAGACTCCGGAGGGGCCCCTTATGGACCAAGCGTTATATCAACATAAGGCCTCAAAGCCTTCTCACATCACACAGGAGGCCTGAAAGCCTCCTCACATAACACTCGAGTCCTGAAAGCCTGCTCGCATAATCACTCGAGGCCTGAAAGCCTCCTTAAATAACACTCAAGGCCTGAAAGTCTCACCCAGTCCAGAACATCATAAGCCCCTCGGGTATCAATAAAATAAAAGTCATGAGCCCAAACAACAGTGAAATATCATTAATGTCTCAAAATTCGATTAAAAAGGGGCTGAGTTTGCAAAATAGTATAATTATTAGGACTGAGTTCAAATAACGTATCAAAATAGTGAGGAAACAGTGAAATAATCCTCGAAGGATTCAAATAGTCGGCATTAAGTCTAAAGCATGGCATTAAGCCCCATATTATGATGATAAACAAAATAGCTCAGTCAAATACGCGGCAAAATATCAAATGGGACAGACCAAGTCACAATCCCCAGTAGTAAATAAGTCTTGCACTCGTCATAAAATGCACGTTTCACCTCAATATAGCACTACCTTGTGCAAATCCGGGGTTTAAGCCCTCAGGATATCATTTACTATCATTACTCACCTCAAGCCGGCCAAAATCCTAGATCGCTATGGCCTTGTCTCTCAAATCGACCTCCTCACGCATCAAAACTGATCAAAACCACAACGAATACATCACACTATGCCAATGAAACAATACCCAATCGAAAACAATCGAAAAATCGATAAAATCTCGGAATTAGCAAAACTCGAGCCTCGAGCCCACTTCTCGAATTCCAAAATTTTTATATCAACGTATTCCTTATCTCGCCACGAGTCTAACCATACAAAAATTATCCAATTCCGACACCATTTGGTCCTTCAAATCATCATTTTACATTTTCGAAAGATTCCACAATTTTCTTCCCAAATTCCATCCCAAAATCACGAATTAAATGATGAATTCAATGATAGATTCATGTACTCTTGCCAAATCTAAGTTAGAATCACATACCCCGATGAATCCCTTGAAAAACCTTTAAAAAATTGCCAAAATCCGAGCTCTCTAGGTCAAAATATAAAATAAAACCCAAAACCTCGTATTTATATAGTAACCCCCCAGATTTCCATCTCCACGACCACACAAAATCGACCGCGGCCGCGCAATAACCAGCCCCGTCTGCGTCAAAATGACCGCGGACGCACAAGTGTTCTTTGAAATAACATTCTTTAGTATTTTGGTCATACCTTTCGCTACATATATCTAAATGCATATTATAATATTTTTCTAGAAACTAGATTCAAAGAGCTACAACTTTTATTTTTGAATCATTTCAAAATTCTTTATATATCAAAAGATATGAGCTTTCGAAGTAGGATTAGTGGCCAGCTCCTCCAGCATTTGCCGCAGAAAAACGACCGCGCTCGCGGAGCCTCCCAGCGCGGCCAGCGCAAATACGACCGCAGCCCGCGGTCGTGGGTTCAGATATTTGACCCTCCAGACCTCCAACAGCTATATTTTAGCCTAAAGACACCCCGGGACCTATCTGGACCTCACCCGAGGCCCTCGGAACCTCAACCAAACAAACCAACATAATCCATAACATCGTTCAAACTTGTTCCAATCATCAAAACACCTCCAACAACATCAAATTACTCAAATCTCATCGAATCCAAGCCTAAGTTCTTCTAAAACTTCTGAAATAGGCATTCGATCAAAAACCCAACCAAATCACCTCCGAATGACCTGAAATTTCGCACGCATATCCCAAACCACATAACAAAGCTAAAATAACTCTCGGAATTCTATTCCGATCCTCGGATCAAAATCTCACATATCAACCGAAATTCACCAAAATACTAACTTCGCCAATTCAAGCCTAATTCTACTCCAGACCTCCAAAATAAATTCATATCGTGCTCCTAAGTCACAAATCATCCCCCGAAGCTAATCGAATCACCGAAAATCACATCCGAACCCTCTAACTCATAAGTCCACATCCGGTTGAATTTTCCAAACCAAATCTTCCTTAAAGAGACTAAGTGTCTCATTTCCTACCAAAACCTCTTCGGACCAACTCGACCACATAAGATATGGATAATGACGCATAAAGAAGCTGAAAACAGGGAAAATGAAGTGGTAACTTACGTGACGATGGGTCGGGTCATCACATCCTTCCCAACTTAAACAAACGCTCGTCCTCGAGCGTACCCAGAGTTGTTCTAGAAGCCAACCAATAGTTGAATAGCTTTACCATGCATATACCCGGGGGTGATCCCACATCACCCTATCTCACATAGGTCCGATAACACTATATAGGTGAAATTTCACAAACCATCTAGTCCATAAACCATAGAACCACATTCCACTTTCCGAAATCATACACGAGATCAGAACCTCACATTTATACTCAGAATAAGCCTGAACCAGCTATAATAACCCATACCTCCAACCTTAGGTGCAATCATATGATATACTACATAACTGAAACACTCGAAACGATAACTTCTATTCACAGAAGCTGCACACAACACCTGAACAACGGTAGAAAACCTCTTATCAACTAAGGTCTTATTCCAACACTTTCATATACTGACAATGATAAATGAAACATGCAATAAACCGTAACCATCTCTCAGGTCAACCATTAATGAAGTCACTTCCCTTCTTGGCTAATACCGAAGAAGATTTTCGAGTTGAACCTCGATATTATCCTTCCAACCAGCTGAAAAATCTGTTCCCATTCATTAATGGCCCCAACGATCACTTTGAATCCAACGCACCACTCTGGTGACTAACAAATCAATACATGCCTAAGCCACGACTTGCATGATTCATGCACTAATAAGAAACAGTCTAGACCTACTCAAATCATGAAATGAGCCGAACGAAAGAGCCGTACCTCAAGCTCATCAGTACCATCACCACACCAAGCTGAGACCCCGTCTCACATCATAGGAATAAAATACATGAATCTACCTCGAATGGTCATATTTCCACGTGGCTTCGCTACATTGCAAAATCCTGTCCAAACACTGTTACACATGAAACACCTCAAGTCACTATGTTCAAGATTGGCAGCCACGCACAATTTGATGTCTGGAACCAAAGCAAATCATTACACCCATGGTGAAACAAATAACATATGCCACACAACTCGATAGGACATAACTGATACGCCGTTCACTAAGCATCGCTAACTTACTCTTCCCGCTCAAATCCCACTAAAAGACTCAATTGAACCGCACCGTATGTGCCTATAACCAACAAACTATAACATCTCGCCACAGGAAGGTAACTCATAGATCTCCCCCGATCACTGATAAGCTGAATAACAATCGAATCAACATATCCCTCGACAATAAAATTCAGGACCAACCAAGCCGACTCAAGCTACAACACGCATCCTTATTGGCCTGCCAACAAAATCATTAACAAGGAAGCTGAAGTTTCTCCTTCCACTCCTATAACCCTGCCGGTGCCATACGATACGGTGCCCAGCATCGATTCACTACTGAAATAAACGACCTTGCCCGGCGACATGCCCAGCCATAAGAAACACATCTGAAAAGTCCCTCAACGCCGGAATTGAATCAACATCAGGCCTTTAGCGCTAACACTCTTCACAAGGGCCCAGTAAGAGAGACATTCCTTCCCAGTCATCCGCTGGGTCTTCAAAATATAAAACCACTTTAACAGGATATACTCTGACACACCTCGCCACTCAACCCGTGGCATTTTCAGCATAACTCGTAGCGCAATAGTCAAGAATAATCTAACACGGAGACAACCAGTCTAATATCATATCCCATCTCCAATATACCATCCAATAAAAGATCCACTCGGGTCTTCAAATCCCAATAGTCGCCAAACAGTGCCGATGCACACGATCCACCACCACAACATAGACTGAAAATGAGAACTTCCGGTCTCCATCTCCATGTAGCACACAAATCACCATACTTGATCTCAAATCCCACCGTCCGAATACATATCACACCTTAGGTGCCCAATCATTCCACGAAGGATATTATGAAATTCCCATGTGCCCTCAAGCAACTTGGATATCAGCAGTCGATCTAACAAGAAATCACCGCAGTACTACCAAAGTCCTATAAGCTTAATCACATTGCCCTTTTTCTAAAACATATACCCTCATAAAATCACTATGATTAGCAATACCATTTTCTTAATCATTTGAAGATCATTCACTCTAATCACCTGGAGTTTGTTTCTCTAATCACGTACAACTGCCCATGCTGCCTAAGAATTTCATGACTTCCCACTTAGAACCGAACCGAAATCTTACACATGTGAATCCCAATCCTTTACAACATGTCGTATATACCACGCCATCCTAGGATAACATAAGAACTACATCTCTCTTTCGAGCTACAAACACTAATGTACTCAACTAGTCAAGAACTTCCATTGATCCCATCTAGAAGAAAATCATATCCTTTCCATATTGATTTGGTCTACCATCAAGCTACTTCATATTTCTAGATCTCCTTCTGATTCCTTTTCAACTTGATATCCCCTCTTGTTGTCATACCACAATCTCTCAAACCAGGCTCACTACCCGAGACCCAAGCACAAGACACTGATTTAAACCTATAAACCGCTGAATACTCTCTTAATATCCCAGAAACACCATATTCCATGATACTTTATTCTGAAGATCTTCCCAAATTCTGAATCTGTTACCTTTAATTTCCAGATACCGGTACATAGAAGCCCATAAATAAATCATAAAAATGCAACAAGTCTCGACCTTTTCCAATGAAAACATAGTCCCCAACCATATACAACCTTAAGATACCTGATTATTTCTTGTAGAATCTAGAACACATTAGAACCATTGTCGAAAGTCATTTACTCTTATTCAAATTTCAAATCACCTGACCTGATGGACAGAACCACCCGTGCCTCATTGGCACTCCGATACCGCAAAATGATATCCTCATCCTAATGAAACCAAGCAACTTCCTACTGTATGCGCCGAGCATCCTTTACCAACAACACTCTAGAATTCTGTGATTCTCATACTCTACGAAGTATAATATAACCTTGTCAACTTTCCTTTACTCTAGCCATAGCTAATTTACTCGCACGCCCCTAAACTGGAACTAACATAGCACCCAACCGTGCAATCAATTGCTCACAACTGAATCTCCCACTTGGCTCGAAACCATAGATCAATATATTCTCAATAACTCATAACATCTTTAGTCTATTGATGCCACAATACCATGGTGAGATTAAAATCAAATTATTTAGAAGTTGTGAAAACATAGATCATCTAGTCCTGTAAATCTTCTACAAATATTGCCTTTATCCGCGCAACAATTAAACCCACTCTCTTAAGAAAATCTGAAATTTCAAATTTCAACACGTACCCTTCAATTACACATAAGATCTTCTAACATACACATACAGATCATACCACTCCAGAACGCTCCGCAGGAAATAACCCACATGCTTCGCCTCTATAAAGCATTTCCGTTTACCTTCCACCTTCATACACATTACACAGCTACTTAGTTTTCCTGAGTCTAAACCCATACCGCAACCCAAAGTTTACTTCACTCCCATCTAGGAGACACGAAACGCTTCTTCACCCGTCCATAGCTCTACTACATCGAATCACAATGGAATCATACACTTAATAGTTTATTTATAATCCAACAGACCTTTCTCGTCACTACCAAGTCATATAGATACATCTCGCAGTGCTAACACGCTCATCACATAGTTATCCAACTATCATTCTTACTAATAGGGACAATACCGAACATATAAGTTCGAAACACTTACTCACATAATCCGCACCTTAGTACTCAAGCCATAGGCAAGGATCCCGCCTGAGTCATCCAGACTGGCCCAACATCAAACATATAACGATCACAGCTCGTCCATTAATCAGGGAATTACAAGCCATCAAGGCACACCAAATTCTGAGTGCTCATGTGTGCATACAAACGCGTGGAAGGAATTTCAAGAGTTACATTTCAAGCTGAATCAAGGATGCACGATAAGAATTCCAAGAATGTGGAGTTTTACTAAAGATTTTACAGCCTCTCGAGGATGAAAACAGACGTCTCCGTACCGATCCGCGAGATTATTCTAAACCTGCTTATGACTCGTGAAACCTAGTAACCTAGGCTCTGATACCAGCTTATCACGATCCCCAAATCGGCCCGATCGTGATGGCGCCTCTCGTGAAGACGAGGCCAGCCAACTAACCTAGCTTGTCTTTGCAAAAAAAGATTAAACATGAATAAACAACTCATATATGACTGAATAATATTAATTAGAGGTAATATAACCCAACACAGCCCTAATCGGGGTGTCACAAGTCACGAGCAGCTATCATAAAGTAAATCCACTACAAGGTCTAAATACGTATACAAAATCGAAATAATGAACAAGAGGGAAACATGTTGTTGCGAATGCTGGCAGTCACCTTCATAACTCATATAACTCTGCCTCATCGGCCCAAAACCCGCTACCGGGTGAATAGATACCTGCATCTTCACACGAGGTGCAAGGAGTAAAGTGAGTACTCCAACTCAGTGAGAAATAATAATAAATAATAACCAAAGGTAAGAAAACATATAACAGCACAATGCAATTCTATATCAAGCAGTAAAACTCTTAAAGCAACAAAATCCGTAAAGAGTCAAATGAAGCCTCATTTTTTTTAAAGACCGGTAAATCACCTAAAACAGCAAATAAGTAGCAAATAGTAAAACTGCCCCCTTGGGCCTAGTATCAACCGCTCAGTATAGTAATAGCCCCTTGGGCTCAATCTCAGCCACTCAAAATAGTATCAGCCCCTCGGGCTCACTCTCATATCATATGGGTACCCGCGTTCACTGTGAGTGCGTAGACTCCGGAGGGGCCCCTTACGGCCAAAGCGCTATATCAACATAAGGTCCGAAAGCCTTCTCACATCACACTCAAGGCCTGAAAGCCTCCTCACATAAATCTCTATGCCTGAAAATCCTCCTTACATAACCACTCAAGGCTTGAAAGCCTCATCACATAATCACTCGAGGCCTAAAAGCCTCCTCACATAATCACTCGAGGCCTGAAAGCCTCCTCACATAATCACTCGAGGCCTAAAAGCCTCCTCAGATAACATTTGAGGCCTGAAAGCCTCCTCACATAACACTCGAGGCCTGAAATCCTTACCCAGTCCTGAACATCATAAGCCCCTCAGGCATTAATAAAATAATAGTCATCAGCCCAAACAACAGTGAAATATCATTAAGTCTCAAAATTCAATTAAAAAGGGGCAGAGTTTCCAATATAGTATAATCATTAGGACTGAGTTCAAAAAATGTATCAAAATAGTGAGGAAGCTGTGATAATAATCCCCGGAGGATTCAAATAGTCGGCATTATGTCCAAAGCATGGCAATAATCCCCAAATCATGATGATAAACAAAACAGCTCAGTCAAATACACAGTAAAATTTCAAACGGGACAGACCAAGTCACAATCCCAATAGTAAATAAATCCTGCGCTCGTCATAAAATGCATGTTTCACCTCAATATAGCACTACGTTGTGCAAATATGGGGTTCAAATCCTCAGGATATCATTTACTATCATTACTCACCTCAAGCCGGCAAAAATTCTAGCCCGCTATGCCCTTGACTCTCAAATCAACCTCCTTGCGCATCGAAACTGATCAAAACCACAACGAATACATCACAATATGCCAAGGAAACAATGCCAATCGAACAAAATTGAAAAATAGAAAAATCTCGAAATTAGAAAAACACGAGCCCCAGGCCCACTTCTCGAATTTCAAAAAATTGTATATCAGCGGATTCTTTATCTCGCCACGAATCTAACCATGCAAAAATTATCCAATTCCGACACCATTTAGTCCTTCAAATCATCATTTTACATTTTCGAAAGATTCCATAATTTTCTTCCCAAATTCCATCCCAAATCACGAATTAAATGATGAATTTAATAACAAATTCATGTACTCTAGCCAAATCTAAGTTGCAATCACTTATCACGATGAATTCCTTGAAAAATCTTCGAAAAATCGCCAAAATCCGTGCTCTCTAGGTAAAAATATCAAATAAAACCCAAACCCTCATATTTATATAGTAAACCCGCAGATTTCCATCTCCGCGGCCGCACAAAATCGACAGCGGCTGCGCAAAAACTAGCACGTCCACGCCAAAATGACCGCGACCGCACAAGTGTTCTTTGAAATGACAGGCCTTAGTATTTTGGCCATAACCTTTGCTACAGATGTCCAAATTCCTATTATATTATGTTTCTGGAAACAAGGTTCAAAGAACTACAATTTTTATTTTTTAGTCATCTTAAAACTCCTTGTATATCAAAAGATATGAGCTTCCGAAGTCGGATCAGTGGCCCAGCTCCTCCAGCGCTAGCTGCACTAAAGCAACCGCCCCTGCGGAGCCTACCAGCACGGCCAGCGCAAATACGACCGTGACCCGTGGTCGTGGGTTCAGATATTTGACCCTCCAGACCTCCAACAACTATATTTTAGCCTAAAGACACCTCGGGACTTATCCGGAACTCACCCGACGTCCTCGGGACCTCAACCAAACATACCAACATAATCCATAACATCGTTCAAACTTGTTCCAATCATCAAAACACCTCCAACAACATCAAATTACTCAAAACTTATCAAATTCAAGCATAAGTTCTTCTAAAGCTTCCTTATCATGCATTCGATCAAAACCCCAACCAAATCACCTCCGAATGACCTGAAATTTTGCACACATATCCCAAATCACATAACAAAGCTACAACTACTATCGAAATTCCATTCCGATACTCGGATCAAAATCTCACCTATCAATCGGAATTTGCCAATATACTAAGTTCGCCAATTCAAGCCTAATTCTACTCCGGACTTCCAAAATAAATTCCCATCGCGCTCCTAAGTAACAAATCATCCCCCTAAGCTAATCGAATCACCGAACAATACATCTGAACCCTCTAACTCATAAGTCCACATCCGGTTGACTTTTCCAAACCAAACATTCCTTAAAGAGACTAAGTGTCTCATTTCCCACAAAACCTCTACGAACCAGCTCGACAACATAAGATACCGATAATGATGTATAAAGAAGTTGAAAACGGGGAAAATTAAGCGGTAACTCACATGACGACGAGTCGGATCGTCACATTTAGTTGAAGTTCTTGTTTCTTTTATTTGGTATACATTAGTTAACTGTTGAACTGGTTTCTTAATATTGCTATTCTTGGAATATCTTGTTGTTGAAATTAGTATTGAGTATTAAAGGCCGTGATTTGCATTGAGGCAAAGTATTAAGTTGTGAAATGCTATTCTTATTGAGTTATTCACTATCGTTTATTGTAGACTCTTGTGTATATTGTGGTTGAGCCATTGACTCTTTGTTATTAAAACACATTTATTGTTTATTTCTATGACAAGTTGTGATATTAAGCACTTGAGGTGCGAACTATAATATGCTGTGATATTGATGCACATGCGGTGGTATAAGGCTTTGGGTTTGAAACGATGCAGTAGATATGGTGGGCTTGATACATGTAGCAATCAGGGGAACTACTAGAAGTCATGCAGCGTGATAAGATGGGCTAAACGCGGGATACTATTTTGGTAAGAATGAATTTAAAAATGAAATATAAAGGCTACCACAGTAAAATAAGGAAAGAGTGTGGATTTTTTTGATTTGAGACTACGATGCGGTTCCTTGGTAGTGATTCTTGTTATTTCCTTGTTTATTCATTTGTGTTTGGCTATTTGTTTACTTGACTTAACATTTGCTTGTTTTCTTCCGTGATGCATTGTCTGGCTTGATTTTGTGTAGTTAATTTTGGCATATCTCTTACTTGTTTCATTTTATTTATAATTATTATTGCACCGTTAAATTATTTTATATGGTGTTTCTTATTTATTTCTAGTAGGGCCCTGACCTAACCTTGTCACTACTCTACCGAGGTTAGTCTTGAAATTTACTAGGTAGTGTTGTGATGTACTCATGCTATTCTTTCGTACATATTTTTGTGCAGATCTAGGTACTTCCTATTAGCCCCAGCACTAGCGAGCTGAATTCCCATTAGAGACTTCAAGGTACACATACCCCCGTCTGCAGGCCTTGAAGTCCCCTTCTATCCATTTCTATAACTTTCTTATGTATTAGATATAGTTGTATAAGGATGATTTTGATATTGTCATAGTGACTGTTACTTCTATTTTACCGGGTTTTAGCTATTGTATATACACTGAGCCGTGGAGATTTTTCCTTGTATTAGTTGTTGAGTTTTGAGATTTTTAAATTATTATTTCAGTTACTTCCGCATGTTTGTTAGGCTTCCTTAAAATAACTACAATCCGTACCGGATTGTTAGTGGCTTAGCATACCTTAAGATAATGATATTTATAGATTTATAGGTACCCTAGTAAACCATTAAATGTATTAGGTGGCAACTTCTCTTTTATGAACTTCAAATAAATCACAAGTTGTATTTATTTTGACAAGTGAAAAATATGGTGCAATAGGAACTAACCCAACAATATGAGTATTTGTAATAACATCTCTTACAAAGGCAAAATATACCAACACCCCTTCTCCACTATCTGTTAAGCATTCAGTATGAAATCACTCTATTAGAAGTGTGACCAAGAGAACCTCTCCACTCCACCCTAGGCAACCCCGACATCGCCAATATTATGGTATTAGTATGGCAATCAAGAATAGCATGGTATGAAGATAGCCAATCCATACCCAAAATTACCTCAAAATCAACCATGTCAAACAATAAAAGATAAACTCTAGTCTCACAACCTCAAATGGTAACCACACATGATCGATATACATGATCCATCATAATAGAATCACCCACCAGTATAGATACATGAACTAACATATCTATAGAATTACAAGGCATATCAAAATAACGAGCAAAGTGTGATGAAACAAATGAATAAGTGGAAGTAGGGTCAAATGACACTGAAGCATCCCTGTGACACATGAAGACAATACATGTCATTACGGAGTCAGAAGAAACTACCTCTGGCCTGGCAGGAAATGCCTAGCAACGAGCATGTCCACCATCTAACTTGCCATTACCTCTAGGGGACCTCATCTCGTGTGATGACACCTCTAGTTGGTTGAGTAGGTGGTGTAGCAGCTAGTGCAGAAGTCATGGTCTGGCCTCTCTGCTACTTTGTACCTCTGTAAAAATAGGGGTAATACCTTCTTACATGCCCCAACTCCCCACACTCACAGCAACCTGGAACTAGAAATAACTATGGGGCCTAAGCCGAACTCGGTGAACCAGAATAACTTCTAGAAGAGCCCGGTGCTGACGAACCCTGAACTGATGAAGAGCGATAAAAGCTCAGAGTTGTAAATGTATTAAGTGAAGACTATATAAAAGCTCATCGGCTAGGTGGTGGTGAATGATAAATTTGTTTGCTAGACTAGCCTCTCACAAACTGATCTCGACCTCCAGATAATGACGAGGCCTCTTGTTAGAGGTCGTCTCCCCAACCTGAACCTCGATGCGCTCAATCTTCCCGGTGATCTCTAGAATTTGAATAAAAGAAATGTCAACTTTGGTTCTCTAGCCATCTATAGCAAGATACCATATGTAAGGCCATCTATAAACCTCCACACCCTCTCCCTCTCAATAGGTATCAAGATAGCTGTATGGCATGACAAATCAATGATTCTGGTCTTATACTAAGTAACGATCATGCTACCTTTCTGATGGTACTCAAACTGACTGCGAAAGTCCTCTTTTTAAGTAAAGGGAATGAACTTCTAAGAACAATTGTGAAAACTGAGCCTAGGTGAAAGGAGGTGAACCTATTGGCCGACCCTTAATATAAACCTACCACCATCTCTTTGTAGACTACACATCTAAAATATCATGAAATTAACTCATTAGACTCCACTATACGTATGCTGCGCAATATCTAATGGCAACAGTCTGAGAAATCCTAGAAGTCCTTTAAAGGTGTACTATTAAAGCGAAGGGGAAAAAACTTAGTGAACTTGTCCAAAACTTTTCATCCCATTAGTTGACATCGTGGGTCTCTCTCCAGGCTATCTAGAAACAAGAGGCTAAACTTCCCCAACTGATAGAACAACTGGGGTCTGATACCTCTGAGCCATCAGCTATGCTCTGTGGTGTGAGTAGTGGGAGTTTGGGCTCCTCCCCCAACCTTTTTGAGAATGACCGGTGTTGTAGGAAATATACCAGCATAGAACATACTCTCCATAAGACCGACATGTGGACTAGGGAATCCTGAAGCATTAGAGTAATTATGAACCTCTTTGGGACCTGAGCTGATCCTGTTGGCTCGGTCGGAACAGGAATCTCCTCCCCATGTTCTCTCTGAAGCTCAACATCATGTGCTGTAGGGTGAGTTCTTCCTCTACCTTGATTCCGGTCTCTCGCGGTCTAGAATGTTGGCATTGATGCATGCACGCTCGATCAAGGTGAACGTATCCTCACCATCAGTAAGAGTAGAAGAGTAAAGGTTTCAAACTCCGAAATTGATAAATTCGCACAACGAGAATGCAAAAAGTGATGTTTCCTAATAGTTAAGTAGCCACTCGAAGATAAGTACATATGTCTCTGTACCGATCTTCAAGATACTATTAATCTTTCTCATGGCTGGTGAGATTTAGGCAACCTAGTGCTATAATACCAACTTGTCATAACCCAATCTCCCAATAGAGCCGTAACGACACCTAACACTGCAACTATGCAAACCAATAGTTTCACGATAACAATAAACTAAATTAACAGAACTTAATAATCTTAACAATGAATTAATCATAAAAATTTCTAAAAATAGAAATAATAATGCTACTACAACTAACACATGATATGTAGTCAATGAATACATAAGCACTACAGATTTTCAAAATACAGAGTCAAATTTTCAATAACAAATTGTCTCAATGATAACAGAAATAAGCAAAAGAGGACTTCAAGATTTACAAATGACATAGCAGCTACTTCATAGTCTCCACAAGCTAGGACCAGTGCAAACTCTAGCAATCACTACGCCAAACAATACATGGATCTACACATAAAGTGAAAAATGAAATTTGAGTTACAACCGACCACATGTACTTACTAAGTAACAAAGCTAACCTTAGGCTAAAAGCAGTGGAGAGCTTGAAAGAAGGTCAGTCTCCATCACCAATAATAAATAACACATGATATAATGATCCAGTAAAAGAAAAAAACTCAAGAGAAAAAATGTTCAACTAATTCACATATATAGAAAATTAGATATTCTACTCAAGAATAACAATCAAAACCCTAATATTATCATCGATATCACTAAGAATATGAGATTGTCGAGTAAACTATGATTTCCTAACTTTAAACAACATGTAAGATTTTTCATTTGCTATACATTATGAGAAAAGTATGCCTTTATGCCAACATGTTAAATATACATGTCAGGTCAATAATATCACAAAGAATCCACCATGTAAACTTATATTCAGCATGGTCATAGTGCCTGGAACAAGTTCTCCTTACTAGCACACATACAACCACACTCAGTACTTTACAGGTGCAAAGCACATATACGACCTTGTGCCTGAACTCACTGTGAAAACTAGACTCCGGAGGGGTGGATTCTTGCCCAAGCGCTAATCGAATATATTCCAACAATTAATATAATTGCTGCAACTTGCAACCCGATCAAAAAATTAATTTGTTGTGGCGTTCAACCCGATCCAAATATCAACCACTATACGGTGTTATAGCCCACATCATTAATCAATCGCTCAAGTGGCAATTAACCACATCTCACAGTACTTAGTTCAATAGTGTTACACATATGAGGCATCAACAACATGTGAGAAATCATAGTAAGAACGCATTGAGACAGAGACATTATACACGTATATAGCATCATAACTTGGAGTATGTCTAAAATTAAGGATAATAGCTCAAAATAGCAAGATAACCCTACAATGTCTCAAACAAATAAACATATAGCCTAGACATGATTTCTAACATGAATAATAGCTCAGATAATCATACACGCAGAGAAGACCTAGATCTAACTAGGAATGATAGGAAACAAGTTTCATAGTAACCTAAGATTTACATGGATCACGAGTACCCAGTGTACGCACACAATCCCGTCACCTAATACGTATGTCGCCACCAACACTTTTCAAGTATCTGTAAGGTCCCGTTAAAATTTCCTTATTATTTATTATTTATAAAGTGCACCGGCGGTATTTGGAAATAACGTTTTCAAGTATTAAAGGATACATATGGGATAGAACCACTTCATTTTGGAATTAAAATATATGCTTATGGTATGTTGGAACATATTAAGTAGGTTTGTGAGTGGGAAGAATTTATGTGGAACAAGTTTGATACATAAAGTGGAAAGAATGTCTCAATTTTTACAACACCTTTCTTTAAGCGAGAATTACTCTCATAGCAAAAAGATATTTTCCATGAATTTTGTCCCTAAAGCGTAGCCCTACGAGTATGGTTTCAAACATATCAAACATTTGTCATTTGGATATTTCTACAAGAAATTATGATCAAATTGCTAAATTAGGCGAACAAAACGAAAAATGCTTTGCTTGTTTAAAACCTTAAATCGCGCCTCGAGATCTCCAAGTTTCAGTTGTTTATTCTAGATGGCTATGGATGAGGTTAACATTGTATAATCAAGTTTTCATACTTATATGAATGTTTGGAAGTGAATTGGAGTATACATAATATCAATGAATTAAAGGAGAGTAAGTTGGAGAACATAAAATATAAGATGGGTGCTACTGGGGAGCTTGTCTGAACTCGTGCGCTGCGTAGGTTTGAACAAGCCATGACCCACAACAATTTTTAAAAAAAGGGAAAAGTATTTCCCCATCATGCGAACTTGAACGAGAGCTAGTCCATGGTCGGGCGATGCATGAGGATGCACAAGCTAATCCTGAAGCCTTTATATAGAGCAATTCGTTAGCCCACTTCCCCCATTCCTCTGGGACGATTCTTGGAGCTCCTCTCCACTCTTTGAAAACCTCCTCTCTACTAGTTTGGTATTTCATTCCATCAGTTCCACCCTACGACTAACCCAAATCCACTGGAATCATTAGCTTTTCAAGGAATCCTCCAAAGAGCTCAAGTGACCTCTTTTACAAGATTCACCCCCAAAGGTAATTCCATCTACTTTGACTTGCATGCATGACTTAATAATAAATACATGAGTAGAAACTTTAGAGCTAGACCTTATTAAATGGTGATTGGAAGACATAGTTTCACCAAATGGAATTTTTAGAATTTGTAGAGGATAAAAAGTGATTTTCTTTTATGAATTAGTTGGTTATGGATGGATGTTAAGACATGAATAAGTGTTGGAGGTTCTAAACTATTAAAGGCAGGTTGTAATATGCATTGGTAGGGAAAAGAGTGTGTATTGAATAAAAAATATGATCAATGAAGGTTGTAGGGAAATGTGCATACTCAATGTTTGATAAAACATCTAAGTGAGCCAAATTCTATGAACCCCTTCCTGATGATGATCCAATTTGACCATGTTTCTATAGATTGACATTGTCAAAGGTAGTGGAACATTGTATAATCTATAACAAAAGCTAAATTGAGGTATGTTGGCTAATCCTCTTTTTCTTAGAATTGAATCCCATTGTATTCATGCAATCGCTACAAGTCCCAAATTGAAGGTTATAGAAATTGCTCATTCTGAATGTGCTTGTGTTGAAAAATATATGTACAATATGTATTCCTATACATTCATCATGTTAACTTATTATTTGAGGAGGTGTTCAACACATGAAATATATGTTAAAAATTTCCTAGACTTCATGTCAAATTCGAATGATAATTGATGCCAAATTGTGTGAAAGGTCTCTATGTGCCTTAGATTCTAAATTACTCACATGTGTAATCAACTTCTTGAATAAAAAGCCTTGTTGTTGCTGATGATTATAATAATGTTGGAATGTGGAAAAGAACTTCAATTATGAAATACGACCATGTGTCAAATATGATATAAGAATTGTGGCCACTAATGCTAATGAATTGAAAGATGTGAAAGACGAATAAAATGAGGTGATAGATAGAAAATGGTAATATCTCGGGCGAGACGGCCAAGCCAATTCGGCCATGAACGGAAGACATACTGCACACATAGTGGTGACGGTGCTGAAAATTATAAATGAAATTTTGATCATGGTTGATGTCTCAAATGAGATGACCTAGCCGATCGGATCGTGATTGGAATCCATGTAATAATGCAGTGGTATTTTGGATGATGGTATATCAGTACTAAATACATCCCAACCTAAAATTATTGAAACATACGTGATAGCTTATGTGATTCTTAACTGGATGTTTTGGTATTATTTGAAGATTCTATTGAATTCATGATTGTTACTTCTTGTATTAATTATCATTCACTTGAGATGGTGTTTAGTTATATATACAAGTACTATTCGACAGTACTAACGTCCCTTTAATCAGGGGTGTTGCATCTTTAAATAGATGCAGCTGATCCCACATCATGTAGCATTTATCAGTGATAACAGTAAATCCTCCTCCCAGAAGTTTGATAACAAGGGATTCTAGTGCATTTTACACTATGTTTTACTTGAGTTTTGATTGAAATGTATACATATGGTCCCAAAGGATTACATATTGTGCTTGCTTGCAGGGTTTAGTCAAAACATGACAAGTAGTCAAAACCATCTCAAGAAGGCATTAAACCTGCATAGGTACCAAGAGCAAGTCAAAGCACGGCTGCGACAGACCTACTGCAGTCGCAATCCATTTAACACGGTCTGTAGTGAGGAGATTCAAAGAGGTGTAAATTTTGTAAACTTAAGCACTGCAGCCATATGCCATTTTATGCAAAACACAATAGCCTTACCGCAGCTGTAAAACCATTTTATGCGGTTCGTCGAGAAGAGATCCAAAGAGTTTTGAAATTTGGAGATTGAAGCTAGCGTGGTCCGCAAGCCATTTTGTGTGGACCACAGTGAAGCCACCGCGGCTGCAGAGCTTTTATGGGGTTCGCGGTGGCAAGACTCAGTGACCCACAAGTCAAGCTAAAAAGCCTCATCGCGGCCGTGGTACATTTTGCGCGGTCCGCGGTCTCTCCGCATGGGTACTTTTGTCCAGAAAATTCGGCCTTGTATAAATACTGCTTTTTCAAAATTTTAGGGTATCTAGCTTTTAGCTAAGCACGTGAACGATGGTTCTTGACTATTTTGAGTAATTTTATCGTGGGTTTATCATTGAATCTTCAATTATTAGTTTGTAATCAAATTATATGGGTTATTCTTCATCTATTTATCAGTTTTCTTCCATTTTTATAAGTATCCAGACCCATTCGCTAGGGTTGAGGCTCAACCCTAGAGTGGGTATTTGATGAATCTTGAGTTTTAAGGCTTAAATGTTTATGAGTGTTTGATATTTGAACTAATTTGTATTTGTCATGTTGAATTAGTAGTTTCAACACTAATTTGTGCCTTTTTTTACTTAGGCTCTTCTTGAGAAAGTGAGCTTGAGTCTAGGAAAATTTGGTCTAACAAAAAATTGGGCATATTCAAGAGATTTATAGCCTCAATTAAAGAGTTAAACCTAGAGATAGTAATACTCGACTTGAACCTATATTGCTTGGACAGTTTTGATACTCAATTGGTCTTGAGAAAGTCAATTAGGGCAATATCACTCAAACTATTGAGAGGTATAGAGTGTGTAGTTCCATTAATTGGTTATATCGTAATCTCCAACATAACAACTTTACTTTAGACTTTAGATCTCGTCAAGTATTCACCTAGGATAGAGTCACTTCCCAAGTGCCTCTTTAACCATTTATAAAACCTTACAAGATTTTTCGTTTAGCTTAATTTAGCATCTGATTAGTATACAAATTAGAAGTAACAACTGAACAACTATGATTGGAAGTACAACTAAGAACACTACGCATTGCTAATTTAGATAGGAATCCAAATCCCAACCAATTCTAGCTCTCTGTGGATTCGATCCCGATCATCTTGGAAAAAATCTGCTTCGACCACTCTTGCCACTTTGTAGTAGAGCAGGGTTGGCACCGATCAGAGCTTTGTTCAGACACATTTCATTCCGGGGTCATACATCATTTGTTCATTATGTATTGTACTTGAGGTATAGCCAGAGCCTTATTGCTGGGACTTTTATATTACTCTTTTGTATCTATTAGAGGTTCTATAGACATATTATGGGTTGTATATGGGTGTTGGGAAAGCCGAAAAAAATATTATTGTGTTTGAATCATTTAACTCACTTTAAACTATGAAAAATATGTGTATTTTGAGATTTTAAAATGAAGTAATTAATGAAATGATGTAATATTGTATACATGATCTCCCTATTATCTAATTAATGAAAATAGGTCTTCTCTTTGTTCATGAGTGAGTTTGGGTAGAAAGAATCTAATAGACTTGCTCAGTCGGGTTCCCTCGATTGAGCATTGGTCGCGCTCCCTAAGTTTGGCGGCATGACAGGACCCTAGTCCACAGTGATAATTATCCTCAAATCAAATTAAGATATGTTACACACCTCTAAGCGCATGAATCAATACTTCAAAAAGGCATTCCCATGTGAATCGACCACTGCACAACTCAAACCTAGTCAAAGCAACTAATTATCATCAATAAAATTCATAGAAAATAACTCCAAACAATAAAGCTACGATCTTACTTCAAATATGCAAAGTCCACCAAAAACATCAACACCATGCACACACCCTAGAACCCCACAAAACTGACAAATCCCGAATATCCATTCTGATATGGGTCCAAATATATATATATATATATATATATATATATATATATATATATATATATATATATATATATATATATATATATATATATATATATATATATATATATATATATATATATATATATATATATATATATATATATATATATATATATATATATATATATTTCATCCAAATCCAACCTCAAATAGACCCTCAAATCACCAATTTTACTCTCTAAAATCATAGTCAAAAACCCCTAAATTCTACCTTTAATTCATATAAACTAGATGTAATAATCCATGTGTAATTAATATCTATCAATAAACTCGAGTAAAGTCTACTTGTCCTTTCGTTTTAGTGAAAATCCCTTAAAAAATTACCTCTAGCCGAGCACCATAACAATAAATATTAAAAAAAATGACTAAATTCTTCGAACTAATATTATGTCTTGCATTTTTGTATTTGTGGAAAAAACACCTCATCTGCGGTGAAAATAAAGCATATGTGCATTCACTTAAAAAGCCGATCAACCGCATCTATGGTCCAACTTTCGCACATGCGTGCCTCTTTCTGTGGACCACCTATCGTAGAAAAGCATCCGCTTTTATAGAAAATCTCTGCATGTGCGGACTTCCCCCTACCATGCCAAAACTGGCATTTGCACAAACAAGGCCATTTTTCAGCTCCACATCTACGAATATGCTATCGTAGATGCGGTACCAGAACTCAGAAAAACTGCAGCAATGCTAAATCAATCTGAAATGATTTGAAATCAATTTGAAAAACACCTGAGCCCCCCCCCCCCCCCCCAACCCAGACCAATTATACAAATTCAAAAATACAACACGAACCTATTTGAGGCATCAACTCAAACAAAACAACAACAAATCCACGAATCACACTAAATTCAAGCCCAATGAACTAAAAACTTTTAACTTTAAAAACTCATGTTGAACTACATCAAATCAACTTGGATTGACCTCAAATTTTGCATCCAACTCCCGGATGATACAACAGACATATTTCAACTCCGGGTAGCCACAATCCGAACTCGATATCATCAAAGTAAACTCTCGGTCAAACCCTTGAAATTTCTAAACTTTCAATTTTTGCCAAATAAAACCAAATCAACCTACGAAAACCCAAAACTAAATCCGTACATAAGCCTATGTCCCAAATTACTACACGAACCTATTAGAACAATCAAAACACTATACCGGTATCATTTACACAAAATTCAAACTTCGATTATCCCTCATAACTTAAGCCTCCAACAAAGGGATTAAGTATTCCAATTTAATACATAATTTATCGAATCCAAATCAATCGCCCCAGCAAGTACAACAATAACTACACATACATAAAATGTCAAATAAAGAAAATAGGACTAAGGTGACCGACAAGATCGTTATATAAAAAAACTTGATTATCGTGAACCGGTATGTCGAACTCTAAATTATACCGACCCTAGTTCACCATACGTGAACACGTCATGAAGGCACTCCGTCACAAGGACTAGGTAAGCCTAACAGTGCAGAAATAACAACATTTAAATAAAGTATCAAGTAACTTAGAGAAATGTATATAATTTGTCGCTTGGCACATACACTTCACGCCACAATTATGAAACAGAATCCTAAAACCCGGAATCTCGCAGGAAACACAGGCTATAGAAGGTATACAATACGGCTCTAACTCCGAAAATGTCTACATAAATGAAAAACAGGAACAAACTAGCTAACTACGGGGTGGAATAGGAAGGAAACTCTTCGGTTTGTGGATGCTGCAGATATACCTCGAGTCCCCGCTAGATCTCTCCGCCTCGGTGATAGTGTACCTGAGAGGAGGTACCTGGATATGCACATGGAAAACATACGCAAAAGAGGCGTGAGTACACCACAACGGTACTCAGTAAGTGCCATTCATAACCTCGGTTGGGTAGTGACAAGGAAGGTCAAGTCCCTACTGAGATAAATATAATATATGATATGATGAGATAAAGAAAAACAATATAAGTAAAATCTACAACGAGAATCTAAACAGGATAAATAAGGGAAAACAACAATAGGAAAAACGGAACGAAACAATACAAGGAACACTACTCACAGCAAGAAATAACAATCAGGGATCTCTTGGTATCCTTATTATATCCGCCAGAGATCTCTTGGTATCCCGAGTATCTCTTGGTATCCTCATTATTTAACTAGGGATCTCTTAGTATCCCGAGGATCTCCTGGTATCCTCATTATTTCACTAGGGATCTCTTGGTATCCTCATTATTTCACTACGGATCTCTTGGTATCCCGAGGATCTCTTGGTATCCTCATTATTTCACTAGGGATCTCTTGGTATCTTTTGGTATCCTCATTATTCCATTAGGGATATCTTGGTATCCCGAGGATCTCTTGGTATCCTCATATCTTACAAATCTCATGTGCTAGGGATCTCTTGGTATCCCGCACCCTCAGTCCAGAACATATCAAGTGTAGGGGATCTTCCGGGAGGCCAACCCATAGTCCCAAAGTAAATATGCAGGGGATCTCCCGGGAATCAAACTCGTAGACCCAAAGTAAATATGCAGGGGGATCTCCCGGGGATCAAACCCGTAGTACTTCTAACACCTGTTCTACTTTTGGAAGACCTTGTGTTATATCACCAGATCTCGATTTTTCATATATAAATGTAACTAATGTATCTCCTTCGTAAAGGGTTTCCCCATAATGGCCATGAACAGTTGCTCCGGGGGTGGCCAAATAAGGCTTAGCTGATCGTATCACTATCGAATCAACTTGAACAAGTATAACCAAAGTAAATATGCGCAACCACAATGAGAGAATATTCATAATGAAGTAAAACAATACAAGCAACAGATAATTCCAGCCTAACATGTTTCACACAGTGCAGCTATGGCAATTTAAGCAAGTAAGCAAGCTAATCAATACAACATGACCTTCTTATCTAACACAAGTTATAATTCCATGTAAGGAAAGTAGGTACAAAAGAAACTCAACCTCAATATCTAAGAAAAGAACCAGATTTTTCAACAATTAGCTCAAGCACGCGCTTGTCACCTCACGTACAAGGCACTCAATTACAAAATAACATATCCTAGGTGAATGGTCCCCCACACAACGTTAGACAAGCCACTTACCTCGATCGGCTCCAAAATCAACTTGAAATCACTCTTTTGCTACGATTATCCGACTCCAAATGGCCCAAATCTATTCATTTCAATTATGTCTCGTAAATAAAATCTCAAGCAACTAATTCTACTATTAAGATTACAGCTAAGACAAAATTTTAGGTAAAATAACCAATACGCCCCTTGAGCCAACGTGGGCAAGACCTAAGGTTTGAACTAAAATCCGGTTACCCATTCCCCCATGAACCAAATATGTGATTAGTTTTGAAGTCGGAACTCGAATTGAGGTCCAACACAAAATTTAGAAAAAACTCCTAGGTCCTACCCAATATACCCGAATTTACCCATTAAAACCTTTGAATTGATGTTGAAATTATGTAAAATGGTGTTAAGGAGTGAAGAAAATGAGTTGAAAATCACTTTCAAATCGTTTTGAAGAAGAAATAATTCTTAGAAAATTGCCTCTTAGGTTTGGGTTTTTTTGAAAAGTGAGAAATAACTGAGAAGTCCCGTGTATATATACTCTCTGAACCTCCAGCGCGGACCGCGTGGGGATGACCATGGCCGCGCTGGGGGATGTGAAAGTTGCAGGTTCTCTGAGGTCGGCAGCGCAGATTGCGCAAGGGTGACCGCGGCCGCGCGGCTAACTCTGCGGACCGCGCAAAAGCAAATGCTGCCGTGCTAGAGAGACAGAGGGTTGCGGGTCCTCTAAAGGGGGCAGCACGGACAACGCGAGGATGACTGCGACCGCGCGGCTCACGCTGCAGACGAGCAATCGTGACCGCGGTCGCGCTGGAACCTGTAGCTCGCACCCAACCTGCAATGTCTGTGTTTTAAGTCCAAGACACTCATGGAACCCACTCGAAACTCATTCGAGCCCTCGGGGCTCCAAACCAGATATGCACATAACCTCCAAAATATCCTACGGACTTGTTTGTGCGATCAAATCACCAAAATAACATCATGAACATCTGATTGAGCCTCAAAACTCAGGATTTCTCCCAAACTTTTATAAGAGATAAAATTCTCATTTCGGGTCCGAAACACGTCAAACAACATCTGTTTACAACAAAACTTAATAGGAAAAGCTCCAATCATATATAAGACTTGTACCATGCACCAGAACCAAAATACACGCCCGATATCATAGTCTTCTAATTAAATCTCGTTTCTATATTCTTTAATTATTTCCAGAAAATAATTTCACATTTAAATTCATTTCTCGGACTTGGGACCTCGGAATCCGATTCCAGGCATACGTTTAAGTCCCATATTTTCTTACAGACCCTCCGGAACAGATAAATTACGGGTCTGGGTCCGTTTACCTAAAACGCTGACTGAAGTCAAATTTTGTTCAATTTAATACCAAAATTAGCATTCTTCTCACAAAAATCTATTCTAAGCTTTTCGGTTACACGCCGGGACTGCACACGCAATTCGAGGCAACCCGAGAGGGGATTTTAAGGCTTTGGAAGTACAGAACAAAAAATAAATAAATGATGACGCTATTGAATCGTCACATAGATCCACTCCTGCGAATAATTATACTAAATCATTTTGGTAGTTGTTTCTTTTGCCAAACGAAATTTATGAAGTGGTATATAATTTGGTAACATAAATAAAATTATATGGTGGAATATTATTTTCCAGATTATAAGACATAAATTAGATTTATGCATGGTATTACTTAAAAATATTCTTGAGATCATGAGAATAAGTGTGGTTTGCATTTGGATATTATTATAATATAAAGATAGATGAGTTTCTATGAGATGAGGTCTTCTTGTGATAAACATAAAATATCAGTATACTTTTATTATACTTGACAACAGAAAATTTGAATGATCATTGATGATTTCTCTAGATTCGAGATTACATATTCAATGGAGAATATTAACATTACATCGTGGGATACCTCTGTCTCCTATGTTAGTTTGTTTTGTTTTATTTTATTTGGTAAATAGTTTGCTTTATCAGTTAGCATGAAGTATTTCTTTCACATTCAAAGAAACTGAAAGTATGATAGAGTCAACTATAAAAGTTATTTGGAATAAATAAATTTTTTATTCTGTCGGTAAGCACTTCATAATTTTATCAGGTGAAAAATTGAGAAAGGCAAGGGAAATATGGGGCTATCACCATTAATTTCAATCGACGTAATATTATATGACATCCTCTTTTATAACATGGAATTCATATTCTAAAAGGATTAACTCATCAATAATTATCCGAAAAATATTAATGCAGAAGTTACATTTCCAGTACATATTTTCTATGAATTTAATGATGAATCATAGAGTACTTGCTGAAATAGGATCAAGCATGAGGCTTATATTAATCGGCGCCTTTGCTGCAGCACAAGAACTCATATATAATGCGAAAATTTTATATACATATTCATTCTAAAGGGTCAAGGTTGATTAGCAACCTTTAGTTATGTGTTATACAAATACCTATCTTTCTTCCTTTGTTTTGAGTCTGCTTATTATTATTAAATAATAAGTGGGGGATTACTGAATGTATGTAATAATATATAAATATTATTTAATAATAAAATTTAAATAGTAGGAAAATAATTTGAAGCGTTGTGTTGCTTAATATTAGTAGGTGGCTTTTCAAAAGTGTTCTTTCTGTTATTTCAACCGTTGGCTTAAGTAATGCCTTCATTTATTTATGTGTGTTTTCTTTATTTGTCATAACATCTCTCCACCAATTCAAAAGTAACAAGCATCGCTCTAAGTCACTCAACCATTTTTCTCATTCAACATCTCCTCTAAGAATTTCACTTTCTATTGGGTTGAGTTCTTGTGTTAGAAGAAATCAAAGAGTGCAACTTTGATCATTAGAGTAAGTAATACCATCTTAAAGTGCAACTTTGATTTTTTGAGTAAAAAATATTGTTTACTTCAAAATATGAGTAATAGTTAAATTTGATTTGTTATTTCAAAAATAAATGATTTAATTCAACGCCATTTAATAGTCAAAAAGTATGAAGTAGAAATGAAGAAAATAGGTGAATTAAATCAGTGTTGTTTAGTAGTATCGATCTCGAGCTCAGTTACTTCGAGATGGACCAAGAACAATAATATAAGAACAATAAAGAGAAAGACAATTATGATGAACAATAAGTCAGAAAAGGGAGGGATATTAGTCTCGATTAAGGTATTTTAAGCGCGGATTGGTCTCGATTACTTATTGCATGCTATTACCCGTCCCACTCCAACCAGTCCCCGAGGCACTTAGGACTACTAATCCTAAAAGGGAGGGATATTAGGCTTATTTGGAGTTTCAAAGGTAAAAACTCTAAGGCGACATACAAAACACATATTGCATATTTGGGGAACAATCATATAAACGAACAAAAGCTCATTTGTACCTCCTTAAACAAAGAAAGCATATAATTAGCATGACTTGCACATACCTTTTTAGGTCTGATCAAAATATACAAAAGACGAGGGAGTTTAAATACTAAGGTTTATTATATAACTCAAATAAGAAGTCCAAATCAGGCCTGCCTGCTGGTTGTACAGATTAATAGAAATAGATTCAGTTTACAATTGATACTCTAAGGCTTGCCTAAGTATTTAGAAAGGGTCCTCTAGGCATGATATCTACTGAACTTAGAAAGTGATGAGATAGTAAAGCTCAAAATAAATTGTTTGAAGTCCTATATGCATACTTGTTAAACTTGTTAAGTGAGGGACTTAGATTATTACAAGAGATGCACAATGTACAAAATTAAATAAATTGAATACAGGTTCTGCAGGTAATAGCATCTATTGTTGCTGATTCTATATCTAACATTGACTGTGAAGGAAAACGAATCAAGATTGCTCGAGGATCCCTATAGGCATGATTTCTATGCATTATTGATTTTAGACGTGGTATCTAATTGCAGAAACCTTATAGACATGGTATCGAAGTGCACAAACTTGTTTTAACCCTTATAGATATGGTATTAAAATGCAGTTTGAATTATTAAAATATTCCTATAGGCATGGTTTCTAGGCGAGGTTTGAATACACAAGAGTTAAAACACCTTATAGGCATGGTTTCTAGGTGAAGTTTGAATATGAGAAGTTAAAATACCTTATAGGCATGGTTTCTAGGTGAAGTTTGAATATGCAGAAGTTAAAATATCCAATAGGCATGATTTTCATCCTTGCATGCATACTACCCACCCCTTCTCACTAGCCAGCCCCAGATGTTCATTACAAGTTATTACAAACCAGAATAACAAATTACATCAGAAAAGTACAAAGAAAAGTATAACTAGAGGAAGCTTGATTGTTGAAGTTTTGTCTGGGTTATGAGGTATACCAACTCAAAGACCAATTATCCAAAGCCTTTCTCCAATTTGAGTGTGTTAGAGTTCCCTAAGAGCCTCAATGGTGCTCCGGGTAGTGCCCACACCCAAATTGTATCACCGGAATAGGGACAAGTGCAGTGTGAAAGAGCCAATCCTCAAGTGTCCAAGTTCAGAGGAAGCTCATGGGTCCCAAGGCAAGGCTCACAAGGAAGGGGGGGGGGGGGGGAGGGGCAGAACTTAAATCTAAGAGAGAGTGTAAGTGAAGAAATAGAGTTCTGAGGGAATAAAGAAGAGAGAAAGAGGTGCTAGGAAACAACCATAAACAAGTTGATAATTTCAAACAAAAGGGGTTCAGTGGTTGGGAAATTGCAAAGAGCCTATGTACTTAGGCAAGGCTTAGCTTTGGGCATGCATAACAATAGAAGATGTTGGCATGCCCATAAATCCACCAGAACACACAATACTAGAGAATAGACAGAGATTATGATCCTAGAAGAATCAAGTTTGAGTCAAGGACAACAATGCTCAATAAGGTCATTCCTCAAATCAACCATAAATATCAGACACATTGAAGTAGGGATTTAGGATGCATAATACATAGATCCAGAATAGGAAGAAAGAAATTACAGCAGGCTAGAATAGGGTACTGAACGAGATACAAGCCGTGGGCAGAAAAGAAGAGAATAGTTTTATGTAATCATATTGTTGTGATGCTGAAATTATAAACAGGACATACCAGTTCAATGAAGAAAAATACAGTAAATTCAAGGTAGCAATACATTGAAATATAGCCTTGGCTTTCAGCTAGAAAATAGGTCACAATAGAAGTAGTAAAGCAGGACGGAATATTTTGAGTGTAAGTGATTTTACAACTAAGAGTGTTCGTGTGTTTGAAAGAAGAGAAGGTGGTATTTATAGTTTTGAAAACGAGCAGAAATTAAGGTAATAAGCAAAGTCTTAACATAAACATAGAAACAATCACAATCAAAATTAATTACCACAAGTACTTCCCATCAATCAAGAAAGTACTGCTCAAACGGATACTAATCAAGGTAATTAAGGAAAGAAATCAGTTCGAGACAAATTGATTTTTGCCATATAAAGGGATAGTAAAATATAGAACATACAATTGAAATTAGGTACAGAATATATGTATTAATTTGGAAAAGGTTTCAAGTTAAAATATTACAGCAATTAAAGGAAGCGAATCAATCAATTTTGAATAGACTAATAAGATTAGGGTTCATCAGAAAACCTTTGGCAATCAATCGCAACATTGAAAGGTTCATAATCAGTCAAGAAAGGGTCATGATTCTGCATATTAACATATAAATAGAATGAATAGTAGTATTAGACATGCAAGGCCAAACCCCTTGGCAAAAGAAACAACATAAGCATTCAGTAGTAGCAGGAATAAGATAAAACTTAGTAGTAGAAAAGATCCACTCGAAGTACAATAGTATGCAAAGTCGAGTAGTTGCACAGAATCAAAAGTGAAGGAAGCGCAGTTGCATGTAGAGAGAGTCAGTAGTGATCGGATGAGAAAACCTTTTAGGCTTTCAAGAATATTGAGTTTTAATGATGATAAGCAAATAAATAGAATAAATACTAGCAAATAATTTCAACAACAACAACAACAACTACCCAGTATACTCCCACCAGGTGGGGTCTGGGGAGGGTAATATGTACACGAGCCTTGCCCCTGCCCGAAAGGGCAGAGAGGCTGCTTCCAATCGACCCTCGGCGAGTAGAGTAAAAATGGGGAAGCTGCATTAAGAAACAGAGATAAAATTAGAAACACAAGCAAGACAAAATCAAATAATAAAGCATAGGTACTCCCACAAAAGTAACATAAATAGTTATGAAAACATAAGCAACATAAATACAGTCGCATGCAGTAATATCAAGCAGGAACTACCATACTAAAACACTAGTCACCTATGAGCCCCTAACCTACAATCTTGATTCTAGACCTCCAGACTCCCCTATCAAGAGTCATGTCCTCGGTAACCTGCATTCTGGCCATGTCCTGCCTAATCACTTCTCCCCAATACTTCTTAGGCCTCCCTCTCCCTCGCCGACCACCAACAATCTCCAACCGCTCGCAGCTCCTCACCGGGGCATCGGAGCCCCTCCTCCGAACATGCCCGAACCACCTCAGCCTCGCTTCCCGCATCTTTTCGTCCACCGGGGCCACCCCTACCTTCTGTCGAATAACTTTATTCTTGATCTTATCCAGCCTGGTGTGCCCACACATCCACCTAAGCATCCTCATCTCCGCAACCTTCATTCTCTGAACATGCGAGTTCTTCACGGGCCAGCACTCCACCCCATACAACATTGCAGGTCTAACCACGGCTCTGTAGAATTTCCCCTTTAGTTTGTGCGGGATTTTCTTGTCACACAGGACCCCTGAAGCAAGCCTCCACTTTGACCACCCCGCTCCTATCCGATGGGTGACGTCCCTGTCAATCTCTCCGTCCCCATGGATCACAGACCCAAGATATCTCACACTGTCCCTCTTGGCGATGGCCTAAGAACCAAGCATCACTTCCGCGCTTACCCCACTCGGCTCCTCGCCAAACTTGCACTCCAGATATTCTGTCTTAGATCTGCTAATCTTGAAACCCTTAGACTCAAGGGTCTGTCTCCATATCTCTAACCTTTCACTAACACCGGCCCTCGTCTCGTCTATCAATATTATATCATCAGCAAAGAGCATACACCAAGGCACATCCCCTTGAATATGTCGGGTCAGAGCATCCATCACTAAGGCGAACAACAGGGGGCTCAGCGCCGATCCTTGATGGAGCCCCATTACCACAGGAAAATGGTCTGATACGCCCCCCACCGTCCTAACCCTAGACTTAGCTCCATTGTACATGTCCTTGATTACTCTGATATAGGCTTCTGGCACACTCTTCGCCTCCAAGCACCTCCATAGCACCTCCCTCGGGACCTTGTCATACGTCTTCTCCAAGTCGATAAGCACCATATGAAGGTCCTTCTTCTTATCCCTGAATTGTTCCGCCATCCGCCTGACTAAGTGAATCGCCTCTGTGGTGGGGCGTCCCGGTATGAAATCGAACTGGTTCCCAGATATAGTTGTCGCCTCCCTCACACGTGCCTCAATCACCCTCTCCCAAACCTTCATCGTGTGGTTTATTAATTTGATGCCCCTGTAATTGTTGCAACACAGATGTCCCCTTTGTTCTTGTACAGGGGCACCACTGTACTCCACCTCCACTCATCCGGCATCTTTTTAGTCCTGAAAACCGCATTGAACAGCCTAGTGAGCCACTCCCCTCCAGCTTTACCCATGCACTTCCAGAATTCCACCGGGATCTCGTCAGGCCCGGTCGCTCGACCCCTACTCATCCTACGCAACGCCCCTAAGACCTCCTCTACCTTAATGCGCCTGCAGTACCCAAGGTCTCTATGGCGCTCTGACTGCCCCAACTCCCCTAGCTCTATGCTCCGATCCCCCTCCTCATTAAGAAGGTCCCGAAAGTACGTCTGCCACCTCTGTTTGATTTGCGAGTCCCCATCAGAACTGTACCATCCTCGTCCTTGATACACCTGACTTGGTCAAGATCACGTGCCTTCCTCTCCCTTACTTTAGCCAACCGGAATAACTTCTTAGCAAACTGTGCGGCTCGATTGCGTCCTGCCACGAGTCTGAACGGGCGTTTGAATGATAGTTGTCGGAAATCCTCGTCGGTGGAATAGGTACCTGTCCAAGAAAACAAAATACACCCACAAAAGCAATGGGGGGAATAAAAGGAAAAGTGCAAGGGTTTCCAGGAAAAATTTCTGGCGGAAACAAAAATCAAAGTCACGGAAATTTATAGTTTTAAGAAACACACGCAGCAAATATGGATAACAAATAAGAGAAACAGCAACAAAAATGAAAATTACTACACAAGTAAATTAAAAACAGAGGAAATGAAACACGCGTGAAAAGGGAAACAGAGAAAGTGAAAATGACAAGAAAACAATATGAGAAACAATGAAAGTGAGCGGGTAAATATTCCGAAAGTACCGGGTTGGTCGAAAATGAGTGGGGAAAAAACTGTCCAAAAGAAGCCCGCCGAAAAACTGCCCGGAACAGTCGAGTTTACAGATGATAAACAAATAAAGCACACAATATCTAGCAAATAGTCTCAGAAACTCGAATGAACCCAAAGAAATTAGGGTTTTGAACATCAATCAAATTTAAAGATGATGAAAAAGTAAATCAAAGAAACACTAACAAATAACTTCAGAAACTCTAATGAACCCAAAAGAGATTAGGGTTTTTAATATCAATTTAGTTTGAAAGATGGTAAATAGACAAGTCAAGCAAGAGTTCAAACAAGCACACATCTTAAACGTGTTAAAATTTAGAGAAGATATTTTGAAACAACTTAACAAGAAAACCCCTAATAGGAAAAGACTAAGAGTCATTTTAAAAGTAAAATTGAAGAAACTTTCGAATCTAGTCATGAGACCACAACAACAAACATATAGAAGCCATACGAGGCTGATAAAGGTCTTAGGAGGCCATGGAAAGCCATAGATTAGGGTAGATTAAGGGGAGGTGGCTAGGGTTTGATGTGGTTGTAGAGAGGATTTGGGAGAGGAGGGGAATTCAAAGGTGACGTAGTGTAGCAAATGAAAGGGTTTGAGGGTAGTTGGGGATTAAATCAATGACTTGGATCGAACGTGTAAAGGGGAGATTTAATGAGAACGGGTTTGGGTTGGGGTTTTGATAGGATTTGGTACTGGGGTAAATTGGGTTTGAATTTGGGTCCAATTTAGGCTGTAATTGAAATAAATTGGGGCTAACATTTAAATAGCGAATTTTCCCAATTTGATTTATAAAAAATAATAAAATAGTTTTTGGAAATAAATTAAAAGTACTAAAATAATTAATAGTACATAGTTATCAAATTAGAAATATTGGACCTAATTTTATAGACATAAACGTAATTAAATCTAAACGAGGCTAATATTGCAACTATATGTAATTTAGCCATAAAATACTAAATAAATTTGTAAACATATGCAAAAATTATCTTAGCCATATTTTAGTATAAATATGAGAGTCAAATAAAAGAATAGCTAAAATAATAATTCTAGAAATTATTATTTCGCTTTTCAGGATAAAATAGGGCAATAAATTGATTTACAAATCTTTTAAAAAAATAATAAAACATACTAAAATGTTTGGAAATACTTATATATGCATACATATGCTATTTTGAAAGTATTTTGAATATTAAAAATATATAGGGAAATTTGGATATTAACAGAGTCTACAGATCGAAGGCATACGATCTTGACCATATATAGACAGTCCCCGCATTTCTTAGAGTAGTTCAATAAGAAAAGATTTGATATTTGATGCTCCGATGCCTTGGTCCCAATGCCAATCTCGTGATGTCTGCGGCTGAAGTGACTGAAAGATCGTTGTCGTCTAGTTCCCAAAGTCATTAATTGGAGGCGGCTGATGGTCAACTATTTCGCTTCCCCAATACGCTTAAGTGACTCCTATAAATAGGCCAACTTCAAAATCTCATTAGCTCATTCATCTTCTCTGAGTTCAGTATTCTCTTTGATTTGCCCTTACTTCATCGTCAACCATTTCTCTTTGAATTTATTCGCCATAATGGCCAAAACATCTAAATAAATTCCCCAAAAAGAAAAAACCTCTTCATCATCATGGCCGGCCAAAAGTAAGATGGTGGTGCCACCTCATATCGAGGAGTCTCTCCTACCGTAAACAACCTCCGATTTTAAATCAAGAAACCCATATCGACACTAGGCTGATATGAGCCCATGACTCGATATATTTGTTTGATAACCAAAGATGAGCTCGAGTAGGTGAAAAAGAACTACAGCTGGGAGAACAAAGATGTAGTGATCCCTTCCCTGAACGGGACATCACTACTCATATAGAAGGGTACTTAAGCATATACACCTACCTATTCACGTCGGGTCGTCCCGATCCAGCACTGGGTCTTATTGATCCAATTATTCTTTATTTTTTCCAACAATACCAAGTGACGTTTAGCCAGATATATCCTTCATTCTGGCACATCGTCAATCCAATCAAATCCTTCTCGAAACAAGTCAAGGGAATGTCTTTTACCCTCGATCATCTTATTAGTCTATACAATCCTCGTCTTTATCGAGGTGGCCTCATAAAGCAGGAATGTTGATCCACAGAATATCTCTTCTCCAGCAGTGATGAAGACAAAGATCGAGGGTGAATGAGCCAGACTGAGTCAGGACCTCCGATATGATTCCTACTGAGAGGATGCCATTCCTCGAGGAATAGAATATGAAACGTAAGTACATGCTTATCGATAGTAACTTTATACAGTGCCTCCTCTTATCTTTCTCGACATCATCTTTTTCTCGATCTAACCCCTTTCTAATGGCATAGTTGTTGTTTGGTTTCCTGATGTGGTCCCAGACCTCAAAGCTTGGGTCAAAAAATCGGCATGTACTTCCTCATATGCGGAGAACTGATGGCATGACCTGGTCCAAGGTCGACCAGAGGCCAAAAACAACGGTGAGTTCTCTTGTTTGCTTACTTGTGTTTTTAATGAAATACTTACTTTATCTTTATGCTGGCCTCAGAGACGTTGTTTCTATACGGCCGCCCCGCCCGGTGAAGAAGAGATCTCAAAGTTCCAAAGAAAGTAAGAGAAAGAGGGGGTCACCTGATAAATCCCCCGTAGTCAAAGAAAAGTGTAGTTAAAAGCCTAAGGCCGATATTGTGGCCCTATCCTCAGAAACGGCCCAACGCCTTCGAGACGGGAATGAAGTAGGAGAAGATGACGATTGCTTGTTGGTAGTTCGGAAAAGAGGGAGCACTTTTGCTTTGAAGTCTACCGAACTAATGGTGGCCACTGTGTTTCATTCTAGAACTGAAGAAATTTTCAAGGGGAGTTCGAGAAAAGTACTCGAGCTATCGGACAACAAAAGAGCACCTCATCTTGGAGGTCATTAGGAGGGTGAGACCGAGGGTCCCTGTCCCGAGGCTATTCAAAGAGAGGAGAATTCCCTAAGGGAATTACTCAGGGTAATTAATATAGATGGGTCACCACCTAGACCCGAGTTCTTAAAGGGGAATTCCAAGGTGCTCAGAACATGAGAACTCCTGATATGGGGACGCGCCATGAAAGATATGATATCTTTAGAGTGCCTTACAGGGATCGAAAATGGTCCCGATCCAGATGCTTCTTTTATTTTTTATGAGGCCTATCGGCATTTCAAACAAATAAGTTGTTGTCCTTTCAAATTACCCTAAGCTTTTATCCTTGTCGCTCTAAGTCTAACTTTTTCCTTTTTTTGTGAAGGCTGTGATACTTCATCAAGAAGCATTCTCCAAGTCCTGAGTCGAGCTTGCTCGATGTGAGGCCATGCTTAAGAAACTCTCAAAAAAGCAGGATGACCATAAAAACCTCCATGCCAAGAAAGAGGAGGAGATCATCGATTGCTTAGCCGAACTAAAAAAGGCTCGACAAGAACAGAATGAGCTCATTGAAAGGGTAATATACCCTTCTAGGTTTTGCTATGCATTTGCTTGATTAACCGACTAAAATTTCAATTTGCTGGCTCAACAAAAGGGCGAGATGGTGGATTAGCTCCGAGAGGAGCTCAAGATGAAGGAGGTCGAGACGGCAAGGCATGTACCATCTAGCTCGAAGAAATATACTCTTTAGGAGCAGCTAGCTTCAATTGAATGACAGATTCCAAGTGTGAAGGAGGAGATCCTGGCTCAGGGTCGCAAACTCGAGGAGCTTGAAGCTAAATCTTCTGATGAAGTTGCTAATGCAAAATCAGATGCAAAGGCATTTATATCTTCGTACGGAGCTGACGCTGAAACAGCTAATACCCCGAAAAAGGAGATATCTATTGTGGTCAAAGTTAAGCGATCATGTGCACTTGACCATGCCAGGCAACAATCCTGAAGAGAAGCCCTCGAGGAGGTTTATGCTCACGGCTTCTATCTCTCAGCCGATATTAAAAAGGCAAAGACTTCGGAAGAAGAGGCTGCATCTTTGATTCTTTATTACAAGGATTCAGCCAGCGACTTCGAGAGCAGAGGAGATGAAGTTGAATTCCTTAAGGATGAGGCTCTCGAAGACATAGCTCCCGAAGATGCGGCTGCCGAAGATGTGGCTCCGGAGTAGGTTTAGGTTTCTTTATATTATTTCAGTGTTTTTGTGGAAGGACCCTTTTCGGAATTGTAAAATATCTCTTGTAATCCCCTCCTATAAATATAAAAGGATCTCTTTGCTCCATTTTTTATTCTGTATTGAATACGTATTTATTTTGTGAAAAATTTGATAACTTCAATGACCAAGTGAACCTTGGATTGAATTCTGAATATAACAACCCTTAGGTTTTTAATGATCAACATGCGATCTTCAAACTTAGAATGGAATACCTATTAAGGTTTTTGTTAGTCTTTGAGCTATGCTTAAGTTGATTAGACGTGAGCTCGAGATAATGGGACTCTTGAGTCCGAGTTGAGTGAGAACGAGGTCTTGAACCCTATATGTTTTGGCCCTTAGGCTCTTTTATGTTATCCTTTAGGCTCTTATATATCAGCCCTTAGGATCTTTAAGTTGGGCCAATTCGGCCTCTAAAGCAGCTATAGTTTTTCCCTCTTTTTGGCTAAAAGACTTAGTGAAACTTTTTCTAAGCCTTAGCACGTATATTTTTGTACTCATTGGATTTTTCAAAGATTCGATGGATCGGAACCATATGAGTAATTTGTTTGTGCAACCATAATTGAATACGCCTGGAGGTTTTATTGAAGGCTGATGTTATTGAAGCCTCTAAATTATTTGAGGGCTTATTTTATCGAAGCCCTTTATCTTTGCTTTTGCTGAGGGAAGCTTGATTTAATCATTTTTTCCAAAGTGTTTGAAGGCATTTAATTTATGACGGAAGTCAGAAGTTTCCGAGCTGCATTATTTTGGACGTAGCCTTTTTATGTGGTTGTTGTCTTTAATATGGTCGTAGCCTTCGAGTATGTCTCTTGGACTTGTTTCCTGAAAAACTTTCGAACTTGTTCGTAAGGTTTGTCCCCGAGTATGTTAGTCGTGGCCTTTCAATTGAGGGGATGCCTCTTTGAGGTCTTATGAGTCTGAGTTTTGGATTATTTGGATGTGCTGACTATCTATGACAGTCCCCGAGTATCTTGGAATTGAATTCATGCTTTGGCTCTTGAATTATAAGTGTAAAGCTCGTACAATAGTAGACTGCTATGAGACACAAAGTGTTTTTGATATTAATAGAATGTTTATTCAGATAATTGATACATGAATATATGTTTTGCCGTCAAGGCTCGACTATTCTATATGTACATAGTTCATCTGACCCCTTGGCCAATTACAAAGTTTTCGTATCGAGGACGTCTTAGGCGTGAAGTATTTTCATCGAAAATATGACCTCCGAGGGTGATGCCCCCTAACATTCGAGGTTGATTGAAAAGAAGCCTTGGGTACTTTTGAGTTCTCCTTAGGTAGCATATAGTTGTTTGTCTCATTAAAAACCTTGCCGGTAAAACCCATTAAGGGAAAAATCCGATCTAAAGGAAAAGGAATGCAACAAATGCTTTAAAACGTAAGGCCTTCGTGTAAAAAGGTGCTTTCGATATCTTCGATCGAACACCTGCAATGAGTTAGTTTTAAATTCAAATTGACTAGGAAGATACATCCATACCTTAGCAGTAGTATCGTTTCAGTAACGATATGTTCCATTGCTTTGCAATTATTCACCTTTAACTGTGCTAAGTTTGTAAGATCCTTTATCGACAACTCTGAGGACTCGGTTTGGTCCTTCCAGTTTCAAGCTCACTTTCCCTTCATTCGGTTCTAATGTATTGAGGGTGACTTTCCCTAGAACTAAGTCCCTGATTCCGAAGTGTCGAAGTTTGGTCATTCTGTTGTAGTATATCTCGATTCTTTGCTTAAAGGCGGCCATCCAAATGAGCACTGCTTCTCATTTTCCATCTAATAGCGAAAGGTTGGTATTTATAGCCTCGTGATTTGACTCCTCTGATGGATGTCAAAACCTGGCGATGGGCTCTCCAATCTCGACAGGGATAAGGTCCTGATGAGTGGTGATTTTACCACTCATTCTAGTCTCTTGTCTTTTTTTGTATCCATTAACCATAATATGAGGTCGTTTATGGTGTGTATTATTAGAGTTTTAGGTAAATGAAGTCATGAAGTGATTTGAATTCAATTGAAGTGGAATTGAGCAAAAAAGCGTGAAAGCAATGCAAAACTCTCATGTGATTTCGCATTTGCGGAAGAGTGGTCGCAGAAGCGAACCCCCATCTCCGAAGATTAGCTATTTTTCTAGAAATCGCATCTACAAGCAGATAATAGTAGAAGTGGTTCGGCATATGCGCTCCTGAGCCCGCATCTATAGTACCAAAACTCCCTTCAATTTTTCGCTTATGCGTTAAGATATCCACTTATGCGGAGCCGCACCTGTGAGGATTTCTTCCGCGAGTGCGATCAATGGGCATCAGAACTGGGCTAGATTGAGATTTCACATTTTCTCAATTCCAAACCGACAAATACATGACCAAACCTATGGGGAAGATATCTTTGGCTAAGTTTCCAGTCTTAGAACTAGAGAGAACAAGGTTGGAAGCTAGGGTTTATGCACCTACACTTGGGTCTTGAAGATTTGAAGATTGTGGTTAAGACTTTCTTACTCATTTGTACTTATTTCTTCATTTTCTTGTTTCGTATTGAATATCTAAGTCTATTATTGTAGTCAACACTTGAATCTTGTTTATGGAAATAATCATATTTAAAGTATGGATTAAATACCTTGTTGTGCTTATGTATTGAATGATTTTTTATCTTTTACGAAGTGAGTTATCATTTCTTTAATTATTCTTATTCTTTAATGTTTCTAAAGGGATTAGCTAACCCGGGACTCGCCCATTAATTTTGAGAAAGATTATTTGGCATTGGGAAAGATTAATTAATAAAAACTTGAGGATTTAATCCTCATTTTATAGATTTTGCTTAGGGATAGGATTGAACTACTTGTAGCCATATCCGGGTATGCTTAATCTCTTAATTTATTTAGGGATAATTCAATTGGAAAGTCTTGTTAGTCTTTAGAAGAAGCTAATAAATAATTATTACATGTGGCTAATTAACATAAACTTGCTCATATTTGTAAAATCGTGAAATACATTGGATCCTTACCCGAGTGTAATTCCTGATGCATCTATACTTGTAGCCATTGATCATTTTACTTGATTTCTAGGTTAGTTCACATTTCTGCAATTAGGTATAAATATTTTATAAAAACAATTCTAAGTGTTTGGAATTGCATAACAAGAGATAATTCTCTTATTCCTAATCGCCTACATAGTGTTCTCTATGGGATTTGACCCCGACTCATAGTTGGGTAAATTATATTGTATGTGACAGTGTCCATATACTTTTTAATAGTGGATTTGGACGTCATCAGGGCCTCAGAGCCATATACTAAAGATAATGGGGTAGCCCTCGTGCTAGACTTCGAAGTTGTTCGATATGCCTAAAGGACTTGAGGTAGAACTTCTCTCCATTTCCCCTTTACCTCATCTAACCTTTTCTTCAGGTTTTGAATGATAGTTTTGTTTTTTGACTCCGCATGTCCATTTTTAGTTGGATGGTATAGTGCTGATAAGATCCTATTTATTTTATGTGTTTCGAGAAACTCCATCACCTTACTGCCGATGAATTGTTTTCCATTGACAAGGTATCCCGAACCGGCATATGATGTGGTCTCAAATGAAATTGATAACTTCTTTTTCTCCGACCTTTTTGAAGCCTTGTGCTCCTAGCCACTTAGAAAAATAACCAGTCACAAACAAAATAGATTTAGATTTTCTTGGGCCATTGGTAGATGGATGACTATGTCCATTCCCCGTTCATGAAAGCCATGAGGATAGGACCGAGTGGAGTTTTTCTTCGGGCTGATGGATCATCGGTGCAAAGTGTTGTCACCTATCATATCGTTTGAAAAATTACTTAGTATCGTTTTCCATGTTGTCCCAGTAATACCCTACTTTAATAACTTTAGGAACCAAAGACTCGATGCCGGAGTGGTTCCTAAGTACCTTCGTGGATTTTTTGTTGAACATAATCTGTGTCCTCCGACCCTAAGCATATCGCCAATGGCCCATCGAACGTTTTCATGTACAATAATCCATTCATCTAACGCAAACCTAGTAGCCTTGGTTTGTAGAGCCCTTGATTCATTATGGTCCAAATAGGGTTTTCCATTTCTCAAATAATCGATATATTTACTCCACCAGTCCTAAGTCAAACTCATTGAATTTATCTTGGAATGACCCTCTTCAATCACAGACCTTAATAACTGGATGACAGTCCCCAGGACGATATCATCTTCCTCGACCGAGAATCCCACATTAGCAAGTTCATCAGCCTCTCTATTTTGTTCTCGAGGCACATGATCCAGAGTCCACTCTTTGAAATGGTTCAAAATTACCTGTAGCTTATCAAAATAGCGTTTCATCCTATCCTCAAACTTTAATGCTTTTGTTTACTTGGTTTACCACTAATAGTAAATCGCACTTAGCTTCAAAGACTTCTTCTCCCAAGCCTTTAGCTAGTTCGAGACCATTAATCATGGCCTTATACTCGTTTTATTATTAGTCAACCTAAAAGTTTTGATATATTATCTAATGGTACCACCATAGGTGGTTTCAAGACAATTCCAAGCCCGGACCTTTTCACATTTGAGGCACCATCCGTGAAAAGGGTCCATACCCCCGATGATATACCCGATCTGAGCAGGAGCTCTTTCTCCACTTTGGATACGAGGTTCGGCATAAAATCAGCTAGGATTTATCACTTTATGTCCATTCGGGGTTGATACTTAATATTGCACCTACTAAGTTCGATGGCCTATTTGGCCAACCGGCCCGATAGCTCGGGCTTATGCAAAACATTTTGAATGGGGTAAGTTGTTAATACACATATGGGACAAGATAGAAAATCAGGTTTTTGATTTCTAGATGTGCTTATCAATGCAAGTGCTAATTTTTCTAAGATAGGTTACCTAGTTTCAGCATCTCCTAGAGTTTGGCGTACATAATAAACAGAAAATTCTGTACCTTGATCTTCTCAAACCAATACCTCACTTACCGTTATCTCAAATATTTCCAAGTATAGGTAAATTTTTTTATCTACCTTCGGGATCTGAAGCAAAGGTGGGCTCAACAAGTAATGCTTCAATTCTTCCAAGGCTTGCTGGCATTCCGGGGTCCATGTGAAATCCTTTTTCTTTTTTAGCAAAGAAAAGAACCTATGACTCCTATCTGATGGCCTCGAAATGAACCAACTCAAAGCAGTTATTAATCCTATTAGCCGTTGCACTATACACGACCTTGATATCCTCGATGGCCTTGATTTTATTAAGTTAATTTTTATGCCCCCATTTTATAACATGAAGCCGTGGAACTTACCCGAGCCGACTCCGAAGACACATTTTTCCATGCTAAGTTTCATGTTGTATTTTCTCAAAATTTTCAACGTTTCCTACAAATGAGTTTAAAGGTCCTCTATGCGCAGGGACTTAACCAACATATCATCATTGTAAACTTCCATCATTTTACTTATCTGTTCTTCGAATATTTTGTTAACTAGTCATTGATATGTAACTTTTGCATTTTTTTCCCCGAATGGCATTATGTTGTAAGAATAAGTTTCAAATTTAGTAATAAAATAATTCTTTTACTGGTCCTCCAGGTTCATCTAAATTTTATTGTACCCAAAGTAGGCATCAAAAAAAGTTAGGATCTCGTGGCCGGTCATGGCATCAATTATAGATCGATGTTGGGTAGTGGAAAAGAGTTTTTTGGGTATGCTTTGTTCAAGTCTTTTTATTCAATGCACATTCTAAGTTTGCTGCCTTGTTTTAGGAACTACAACTACATTGGCTAACCATTCGCGGTACTTTACCTCCTAAATAGATCCTGTTTTACGAAGTTTGGTTAACTCGTCCTTTAATGAACACATGTTTCTCCTCGGACTGGGGCCTCCTTTTTTGCTTTACCGGTTTGACCCTGGGTCGATGCTTAACTGATGTGTGGTGATTTCCGGTGAATCTCTTTCATATCTAAATGGGACCAAGCAAAATAATCCATACTATCATTAAGAAATTAAATGAGTGTTTTCCTGAGTTCGGGGGTTAATCACGTTCCCGGGTATACCTTTCTCCCGGGCATGTACTCGATCAGTATGACCTGCTCCGGTTCCTCGATAGTTGATTTGGTTGCATCGGGCTCTTCAGGAATGACGAAGGTTCAAGGGGTAAGTAAATCCTTTCCTTCGTCTTCGATTACCTACTGCACCGATTCCGTCGAGGTTGGGGCCGGTGATTTCTATTTATCCGCCTACTTACCTTTGGTGCTCAATTTCTCTAAGGTCGAAGGCTCTGGTATCTGCCCCACCTCCTCGACTTCAAACATATCCTTTGCAGCATGTTGCTCTCTATAAACTATTTCCACACTCTCTTTTGTTGGGAACTTTATCATCCGATGAAGAGTTGAAGGTACTACCATCATTTTCTGTATCCACGGTCTCCCAAGGAGTGCATTATTCCTCATGTCGCCTTTTATGACATTGAATTTAGTGTCCTTTATGGTTCTGGCTACATTTATTAGTAGGATTATATCCCCATTTGTTGCTTCGCCTGCCATATTGAAGCCATTAAGGACCTGGGATGCATGTACAATCTGATCTTGTAAGCCGAGTTGTTCTGCGACCCTCGATCTGATTATGTTTGCTGGGCTACCTGGATCCACTAGAACATGTTTAACTTGAATTTTACTTAAAAGGATAGAAAGTACCAGGGCATCATTGTGCAGTTGAGATATGCCTTCCTCGTAATAGAATGATAAGCCATACTCGGGCACATAGCTCAGAGTCTATATTTCTTTGGTGATCGATACCTTAGTGCGTCTGAACACAGGTCCTTGCAAGACATCGGCATCGCTAACGATCATGTGGATTACATGTTGTGGTTCTTCCTGCTCTTTTTTTGTTGCATCTCTCTCCCTGGAGTGGTTTCTAGTCGATTATTGAGAAATTCTCGAAGGTGACCCTCTATCACGACCCAGTTCACCCTCCATGAACTATCCTGATGGCACCTAGTCTATATGACTAGGTAAGCCTAACAAATGCAGAAAATAAACTAAATTTGCGGAAATAAATAATCAAAAGCCAAAAATAACATAAGGAAACAATGCTTAAATACCGCTCAGCATATGCACACACTGTATCAAAATCGGATTCACTAATCCCAAAATCCAGAAACTCACATATCCACAAGCTATGAAAAATACTACATAACTCTAATCTCCCGAATGTCTAGCAAGAACAGAAAGTACAGAAGGGCTAAATATTAAATGCAGAGATAGAAGGAGATTCCTTGATATGCGAACGTAGCAGATATACCTCGAAATCTCGTAGAATCGCCTTGCCTCAATAATGGTAAGCATGAGTAGAGGTACTTGGATCTGCACATGAAAAACATGCACAGAAAGGGCATGAGTACACCACAGCTGTACTCAGTAAGTGTCAAGCCTAACCCCAGTCGGGTAGTGACGAGGAAGGTCAGGGCCCTACTGAGATAAGGTAATAATATAAGATATGACAGCATAAGATAAACAATGTAGTTGAAAGCTAAGAATAAGAATTTAATACGAGAAAGTAAGGATCGTAATAACCAAATAGAGGCTAAAACAAACACAAGGTAATAACCGGAGATCTCTTAGTATCCCGAGGATCTCTTAGTACCCTCAATCCATACTAGGGATCTCATGGTATCCCGAGGATCTCTTGGTATCTTCAATACATGCTAGGGATCTCTTGGTATCCTCATCATACGTGCCAGGGATCTCTTCGTCTCCTCAATATATGCTAGGGATCTCTTGGTATCCTGCACCTTAGTTAAATCCATAAACACGTATGGGGGATCTCCCGGGATGCCGTCCCATAGTCCTAATGTAAAGCACACATCATCTACACATGAATACTCAATTATGCTCAATATCGTACCAAGTAAATAGTTAATTCTAGCCTAACATGCTTCACGTAATGCAATTAAGGCAGTTTAAGCTATTGGGTAATTAAGCCAATTAAACATAGTTCTCTAAACTAATAATAGGCTAAATTCACAAGTAAAATAAACAGGAAAAGGGAAATCAATTGAAAACTTAAAGAAAAATTGGATTTCCAATAATTAGCTGAAGTACGCATTTGTCACCTCAAGTACAAGGCATTTCAATTATTTAATTTATCATATCTTAAGGGGAAGGTCCCCCGCACAAGGTTAGACAAGTCACTTACGTTGAACCGGCTCAATAATCAATCCAAAACCACGTTCTTGCCACGAGTATTTGACTCCAAATGGCTCAAATCTATTCAATTCAATTGCATATTGTAAATAATGCTTCAAGTAACTAATTCTACAATTAAATTCTAAGCTAATACGCGAGATTATGTAAATTAACCAAAATGCCCCTCGGGCCCACATCTCGGAATCAGGTAAAACTTATGTTTTCAGAAACCTCGTACTCTCGTGAGTTCAACCATACCAAAATTATCCAAATCCGATGCCAAATCCCCAATCAAAACTCAATTTCTTGGTCTAAGAACTTTTCTCCAATTTTTATACAATTTCCGAAATTAAAAGATGAATTCGTGTTTAGATTGATGGATTATAAGCAAAAAGGAGTTAAGAATCATTATAATCAAATTCCCTTCAAAAATCTCTCCAAAATTCGTCTCCTCCTACTGAGCTCCCAATTAAATTTTTTGATATGAACTAAAAACCCTTGATTTTGAACTTTATGTTCTACCCAGGTGCGTCCTTAATCGCGATCACGGAAACTCCCACGTGATCGCGATGAGCCACTTCGATGGCCCTCAAAATAGACCTACGTGAACGCGATAAAACCTACACGGTCACGATGTTGCATTGATCATATCTATGCAATCGCGGTTGACCTCACATGATCGCGAAGAGAAATCTTCCACTCCTCAGCTGCCTCACTTCTTCCTCTTTGCGAACGCGGTGTAGCCCATGCGTTTGCAATTCAACTTCGGCCAATACTATGCTTTTGCACTCCTCTTCCCGCGATTGCATAGAATAAAATTCCCTCTACCTCTTCAAAGCCTTCGCGATCGCGAGCCTCCTCATGCAATCGCGATGAAGAGAAGTCTGCAACAAAACCAGCAGAAATCTGATCCTTCTCCAAGTCCAAAAATGGTCCTTTGAGCATCTGAATCACACCTGAGGCCTTGGAACCTCAACCAAACCTTCTAACCAACCCTAATAACCTCATTCAAACTTGTCCCAACTTTTGGAACGCTCAAAACAACAATAAAACACCTATTTTTCATCGGATTCAAGCCTAAGAACTTCAAATCTTTTAAATTATGCTTTCGATTAAAAACCCGACCAAACCACATTCGATTGACTTGAAAATTTGCGCACACATCCCATATGATACAAAAGAAACTACTACAACTCTTGGAATTTCATTCCGACTCTCGAATCAAAATCTCACTATCGAACCGGAAACTTTAAAAATTTAACTTTCGGCATTTCAAGTCTAAATTAGCTACGGACCTCCAAAAAATAATCCGAACACGGTCCTAAGCCCAAAATCACCTAAAGCAGCTAACGGAACCATCAGATTTCCATTTTGAGGCCATGTTCACACTGTTCCGACTACCGTCAACTTCCAATATTTAAGCTCCCATTTAGGGACTAAGTGTCTCAAACTCTCCGAAACTTAAAATTGAACATCTCGGCAGATCAAAATAGCATAAATAAAATTGGGGGAAGCAGTTAATAGGGGATCGGGGCATTAATTATTGAGACGATCATCCAGATCATCACACCTTCGTTGAATAGTCGAGCTACCTCCTCCCTTAGCTCCATGCAGTCTTCGATTCTATGGTCATGTGTGCCATGATACTTATACTTCAAGTTAGGATTTCTCTTAGAAGGATCGGGTTAGATAGGTCTTGGCTACCTAGTATATTTAAATCTTCTAATAGCTGACACGATCCCTGATGCGTCTACACTGAAATCATACTCTGATAATCGAGGTGCCTCCGCGGGATCAGTATGTTTACCAAACTCACTCTTACTCACGATTCCCCGAGAGTATTCACCTCGATCATTTCTCCGATCATTTCGAGGAGCGTTAGGGCCCGAACTGTTTTTCCGATCAACATACGACTGATGCCATTCTTTTTTTAACCTCTATTCATTGTCTATATCCCTTGGGGGCTTAGCTCCCGGCCTATTAGGATGAATTGAGCCCTAGGGAGCTCCTAACTTGTCATCCTTGAACTTAATCTTTGATGGGTAATGTTTATGTATGTCCGACCACGTCACAGCTGGATACTTGATCAGATTTTATTTTAATTGTCGAGATGCAATCGAGCTCCTTTCATTAAAATTCTACAGAAAGGCTTGTGCTGCCCAGTAATTCAACAATGGTGGTAATTCCATTCTCTCCATGTGGAACCTAGACACGAACTCCCTCAGCATCTCATTGTTCCTTTGTTTTATCTTGAAGACGTCAAATTTTCTCATTGCAACCTTTATGGCCCCGGCATGAGCTTTCACGAAGGAGTCTGCTAATATAGCAAACAAATCAATAGATTTAGGAGGCAAATTTTGATACCAAATTATAACTCCTTTTGACAATGTTTCTCCAAACTTTTTAACAATATTGATTTGATCTCATCATCGTTCAAGTCATTTCTTTTGATCCCGAAAATGTATGAAGTAATGTGATCGTTAGGGTCGGTTATCCTGTTATACTTGGGGATATCACGCATGCGAAACTCTTTCGGAATAGGCATCGGAGCCGTGCTATGAAGGAATAGTTTTGTATGAACTTTTTTGCATCTAAACCTTTGAAAACTGGAGGTGCCCCCAGTATTTGGCAACATCGGAATTATATGTCGCCACCTTCTTATCATTGTCCTCAATCTTCTTTTCTCCATACTCGATCCTCTTGGTGAGATCTTCGAGCATCCTCGTGATGGTGCGGTCAGTCCCCTAGTCATTTTCGTTTGACCTTTTTGGTGCTGGTTCAGCTCATAGAATGTTTTCTAGTTCATCTACACTCGGAGTTTAATTTTGACTTTAGAGTTGAATAATGGCGATCTGCTGAGCTTGCAGCATCTCGAATTTCACTTGGAAGCTGACCCCCTCATCTCCTATACCTGGTGTTCCTTGGCCCCCAGATAGGGCTTCTCTGCGTACACTCTCACCGGGATCTGCACCTGAATTTGCATTTAAAGCAATGTGTGAACTAACGTCAACTAGTTCTAGATTTGGCAATTCCCCGAGGTTTATTTGTGGTACAATGACCCTTGCATTGTTGTTTTCCCCACGAAATCCAAGATCTTCGTTGTCATAAATATGTGTATTTTGAGAGTTTGACATGTTTAATCTTGAGAATCAGAATATCTTAACAATAAAAAGTGTAAAAATAATGTGTGTAACGAGAATCAATAAGGAAATAATCACTATTATCTTTAGCCCCACAATGTGGGCCAAATTGTTTAACTTGAAAATATGAGTAATAATTAAATTTGATTTGTGGTTTTATAGATACGTGATTTAATTCAATACCAATTAATAATCAAGAAGTATGAACTAAAAATGATAGAAATAGGTGAATTAAACAAGTGTTGTTTAGCAGTATCTCCCTCTAGCTTAGTGACCTCGAGATAGACCAAGAACAATAATATAAGAATAATAAAAAGAAAGACAGTTCTGATGAACAATGAGGCAGGAAAATTAAGATAGTATATTCTTTGCTAATGATTAGATGATGTTACAAATGACTGGGGTGCCCTTTATATAATAGGAAAATCTTAAATAAGCTTTTATTTATAGTAAGAAATATTATTAGTACAGTTGTCTAACTACCTAGCATGGAACTATACAATTCTATTCGGGATTTGCGCCATGATTTGGGAGCGTGGCGAGAATCTCGCTCATTCTGTTAGAAATTCATAATGGCATTATTCTGAGGTCGAGCATCCTTGGCTTTGGTACTCCGATCCTCGGTCCTTGCATCCTATCTTTGATCTCGAGAACGATCCATCGGGCTCGAACTCGACCTTGCCTGAACTCAAGCTTAAGGTGATCCATCTAGCCAATAGATCGAAGGCATACGATCTTGACCGTATACAATTATTAATAGGAAACTAGTGTCATCTTAACGATAATTTCCTGCAGATACCTTGCCTACTCGTTTCGTAATTTTCATTAATTATCTTGCCTTATTTTATTCTGTTGAACTATTTTTTTATTATATATTTTATAATAAATAATATAGGTATGTAAATACAACTCTCTCTCTCTCTCTATATATATATATATATATATATATATATATATATATATATATATATATATATATATATATATATATATATATAGTTTCAAATTGAAAAATATGACTACGTGAGTATTTATATTTTATGTAAGTTCGGAAAATACGTGAAGAATTTTGCAAAATGCATTTATAGCTAAGGGTGGGCATATATTCGAAAAACTAAAAATTTCGACTGGACCGAATTAATTCGATTTTTCAATATTGGTTCTTCTGTTCTTTAGTACAAATTCGGTATAAATATTTCAAAAGTTTGGTACTTCAGTACGTTGTCAATATTGAACTTTCCATACTGTGGTAAATCGAAATACCATATTTTAGTAAGCTGGTAAGCCTGGGGCATTTGCATCTATACTCGCTTTTTGTATCACGTTTTAAGTTGTGCTCGTTTTGCAAAAAAAATTACAAGCGTACTCGTTTTTCGCATAACTTCAGCATACGGGATTGAAGTAGCAAAGGCAATCACGCAAAACTTAAGCATTCTAGTAGACGGGTCTGAAGTAGCAAGTGTGTTGAACCAAGAGTGCTGAAGTTTTTGTTAATAATTGTTGAACTTAAGCATAGTAACTGAGGTTTTGTTCTCTATTTGCTGAAGTTTTTGTTTGTAATTGCTGATGTTTTTGTTTTGTAACTAGCAAGAGCTGAAGTTTTTTTTTTGTAACTAGCGAACTTCAACTCTTGAGCTGAAGTCTAGAGCTGAAGTTTTTGTTTTATAACTGGTGAACTTCAGCTCTAGAGCTGAAGTTTTTGTTTTTGTAACTGGCGAACTTCAGCTCTAGAGCTGAGGTATTTGTTTTGTAACGGGCGAACTTCTACTCTAGAGCTGAAGTTATTTTGTTCGTTTGTAAAAACTTTTGCACTATATAAGTTAGAGTTTTTGAATAAGCTTTCTAACATACTAGATAAATAATTAGATTGCCAACAGTATCTAGATCATAAAATTTGGAGACAATAAACGTTAAAAGAACAAAATATCATTATCTACTAATTTACGCACATGGAAATATTCATAAATTATTGTCTATAAACTTACATAATTATTTATAATTTTTTAAATAATCAGATAAATATATTTGTGGCAATCATCCCATGAATTGAAGTTCCATAGCAGCACCAACAGCAGCAGAAGAAAGAAGATGAAGAAGAAGAAGAAAAAAAAAACGAAGAAGGTGAAATGAGGCTGAAGTTATTTAAAAAATAGGTACAAGTTAAAAAAATTTTTAAAAAATAAATATAGATTAAATAGACGATCAAATAAGATACCCTGTACAATTTTTACGGCAACCCAGTTCTCCATTTCCCACCAAGTCCAACTGTCCAACCCCTAAAGTCAACAAGACCAATTCAACTACCCAAGTCCAGTCTTCGACTTTTGACTTCTAATCAGATATGTACACCAAGTTTACATAATAATAGTCATATTTTCATGTATTTGATATCATCATTTATTTTGTTCTGGAACTAAATAATATTTGAAAAGTTCTTCATTTTATCGTTGTTTTAGATTCTTCGGTTCCTCTGTCCTTAGTTGCTCTACTACGGATTCTCAATTAGAACAAAAATTTGGCAAACTTGGTTTTCAAGATTGAGCTTTTCAGGCTAAAGGAACAATTAATGATTACCATAAATATGGATTAAGTACACTACTAATATTAGGCATTTGAATGTAGATTGAGCGGAATAGATGAAAACGTCATTTCTTCGAGTTATTGTTGAGAAAACAATATCGTTGTCTCATGGATTTGGATTATATCGATGAATATTGCTAGAACTTCACCGGCGAATAAAAAAAAACTAACAGCAACCTTATCGAATCGTACTAGAGTCGTATCGAACCAAACTAAAAAGTATCAAATCGTAATATATTACTTTGATATAATATTTGGAATACACAATCAATATATTGAATATCAAAGTATCAATTCAATGCGATACCGAGTACCAAATGTCCATCCTAGTTACGAGTTCGAAACTTAAATAATGTTATTTTGGACTCAAAATACCATTATACAGCTAAAAAAGCTATATTTCAAACTAAAGCGCAATATAATACTGCACTTTTGTTTAACAAAAAGTTAGTCGTTAATGTAAAACATAGTATAATACTGAATTTTAATTAATAATTTATTTTTTAATAGGAAAAAGCAGTATAATACTGCTTTTTAGAAAAACATAGTATTATCCTGTATTTTCGTATTAAATTATAAACTCACCATCTTCCCCACGATAGAACCCACTGGTTCAAAACATTAAAAAAAAAACCTTTCTGCGGTCCCCCCACCCCTCAGATTTTTTTTTAAAATAAATCGATTGGTCCCCACCCGTCTCAGAAAAAGTGTAGAGTATAGGTCCTGCAGATAACCCAAGCCTTCGATTGTTGTAGATTCCTTATTTCGGGCTCAAAATTTTAAATTTTTGACATTTCTAAAAACATAAATCGAGGTATTTCGATTTAGTTTATGTCAAAGCTCGTATAATTATGCATATTTATTTTCTTGATTGTGTTTCCACGTTGATTTATGTTATATTTGCTTAAATTTGTATGTTATTTTTACCCGAATTAAATTATTAGTGTTTAAAAAAATAGTTAAAAGTTGAGAAATAATTTTATTGTTAATAAAAATGTTCATAAATTTCTTTTAATATTATATATGTAATTTCGTGAATGCTATGTTCATATGTTTGTTATTTTTATTTAGTTAAATTATTTAATTTCTTAAAGAATAGTGACCTTTTAGCGTAGTAAAGCATAGAGCCTTATAACGTAGTAAAATATAGAGTCTTTTAGCATAGTAAAAGTTAAAGCCTTTTCATGTAGTAAAATAGAGAGCCTTTTAGCGCAAAATCTGTATAGTTTAAGTATCTATTAACTACAAACTCTATCCAATTGCTGCCATCCACATTAAATCATACAAGGCCTTATCATGATATTTCTTCTGAAAATGGTCCTTCATGTGCCTCACACGATAACGGTGGTATGCATAGGGTTCCTGCCATTGTACATAACTTAAAATACCAACATGTCGATATGAAATTAGACAAATACTCAAACGATGTTGACAACGTTCTGCTTCAAGTGGTTCAAAAAAAGCATCCACGTCTCTTCTCTTTCGTTGGCAGAAATGGCAAAAGCTAGTGAAGGTATTTGTTTGTTGGCATCTACTACAACTGCAATCAAAAGTTTAATATCATACTTTCCATACACATGAGTACCGTCTATGAAAATTATAGTATGACAATGTACAAAGCCATCAATTGCTAGTTTAAATGGCCAGAACGCATAGTTGAAAATATACGTGGGTCTGTCTGGGCTCCGCTCACACCTACATTCAACAACAGTCTCGGGGCTAAAGTGTTGCAGTGCGTTCATGTACTTGGGCAGATATGAAAAAGACTTATCCAAGTCACCATTAATAATTTCAAAGACACGTTTGCACCCGAGATATGCCTTTCTTTTGATTATAGTACACCCATATTCCTGGTGGACGGCTGTAATACACCCTCTAATCTTGAACGTAATTGACACTTCAAAGTAAAGAATCAAGACATGATAAATTAAGTCTATATCCAAGTTGAAGTGATTCTCATTGAATGTATCCATTTTATATCTGTGGGTGCTAATATATTTACCCACTTTTCGCAATCTTGATTTCTTCTTGCTGGCACACAATATTCAGTGACAACCCATAAAGTCTCTATGGTATACAGCCTTGTATACCTCCTTAGTTGACTCCATTACCGTCATCTCACAGAACTCTCTTACGCTGTAGATTCTTACAACCCTGATTAGGCGAGCTTTATCAGGAAAATAGATGCCCTTTTCCAGCACCGCTGGTCTGATTTTATCCCATATTGCTGACTGAAACTCGTCATCATGCCTTGTGAGTGTATTCACATCCGGTATACTTGGCAAATTATCAAGGTAGGAAATATTCCACTCATGAAACGACACGTGGGACTCGTACACTCTTGGTATAACGGGAGGTGGAGGAGCATGCTCCCTCATCTTCTCAGGTTCGACATTCACTTCCTCCTCATCATCACCCACATTAGAGAAGGGTGTGTCATCTCTAGACTTATCGGCAATATTGTCATAATTACTATCATCTTTCTGACTATTCATATCGCCAAATAACGAGTCAATACGTCGTTTATGGGCAACTGTGTAAGGTCAGAAACATCAACTTTCTTGTTTTTCACTGCACAAAAAAATAAAATAAAATAATAAGCTACTCAAATATATAAATATTTTACATATAGCTATATCAGTTTACTTACAAGTCGTATTGTGTTAAAGTTACATGATGGATATTTTCTTGTTGGTGATGACTCCCAGATGGACCATCGTGGTCCAACATGCAAGAACTATGCATATTCCAACTAGGAGTGCGTCCGTAACTTATAAAATTCATATCCAGATAGTACCCCCTATAAAAAATATGAGTATTAATACAAATCCAATTCAAACCTAAAATAGGCATCGCTAAAGTGTAGAAAAATTGAAGTTTACGAGTCGTCTTGTGGATTATATAAAGTCAAAAATTTATTTTGTCGGTGCTCATTCGCTGGTGGTAACAAGTTTAAATCAAGTCAAACTCTTCATCAAGAATCTGTCCGGCAGAAATTACTCCAGTAACCACCCGATGATTGAGGGTTATTTCTACTATGATGCCCTCATTATTGGGAACATCTTCAATCTTGGCGTACATTTTCAACAATTTTATTACAATAATTTTTGTGTATTCATCCGGAATTCACAAAAATTCTCTAAGAGTTTCATCATCTTTGATGTTAAACTCAAAATAATGAGCAAACCTATGGGGAGTCACATAATACGAAAATCTACCGATTACTTTAAGGTTCATCGAACGTTTTTGCCCACTTATTTTGTTACGTAACAACAATATCAATTTATCGTACTCCATTGCAAGCGACAATTTAACTTGACACCATGAAGGTGAACTATACCTCATAGAGTTATTCTCATTATAACCTCCCGCCTCCCCCCTCCCCCCTCCCCCCAATATAATGAAACCCTTATTTTCGGCTCTTCAAATATTATAAAAAAAAATGCTTGATAACAAGAAGAGAAGTATGACTGAAGTTTGGAGGAAAGTTTTGAATAAATTTTCACAAAATCCTAACGTCTTTAAATAAGACAAGTCCTAGTTTGGGGTGCAGAATTTTTTTACGTAAAACACAGTATAACATCACGCTTTATGTATTTGAATTATTGTAATGTCAGTTATCCGTAGAACACTTATTGATAGGCCCAAAATTAAAATAAAATGCAGTATAATACTATATTTATACTGCTATTTCCTATTAAAAAAATTATTAATTAAAATATAGTATTATACTACGTTTTATATTAACAATTAATATTTTGTTAAACTAAAACGTAATATTATACTATCTTTTAGTTACTTATATAAATGTTTTAGCAGTATAATAGTATTTTTAATCCAAATTCTAAAATATCATTATTTAGGTTTCGGACTAAGTTATAGCACATCATTTCAAGTAATGTTAGCTGAAATTATGAAACATCTAAATCTTATCCACTTCAGCCAATATAATATTGCCACTTGAGCAAACAAGTATCCAAGTGTATCTGAAACAGTCCATTCTGAGGCCACAAACTCCTTGCTTTGGGTAATGGGCCTATGTCACAGAAACTTGTTTGGAACCCCAGTAGATTTATACAAACAATTTTGTCAAAAGCCAATTAAACTAAAAAAAGAAGAGAAAAAAAAGTTGAGTTGCTGCAAATTAAAATGGCTGCCACCATGTTAACTTCTCTTCCACAGTTCAATGGACTCAAAACCAACACCTTCTCTACTTCCCCTATTCAGGGCTTGGTCAGTTCCTCCATTTATGTCTGTTTTACATTTACTTAGGTGTTAGTTTTACTTTCATTTTTTTTTCATCTTTCCCGTTTAGAGTTTTTTTTGACTTTGATGCATTTGACCTGATTTCAACAATACTGATTTATACTCCATCCTTTCTTCAAAAAATAATGACCATTTTCTAAATTTGGATACAATTTAGTGTTGAGTTGTCCCACATCGAAGGCATTTGAGGTCATTGGTCTCCTTATATGGCTTGGGCAATCTTCACGTCACAAGCCAGCTTTTGGGGTTGAGTTAGGCCTAAGGTCCATTCTTTTCATTTAGTGTAAACATTCAATTCTATTCTTAATGAAAAGCTTTTATAAATACATAAATACTCTGAAAACTTTTTTGACTTGTTTAGGACTACTAATTCCAAAAATCTTCTTTTTTTTCCTAAATTTCAGATTCACATAAATTAAAACGGAGACATAATATAGTTTGAAAAAAAGAGTAGCTGGAATTATTTTATGATTATCGTCTTGTATTTCCTTTTTCTTTTCTATGAGTAAAATCCGATATCATTAAAATAAAATTGTTCACTATTTATGGATTTACCATTTAAAAATTGTTAAGGCATTGAAAACATATGAATTTATATCGTTGTAACATTCAACTTTCACTGGGTGCAGGTGGCCCTTCAACCCATGAGGAATAGAGGGCAAGGTGCTCTGGGTGCTCGCTGTGATTTCATTGGCTCGCCCACAAATTTGGTAAATAACTATTGAATTATGTTGTGAGAGACATATGAAAGAAAACTCAAAAAGAATAAAGTAGTCGTATAAAAGACACTCAATGTTTTGCACTTGCAATTTTTTTTGTAAAAAGAAAATGAATACCTGACTATCCTGATGAAATCATAGTAAGATACTTAATAGTGAGCTACTTTTATAAAAAATATTATTCTGTTTAGTCTAACTTATCCCAAGGTTAAAAGTGTTTTTTTCTTAAAAAAAATAATTTTTTTCTTAACTTGATGTGTTTTGCCCAACTATTTTGGGAGAAAAAAGTGTTTTTGGCTAGAAGCAGAAGCAGAAAAAAGTAATTTTTTCCTAAAAGAATGAGCAGAAGCAGGTCTGAATTTTGTGGAATACTTACACACATAAGAAATACCTCTAGATTATCAGAAATTTTGTGGAATACTTATGTATAGCTTTGAAAGTGTGGATTTTTTCTTAGTTCTCAAATTGTAGATAAGTAAATGATTGATTTTCTAGCTAAGGTATGTTATTTTCTTCAAATTTACACTAGTTTTAGTTTTAATTTCGTGAATCAAATTATATTTGTCTCGCATTTTTTTGTCCGTTGTGGTCAAAGTACCCAAAATTATTTGACCACATCTTGATACAGAACCAGTACCCGTACCCGCCCGCCGCATCAATGTGCGGCACCTAAAATACCTTGTCGGAGTAACTTAGGTTTCTGTATCACATACTTCATTTATTAGAGTTATTATGATGAAAAAATGGAATGGTGACTTCTTCCATAGAAGGGTCGACCCTCAAAATACATACAGTCTGTGTGTATCCACAAATCCGTTGGGTCTTGCTTTGATATGTAAACACATTCAAAATGCGTAGGTCAGCATGCATGAAATGACTCAGTTACGTCCTTCCTCCATATTTAGGTTTCAAGGGTCCAAGGCATTTTAATCTCTTCCTCTACAGATCGAATGGTAGCTATCGTGCATGTACTTATTCTACGACGACAACAACAATAACAATCCAGTATAATCTCATTTAGTGGGGTTTGGGGAGGGTAGTGTGTACGCAGACTTTACCCCTACTCTAAGATAGGGAGGCTGTTTTCAAATAAACCTCCGGCATCCTTCCCTCCAAGAACTTACCACCTTGCTCTTGGGGAGACTCGAACTCACGACCTCTCGATCGGAAATATGGGTTGCTTACCATCATAGCAACCCTTTTGTATATATTTTCCGAGAAAAGCTTATCGCATTAGTAATTTGACAATACTTCTCTATATTTATTAATAGATATAAGTTGGTGCTGTAAGTATTTTTTTATTTTTCAATGTGGGATTTGTATGACGGGCCGGCGCCTTAGAACTTGAACAACAGAAAGGAGACAGCTGGAATTGGGAGTCCATGCAAATTCGTTTCTTCAGTATTATTGTCCTAAGTAGAATTGAGTTGGCAATCAAAATAGGGTATTGGTTTTAAAGAACTTAGTGCAAGATTTTTACCAGATAGAATTTATGGACTCCAAAATTTTTTGCAATAACCATGGTTAAATGCAGTATAACTAGTTTTAGTATTCTAATTTCACAACGATAGGCTAAAGTCCTAGATATGGGATAAAATCTTAAATATTACACTATCAGTTCCAATTTATATGAATCTATTTGACCGTGCATAAAATTTAAGAAAAATTGAAGATTTTTGAAATTTATGATCCAAAACAAGTCAAAAAGGAGTCTAGAGTATTTGTATGGTTATAAGTTTAACTTAAATTATTTCTAAATTGGTCATTCTTTTTAGAATGGATTAAAAAAATAGGTTCACATAAATTGAAATTGAAGAAGTACAATTTTTATCCAACATATTTTAACTTAAAAGGCACAAAAGAAATTGATCAACGTTGATTTATGTACGTGCATATGTGTATTTATTATTCAATTTCATCGTCTCATGATTTTCATTGGCTTTTTGGAGTAAACTAGAAGGAACAAAAAAGTTCTAAATTTAGTGATAAGAATTTTGTAAGAACTAAGTCGAATAGTATATATGTTATATAAATTTAGTCTCATACTAAATAGTATTGACGTTGTTTATGGAGAAATAAATGATGCAAGAATTAAACCAAAGGATGATTTTGTAACAAAGTGTTTGTATGTTGAACAGATAATGGTGACATCAACAAGCCTAATGCTGTTTGCAGGTAGATTTGGGTTGGCTCCATCAGCAAACAGGAAAGCAACGGCAGGGCTAAAGCTTGAGGTTAGGGACTCAGGTCTCCAGACTGGAGATCCTGCTGGATTTACACTTGCTGACACTTTGGCTTGTGGTGTTGTTGGTCACATTATTGGTGTTGGGGTTGTTCTTGGCCTCAAGAATATTGGTGCTATCTAAATAATCTCTTTTTTATAACAAAATATATATTTTCTTGTGTATTCCAGTTTCTACCATTTATGTTGCTCTCCTCTTTTTTCCTTGCTACAACAAAGATTTTATGAAATAATTGAAGACACAAAAACAATATTTATCGATGCGTTGGGTTGGAAAGTCACCCACAATAATAATACACAAAAGATTATACACAAATCAACAACAAAAGTATACAACGATATAGCCAATTAATTATCAACTTATGTATCATACTAGATGAGTGTGCCCGTGCTTAGCATGGGCCCAACATATTCGATTCTTGATATTTTGATATATTCTTGATAAAGCTAGTACGTAGTCAGCACAGTTAAAATTGTATGAATGCTCCCATACAGTATAAATTAATGCACGGTCATACAATATGTTGGAAAAATATCCCTAGTCTAACTTTGCCAGAGAGTTGGATATGCGAAATATGAAACAAGTACAATATAAATAAAAATAGTCATGAATCAAAATTTATCATTAATTCTATAGATACAATTTAAAGAACAAGAAAGAATAAAGAAAGGTCAACACTTCAAGAATAAAGAAGCACTTAAAAACAACAGTACTCCCTACATATCTTGCACTTTCCAAAACACTTGATATTTCTGTTGAGATGTATCACTTGGCTATGATGATAATACTTAATTGTGGACCATTTTGGTCATTGTAGGAGTCATATCTGAGCCTAATAGGCTATTTCTACAATTAGGCTATTCTTGTAATTTGTTTGTATATTTTGTATACTTTTGTAGTTAGGTCAATTGTGTAAATAGGCTATTCCTGTAATGGCTATGTCATGTAAATAGGCCACATATGTAAAGGGGTCATTTGATATAAGGGGTCAGGGGTCGTTTGTCTGTACCGAGGCACTCATTTTATCAGAGATATTTTTACAGTCTCTTCTTCGAGACTCTTCGATCCTCTCCCTTCTCTTTACTTTCTCTCTCTAAAATTCCTCCGATATTCTGTATGTTTTCATGGTATTAGAGCCGGTACAATGATCCGGTGACGTTGTTTTGTGAATCAATAGTTCATTCGAACTATTTTCTGATCAAAATTTGGGTTTTTTTTTAGATCGAAAAGATCGATGATGTTTTCAACCCTATTAGGGTTCTTCGGTGCCTCTATCTTCACGATCTACGTTTGTTCCTTCTGTACTGAACGGTTCAATCGTTTATTGTGAAGGTTTCGGAGATTTTGCGGTGAGTTTCAACCTCTAGGGTTTTCTGGTGGTCAAATCGAGTGTTTGGTTGCCATCCGGTGGTTTGATACTCATTTTGCTGTGGTTTTGGTTATCATCCGTGGTGTTGTGACAACATTGTCGGCGTTTGTGGTAAAGTTTTGACGGTTATTCCTAGGGCTCACACCTAGGGTTTTGCCTATTGTTAAAGGCCGAACTTCTCCGGTTGCGAAGAAGGACGGTAACCTCGTTCCTATTCTCTGGTTGTGATTCTTTGACTGTATATGTGATTGTTTGATTCTAGCTGTGAATAGATTCTTTGAGTTGTGAATACTGACCGTGTAGATTGTGAATATTGTTTTGGTGATATTTTACAAAAGGTTTGATTCATTTGTTGAGCATGGCTGCTAACATGAATGCTGGTAGTTCTGGTGCTAACTCTGGTCCTATTGACCCTTCCAATCCCTTATTTGTGCATTCTTCTGATGTCCCTGGTGCATGTTTAGTCCCCACTCCTTTCTCAGGAAGTGGTTATGGAGGATGGAAGCGTAAAATGACTATGGCCTTATCTGCTAAAAATAAAATCTGTTTCATTGATGGTTCATTTTCCAGACCTAATAATAATGTGAGTTTACAGAGGTTGTGGGATAGATGTAACATGCTCGTTATGTCATGGTTAACTTCTTCTGTGTCATCTCAAATAGCTGATAGTGTCCAATATTCTGACACTGCTCAAAGCATGTGGTCTCAACTTGAGAAGAGATATGGTACCCCCAATAAAACCAAAATCTTTGAGCTTAAACGGGAACTCTCTCACACATCCCAAGGTTCCCTTGATGTAGCCTCATACTTCAACAAACTCAAGAGTTTGTGGGATGAATTGGGGACAATGGTCCCAAACCATGGACAGAAGTGCACTTGTGCTGCTAAGAATGGTATTATTGAGGAAGATGATGAGAACAAGATTTACCAGTTCCTCATGGGATTGAATGAGACACATTTGGGTGTAAGGAGTAATTTGTTAATGATGCAGCACTTTCCTTCCCTTGACAGTGTTTATAATATTGTGCTCAATGATGAAAAACAAAGACAAGTCAAGTTTGTTTCTCATATGAGTCCAGACTCCATGTCTTTTAACACTCACACTGACAGGCCCCCTGCTGGGTTCAGCCAGGGTAAATTGTCTGGTTCCAACTTCAGACCTAAAGTCAATTTTGAGCAAAATAGAGGAAACTTGTTTTGCAGATATTGCAAGAAGTCTGGACACTTAATTGATAAGTGTTTCAAGCTCCATGATTTTCCTCAAAGCAATTCTTACACCAAGGGAAGGAAATCTGCTGCTCATCTTTCCACTAGTACTGATTGTATGTCTGCTGATACAGGAAATTCAAGTCTGTCTGTTCCTCTAGGGGATCCTATTGCCAGTCAACATGTGATACCAGGGTTGAGCAGACAGCAATGTGATCAGATTGTGAGCTTAATTCAACAGACTCTTTCTACTAGTGATCAAGCTCCTTCTCCCATGAGTTCTGCTAATTTTGCTGGTACTTTGATGTCTGAGAGTCTTGTTTCTGATTCCAAGTTGTGCATGCTTGCAAACATAAACTCTGCTACCTGGATCATTGATTCAGGGGCTTCCAATCACATGACTTATGATAAAAATCTACTTTTTGACATTATACCCTTAACTATCCCTTACCTTGTTTCCCTACCTAATGGCTATAAGGTGAAGGTTACTTGTACAGGATCATTTGCATTGACTTCTTCCCTTACCCTTCACAATGTGCTCTTGGTTCCTTCTTTCAAACATAATTTGATTTCTGTTCATAAATTGATGAAACAATTGAATTGTCTGGTTTTGTTTACACCAACCTCATGCCTTCTTTACCTGTTACAGGACCTTTCTCTGAAGAGGCTTCTGGATCTTGGTAAAGAGGAGGCTGGTCTGTACAAGTACTCTTGGTCACCTCCTCCCTCTTCTGCCTCTTCCAAGTCTTCTTCTACTCCGGAGCATAGTGTTTCACATGTTTGTAATGATGATGTTGTTTCTGATGGCAAACATTTTAGCTCAATTGTACAATCTTCCTGTTGTAATAATGCTGATATGAACTATATTTGGCATTTGAGATTAGCACACACTTCTTTTGTTAATATGAAACATGTTTCTGGCTTACCTTTTTCTCTTGCTGCTAAACAACCTTTTCCCTGCACTATTTGTCCTATGGCTAAACAAACCAGACTACCTTTTCGTGATAGTAGCATTACCACTACTAAACCCTTCCAACTTATACATGTGGATACTTGGGGTCCTTACCACACCCCTACTTCCCTTGGTAGTAAATATTTTCTCACCATAGTTGATGACTTTTCTAGGGCCACCTGGACACATTTAATGGGTTCTAAAAGTAATGCCTTCCCTCTCCTTAAATCCTTCATTTCTTATGCTCAAACTCAATTCAACTCCATTGTCCAGGTTGTGAGGAGTGATAATGCCCTGAAACTGGGTTCCAGTGCTGAAGGGATTTCTTTTTTTAATAAGCTTGGGATTGTGCATCAAACAACTTGCCCTCATTCTCCCCAACAGAATGGGGTTGTTGAGAGAAAGCACAGATCTTTACTTGAAACTTGTAGAGCTCTTCTTTTTCAGTCTGGTTTGCCTATATCCTTTTGGGGTGATTGTTTGCTAACTACCACATACATCCTTAATAGATTGCCATCCAGAGTACTTCATTACAAAACACCTCATGAATTATTGCATGGTTCTCCCCCTTCTTATTCTCACCTAAAAGCTTTTGGTTGTTTAGCTTATGCTGCTGTCCCTATTCCTCATAGGGACAAACTGAAGCCCAGAGCTCACTCTTGTGTTTTTATTGGTTATCCTTTTGGTAAGAAAGGCTACAAACTGTATGATTTGAATTCTAAGAAATGTTTTGTGTCTAGAGATGTTGTCTTTCATAAAACTCACTTTTCCTTTAAAACTGCACCTCCCTCTTCCTCTCCTCCTCCACCTGTTCCATTTTCTGATGATATTCTTGACCATCCTTCCCTGCTACCAACTACCACTGATTCTTCCTCTTGTTCTCCTCCTAGTCCTTCTCCTGCCTCTCCTATATCCATTCCTTCTCCCTTTTTCAATCCTGATGTTCCTCCTCCTGCTCTACCTCTATCTCAGCCTGTGTCCTTGCCCAGAAAATCCACCAGACAACATATTCCTCCTTCCTACCTCAAAGACTATGTTTGCCAGCTTCCAGCCTTCTCTGGCTCCTCTTCCTCCAATTTGGAATCTGAACCTATGTTTTACTCTCAAGCTGCCTCTGTACCAGCTTGGCAGGATGCCATGAGGAAGGAATTTGATGCATTGGATGCTAACCATACTTGGGACATTGTGCATCTTCCTCCTGGTAAGAAACCTATTGGCTGTAAGTGGGTTTACAAGATCAAATATAAATCTGATGGCTCTATTGAAAGGTATAAGGCAAGGTTGGTTATCATGGACCATTTTGGTCATTGTAGGAGTCATATCTGAGCCTAATAGGCTATTTCTACAATTAGGCTATTCTTGTAATTTGTTTGTATATTTTGTATACTTTTGTAGTTAGGTCAATTGTGTAAATAGGCTATTCCTGTAATTAGGCTATGTCATGTAAATAGGCCACATATGTAAAGGGGTCATTTGATATAAGGGGTCAGGGGTCGTTTGTCTGTACCGAGGCACTCATTTTATCAGAGATATTTTTACAGTCTCTTCTTCGAGACTCTTCGATCCTCTCCCTTCTCTCTACTTTCTCTCTCTAAAATTCCTCCGATATTCTGTATGTTTTCAATTTCTCACACACAAGAAAAAAAAAATTAGCAACTCTTTTATGTATCTTCTTCGACAACGATTAAAAGTAATTTATTTTAAACTCACACTTCCTGGAAGGAGATAAAAGGTAGTTGACATAGAGCTATAACATCATATAAATAGAAGACGGTCTACCTGCAACAATATGTACAATTCACATAAATTTAATAAAGATTTTACCCCTCTTGTGGTGAACTATTTTGAGCAGCATATGAGAAATCTAACATAATTTGCAAAACATGATCGACTAATATAACCTCCAAACCGAAGGAACACCTTAAATAAATTACCACGATGAGTTCTAGCTCAATATATATCAATGTAGTATTAAATTTTACACGAAAAAGAATGTAGAACTTCTTTTAATTTCCAACTGAGGCTAGTCAAAATATAAGAAACTAGAAAATTCTCGCAACTTAGGACGAAATAGAGGTTCTTTTATATAGTAGAATAAGTTGTGTCCCAGTTATTTTTTTGTTAAAAGAGGGAAGATACAGATTCTCGACATCAAAAGTTAAAGGCTAACATTAGAACAATCTCAAGTAAGATTATTCAGTCGAGCAAAGATGCGGCAGATAGAGCGCGACAGATTGCTATCCAAGTGCATATCACTGGAATGAAGAAGCCAAAGTGGCGAAACACCCTACAAACCATGAACTACTACCCAATGTAATAGATTCACGTAAGTGTGTAGTTAAACAACTATAGGTGTAGTGTAGCTAATTGAAGAATTTTGAGAGTTGTTCTATAGTCACAAAAGAACAATTGATGTACATTTGACGTTGGTTGAATACAAAATTTTCCCTTTGACCAAAAGAAAAAAAAGATTATTCAGTATCAAATACGTCAACGTGATGGTACTAAAAGAAAAATAAAGAGGCAACTCGTTGCAATGTATATTAAGCGTAAAGAATCAGAAAGACTAAAGAAATGGTCAATACTTCAAGAATAAAGCAACACTTAGAAACAATGGTTCTCCCTAACTATCATGCATTTCCCAAAACACTTGATAATATTCCACACACACGAAAAAAATTAGCAATTCCTTTATATATCTTCTTCGACTATTATTGAAAGTAATTTATTTTGAACTCACACTTTCTGAAAGGAGATAAAATGTAGTTGACATAGAGCAATAACATTATGTAAATACAAGGTGATCTACCTGTTATTGAAACAATATGTACAATTCACAAAAATTTAATAAAGCTTTTACCCCACTTGTGTTGAACTATTTTGAGCGGCTCATGAGAAATTTCACATAATTTGCAAACTATGTATAACCTCCAAACAGTAAGAACACCTGAAATAAATTACCACGATGAGTCCTGGGTCATGATATATCAATGCAGCATTAGATTTTACACCAAAATGAATATAGAACTTCTTCTAATAAGAAATTAGAAAATTCTCACAACTTAGGAAGAAATAGAGGTTCTTCAATAATAGAATAAGTCATGTTCCAGTTATTTTTTTGTTAAAAGAGGGAATAAGTCATGTCTTTTAGTTAAAGGTTAACATTAGAATAAGTCAGGTCTCATTTCCGGCATCTAAAGTTGAATAATCTCAGAATTTTAATAGAATATAAAGGTCCTTTTACCAGAAGTAGTTATTTCCTCCTCAACTGATGCTAACATATATCTTTTGGCAAAAATAAAAAGAGGCTAACATATATCTTTTGGCAAAAGAGATTAACATATATCTTTTGGCATCTATGAATAGCCGGTGCACAAGGCATTTCGTATTCACCTAGTATTAGGAGAAGTGTCGTATCTAATATAGGCAGTCTGGCCTAATGCAAGCATTTATAATTAATTTCACGATTCGAATTCATAACCTATACTATAGGTAACACGATGACAATTAACATATTGTACTTTTAAAAAAATATGATTTACTTACTTATTTAGAAAGCTTTGTTTTGTGTTCAATAACTTTTCGTTCCATACCTAACACTGAAGTAAATATACTTTGTCCAAATGATCCTTCAAAATTTAACTTTTCCTAGTAATTTAAGCAATTTCTCTTGATTCAATTGAACTTCCAAACTAACTTTAAAGTAATCCATACGTTCTTATACGACAAATTCCAAAGATAACTGAGTAGAGTCAAACGTGTACCCATTTGGCGAACCCACTTAAAATACTACGTCGTATCAAGGCATATCGAATTCAAATAATTGCCTCAAATGAAAAATATCAACATTGCCTAAAATACTTCAACCTTCATTATGTTATTCTCATTCTGATATGCCAAATTGTAAGATCTTTCTTACATCCAATTAATCTCAACAATCCTCTCATTTATTATGAAGGATACTGACACAATTCTAAAAGAAAAAAAATAAAAAGATAAATTAACAACATATTATCAATATATTATTACAATAGAAAAACGTTGAAAAAAACAGAAAAAAGATTTTAAAAAAAATACGTAACTAACATAATTATCCTTCTTATCATGACAAAGCTGACAAGGAAACAATAAAATAGTAGAAGTTGAGTAAAATTGCGATGATAAAAAATTTGCGCATTTTTAAGTCAAATGTAGCTCACTTAGGTCTAGTAAAATGATTCGCCTATATGGTTTTATACTTACTATCGCATAAAGGGAATCTAATTATATTTTTTTAGTATGAGTATCTATAGAATCTTCTTTGAATTGCAACTTACATTAAATGCATAGAGATGTGAACATGAGCGAGGCGGGGCTAGCCCAGTTTAGCTCGCGTGGAGTTTAGTAATTGATGGACTGGGCTGGGCTAGTTCACCATTTTGATGGACCTTATAATGGTCAGTTCATTCCAGTCTATGTGAGTTGTGGGCCCCATGGCCCAGCATGTCATTTTTTAAAATATAAGTTATATTTTTTCTTTAAGTTCTAACCTAAAAAGATAAATATTTAAAAGTTTAAAAGAAATTAGAAAAAAGTTATGAAACTTAATAACTTTTTATACTATTCCAATATATGATAAACACCAAAAAAAATAAAAGACAAGACTAATATTTCGTTGACTAAAAGTCAAAACTAAAAAAAAAACTATTCAAGAGAACATCCATTATCCAATTTATTATTTTTATCAAACATATTTGAATCCGCTTGTGAGAAGGTTGTCTTAATATCTTTACTTTCATATACATCTACAATTCATATGCAATATTAATTAGTTAAATATTAAGAATAACTAAAATTTTAAAACTAACTAATGTTTTAAGACGTTGATCTATTAATATGATGAGATTAATAAACTTTATCTTGGATACTCTTCTTGATATTTTTTATATCGTATAGTTTTTATGTTTTATATATTTTAAAATATATATTTTTATCAGGCCCACGAGCCAGCGCAGGAAAGCCTCAAGGGCCACAGGCTTACTCGGGCTGGACTTAAAAGCCTCGTTTTTAGAGGAGCTTCAAAAATTCTAGCTCAACCCTACTAAATAGCAAGTTGGGCTGGGTTGGGCTGGCCCAACGGACCAAGTCCCCGAAAAATGCATAAGTATATCATTTCATTTTAAAATATTTATGGTAGAGAATCTCCAACCTCAAGTATAAATAAAATATATACAAGTAACTCGTCCAAATAAAATGAAACTCATTGATGATCCTCTATGACAAAGAGATGAAGTTTGGCTATGATTTTTCACAAACCTGTTCAATCTTTTTCAGGAACTTCTTTTACATTATATATAAAAGCATCAAAATCTTAAAGGTATATAAAATTTGACTGATGGCTCCAAAAATAAAAGACATGATAAAGTAGCTTACGGGCAAAAAGGTGAATCTTTATTATGAACTCCAAGGAGGAGATAAGAAATTTGATAGCAACAATAAGTAACCCCTGAGGAAATTTTTCATAAATGGATATTACAAAATAAAAATACAAAAGGAAAGAGTTGCCAAAGCAATTCAAGAACCTCACCTTGATAATTCAGATACAATTAAAGTGTCATTAAAGTGTTAAGAAAAAAACAAATTTGATAAACCCTTAAGAGGGCCTCTCATCCCTGTAAATTTCTGGAATAGATAAAAAACATACACAAACAAAAAATTTGAAAAAAAATAATTCAAAAGCTTCCAGCAAAAAAGAAAATCATAATTGAACCCTAAAGACTATTTCAAGATAAAATCCCCACACATACACAAGCAAATAAAGAGATATCCCAAATGTGAATAAGATAAATAGAAGTAGGACATTGATTTTAAGCTGACACGGCAAGAGTGACGAAAGGCATCGTTAAATCTTCATTCAAGTAATGGGCAGTTGGAATTCAACTAAAACTACTACCAAAGAGGCCCGAAATCCATTATCAATTACCACCTAATTAAGAAGATGAAGAATATTCGAGCAAAAAATTGGTGGATCATTTCTCCATGAAAAGAGATTAAAGAACCTATTAGCCCAAGAACAGGTGAAATTTTGAAGATTGTCAAAAGAACTCAAACATCGACCAGGTTCATCTTGTGAAGCACAGTCATGATCAACTTGTACATATAATATGCATGTGAAGGAGATAAGTCCTACTGATCAAGAAGCGATATCTCCTGATTTGATCGAAAAGGCTGCATATTAGATAAGGAAAGAAAGACTCCTTACATGAAGAGAACACATTACAAGATGAAGATAATAAGAATTTGAGAGCATCATGAACTCTTCTTAAGTAGCAATTGAATCCCATTAAAACTCTAATTACTAACCTATTAAGTGTTAATATTTTTCTCTTTTACAAGCCATGCACATAAGTAGAAGTTAAACTTAAATTGAGAGCAAAAGAGCAAGACAATTTTGCAAGCAATTTTGCAAGCAATTTATGTGTGATTTGAGTGTGCACTCTTGAAGCTACTTTGTTAGATAAAGCGCTTAACGCTAGGGGGGGGGGGGGGGGTGAATAGCGTTATAATAAAATTTAGCGTAAACTAGCGGAAATTAAAATTTGCAGGAAATAAATAAGTGCGTTAAATAAACAAAAAGGAAAGAACGCACCGATATATTCTGGTTCACCACAACACGTGGCTAGTCCAGTCCCCGAGAGACTCTCTCGAGATTTTTCACTAACTTGTTAAGCTTACGGGTGCTCAACAAACCTTTACAACTTAAGGACACAAGCCTTAACACCTTTGCTCGGAGATACAACACTCCAAGACTTCAACCAAGGAAACACAAGTTCCTTACAACAAGAGAATTACAATTCTCTTACAAGTGTATAAAACACTAAACACTCAAATAAAATACTCCTTAATGAGTAGATATGAGTAAAAGAAGTAAGCTCTAGATCACAACAACTTTGGACAAGAATATGGCTCTCAAAAGCTTTATGAAAATGAATATAAAATGATAAACAAAAGTATGCAAGCTTATAGCAATGTAATGATCAGTTGTAGTATGTTGTTGTGTTTAAAACACTGAAATAAAGCTGTATTTATAGTTGAAAAACTTGGCATTACCGTTGCCTAATTGCCAATTATGAGTTGCTGATTTTACTCACTGACAATCGATTGTCAAACCCCAACAATCGATTGTCTGCCAGTCAGATCAAAATTCAATCCCAGATTTTACGCTTGATAATCTATTACTTACAATCAATAATCGATTACTGGCATTGTTCAAAAAAATCCTTTCCAGATTTTACCACAAACAATCGATTGTCCAGAATCAACAATCGATTACTCAGCAACGTTCAAAAATCTTTTCCGGATATTAATCAAAACAATCGATTATACAAAATCAATAATCGATTACCCAATAACGTTCAAAAAATCTTTTCCGGATTTTAATCAAAACAATCGATTATACAGAATCAATAATCGATTACCTGACGGTATTTGAAAACTTTACGACAACGGTCAGCTTCACAATCGATTGCACAAAGTCAACAATCGATTACTTATCAGTTTTTGAAAAACATTTTAGACACTGTCTCTTTGACAATCGATTGTCCAATGTAACAATCGATTATTTAATAAATTTGAAAATCACTGGAAGACACTGCCTCAACATAATCGATTACCATTAGTTCATAATCAATTATTCTGAGTTTTGAAAAACTTTGATGGACACTGCCTCAGTCACAATCGATTGTCATTAGTTCACAATCGATTGTCATGCAGGTTTGAAAAACCTGATGCTCACTGTCTTACTCACAATCGATTGTCATTAGTTCACAATCGATTGTCATGCAGTCTTGGCTTAAAACAATCGATTATCATAAGTACATAATCGATTATCTTAGTCCAGATTTTTAAGGCATGTCTAAAAATTATTTTGACTACTGTAAATATGCATGATTTAAAATCATTTGACATTAAATTAAATATGCATGATTTTGGAAAATAGTTTTATGAGAGAAGCCATGTTACGAGTCAAGTTGTAGGATCAAGATCACAATTAAGAATGACTCAATTAAACTATAAAATTTTGTCTTGAGCTTGAATCTCGTTGTATATCAATTGTGCGCTTGTTTCTTGAACTTCGTCATATATCAATTTTCGCTTCGTTTGTCATTCATCAAAACCTATACAAAAGAACACACGTTTTAGTATATTGCATTGAGAACGTGTTTCCAACAATTTCCCCCTTTTTGATAATGGCAAACATTAAGCGGGATATGCAAGACAAGCAATTTATAATGACGATTATGCAATTTGTTCCCCCTCAATTTGAGAATTCCCCCTCAATTTAAGCTTATAATTTGAGAATTTGTTCCCCCTCAATTTGAGAATTCCCCCTCAATTTAAGCTTATAATTTGAGAGTGCATCATACCCGTTATCTTCTCCCTTTTGCCATTAGCAAAAATAACATAATAATAAGATGCCAAAGATGAAATAAACCTTGTTTATTTATTAAAAGAAATTACAGCAACATCAACCCGAATAATAGCAACATAATCGATTATTGATACGAAATAATCGATTTTTAGACGACGGAAACCGATTGTTGTACGTCAAGCTTTATAATTCCCCTTTCCTTTGGGGCGATACCTGCAAAAATCGTTAGACGTCTCCGACGCTCAAGTTAGAAATCATGTAACAAAAAAATGCAATGCATGACTTAGATCAACGTGGAGTCAAGGATCCCGAGTTCACTGCGAATTCGGAAGAAGGACTCTTTCTCTAAAGGCTTTGTAAAGATGTCTGCCAATTGGTTTTTGGTTTCAACAAATTCAATTTCGACATCGCCTTTGATAACGTGATCTCTAATAAAATGATGTCTAATTTCAATGTGTTTCGTTCGCGAATGAAGAATGGGGTTCTTCGTCAAGCATATGGCACTAGTATTATCACATCTAAGAGGGATATGATCCAGACTTAGGCCATAGTCCAAGAGTTGTTGTTTCATCCATAGGATTTGAGCGCAACACCTCCCCGCGGCTACATATTCAGCCTCGGTTGTGGACAACGCAACACTTACTTGTTTCTTGCTAAACCAAGAAACGAGAGAGCTACCGAGCAAATGGCAAGTGCCACTAGTGCTCTTGCGGTCCAATTTGCATCCAGCAAAATCGGAATCGGAGTAGCCAACAAGTTGGCATGAAGAGCCTTTGGGGTACCATAGACCCACATTTGTAGTACCAACAAGATACCTTACGATCTGTTTTACCGCAGTAAGGTGAGACTCCTTCGGACACGATTGATAACAAGCGCATAGGCACACGCTAAACATGATGTCCGGACGACTAGCAGTAAGATAAAGAAGAGAGCCAATCATACCTCGATACTTTTTGGTGTCGACTTCCTTACCTTTCTCATCTTTGTCTAGGTGATCGGATGTGCTCATGGGAGTTGCCATTTCTTTTGCATTGTTCATCTCAAATCGTTTCAGCAATTCTTTGCAATATTTGGCTTGACAAATGAATGTACCTTCTTTCATTTTCTTTACTTGTAATCCCAAAAAGAGTGTTAACTCACCCATCATAGACATCTCAAATTCGCTTGTCATTAAATCGGAAAATTCCTTGCATAAAACATTGTTAGTAGCACCAAATATAATATCATCTACATATATTTGAACTAACAAAATATCATTGTTTTTATGCTTAACAAAGAGAGTTGTGTCAACTTTCCCCCTAATGAAATCATTTTCCAAAAGAAACTTACTCAATCTTTCATACCAAGCTCGGGGAGCTTGTTTTAAACCATAAAGAGCCTTTTTGAGTTTGAAAACATGATCGGGAGATTTAAAATCTTCAAAACCGGGGGGTTGTTCAACATAAACTTCTTCTTGAATAAAACCATTTAGAAAAGCACTTTTCACAACCATTTGATATAAATTGAAATTCATAGAAGAGGCAAATGCAATCAATAAGCGAATAGCTTCTAATCTAGCTACGGGAGCATATGTTTCCTCATAGTCAATACCCTCTTCTTGATTATAGCCTTTTGCTACAAGCCTAGCTTTGTTTCTAGTGATTATACCATTTTCATCTAGTTTATTGCGAAAAACCCATTTCGTACCAATTATGGTATGACCTTCGGGTCTTGGCACCAAATCCCAGACGTCATTGCGTTCGAATTGGTTAAGCTCCTCTTGCATTGCCAAGGTCCAAAATTCATCCCCAATTGCTTCTGAGATGGTTTTGGGTTCAATTTGAGAAACAAAAGCAGTATGTTCTAAGGTATTTTTGAGAGAGTTTCGGGTACTTACCTTGTCTCCAACGTTGCCAATTACCTGTTCAAGAGGGTGATCTTTGATCGTCCTCCACTCATTTGGCACTTTTTTTTCTTTTTCCAATTGTGGCGCTTCTTCCGTTGGTTGTTCCTCAGTTTCATCTTTATTTTCCTTGGGTGGTTCCTCTTGTATTTTGTCTTTCAAGCTATCTAAGATACCTGCAAGATCAAAACCGGAATCCTTTCTCGCCAAGCGAGCATTATTTTCGGAAAATACAACATGAGGGGATTCCTCCACAATTTGGGTTCTTTTATTAAAGACCCTATATGCTTTACTACGTGAGGAATATCCAATGAAAATACCTTCATCCGACTTAGCATCAAATTTACCCAATTGGTCTTTGCCATTGTTATGAACAAAACATTTGCAACCAAAAACTCTAAAATAGGAAATATTTGGTTTTCTACCCTTATAAAGTTCATAGGGGGTTTTCATGAGTATCGGCCGAATTACTACTCTATTTAGAACATAGCAAGCGGTACTCACGGCGTCTGCCCAAAAATGTTTGGGTATCTTAGCTTCGTCGAGCATGGTTCTAGCCATCTCTTCGAGACACCTATTTTTCCTTTCCACCACCCCATTTTGTTGTGGTGTACGTGGAGCGGAAAAGGTATGCTCGATTCCGAGTTCGTCATAAAAGTCCGCAAAGAGATTTTGATCAAACTCTCCCCCATGATCACTTCTAATTGAAGTGACGGTTGTTTCTTTCTCATTTTGAACACGCTTAAGAAAATATTTAAAATTTTGAAAAGCATCACTTTTATTGGCAAGAAATAAAGTCCAAGTAAATCTCGAGTAATCATCAACAATCACAAAAGCATATTTATAGCTTCCTAGACTTTCAATGCCAGAGGGACCAAATAAATCCATATGAAGCAATTGCAATGGTCTAGAAGTTGAACAATGTTTTTAGATTTGAAAGATGCTTTTGTTTGCTTCCCCTTTTGACACGAGTCACAAATAGAGTCATTTTCAAATTTTAAATTGGGAAGACCAACAACTAAGTTTTGAGAAATCAATTTGTTCAAAAGATGCATATTGATATGTGCTACTCTACGATGCCATAGCCAAGTATCATCCTCTTTACTCATTAGACAATCAACATAATCGGGTGAGGAATTAGCAAGATCAACCATATAAATATTATCCACTCTAAAACCACGGAGGATAATTTTGAAATCACTACGTCTGAACACTAAGCATTCATCTGAATCAAATAAAGCAAGATTTCCCTTGTCACACAATTGGCTTATGCTCAAGAGATTATGCTTTAATCCTTTAACAAGTAATATATGCTTAATAGAGGATTTTTCATCCTTACCGACCGAGCCGATGCCGATGATATTTCCTTTATTGTTATCACCGAAGATAACACTTCCTCCTTCTTTGTGCTCTAATTGAAGGAATTTGGATTCATCTCCCGTCATATGCTTGGAGCATCCACTATCAAGGTACCATAGTACACTTGATCCCTTCAGCACACCTACAAAACAAATTAATGTTCTTTAGGTACCCATGCCATCTTGGGTCCTTGGGGGTTAGGCATATTATAATGATGCGATTGAGTAATATGTCTATGACGTGTAAAGCATGCAGGAGCAATATGACCAATACGTCTACAATAATGACAAGTCACATTTGGGTTATGCATCCTTCTAGGTTCATAGTAACTAGACGGATGAAAATTTCTTACTCTATTTTGAACACTATGACTATTTCGCATTTCATGAGAATTATTTCTCCTACTATGAGCTCTAGGATGGGCAACATTTCTAGAGTGATTGTTTCTCGGTTGAGGGCCATTGCTAGGTCTTCTAAGGGGTTCAAAATTTGGCCTAAAGTATGCATCATTTCTAGGGTGACTATTTCTAGGTGGTAAGTCATTCCTAGGTCTTCTAAAATGTTCAGCATTTTGTCTAGCATGCATATTGGCTCTAGAGTTGTTGTTTCTAGGATAAGCATTTCTATTGTTAATCCTAGGTTGAGCTTTAGGTTGTTGGGGTTTAGCTTCAACCTTTTCTTCATTCTTAAAGCCTATTCCATGCTTGGTTGATTTCAAGTTAACAAGAACATCATTCAAGTTTTTGTGCGAAGAATTAAACTTATCTAATGTGCCTTTAAGCCTACTTACTTCATTCTTAAGATGCAAACAAGAAGTGCAATTTCTAGTAGAGCTTTCGGGCTTATCGGAACTTCTTTTTCCAAAAAACTTGTTTTCCTCTTTCAGCTTCTCATTTTCTAAAACCAGTTTTTCTAAATCCTTTTCTTTTAAAGAAAGCTGTTTTTGAAAATCTTTTTCTTTTAGAGAAGCATTTTCTTTTACGCCCTTAACAGTTTTTGAAGCCTTAATAAACTCAGCATATAATTCATCAAAAGCAGTTTGCATTTCTTCAAGAGTAAAGAAGTTTTTAGACGAAATTTGACATACCTCATCTTTGTTGTCTTCTTGTGCCATAAGGCAAAGATTTGATGCTTCGTCTTCTTCTCCTTCGCTTGACTCATCTCCGGAGTCGCCTCCCCAAGAAATGTATGCACGTTGCTTTTTAAAAGGTTTCTTCTCCTTTTTGATGTTTGGGCAATTTGATTTGATGTGCCCGGTTTCACCATATTCATAGCACTTGATTTGTTCGCCTTGCTTTTTGCCCTTGCGTTCATACTCCTTGCGCATGAACTTTTGAAATCTTTTGATAACGAGTCCAAACTCGTTGTCTCCTTCCTCATCAATTTGCGGTTGGCTTGTGCTCGCCTTTAGAGCTATTCTTTGCCTCCTTTGATCATCAACAAAAGGGTTAAGAATAGTAGATTCATAGGTCTTAAGGTTACCTCTTAGTGCGTCGATGGTGACGTTTGAAATGCCAATGGATTCTTGAATTGCATCGGCCTTTGATCTCCATGCCGGTGTGAGACTTCTAAGAATTTTTCGCACGAGCTCTCAATCCGTGAATGTTTTCTTGAGAGCATGTAGGTCATTTACGATTATTGAAAATTGCTCAAACATTTCGTCCACCTTTTCACCTTCCTTCATGTGAAATAATTCATAAGAATGGGTTAGGAAATCAATTTTTGCTTCCCTTACCTGGTCCGTACCTTCGTACGTAACTTCTAGCTTGTCCCACATCTCTTTTGCCGTTGTGCAACACGATATTTTCCTGTAATCGTCAGCATTAACAGCACAATATAATAAATTAATTGCTTTAGCATTATTTTGAACCTTTCGGATGTCATCCGCGTCATACTCATCCTCGGACTTGGGAACCCATTCGTTTTCCACCTTCTTTGTTGGAATTTGGTTTCCCTTCATTATCACCTTCCAAAGGTGAAAGCTGTTGGACTGAACGAAGATCTTCATCCTCTCCTTCCAGTACGTGTAATTTGTACCGTTGAATAGAGGTGGTCGTGTGGAGCACTGTCCTTCATCAATTCCTGCAAAAGAATCACGAGTAGAAGCCATGGATGGTTCTCTCAAACTGTTAAGTTTTCAGAGAGTTGGGCTCTGATACCAATTGTTAGATAAAGCGCTTAACGCTAGAGGGGGGGTGAATAGCGTTTTAATATAATTTAGCGTAAACTAGCGGAAATTAAAATTTGCAGGAAATAAATAAGTGCGTTAAATAAACAAAAAGGAAAGAACGCACCGATATATTCTGGTTCACCACAACACGTGGCTAGTTCAGTCCCCGAGAGACTCTCTCGAGATTTTTCACTAACTTGTTAAGCTTACGGGTGCTCAACAAACCTTTACAACTTAAGGACACAAGCCTTAAGACCTTTGCTCGGAGATACAACACTCCAAGACTTCAACCAAGGAAACACAAGTTCCTTACAACAAGAGAATTACAATTCTCTTACAAGTGTATAAAACACTAAACACTCAAACAAAATACTCCTTAATGAGTAGATATGAGTAAAAGAAGTAAGCTCTAGATCACAACAACTTTGGACAAGAATATGGCTCTCAAAAGCTTTATGAAATTGAATATAAAATGATAAACAAAAGTATGCAAGCTTATAGCAATGTAATGATCAGTTGTAGTATGTTGTTGTGTTTAAAACACTGAAATGAAGCTGTATTTATAGTTGAAAAACTTGGCATTACCGTTGCCTAATTGCCAATTAAGAGTTGCTGATTTTACTCACTGACAATCGATTGTCAAACCCCAACAATCGATTGTCTGCCAGTCAGATCAAAATTCAATCCCAGATTTTACGCTTGATAATCGATTACTTAAAATCCATAATCGATTACTGGCAACGTTCAAAAAAATCCTTTCCTGATTTTACCACAAACAATCGATTGTCCAGAATCAACAATCGATTACTCAGCAAGGTTCAAAAAATCTTTTCCGGATTTTAATCAAAACAATCGATTATATAAAATCAATAATCGATTACCCAATAACGTTCAAAAAATATTTTCCGGATTTTAATCAAAACAATCGATTATACAGAATCAATAATCGATTACCTGACGGTATTTGAAAACTTTACGACAACGGTCAGCTTCACAATCGATTGCACAAAGTCAACAATCGATTACTTATCAGTTTTTGAAAAACATTTTAGACACTGTCTCTTTGACAATCGATTGTCCAATGTAACAATCGATTATTTAATAAATTTGAAAATCACTGGAAGACACTGCCTCAACATAATCGATTACCATTAGTTCATAATCGAGTATTCTGAGTTTTGAAAAACTTTGATGGACACTGCCTCAGTCACAATCGATTGTCATTAGTTCACAATCGATTGTCATGCAGGTTTGAAAAACCTGATGCTCACTGTCTTACTCACAATCGATTTTCATTAGTTCACAATCTTGTCATGCAGTCTTGGCTTAAAACAATCGATTATCATAAGTACATAATCGATTATCTTAGTCCAGATTTTTAAGGCATGTCTAAAAATTATTTTGACTACTGTAAATATGCATGATTTAAAATCATTTGACATTAAATTAAATATGCATGATTTTGAAAAATAGTTTTATGAGAGAAGCCATGTTACGAGTCAAGTTGTAGGATCAAGATCACAATTAAGAATGACTCAATTAAACTATAAAACTTTTTCTTGAGCTTGAATCTCGTTGTATATCAATTGTGCGCTTGTTTCTTGAACTTCGTCATATATCAATTTTCGCTTCGTTTGTCATTCATCAAAACCTATACAAAAGAACACACGTTTTAGTATATTGCATTGAGAACGTGTTTCCAACATACTTGAACGAGATACAAGAACCAATTCTAAGTGTCTATCTTTTATTCTAGTTCAATTGCAGTAGGTGATTTAATTGTACCTTTTAGCTTTCATAGAAGTAATTGCATTAGGTACCTAGAGTGTTAAAATAGAGTTAACTTGAAGTTGTCGCAACAGTTGTGGTTGTGTGCCACAACGATATTAGGGTTAATCCTTAGGTTTACAAATAGGTTTTGTAAATACTGGTTTGGCTCAGTGATTTTTGTGGAAGATTAGGAAAATCCTACTGAGTAGTAGGTCGTGGTTTTTTAACCTTTTGAGTCATGTATTTTTCACGTAAAAATCTCTGTGTTATTTATTTTTAGTATTTATTATTCTTCAAATAGTAGTAGTTGGAACACCTAGAAGAACTAGGTTCTTCTATAGTTTAGTTAAGCAAAAATGGGTACCACAAAAATTACCCCCCCCCCTTTGTGCAGTATTGACGCTTAAAACATCAATTAGTATCAGAGTGGGTTATCCTTGGACAGGTTAACACCTTAAATAAAGATCAAGATGAGTGCAACACCTAAAAACAGGGAAGAAAAATCCAGTACTAGGACTCCACTCTTAATTGGTCAGTACTATTCTTGGTGAAAGAACATGATGAGAGATCATATCATAGGAGAACACTATGAGCTCTGGGATATAGTCACTGATGGTCCCCTGGCAACAACAAAGAAGAGTGCTGAAGAGGTGGACATGCCAAAGACAAGAGCTGACTGCACTGCTGAAGACTTGAAGAAATAAGAGAAGAATGCCAAGGCCAAGAAATGGCTTATGTATGGACTGGGTCCAGTTGAGTATAGCAAGATTCAAAGATGTAACACTCCAAGGAAATATGGGACACTTTACAAGTGGCTCCTGAATGAACTCCACAAGTAAAGAGATCAAGAGGAACACTACTATATTCTCAATATGGTAATTTCACTATGAAGGAAGGAGAAACTGTTCAGGAGATGTAACAAGGTTCATAACACTAACAAATGAACTTAAATCTCTTGGGAGAATTATCCTTGAAGAATACAAGGTTGAGAAAATCTTGACAAGAGCTTTACCAGTGACTTGGGAAAGCAAAATCACTGTTATTCAAGAATCAAAAAACATTGCTACCATCAAGCTGGATGAACTGATTGGAAACCTCATTGCCTATGAACTGAGAAGGCAAACCATGAAAATGGATGCACCCAAGAAGGAAAGAATTCTGGCTCTTAGAATAGCTGAAGGTGTAGATTTGGAGGATGATTGAATTGCCATAATCACAAGAGATTTCAAAAAGTACCTAATGAGAAGAAAGAGTTCTTCAAGAGGTACAAACTGCAACAAACCAAGGACTTCTGAGAAACAGACCAACGATGGCTGCTAAAAATATGGTAAGACTAATCACATGTTCAAGAACTGTCCTCAATGGAAAATTTAATGGAAGAAATAAAGGGTTGAACAAAGGAATAGAAAGAAGGAACAGGTTCAACCCAAAAGATGAAGCTGGAGATAAACGAGCACTTATGGCATCGGAGAATCAGATGATGTAAGTGTCTTTCATCTCAAAGACACGATTAAATTTCTGTCTAAAGAAAGGTTGTCTAAACTAATGCTAGACTTCATTGATGAGTCTGAGATAATTAAGAATGAAAGGAAGATCTCTCTAGGGAGTGTGTAATCTTAAAATCCAAGTGCAAAATCTAGAATCCAGGGCTAATAAGAGAGACAGTAAAAATGTTGAGTTAAAGAATAAGGTTCTTATACTTGACACCACTGTCTGAGAGCTTAGGTCTAAAAATTTAAAACTGAAATTAGGAATAGGTAAGAAGAAAGTTGATCACACACACATCACCTTAGAAGAAAACTTAGGAAAAATGAAGGATGAGTTTTCCAGGAAGGATGAGCAGATAACAGTCTTAAAAGAAGACCTAGGGAAGGTAAAGCATGAACTAGACAAAACTTGCAAATGGAATAAGGCTTCTGATGCACTTTCCTGGCTACAAGAACATCACAGTAGCAACAAAACAGGACTTGGCTGTGGGACTGAAGCACATAAGTGGGACCTTAAAAGCAAGTACCTCACTCTTGATGAAAATAAAATTTTCACACACTGTAGCAAAACTGGCCATTACAAAAATGAATGTAATGCAAAGGAAAAGGCCAGTCAAAAGAACAAAGCCTCTGTTAAAGAGAAAAATAGGATGCCTAGGTCTAAAAGGAATTTGATTTGCCCATTTGCCTATAGAAAGGATCCCAAACTAGTTTGGGTTCCTAAGACTAACCCCTGATTTCTTTTGCAGGTCCAAGTGAAAGGAAGTAGCCAAATATGGTGCATAGATAGTGGCTGCTCAAAACATATATGGAAGCAAGAACCAATTCCTTTCACTTGAGGACTTAAAAGGAGGTAATATCTCCTTTGGAAATGGGAATAAAGGTGAGATTATTGGGGTTGGAAAGGTAGGTAAGACAGACTCTCACTCCATTAAGAATGTCTACTTGATAGGTGGCTTAAAGTATAGCCTAATCAATATGTCACAACTGTGTGAAAGAGGTACCCTTGTAGTATTTACCTCTACCAAATGCTTTATGATTAACCTTATCACTGACAATATTGTTTTGCAGGGAAAAAGAGTTAACAATATTTACATTATAGATTTGTCTACTCTTTCAGAAAATGAACTCACTTGCTTAAGTGTGTTGGATAATGATCCCTCATGTGGCACAAAGACTTGGTCATGCAAGTTTGAATCTTCTCAACAAATCAGTCTCCAATGACTTGGTGATACGGCTACCTATCACAAGTTCAAAGAAGGGAAAGTTTGTGAGTCCTGTGCAAGAGGAATATGTAAGATCATCCTTTAAAAGAAAGAAAATGGTAAGCACAACCATGATGTTGGAATTGGTTCATATGGATCTCTGTGGTACAATGAGAACATTGAACAGAGGTCGTAAGAAATATGAGATGGTACTTGTTGATGATTACTCTAGGTTTACTTGGGGTACTATTTTTAACATCTAAAGACGAAGCATTTGACATGTTTACTACTTTTGATAGAAAGACTCAGAAACAACTAGGTAATCAACTTGCATCCATTAGGTCTGATCATGGAACTGAATTTGAAAATGCTAAGTTTGCTGGATTTTGTGAAGAACATGATGTAGATTATAACTTCTCTGCTCCTAGGACTCCTCAATGAAATAGAGAAGTTGAAAGAAAGAACAGGACTCTTGAAGATATGGCTATGACTATGATGATTTCTAGTAAACTGCCTCATAGCTTCTAGGCATGTCATGACCCCAGTTCGCCCTCCATGAACATGTCATGAAGGCACATAGTCCCGACAACTAGGTAAGCCTAACAATGCGAAAAATAATTAATTTGCGGAAATTATAACTCAAAATCCAAATTTAACAAAATGGAAAGCGGAATGTAAATGCCACTTGGCACATACAGCACAATAGCTTAACTACTATAATACTATCCCAAAACCAGGAAACTCATGAGAATACAAGCCAAAAGAATGTAATACACTGCTCTACTTCCAGAATGTCTAAAACAACAGTACGAAAGAAAACTAACTGTTAAAGCTGGAATAGGATAGAGAATCATGGTCTGTGGACGCGGCAGATGTACCTCGAAGTCATTCTAGATCTCTTCACCTCGAGAATAATACGCTTGGGTGGAAGTACCTGGATCTACACATGAAAAACATGCACAGAAGGGGCATGAATACACCACAGCAGTACTCAGTAAGTGCCAAGCCTAACCTCAGTCGGGTAGTGACGAGGAACGTCAGGGCCCTACTGGGAATAAACATAATAATAAATCTTGCAATAGTATGAAATAAACAGGAATAATGAGTACATCTATGAAGTAAGACAGGTTATACAAGGCAATAAGTAACACACAGAGACTAAGGTAACATGGAGTAAAATAGCTCAATATCAATACCAACAACGAGTATCTCCCACGATATCGTCCTGTAGCCTATTTCATCAAATGTCCAAGGATCTCCTGGGATACATTCCAGTATTCCATCATATGTGTATGTCTGAAGGATCGACAGGGGTACCGTACTATAGTTCAACTATCAATGCGCGGGGATATACCGAAATCCGATCCGTAGTCCCAAAGTAAATGTGCAGGGGGATCTACCGGGAATCTAACCCGTTGTCCCAAAGTAAATATGCAGGAGGATCTACCGGAAATCTAGCCCGTAATCTCAATGTAAATATGTAGAGGGGTCTACTGGGAATCTAACCCATAGTTCTAAAGTAAACAAACAAGGGGGAGCTACCGGAATCCCACATCCATAGTTCCAATGTAAATACGCAGTCCCACCAAGAAGATAATCGGGAATAGGGTGCAAAAAGTAAGCAATTGAAGAAATAAGTAGTACAAGCAAAGCAACTTAAGCAAATAAGAAATTTAGATCAACTAAGCACGTTTTTTTTAAACTAACATAGATTAAATTGCAAGTACAACAACGCATGTAAGAAAGAAACTTAGTCTGAATATTTAAATGAAAAAAAATTAGATTTTCAATAATTAGCTCAAGTACGGGCTCGTCACCTCACATACAAGGCATTTAATTACAAAAATCATGTCTTAGGGGAAAGGTCCCCCACACAAGGTTAGACAAGCAACATGCCTTGAACCAACTCCAAAATCAACTCGAAATCACACCTTTGCCATGAGTATCTGACTCCAAATGGCCCAAATCTATTCAATTCAATTACATATCATATATAACATCTCAAACAACTGATTCTACTATTTAATTCAAAGTTAAGACATGAAATTAGGTAAAATTACCAAAATACCCCTCAATCCAACATCTCAGAATCGGATTAAACTTATATTTTTGGAAACCCCATACCCTCACGAGTCTGTACATAATAAGAATACAAAAATCAGAGTTCAAATGACCCATCAAATCTCCGATTAAAACTTAAAAATTTCAAGCCCTAGTTCTTCCATTTTTGTCCAAGTTTTCATAAATTCCTAGGTTAATTTCACAATAAAATCACGTTTTAGGTTCAAAAATCCTACCTCCAATCTTTTATCATTGATTCCCTCTTGAATCTCCTTCAAAGAAGCTCTCAAATGCTTAGCTATGGTGGAAAATAAGGCTCAATTCACAGATGAAGTGTTTTATAACTTCGCTGCCCAGGTATTTAATGCATCGCGAACGCGGAAAAGGTCACGCATTCATGAAAAAGGAAAAATGAACTCTACCAAAATGCTCATCGTGATCATGAGGAACATCACCCGAATGCGAAGCCTGGGCTGACAAAGCTATGCGAACGTGACGCAGGGAATGGGAACACGATGAAGCAAATAGGCTCAGCCCTCAGAGCCACATAGAACTACGTGAACACGATGTATTTGCTGCGAACGCGAATGAGGAAAAAGGATAAGCTTCGCGAACACAGAAGACTTCATGCGAATGTAAAGGGGGGGGAAGGTCAAAGCTTTGCGAACGTGAGAGATGCGATGCCAACGCGAAGAAGAAAATTGGTTTGCAACTGTTGAAGGTATTTCTGCAATTCTTTACAACTCCAATATGCTCTGTTGAGCATCCGAAACACACCTGAGGCCCCCGAGACCTTAACCAAACCTACGGAGATATCCACATAATATCATTCAAACTTTTACCAATCCTTAAACCACCTAAAACAATGTCGAAAAATCGAATTAATCAATGATTTAAGCCTAAGAACTTCAAATTCTCTGAAAACACGCTTTTGATAAAAAACCTAACCAAACCACATCCGAGTGCCAGAAATTTTACACAGACATCCCAAATGACATGATGAAGCTACTGCAACTTCCGAAATTCCATTCCGACCCTCGGATCAAAATCTCACCTATCAACCGGAAACTTCAAAAATTCAAACTTTGGCATTTCAAGCCTAAATTAGCTAAGGACCTCCAAAACACATTCCGAACACGCTCCCAACCCCAAAATCACCTAACGGAGCTTACAGAACAATTGGATTTCCATTCTGAGGTCGCCTTCACACTATTTCCAACTACGATTAATTTTCCAACACTTAAGCTCTCATTTAGGGACTAAGTATCCCAGAACTCTCCGTAGCTCAAAATTGAAAGCCCCGACAAATCAAATTAGAAGAAATAAACATGGGGAAAGCAGTAAATAAGGGATCAGGGCATTAATTCTTAGGACGACCGGCCAATTCGTCACATCCTCCTACACTTAAGCATTCGTTCTTACTTGAACAAGCAAAAGACATACCTGAAGTACTGAAGAGAAGAGGGTAACGACTGCTCATATCCTGCTCGGTCTCCCAGGTCGCCTCCTTGGTCTGCTGACCCCGCCACTAAACCTTTACTGAAGCAATGTTCTTTGACCTCAACTTTAGAATCTTCCTATCCAATATAGCAACTATCTACTCAACATAAGATATATCCCTATCTAGCTGGACTGAACTGAAATCCAACACGTACGACGTATCACCGTGATACCTCAGGAGCATCGAATCATGAAATACTGGATGAACCCCTGCCAGGTTGGGAGTTAAGGCAAGCTCATAAGCAACCTCCCCAACACACCTCAATATCTCAAAAGGTCCAATGAACCTCGGACTCACCTTCTCTTTCTTCCTAAATCTTATGACGCCCTTCATAGGCGAAACTCGAAGCAGAACCCGCTCTCTAACCATAAAGGAAACATCAAGAACCTTCCGGTCCGCGTAGCTCTTCTGTATGGACTAGGCTATACGGAGTCTATCCTGAATTATCTTAACCTTCTCCAAAGCATCCTAAACCAAATCCGTTCCCAATAGTCTGGACTCACCCAGCTCAAACCAACCAACCCATGATCTACATAGTGTACCAAACAAAGCCTCATACCGTGCCATCTGAATGTTGTATTGATAGCTATTGTTGTAAGCAAACTCCGACAATGGCGAGAACTGATCCCAAGACCCTCCTAACTCAATCATGCACACGTGGAGAATATCTTCAAGAATCTGAATAGTGCGCTCGGACTGTCCGTCTATCTGAGGGAGAAATATTGTGCTCAATTCCACCCCAAGTACCCAACTCATGCTGAGCGGCCCCCCAAAACCGTGATGTGACTGAGTACCTCTGCTTGAAATAATAGAAACTAGAATACCATATAGGCGGACAAACTCCCCGATATAAATCTCTGCCAACCAATTCGAAGAATAAGTGGTACACACATGAATGAAATGAGCGGACTTGTTCAGCCGATCCATAATAACCCGGATAGCATCAAACTTCTTCAATGTGTGTAAGAGTCCAACTACAAAGTCCACGGTGATCCGCTCCCACTTCCACTCCATAATCTCTATCTGCTGAAGCAACTTACCCAGTCTCTGGTGCTCGTGCTTCACTTGCTAGCAGTTGAGGCACCTAGATACATATCCAAATATATCCTTCTTCGTCCGCCTCCACCAACAATGTTGCCTCAAATCCTGATACATATTCGCACATACAGGATGGATGGAATACCGCGAAATGTGGGCCTCCTCTTGAATCAACTCCCGTAGCCCATCGACATTGGGTACACAAACCCGACCCTGCATCCTCAATACTCCATCCTCGCCAATGGTCACATCTCTGGCATCACCATGCTGAACCATGTCCTTAAGGACAAGCAAATGAGGGTCATCATACTGCCTCTCCTTTATACGATCAAACAATGAACACCGAGAAACCATGCGAGCTAGAACCTGACTGGGCTCCGAAAGATCCAATCTCACCAGCTGGCTGGCTAAGGCCTGAACATCCATTGCCATAGGTCTCTTCCGACACTGGTAGATATGTCAAACTCTCCAAACTCTCTGCCCGACAACTCAAGGATCATCCACTGCATTGGCCTTGCTCGGGTGATATAAAATAGTGATGTCATAGTCCTTCAGCAACTCTAACCACCTCCTCTACCACAAATTTAGATCCTTTTGCTTGAACAAATGCTGCAAACTCCTATGATTAGTATAAATCTCACAAGGCACACTGTATAGATAATGGCGCCAAATCTTCAGGGCGTGAACAATGGAAGCTAACTAAAGATCATGGACATGATAATTCTTCTCATGTATCTTTAACTGTCTGGATGCGTAGGCAATAACCCTATCGTCCTACATCAATATTTCTCTAAGGCCAACTCTCGAGGCATCACAATAGATAGTATTAGACCCTGAACCTGTAGGCAATACCAAAATTGGGGCTATAGTCAAAGTTGTCTTGAGCTTTTGAAAGATCATCTCACACTTGTTTGTCCACTAAAATGGAGCACCCTTCTGGGTCAATCTAGTCATAGGGGCTGCAATCGATGAAATTCCCTCCACAAAATGATGGTAATAGCCTACCAAGCCAAGGAAACTATGAATCTGTGTAGCTGAGGGCGACCTGGGCCAACTCTGCATAGCCTCTATCTTCTTTCGATCCACTTGAATTCCCTCACTCGATACCATGTGACCTATGAATTCCACTGAATCTAACCAAAGCTCACATTTTGAGAACTTTGCATATAACTTCTTCTTTCTGAAGAGTCTAGAGCACTATCCTCAAATGTTGCTCATGATCTTCCCGACTCCTGGAAAACTCCAGAATGTCATCAATAAAGGCAATGAAAAAAGAATCAATATATGGCCAAAATACACTGTACATCAAATGCATGAAGGTTTCTGGGGCATTGGTCATCCCAAATGACATAACAAGAAACTCGTAATGACCGTACCGAGCGCTGAAAGCAGTCTTTGGGATATGTAGCTCCAAATCTTGAACTGATGGTAACTTGAATGCAAATCAATCTTAGAAAAAACTCGTGAACCCTGAAGCTGGTTGAACAGATCATCAATACGAGGAAAAGGATAACGGTTCTTCACTGTGACCTTGTGCAAATGGCGATAATCAATACACATACGCATAGAACCATCTTTTTTCTTCACAAACAAGACATGAGCACCCCAAGATGAAACACTGTGCTGAATAAATCCCTTATCAAGAAATTCTTGTAACTGATCCTTCAACTCCTTCAACTCAGGAAGAGCCATATGATATGGAGGGATAGAAATGGGCTAAGTGCCCAGCAACAAATCAATGCCAAAATCAATTTCTCTATCATGTGGCATTCCCGAAAGATCAGCTAGAAATACATCGGGATAATCCCGCACCATTGGGACTGAATCAATAGAAGGGGTATAAACATTGATATCTCTCACATAAGCTAAATATGCGGCACACCCCTTCTCAACTATACACTGAGCTTTAAGAAAAGAGATAACACTGTTGGGAGTGTGATCTATAGTACCACTCCATTCAACACGCGGTACACCTGGCATAGCCAGCGTCACGGTTTTGTCATGACAATCAAGAATAACAAAATGGGGTGACAACTAGTCCATGCCAAAAATAATATCAAAAACAACCATGCTGAGTAGCAATAAGTTTGCTCGGGTCTTATTACCACGAATAGTTACCAAACATGACCGATAAACACGGTTCATAACAAATGAATCCCCCATAGGAGTAGAAACATAAACAGGAAAACTCAAAGAATCCTGAGATACACCCAAATGCGGAGCAAAAAGACGGCACATATGGGTAAGTAGAGTCTGCATCGAATAGAACTGATGCATCTCTATGGCAAACCAATATAATACATGTGATGATAGAATTGGAGGCAGCAACCTCGCACGAGCAGTAAGGGCATAGTATCTGGCCTGGCATCCCCCTTGAGGGCGTCCTATACCTCCCTAGCCTCCACCTCTAGCTGGCTGCGCGGGTGGGGCGACAACTGGAGTTGTAACCATAGCCTGGGAACTTTGTGGGGCACGTTGTGGCTGAGAAGTCTATGAAGATAAGCACTTTTCCCTAGTCTGGGGAAATCCCTAACCATGTGGAATGTGTCACTAAACCTGTCAAACGGGCCGGGTCGAACCGGTTCCGGACCGGACCTGACCGGTGTAAACTTGGACCGGATCGGCCCGGTTACTAAGGGGCCGGGTGGGATGGGTTCGTGGGAGGGAGGGGGTTGGTCCATTTGGTTTTTTTTGTTGCAATCGGACCAGACCAGCCCGGTCTGCATGCATAGTGGACCGTAACGGATAACCCGGCCCGGTACAACGATAATTTTTTTTTATTTTCTGACTTTGTGGGACCTACAAGCAACGGTCAAAATAGCTTCAGATCCGTTGGCCAACAGATTCTTTTGCAAAATTGGCCATTTTTTGGTTATTTTGTTGTATTTATTAATTTACAATATTAACCCTTCTTAAAATCTATAAATACCCTCCCCATCTTCTTCATTTCTTCACTCAAAATTCTTATCTCAATCTCAATTCTCAAATTCTCAATTTCTCTCTTCCCTTCAATTTGCAAGATTTCATATTCTAATTTTATAATTTTTATTTGGCTCTCTTTTCTTGAGTTTAATTTAACGAAAATTACCATTTGGAAATTGAAATTCAAAGTTTGAAGTTCAAAGTTAATATACTTGGTTGATGTTTGTTCGTGGTAACACCGAGATTGCGTAATCAAATGCTCAATTTATTGTCGAATTCGGTGCACTCCCTCCAACTTTTTCTCTTATTTAATATTTTAATTGCGTATTTAATTTTGGCTTATACTTCAATTTTTACAATATGTTTAGTACTGCTAAAAGAGCGTGTAGAAAAGTTATTGGTAGGAGTGGAAATAAAAAGAGAGGTAGTCCTATAGCTTCCGGTAGTAATAGTAATGACCCAATAACACTTGTTTCTGAATCATCGCCTAATGATAATGTAGTGATAGATTATGAACAATTACAAGAAGATTTTGGAATAGAAGATAATGAAATTGGAATAGAAGATGAGATACCACCTACACCTACTAGTGGAAATGTTGGTAGTGTTGGAGTTGGAGTTGCTAGTGCTACAAGGGGTAGACCACCAGTGGCTCTGACTTCTAATCGTAAAAGAACAAGTCCGGTATGAAAATTTTTTGAAATAATTGAAGGTACTAATAGAGTTAAGTGCAAACTTTGTAACGAAACTTTTATACATTTTACCGGAGGAAATTTAGGGGGGACTGGGACATTTAGTATACATATGAGATCTGACCATCCCAGAGAATGGGGCAATAATAGAGATGGAAGTCAAACAACTATTAACCCTACTACAGGAGGTCTAGTAAAATATGATAAAATGAGGGATCGTGACGAATTAGCAAAAATGATTGCTTTGGGTTGTCTACCTTTTTCTTTTGCTTCTTCATCGTATCTTATTATGTATATTCAAAGGATTTACAATCCTTTATTTAAAGGTATCCCTAGAAGTACTTGTAGAGCAGATATCTTTAGACTTCATGGATAATATCAAACATACATACGTTATTTGTTTAGCCACCTTCCTTCTAGAGTATGTCTAACTTCTGATATTGGCTATGCTGTTAATGGAAATGATTATTTGACAATTACATGTCATTGGATAGATGATAATACTTGTATGCAAACACATATTATCGCTTTTAAATATGATGAAGATCAGAGTCATACTGCTACTTTTATAAGTAGTACTATTGTTGAAGTTGTTGAATTTTATAATCTAAACCAAAAAGTTTTGTGTATGTCTTTTGATAATGCTTCAAACAATAATGCCGCAGTTTCAATTTTAAAATTGCATTTGCAACCACCTCTTGATGATGTTTTTCATGTTAGGTATGCATGTCATGTATATATGAGTGGTCAATCCTGCACCAATCGTTGAATTGTTAAAAGTGACCTTGATTTATTTTCAGTTGAGATTACTCATGTTAGAAGAGCAGTTGGTGTTATTCAAGGAAATAATAGACAATATAGAATAAAAGAATTTAAGAATACGTGTATCCAGTATAACCTTACACCTAGAATCATGCCAGACGAAATTGTTACTAGATGGAATTATACATATATATTTTTAAAATATTGCTACAAATATAGATTTCCAATAACTGAAGTTGTGAATGCACATTGTACTGATCCTAGGAGTATGTTAACAAGTGATACTTGGGAGGTCATTAATGATGTTTTTAAATTTTCACATAAATTTTATACTGCTACTGTTGTATTTTCTGGCGCATGTTACCCCAGTGTTACTATGGCTTTAGTACATATAGCTGAAATTTCTTTTCTACTATCTGAATTTATGAAGAAAGAAAAAATATAAGGATGTTGTTGAAAAAATGCAAGCAAAATTCAAAATATATTTCTTTCCAATTCCTCTGATTTACTTAATTGGTGCAGTTTTAAATCCTTCTATTAAAATGTCTGATTGTCACCAATTAATGAATGCTTTATATACTTATATGATTCTATGTACAAGCTAAATGAATATTTACAACAACAATATAATTATTATGCAAATGAATGTGATAATACTGCTCGTGCTTCTGGCAATGTTAATCCCGCTATGCAATGTAGTAGTTCTGTTAATGTGGATGATGAAGAAAGCCTTGATAGTTTTTATATTTTTCTACATTTTCTTACACTCAAACCAGTAGCAGGAATATTGATGAACTTCAATTCTACTTGCAGAAGCAAAAGGAGCCTCGCACAAAGGAATTTTCACCGTTGGGATGGTGGCATGAAAATGAAAAGCAATTTCCTATTCTTTTCGCTATGGCTCGGGACATGCTGACTGTGCCAATTTTTCTACTGTTGCATCGGAGAGTGCATTTAGCCAAGCAAGACAACAACTTGGAGACACCTGCCACTCATTGGGAAGTAATGCTTTGGAATTTTTAGCATGTTTTAGAGATCGGATTAGATCGTAACGAAGAAATCAAGGAAATGAAGATGTTGATAGCCCAGAAGACGAGGAACTTGGAGATATATTAACCCATGGAAACCCATCCGAATTTAACACGCCAGAAGAAGGGCAATCGGCTCATATTGATTAAGATGAACTTGCTAGGGCGATGCAAAATATTTGAAATTACTACTTTAGTTTACTTGTTAGAAAAAATGTAAACATTTCATTTTCTACTTTTTCAATTTGAAATTAAGAAATAAAGTAGCACTTGCAATAAGTGCAATTTTTTCCCATTTTACGTGTATTCATTCAATTATTACAAAGTATTAATAGAACTTAATAGTTATACTATACATAATTCCAAAAAAGTGAAAATATACTAAACCCGGCCCCCTCAACCCGTAACCCGTATGGTTCAGTTTTTACCGAACTAACCCAGCCCACTATGAACCCGTTACTGTGCAACCCGGCCCGGCCCGGAACCCGGACGGGTCAAAAAATGGCCTGGACCAGACCTCTCGGCCCGTTAGACAGGTTTGGTCACCACAATCAAAACAAGCCTTGGGTGGATGTGGTTGCTGCGACTGGCTAGGTCCAGGTCTGCTGGATTGACCTCTGGAAGCACCCCGCGCAGGAGGCGTTCTAGAAACTGAAGATGCATAGTAAGGCTCTTGAGGCCTAGGATGAGCTGGAGCTGGAGCAGTGCAAGCTGCTGGAAGAGCTAAATGAATGGGGCGACCAATATAGCCCCTACTATGATAACCTGTACGGGCACCTGAATAGTGGTCTGACTCTCGATACCTCTTGGCCTCCATCTTATCTCTCTCCCTAGCATGCATACCCGCAATCTCCTAGCAATGTTCACTACCTGCCGATGAGAAACATCCATCTCCAACTCACGAACCATGCTAGATCTGATGCTAGGAATAAGCCCCTCATAAATCGGCGAACCTTCTTGCGAACCGTAGCAACCAAGGCTGGTGCATGCCTAGCCATGCTGGTGTAGCAGATAGCATACTCTGAAATAGTCATAGTACCCTGGCGCAAATGCTCAAACTCTGTATGCCATGCATCCCTGAGACTCTGAGGAACATACTCTCACAAAAACAGATCTGAAAACTGAGTCCAAGTTAGTGAAGCAGCCTCATCTGAACTATCTAACTCATAGGTGCTCCACCACTCATAGGCGGCCCCTCGAAGCTAGAAGGTGGTGAAAGAAACCCAGTTGGATCCTAAAATACCCATGGTACGGATAATACGGTAACACGCATCAAGAAAACCCAAAGCATCCTTCGATGCTAGACTGTTGAATACAGGAGGCTTGTACTTCTTGAACCTTTCAAGCCTCTACTGCTCATCCTCGGAAGCTACTGCACTGTCCTGAGGCTGATCTTGTACTGTAGGAAACACAGTATAACCTTTGGGACTTGCTCAATATGCACTCTCTTCTTGAGAGTGCGGGCGGTGAGAGTTTGTGCTCCTCCCCCGGCCTAGGATGTGGCTACAGCAAGGGGAATCAACCTTGCCTAAGCCAAGGTCGTATGGTCATGAACTATGCCAAAGTCTTCTGGAGAGCTGGAGTAGTGGTAGCAGTAGTAGTAGTAGTAGCTATATCAGGTGCCTAGACTCTGGCTGGACCTATTGGTGGTACCTTTGTGGCAGATCGTGCAGGTGCTCTAGCTACACCACATACACATCCTTGACCGCTACCCCGCCCCCAGCCTTTGATGGTTATAGTAGGGGGCGCATGTGCCTGATCATCTCGAGTGGCACATGTCCTCACCATCTGTGAGAGAATAGAAAGACAAAATCTTAGTTGTGATATCAAAAATTTTGCACGACAAGGAAATCAAATCAAGTAGAATTTTCCTAATAGTTAGCCTCTTGTAGATAAGTAAAGATGTCTCCGTACCGATCAACGAGACTCAAATAAACTGGCATGTGTTCTGTGACTCCTATAAACCTAGAGCTCTAATACTTACTTGTCACGACCCCAGTTCGCCCTTCATGAACATGTCGTGACGGCACCTACTCCTTACAATTAGGTACGCCTAACAATGCGAAAAAAAAATGAATAATTTGCGAAAATTATAACTCAAAATCCAAATTTAACAAAAAGAAAAGCAAAATGTAAATGCCACTCGGCACATATAGCACAATAGCACAACTACTACAATACTATCCCAAAACCCGAAAACTCATTGGAACACAAGCTAATAGAATGTAAAACACTGCTCTAACTCCAGAATGTCTAAAACAGTATTGCGAAAGAAAAACTAACTATTAAAGCTAGAATAAGATAGAGACTCCTAGTCTTAGGATGCGGCAGACATACCTCGAAGTCTCGAGAATAATATGCCTTGTTGGAGGTACCTAGACTGCATATGAAAAACATGCGCAAAAGGGGCATGAGTACACCACAACGGTACTCAGTAAATGCCAAGCCGAACCTCGGTCTGGTAGTGACGAGGAAGGTCAGAGCCCTACTGAGAATAAACATAATAATAAATCTTGCAACAGTATGAAATAAATAGGAATAATGAGTACAGCTATGACGTAAGACAGGTTATACAGGGCAACTAATAACACACAGAGAATAAGGTAACATGGAGTAAAACAGCTCAATATCAATACCAACAATAAGGATTTCCCAGGATACCATCATGCTGTCCATTTCATCAACTGTCCAAGGCTCCCAGGATATCGTCTCGTAGTCCATCATATGTGTATATAAAAGGATCTCCCAGGGTACCATCCCGTAGTCCAACTATCAATGCGCGGGGATATACCAGAATCCAATATGTAGTCCCAAAGTAAATGTGCAGGGGGATCTACAAGGAATCTAACCCGTAGTCCTAAAGTAAATATGCAGGGGGATCTACTGGGAATCTAACACGTAATCCCAAAGTAAATATGCAGGGGGATCTACCGGGAATCTAACCTGTAGCCCCAAAGTAAACAAACAAGGGCGAGAGCTACCGAAATCCCACATCCTTAGTCCCAATGTAAATACACAGTCACAACAAGAAGATAATCAGGAATAGGGTGCAACAAGTAAGCAATCGAAGAAAAAAGTAATACAATCAAAGCAACTAAAGCAAATAAGAATTTAGATCAACTAAGCATGTTTTTCTAAACTAACACAGATTAAATTGCAAGTAGAACAACGCATGTAAGAAAGAAACTCAGTCTAAATATTTAAATAAAAAAATAGGACTTTCAACAATTAGCTCAAGTACGCGCTCGTCACCTCACGTACAAAGCATTTAATTACCAAATATCATGTCCTAGGGGAAATGTCCCCCACACAAGGTTAGACAAGCCATATACCTCGAACCGACTCTAAAATCAACTCGAAATCACACCTTTTCCACGAGTATCCGACTCCAAATGGCCAAATCTATTGAGTTCAATAACATATCATAAATAACATTTCAAACAACTGATTCTACTGTTTAATTCAAAGCTAAGACTCGAAATTAGATAAAACGATCAAAACGCCCCTCAAGCTAGCATCTCGGAATCCGATGAAACTTATATTTTTGGAAACTTCATACTCTCACGAGTCTATACAAAATAAGAACACAAAAATCGGAGTTCAAATGTCCCCTCAAATCCCCGACTAAAATTTACAAATCCTAAGCCCTAGTTCTTCCATTTTTGTCCAAGATTCCATAAATTTCTAGGTTAATTTCACAATGGAATCACGTTTGAGGTTCAAAAATCTTACCTCCAATGGTTTCTCCTTGATTCCCTCTTGAATCTCCCTAAAAGAAGCTCTCAAATGCTTAGCTATGGTAGAAAATAAGGCTCAATCCGCGAATGAAATATTTTATAACTTCACTGCCCAGGTATTTAATGCATCACGAACGCGGAGAAGGTTCCACGTTTCCAAAGAAGGAAAAATGAAGGCTGCTAGATTCTCTTTGTGATTGTGAGGAACATCACGCGAACGTGAAGCTTGGGTTGACGAAGCTACACGAACGAGACACTGAGAATGCAAATATGATGAAGCAAATAGGCTCAGCCCTCCGAGTCACATAGAACTACACGAACGCGATGTATTAGCTGCACACATGAAGGAGGAAAAAGGATAAGCTTCACAAACGTGGAAGGCTTCATGCGAACATGAAGGGAAGGCGAGAGATTCAATGCAAGCGCGACGAAGAAAATTGGTCTACAACTGCTGAAAGATTTTCTGAGATTTTCACAACTCCAAATGCTCCGTTGAGTATCCGAAACACACCTGAGGCCCCCGGAACCTTAACCAAACCTACGTACATATCCCATAACATCATTCAAACTTGTACCAACCTTAAACCACCTAAAACAATGTCGAAAACTCGAAAATCAATGATTTAAGCCTAAGAACTTCAAATTCTCTCAAAACACGCTTTCGATCAAAAACCTAACCAAACCATGTTCGAATGACCTGAAATCTTACACACACATCGCAAATGACAATGAGGGAGCTACTACAACTTTCGAAATTTCGTTCTGACACTCGGATCAAAATCTCACATTTTAACCGGAAACTTCAAAAATTCAAACTTCGACATTTCAAGCCTAAATTAGCTAGGGACCTCCAAAATACATTCCAAACACGCCCCTAACCCCAAAATCACCTAAAAATCTAATGGAACTATCAGATTTCCATTCTAAGGCTGTCTTCACACTGTTCTAACTATATTCAATTTTCCAACACTTAAGCACTCATTTAGGGACTAAGTGTCCCAGAACTCTCCGAAACTCAAAACTGAATGTCCTACAAAATCGAATTAGCAGAAATAAACTTGGAGAAAGTAGTAAATAAGGGATTGGGGTGTTAATCCATAAGACGACCGACCGTATCGTCATAGGACATAGGCTTAAACATTGCATGTTACATCATCATAGGTGCGTGACTAGACTTCTTGTAGAGAAGACTTCCTATGAGTTAACTAAAAGGAGAAAGCCAAATATATCCTATCTTAGGTCATTTGCATGCAATTGCTTTATGCACAATAATGGAAAGGATTCCCTAGGTAAGTTTTATCCCATAAGTGATGAGGGAGTATTCTTGGGATATTCTTCACATAGAAAAGCATATAAAGTGTTCAATAAAAGAACTTTGTGTGCAGAAGAAAGTGCACATGTGGTTGTTTGATGAAACAAACATTCTTTCTGAGAAATAGAAACATGAAAATGAGGCTATTAGGTTGGTAAAATATTTGACTGAAGCCTTAGCACAAGCCAAAGTGGCACCAAAAGAAGGAACATGTGATGGAACAGGTTCTTCCATCCAAGGCATCCTAATAGGGGAAACTGATCAAAGAGGAAATAAAACCAGTCCTCTAAAGGAACCTATTCATGACATGTTCCTCAGTAACAGAACATGGGAGAAACATCCAACAGAATCAGTTGGTTGTAAAACCTCACAAGTATCAAAGTTCTCGTCATATTGAGAATATAATTACTGATCCAACCTCTGGAGTCAAAACTAAGTCAGAATTAAAGAATTTGTGTGCTTTTGATGCTTTACTATCTATTCTTGAACCTAAAAATGTTTTTGAGGGTTTTCAGGATACAGATTGAGTAAATGCAATGCAAGATGAACTCAATCAATTAGAGAGAAGTCAAGTTTTGGCATCTAGTTCCTATTGATAACCAATTATTCCATGTATATTTTTAATATGAAAATACTTTTAAAATAGCATGTATATGCATATATAAGCATGTCCCAAGGTTTTACTATTTTTTCTTAATTTTCAAAGACTTTAAAATTAATTTATTGCCCTATTTTATCAAGGAAACCCCCAATAATTATCCCTAAAATTATCATTTTGGTGACTCATTTATTAGAATCTTATATTTATACTAAAATATAGCTAAAATAATTTTTTCATATTTTTATAAATCTATTTAGTATTTTAAAAGCTAAATTGCTTATAATTACAATATTAGCCTCTTTTAAGGTTTTATTGTGTTTATAATTATAAAATTTAATCCAGTATTTTTAATTTGGTAATTATGTATTATTAATCATTTTAATACTTTTTATTTATTTCCAAAAATTATTTTACTATTTTTATAAAATTAAAAAAGAGAAAAAGTGGCTATTTAAATACTAGTCCCGTTTATTTCAACTATAGCCCCAAATCAACCCCCAGTTAAAAAAATCCTAAGACCCAATTACCTTGACCCAAATACTAGTCTACCCGACCCAAAACCCTTTTAAAATAACCCGCCCTGATCCCCATTCAATCCAGGCCGTTGATCAAAATGATCAACGACCACTATTTAAGCTTTCCTTTTTTAATTCCCATAACCCCCCAAACCCTAAACAATTCCCGTCTGTAGCCGCCTTTGTATCCCCCCTTCTCCTAATTCTCTCTCAAAAACCCTCGCCACCTCCCTCCACTTCCACCCCTAATCGCCTTAAACAATGGCTTCCACAACCATTAAATGCATGTATTTGCCTCCTACGACTTCTACCTACTTGATTATCATGCTTTCAAGACTAGACCCCGATGAAGTTTGGTCCAGACTTGGATATATTTTAGTGTTATGCTGTCTCTGGTCATCTTCGACCTTGCTCCAGCCAGTCATGGCTATTCAAGCCTGAGCTTGACTTCTCCTGCTAAGATCAATGACCTTCCAAGCCTTTCTCACTATCAAGGGTTCTTCTGAAGCCCTAATCTTCTAGGTTCTTCTGATTCTTTTAGATACGTTGTATATCTGTGTTTTCTCCAAGCTATTAAACATTTCTGTCAAAGTTTCTTTCAAAACTTTACTTTCAGAACCTTTGTCTTTTCTGACTTAGGGTTTTTTGTTACTTTATTTCGAAGCTCTTTTGTTTTTTTAAAGCATGTCTACTATGTTTATTATGTTGTTCTTCTACTGTTTTTCTTATTTTTTTTCTTCTATCGTGCTTCTTATGTTCTTCTTCTACTATATTTCTTATGTTGCTTCTGCTGTGTTTCTTATGATGTTTTTCTACTGTGTTGCTCTTTTACGGTGTTTCTTATGTTGTTCTTCTACTATGTTGCTTTCTTACTATGTTTCTTTATGTTGTTCTTCTACTGGAATATGTATGTTAAAAGTCGCAATTCTTCATAAGGTTTCTGATTTTATTTTCTTTGTTGAAGTTCTAGCCTGACTCTCTTGTCTTTCATCTCTATACTCGATTGATGGTGAAAACCCTAAAAGTTGGGGGTTCATTCTAGATTTGAGACTGTTGGCTATGTGATTTATTTGTTCCTATTCTCCAAATTTATTTGATTTTAAAGCCATAATTCTTTTAGACCGATTCGAGCTTCTGAAAACGGCTTCGTCTATTTATAGTTGCTCGACTAGATTCAAAGTCCTTGTTTCAACTTCCGTTTCTCTATGTAATTTGTTTTCTTGCAATATTTGAACTAAAATATACTTTCCAGAAAGGTCTTTTACTTGACTCTTTTGCGTTCTTATGATACCCTCTTCTCCCTATTACTAAGTCGACCTATATGGCTACAATGTTCACTATCTACAAACCTTGTAATTATTATTCTTGCTTCTCTTTGCCATGGTTTAACCTCACATGCCTAATGTTTCCCTCACAAAATAACCCTTAATTATGGATTGATTTTCGACCTCTTTGTGTAAGTCTGATTGATTCTTTCCTTGTTTTACCAACTTCCATGTTTCTTATATTGATCTAAAAACTTTCCTTAGACTTTTGGTTCTCATATTTCTGATTTGGTTTATTTGTATCTTGAAATCCCTGACTCCTTGAGTTACTATGTGCTGATTGATTTATTGTGTTTCTTACCTTATTTGGTTAACTGTGTATTTCAAATATTCTTCATTAATTCTTCCCTTAAATAAACTCTTATGTATTTACCCCCAATTGTCTACTTTGCATAAGATGTTTACTTAATCTCCTTCCTTAAATAATTTCCGTCCTTTACCGTTTGGTTTTAACTCTTGATTAAAGTAAGTCTTTGATACTGATTGATTTTTAATTGATACACGGTTCCATAATCATTTTCTTACCTTATTTTCTTCCTGTTTTCACGCTATAAATACTCAGCTTTTGCTTTGACAAATGGTTTTCTGAATTCTCACTCACACTCGGAAACTATTCTCTTTGTTACTTGTACCGTGGCTTGTTTTTCAAGTCGTACTACTGCTTTTACTGTATTTTGCGTCCTTGAAACTGGTATATCCTTATTAAGACTTTCAGAAATCACAAACAATGTGTTTACTTAATACCTTTACTTGCATGTCTGCCTATTGCCTGTGTTCAGTTCAATGTTTACTTTAGCATGCTATAATTTCCTTCTATTATGAATCCCAACCCCTCCTCCCCCCCCCCCCCAATGGGTTTAGTGCCAATGGTTTGATTGATACATGTAAGTATTGAGTATTATTGTCTATGGCTCAAACATGATTCCTCCGGAGTCATAACCTCTATCTCACCATTATATGTTGTGTATTCTTGTTGATTATGTAAGCATAATAGCATTCTCTGTTGATGTGCATGCCCAGAATTGCTTAATGCCTAAGCACATAGGCTCTTTGGCAAGTTCTCCAATCCCTGAACCCTTTGTTTGACTTGTGTATGGTTGTTTCCCAACACTTCTCCCCCCTTATTTACTTTATTAGTTCCTTAAAATTCTGATATACACTTGCACTCTCTCCTAGACTTTAAGTTTTGTTCCCCACTTGTGAGCCTTTCCTTGGGACCCATTGAGCTCCTTTTAAACTTGGACACTTGAGGGCTGACCCTTCCATACTGCACTTGTCCCTATCCTGGTGATAAAATTTGGGTGTTAGTACTACCTATAGTCCCATTGAGGCTCTTAGGAAACTCTGACACACTCAAATTGGAGAAAAGCTTTGGATAAATGATCTTGGAGTTGGTCTATCTCATAATTCAGACAGGAAGTCAGAATCAGGCTTCCTCTGGTTATATTTTGTTTATACTTTTGATGCAATTTATTATTTTTGGTTTGCAATAAGTTGTAATAAATATTTGGACCCGGCTAGTGAAAAAAGTGGGTGAGCATGCATGTCAAAGGGTAGAAATCATACTTATAGGTCTATTACAAATTCTGCATATTCACATACACATAGAAATTATGCCTATAGGTTTATTACAATTCTGCATATTCAAATACATATATAAATCATGCCTATTGGTTTATTACAATTATGCATATTCAACATACATAGATCATGCCTATAAGTTTATTACAGTTCTGCATATTCAAATACCTATAGAAATCATGCCAATAGGTTGTTCTAATTCAGCACATTCAAATACCTATAGAAACCATGCCTATAGGTTGTTCTAATTATGCATATATATAAATCATGTTCATAAGTATTAAAAAAAGTTCTGCATCTTATAGGTATAAAACTATTCTCGCATTAGATACCATGCTTATAGGTTCAAGAACAAGCTTCTGTACCCAGATGCTACGTCTAAAATCAGCAATGTATAGAAAACATGCCTATAGGATTTTCTAAATAAATCTCATTCGTTTCACTCAGTGTTAGAAATAAAATCAGTAATAATGTCAAAAGTATAGTCGACGGTTCCGTGCCTTTCCCCCTTTAGTTGTCCGCTCAAGGATACCAGTCTAATACCCCATAGAAACCTTACTCTGTTTATACTATGCATGCATGGTCAAATCTAGTTAAGTCAATTATGTTGTCCGCATAATGACTCTTTAAGATAGCCTTGTCAAAAGTCCCCTAGGTTTCCCTAAAACACAAATGGACATCGTCATGTTCTGTGCATTTATTTCGAGAATAAGTGATTTTATGCCAATTTTTTATATTAAATAGTCATGTCCGATGGGGTTAAGGCCCTAACCCTTTTGTCTTGTAACATCCATCCAAAATTGCTAAGCTGGTGGGAGGAACCTCATTCCAACGATCAGACTCTTGTCCGAAAATATCTGGGAAGCCTAGCTTCTCTATTAGAAATCCAAACCAACAACAAGATCATAAAAGTTGTTACTTTTTTTTGGGATTGCGAGAGGTTCTTGTTCTGCTTTAGGGATATTGAAATTACACCCTTACTGGAAGAAATAGCAGGATTGCCGTTATACCATGGGAAACTCTTGGTTTGTTAATGCCTGAGAACCGTAAGAGCAGAGGTTTCCTCAAGATGATGGGTATGAAGAAAAAACTTGAACTAACATGTCGGAAAGACTCCTATATCCCTTTTTATTACTTGTACGAAAGTTACGGTCATAGCAAATCTTACCGTACCTATCCTGACGATTTTTCCATCACATCATTAGGGCATATTCACTGAAGGGTCTTTGTATTCATGTTTTTTCCTAGGGTTGATCATGTTTACAATGAACAAGGCAAGAATCCACACCAGAATGGCTATAGTATCTAAGACCTTAATGGAAGGAATTGGCGGGCTAGCATTCAGCATTGTGCCCATGATCATTGAAGAAATATACCGAGCCCTAGAGAAGTGTCAACATGGAGCCAAACACTTTGAAGGCTGCAATCTGCTACTTCAACTTTGGCTCATGGAGCATCTTCATAATGGTGAATACCGATAAGAGATTCAGCAAAGGGACTGGAATGATCATATTGCTTTCCGTCATTCGAAGTGAATGAATTACATACCCAATATGTTCGCCCAACCAGAGAATGCTAGAGAATGGGTCTAACTCTTCAAAAATCTGATTGAGGACCAGGTACAATAGATTTTCGAGTGGTTTTTGACCGAGGAGTTCATCATCCGATCTAGAGATGCACCTTTCCTGATACTAATCGGCTTAAGAGGAACATACCTCTACGTACCTCTCCGGGTGATAAGGCAGGCTGGTAGGAAGCAGGTTATACCCAGGGTCAACAAGATGAGTCATTTCCAGGCTGACTTCTAGGATGATGATAGTCCTTAAAAGTGCCAAGCTTAGCATATGTGGCACTGCAAAATCGTCATGTGAAGGATACCATCGAGCAAGATATATACCACGCCGGTTGTGCTCCCTATTATTCCGGCTGGTTGGAGGATAAACATGATAGCCTGGGCCAACCTGAGTTTATTCAAGGTCACAAAATCATAGATGAAAACGCCGAAGAATAGTCAAGTACAATCAACCACGCAAGAGGATTCAGGAATGCGAGAGCGAACACCGGGAGATATACGAAGCCAATCAAAAACTAATTGAGGAATGGAAGAATATGGTTGTCAGTGCCAACAAACAACTGGGATATTTGGAGTGAGGTATTGTGGAGTTGGAGAAGAAATTTCTCAAGAGGGCCGAAGACTGCTGGAATGATGGAGGAAATGAAGGCGAAGATCTAGCCAGAGCCTACCTGCTGCTGGGACTGTGCGAGTTAGGGAAGCTGTTCGATGGAGCCAAGGATGCCGAATCTGGGGAAGGTCCTTCTAGGACCAAATAGATAGGAGTTTTCATTTTGCTTCATAAAATGTAATAAGGACAATGGCCACTAGCGACTTTTATTTCCTGTTATTTAGTGTCGATTTGGGATTCGTCTACTTTTTATCAATAAAATGAGGCATTTAGCATTCAAAGTTCTCCAAATCAACTTGTCTCTAGTCCTTTCTCGGGCTTAAAGAGATCCCCAAATTAGGACACGTTTTGCATTCCTGCACTGTGTTTAAATATTGAAACATCTTTTTATAATCCTCACTAACTTGTTACCTTTTTGTTTTTACTTTTTATTTATTACCCTCCCAAAGGTTAGTTCGTGCACTCTGGCAATATCATCCTATTTCACAAGATCCAGGGGCCCTCCACCTACTCCTCATCTCAGTCGTGTCAGACACAAGAACAAAGGGAATATGGAAGATTTGAACAAAGTCGGGAAGGAGAACTTAACTGAACAGACAGAGGTCACTCATGGTTATGGTACTCTGGTTCCTAAGGAAAATGCATCCTAACTCGAACAAAAACTGCTGAAATTCCAAGAAGAACTTGATCAGGTTCGGAATCTGACAAATCTGTCATATTCCCTTAACACTCTAGATGTTAATTTCCCAAATACTCAGAACCCCACACCGCCACCAAATATCCCAAAGCAACAAAACCATCCCGCTCCACACCACCGCTACAATACCTTCCATACCTCAAATAAAACCCTGCTGCTCATCCCAGAACTCCACAAATCACAACTGCCACACCTAAAATAATACCCCCCCCCCCATCCAGGTGGAGACTATGCCACACTCCACCCAACCCATCTCAAGCACAGCCGAGTCCGATGATAAAGACTTGCTCATCAGAAACCTAGCCGAAGAACTTAAGAAATTGACTAGCAAAATTAAAGGCGTTGAAGGTAGTAAGGGAATCAAAGGGCTAAACTATGATGATCTTTGCATACAGCCCGATGTCGAACTGCCCGAAGGGTACATACCTCCTAACTTTTAAATGTTTGATGGTACATCGGATCCAAGGGTCCATTTGATAATGTACTATGACAAATTGTGTTGGAGTAGAAAAAGACGAGAAAATCTGCATGACGTTTTTAATAATGAGTCTGAAGGGAGACGCTTTATCTTGGTACATTTTCCAAGATCTAAAGAAGTGCTTGAACTGGGTAAGCATGGCATCTGATTTTATGGATAAGTTCAGGTTCAACACGGAGAATGCACCATATGTGTTCTATAATCAATATCTAAAGAAGAAGCCCACAGAAACATTCTGTGAATATGCTACTCGTTGGAGGTCTAAAGATGCCAAGGCTAGACCCGCCTTAGAAGAAGAACAAATGAACAAATTCTTCGTCCGGGCCCAAGACCCACAGTATCTTGAGAGGTTGATGATGATCGAGGGTCACAAATTTTATGACATTATCAAACTGGGTGAAAGGATCGAAGAGGACATTAAGAATGGTATAATTACGAACTTTGAGGCCTTGCAAGCTACAAATAAGGTCTTACAGTCAGGAGGTGTGTCTAAGAAAAGGGACGTGGGAGCCATAATGGTGTCACAGAGAACCAAATCTCCAGTCATATACCAAACCTCCCTAATTCCTCCACTCACTTATCAGCCTACTCCAAACTACCAAGCACCTTCACCCTCTTACCAAGCTCCACCACCCACTTATCAATCACCTCCACCTCCAACATATCAGCCTACTTCATCTAATATTCCAAACCAACACATGTTTTCCAAGCATACAATACTCAACCATCCCATTATCAATCTCCTCCTCCATGCCAAAACATCCCTAAACCTCGACCAAATTTTGACTGAAGGCCTCCGAAAAAATATACGGCTATTGCTGAGCCTATTGATCGGTTGTATGAAAGACTCAAGGTTGTTGGGTATGTCACCCCTATCAATGCTGCTCCCGAGAACCCTTCCCAATGTGCTAATCCAAATAAATCATGTGTCTATCATTCTGGCATGAAAGAACACACCAATGACGAATTCCGCTCTCTGAAAGATAAAATCCAGACTTTAGTCGATAATAAGATTATGGTGGCATAAGAACCTGCTCCAAACGTCTGAAATAATCCTCTGTCGGACCACAAGGGAGGAGTCATTCACATGATTGAAATAAAGGATGATTGGGATCCCTATTTGGATCGATTAGTTTGATCGCAGAAAGTGAAAACCAAAAAACCTATAGTCACCCTTAATCTGATCGTAGTCCAAATTCAGCCTCTGGGGATACCGAGGTAAATATGTCCGTGCCACTTGAGTTTAAAGAACCATCCTCTACAAAGATGCCAGCACTAATTGAGGTCGAATCCACATTGCCAAAAAACCTACCAATGCCTTTCGGAGTTGCAGTTTTACCGCCCCAGGTGCATGCACCGTTCGGAGTGAAGATAGCCACGCCAATTCTAGTGGCAATGTCGACCGTAACACCATTCTATAAAAATGCTATACCTTAGGATTACACAGCTGAGGAAAAAATGAAAGGAAAGGCCATGTTCAGAGAAACTGTTGCAACATAGGGTATGAAGAGAACTTGTAGAGTTTACACCTCGAAACATTTGGCTGAGTCGAGCAAGCAGGCCTCTAGTCGGCCACCCATTATCGAGACAAGGCCGGATGATCTTTGGAGAAAGATACAATCCAAGGAGTGCTCGGTTATGGGCTAGCTAAACAAAACATCGGCAAAAATTTCTATCCTTACTTTGCCACAAAATTCGGATACACACCAGAATGCGCTGCTAAGGGTGCTGAGTGAAGCATATGTGCTAAGAAACATCACCGACAGAGAGATGGCTAACATGGTAGGACAAGTATTGAAAAGTCACAAGATCACTTTTCATGAAGATGAGCTGCCACCAAAAGGGTTGAGTCATAACAAGTCATTACACATCATCATGCAATGCGAAGACTATTTTATCATCAGGATCCTGATTGATGGAGGGTCTAGCCTCAATATTTGTCTGTTGGTAACACTCAGGATCCTGGGTAAGGGACTGCACGAGATAAATGTTGGATCTATTAATGTGAAAGCTTTTGACGGTTCCCAAAGGTCCACCATTGGGAATATAGTCTGTGTTTGCAAATAGGGCCTACTTGGTTCGATGTTGATTTTCAAGTGATAGATTTGTCGGCATCTTACATTATGATGTTGGGACGACCCTGGATTCATGCTACTGGGGCCGTAGCATCAACACTACATCAGGCAGTGAATTTTAATGGAATCACTAGGAGGTGATATTCCACGGCGATTGTAGCAATACCATATACAGCCACCAGTCCATCACGGCAATAGGAGGCAGGAGAAAGATAGGTGGGGAGACATATCACAAAATCGATGGGTCAACACCGTCTCCAGGGACAAATGGTGGGACAATAAAATCGAGAGCATATTGAATTGGAGTGGGTACAAACTCGGTAAGGGGCTCGGCAAAAACCTCCAAGGAATCACTATGCCCATAAAACTCAAGAAGCACGACACCACTTTCGATCTAGGATATGAGTATGCCTATAAAGAATTTAACGGCTGGTCACCACCATGGCACAGTCCTTACTATCTACTGGAGCAGCCAATGCCATGCTTGGAATAGACTTTCCAAATGACCGATGTTATATATGGGTCAAAAGAAGAGGAAACACTGGTAGCAATGAAGAATTGTTTCCTGGAAGAAGATGATATGGATTGTTGTGTCATTCTCTAGGAGGAGGGGGAGAAACGACCTTCCATACATGCTATATGCAGAGGAGCACGCCTTGATAACTGGACCATCAAAACTACTAGAGCCTGGTGAGCCTCGGGGTAGCAAAGCTGAACGAGCATAATGCACTATCTTTTATTTCACTAGTTAATTTTTCTTTTCACATTTTAAATTTCCACAATAAGATCTGTAATGTTCAAAACAGCTATGCAATTTATCAATGCATCTCGATTTTTCTTATATATCAACTCTCTTATTATTTTCTCTCATTACTCTACACATACAGCATTACTATTACTTATCTTGATGAACCACTGACTGTGACATGCAATGAGACAACGCAACAAACGAACGTAGATTCAGAGAAATATGACATAGCGGAAGATATTGTAAAGGAAGTTCAGAATTTAGATAATAGACCGATGTTCAACCTGGACGAGATTGAAATTGTTAATTTGGGGGATGAGGAGGATGTCAAGGAAACACGAATCAGCGTCCACTTATCGCCATCAGAAAAGAAGGAATAGACAAATTTTCTAAGAGAATATGAGGACATATTCGCATGGTCATATGACGACGTGATGGACCTGAGCACGTCTATTGTGGCTCACAAGCTTCCAACTAATCCGACATGTCCATCGATAAAATAGAAGCTCTGAAAGTTCAAACATGATATGAGTTTAAAAATCAAGGAAGAAGTCACTAAGCAAGTCAAAGCCAAGGTTCTCATGGTAGTAGAATACCCGACGTGGTTAACTAACATTGTGCCAATGCTAAAGAAGGACAGGAAGGTTAGGGTCTGGGTCGATTACCGAGATCTCTACCGGGCAAGTCCGAAAGATGACTTCCCTTTACCAAACATATGCATCCTAGTCGATGATTGTGCTAAGCATGAGTTACAATCATTTGTTGATTGTTTTGTTGGTTATTATTAGATCTAGATGGATGAATAAGATGCTGAGAAAATGGCTTTCATTACGCCGTAGGGAATGTGCTGCTACAAGATGATGCCGTTTGGGTTAAAAAATACATGAGCCACCTACATGAGGGCCATGACCACAATTTTTCGTAATATGATACACAAGGAGACAAAGTGTATGTAGATGATGTTATCATCAAGTCGAAAGAGGCCATTGATCACATGGAAGATTTGAGGAAGTTTTTCAACAGATCGCGGAGGTACAATCTGAAAATGAATCCCACGAAGTGTGCATTTGGGGTTCCAGCCAAAATGTTGCTTGGGTTTATTGTGAGTCGTCAAGGAATAGAACTAAATCCATCAAAGGTCAAAGCTATTCCAGAATTGCCACTGCCAAAGAGAAAAAAGGACGTGATGAGTTTCTTGGGGAGACTCAACTACATCAACCGGTTCATTGCATAATCTACAGTTATTTGTAAGCCAATCTTTAAGATGCTAAAGAAGGACGTCGGTACCAGGTACTGATGAATTCCAAAAAGCTTTCGACATAATTAAGGAATACCTATCAACACCACTAGCCTTAGTCCGGCCTGAGCCAGGTAGACCTTTGATACTCTACATCGCGGTGTTAGAGGGTGCCTTCAGTTGCGTCCTGGTGCAGCATGATAAAATAGGGAGGAAAGAGTAGGTCATTTATTACCTCAGTAAGTTCACCCCGTACGAGGCCCAGTATGCTCTTTTGAAGAGAACATGTTGTGCTCTGACTTGGGTGGCCGAGAAGCTCAAGCATTACTCTGTGCCTATACTACATATCTCATATCGAGAATAGATCCTCTAAAGTACATCTTTCAAAAGCCCATGCCGGCCGGCAAGCTGGCCAAGTGGCAAATCCTGTTAAGTGAATTTGACATTGTCTACGAGACTTAGAAGGCAATCAAGGGACTAGCACTAGCAGATCACATTGCTGAAAATCCCGTAGATGGAGAATACGAACACCTGAAGACATATTTTCCTGACATAGAGGTATAATTCATAGGAAAAGACATTGCAAAATACTATGATGGTTGGAAAATGTTTTTCAAATGAGCAATGAATTTCAAAGGATTTGGCGTCGGATCAGTCCTAGAATTAGAAACCGGTTAGCATTATCCAATGTCTACCAAACTTAAGTTCCCGTGCACTAACAACATAGCCGAATATGAAGCTTGCATCCTAGGGCTCAAATTGGATAATGACATGAACATACAAGAGTTTCTAGTGATTGGAGCTTTAGAATTACTCATACATCAGGTCCGAGAAGAATGGGAAACCAAGAACTCGAAGATATTCTCGTATCTGCATCACGTACAAGAGTTGAGAAAAAGGTTCACAAAGACACAATTCCAACATGTTCCCAGAGTCCAGAATGAATGCGTCGATGCATTGGCTACCTTGTACTCTATAATACAACATCAAGACAAAAACTTCATTGATCCCATTCCAGTAAAGATCCACGATCAGCCAACTTATTGTGCCCATGTTGAAGAGGAGGCAGATGGAAAGCCTTGGTTTCATGACATCAAGGAATATTTAGTAAAGGGTGAGTACCCAGAACTTGAGAATCCTACTCAAAAAATGCATACTTCGGAGATTATCCAACAACTTCTTTCACAGTGGAGGAATCCTATATAGGAGGACTCCTGATTTAGGATTATTAAGGTGTGTCGACGCAAAGGAAGCATCCAAGCTACTAAAGGAAATCCACGATGGGACCTGCAGCCCACATATGAATAGTTTTGTCTTAGCAAATAAGATACTCTGATCTGGTTAATTTTAGATGACTATGGAGACGGGCTGCATCCAGTATGTCCAAAGATGCCACCGTTGTCAGATACATGCAGGCATGATAAATTTTCCTGCAAATGAGCTAAATGCAATGAGCTCACCATGTCCATTTGTTGCTTTGGGAATGGATTTTACTAGATCAATCGAGCCTAACGCTTCCAACGGGCACATGTTTATTGTAGTAACCATCGACTATTTCACCAAATGGGTCGAAGCAGCATCTTGCAGAGGAAACTAAGAAAGTCGTGACAGACTTTGTCCGCGACCACATTATTTGTTGATCCGGTATTCCTGAATCAATCATTAACGATAATGGTTCCAATCTCAATAGTGACTTGATACAAGCTATGTGTGAAACCTTCAAGATCAAACAAAAGAATTCTACAACCTATAGGCTCAAATGAACGGAGTTGTAGAAGCCGCCGACAAGAACATCAAGAAAATAGTGAGAAGATGACAGAGAAGCATAACCAATGGCATGAAAAGCTATCATTTGCTCTGCTAGAATATCGCACCACAGTCAGCACATCAACTGAGGTGACCCCTTATATGTTGGTTTATGGTACAGAAGTTGTCATTCCCACGGAAGTAGAGATTCCTTCCTTAACAATCATACAAGAAGCTGAGCTCGGAGAGGCAGAGTGGGTGAAGAGTCGTTACAAGAAGCTAGCTCTCATAGATGGGAATAGAATGAATGCAGTTTTCCATGGTCAACTTTGTCAAAATAGAATGTTCAGAGCCTTCAATAAAAGAGTCAAGCCGAGATAGTTCACACTGTGGCAGCTGTCTTTAAAGAAATTTATCCGCATCAAGATGAAGCCAAAGGAAAGTTCTCTCCCAACTGGAAGGGTCCATATATGGTTCACCGGCATCTGACAGGAGGAGCCCATATACTTGCCGAAATAGATAGAGAAGTTTGACTAAAGCCAATTAATTCAGATGCGGTCAAGCGCTACTATGTGTAATTTTCATGGTTTCCCTATATGATTTAATTGACCTATGTATGTCCTGATTCCCATTTAAGAGGAGATATGTAGGCATCCTTATGGGTTTAGTCACAATTCAATAAAAATTTTATTTCCCCCAAAATTGGAAACTGGGGCAGAATTTTGAGGACAACCCTCAAAATTCCGAAGTAATTTCAACCAGTCATTGCAAGCAGCCATCAGAAGGATCAACCCATTAAACTGGGGTAGAATATTGAGGAGGACCCTCAAAATTCTGTAACAAGAGAGGTTGCAGTGTCTTAAGCCATGTCATAGTCGTCGGTTCGTCTAATAATTATTTCTTAAATATATACTTATGTCATATTTTTACAAATTCATGCATGTTTGTTATCAAAATCGCTTTGTTCAGCTACGCTACCCTGAATGGTACATACTGTATCACCGGATCAAAGTCGAAAAGGCCAAGCAAGGCCAGCGGGGATACGAACTAACCTCCTCTCTACAAAACTCACAATTTTTCTTTAGATGCACACACTTGGATTGCAAAAGCATCTGACATACTATACACTCACAAGACAAACATTGTTCAGGAATATAACTATCAAAATTTTCGCATTTACCAGCATTTGCTATCCACGCACGCCGGCGATACTCCCTATATTGCAATGTCCCCCAGCAGTCATAATATCATAACCTACTATCAACTAAGAAACTCTATTTGCCATTTTATTTTATTTCTACATTGCACAAGGCTACCATTCTTCTTTTCGAGACTAAAAACTATCTCTATCTGCATTTTTTGTATTGCATAAGGCTACCATTCTGCCTTCTGAAACTAAACACTGTCTCCATCTGCATTTTTCTACATTGTATAAGACTACCATTCTGCCTTCCGAGACTAAACACTGTCTCTATCTACATTTTCTTGCATTGCATAAGGCTACCATTATGCCTTACAAGACTAAACATTGTCTCTATCTACATTGTTCTGCATTGTATAAGGCTACCATTCTACCTTCCGAGACTAAGCACTGTCTCCATTTGCATCTGCATGGATGAAATATCACCACTTCATTTATATTTGCATGGCTTTCCACTTTATTTATGCTTAGATGGCTGAAATACCGCCACCTCATTTACACTTGCATGGCTAAAAGATTGCCACTTTATTTACACTTGCATGGCTAAAAGATCACCACTTTATTTATATTTGCATGGCTGAAAGATCGCCACTTATTTACACTTGCATGGCTGAAAGATCGCCACCTTATTTACACTTGCATGGCGGAAAGATCGCCACTTTATTTACACTTGCATGGCTGGATCACCACCTTATTTACATTTGCATGGCTAAAAGATTACCAAATTATCCGAGGGCGTCATTGTTCGGAGGCACCAGTTGCATAGCCCGAGAACACCATGCCATGGCCTGAGGATCCCTTTAATCTTTTGCATATCATTATTAAAAAGACATCATGGTTCAGAGGAATCATTTGCATATACCAAGAGCATCATTTCATGGCCAGCGAATTCTTATTATTATTTGCTTAATGGCCTAGGACATCATGGTCTAAGGACGTCATCCTAACCGTCCAAAGACAATATTCATGGTCTGAATGGAATGTGCATCACCTTTAAATTTACACACAATATATGATTGTATTGCTTATTTATGGGAAAACTAGTGAGCAACAGGCATCTCGGCAGGATCAATCCTGCTCCAGTTCCCTCTTCCCTATCAGACCTTAACCATTCACCCCATCCTAATTATCGTGTCCGTTCTTGAGAAGTCTCCATCGACATATTCCGCTGACGAACCCTGAACTACATATGGCCTGATTCCTATAAAACCAGGAATATGTAGGTAGCCTAGAAGCCAGAGCATGGCCAAACCTCTTCAAACCGCTTCGCCAGGTCAGAATTAGTCATCATATCTTTACCCAATAACTCTTTAATCCTTCCCTGAAAAAGATGGACAGTTGTTGATACCTAATTTTTCCTTGTATATTTTTAATATTAAAAATACTTTCAAAGCTGTATATGCATATATAAACATGTCCCAAGGTTTTATTATTTTTCCTTAATTTTCAAAGACTTTTAAATCAATTTATTGCCCTATTTTATCAAGGAAAAATCAATAATTATCCTCAAAATTATTATTTTGGTGATTCATTTATTGGACTCTTATATTTATTCTAAAATATAGCTAACATGCTTTTTGTATATTTTTATAAATCCATTTAGTATTTTAAAAGCTAAATTGTATACAATTACAATATTAGCCTTTTTCAAGGTTTAGTTGTGTTTATAATTATAAAATTGACTCCAGTATTTTTCATTTGGTAATTATATATTATTAATTATATTAGTACTTTTAATTTATTTCCAGAAATTATTATTATAAAATTAAACAAGTGAGAGTGACTTTTAAATACTAGCCACATTTATTTCAATTATAGCCCCAAATCAACCCCCAATGAAATACAATCCTAAGACCCAAATACCCTGACACAAATCCTAGTCTACCCGACCCATGACCCTTTTAAAATAACCTGCCCGGATGCCCATTCAATCCAAGCCGTTGATCAAAATGATCAACAGCCACCCTTTAACCTTTCCTTTTTTAGTTCCTACTACCCCCAATGCTCTAACCATTTCCCGTTTGTAGATGCCTTTGAATCCCCCTTTCTCCCTATTCTCTCTCAGGAACCCGAGCCGCCACCCTCCACTTCAGCCCCAAATTGCATGAATCAATGGCTTCTACAGCCATTAAAGGCATGTATTTGTCTCCTACGACTTCTACTTGCTTGATTATCATGCTTTCAAGACCAGACCCTGATGAAGTTTGTTCCAGACTTGGGTCTATTTCAGTGTTATGTTGTCTCCAGTCATATTCGACCTTGCTCCAGCCAGTCATGTCTATTCAAGCCTGAGCTTGACTTCTCCTGCTAAGATCAATGACCTTTCAAGCCTTTCTCACTATCTAAGGTTCTTCTGAAATCTTAATCTTTGAGGTTCTTCCGATTCTTTTAGATCCATTTTATATCTGTGTTTTATCCAAGCTTTTAAACTGTTTTCAAAGTTTCTTTCAAAACCTTTGTCTTTTCTTAGGGTTTTTGTTACTTTATTTCGAAGCTCTTCTGATTTCTTTTAAAATACATGTCTACTATGTTTCCTATATTGTTCTTCTACTGTGTTTCTTATGTTGTTCTTCTACCGTGTTTCTGATGTTGTTCTTCTACTGTATTTCTTTTGTTGCTTCTATTGTGTTTCTTATGATGTTCTTCTACTGTGTTGCTCTTTTATTGTGTTTCATATGTTGTTCGTCTACTATGTTGCTTTTCTAGTGTGTTTCTTTATGTTGTTCTTCTATTAAAATATGCATGTTAAAAGTCTTAGTTCTTCTTATGGCTTCTGATTTTATTTTCTTTGTTGAAATTCTTGCTTGACTCTCTTGTCTTTCATCTTATACTCGATTGATAGTGAAAACCCTAATATTTGGGAGTTCATTTGAGTTTTTAGATTGTTGGCTATGTGATTTGTTTGTTCCTCATTTCTGAATTTGTTTGATTTTAAAGCCCTAATTCCTTTGGACCTATTCGAGCTTCTGAAACTGCTTCGTGTATTTGAAGTTGCTCGACTGGATTCAAAGTCGTTGTTTCAACTTATGTTTCCCTATGTAATTTTTTTTCTTGCAGTCTTTGAACTAAACTATACTTTCCAGAAAGGTCTTTTACTTGACTATTTTGCATGTTTCTCATGCCCTCTTCTCCCTATTACTAACTCGACCTATATGGCTACTATATTCACTATCTACAGACCTTGTAATTATTATTGTTGCTTCTCTTTGCCATGGTTTAACCTCACGTGCCTAATGTTTGTGCACTTCTAATATATGCTAAATTTCCCTCTCAAAATAACCCTTAATTGTGGATTGATTTTAGACTTCCTTGTGTACGTCTGGTTGATTCTTTCCTTGTTTCCCTATTTCTTAGGTTTATTTGAAAACTTTCCTTAGCCTTTCGATTCTCCTATTTTTGACTTGGTTTGTTTGTAACTTCAAATACGTGACTCTTTGATTTACTATGTGCTGATTGATTTATTATGTTTCTTACCTTATTTGGTTAATCGTGAATTTTAAAGATTCTTCATTAATTCATCCCATAATTACACTCCTATGTATTTACCCCCAATTGTCTACTTTGCACAAGATATTTACTTGATCTCCTTCCTTAAATAATTTATGTGCATTACCGTTTGGTTTTAACTCTTTGATTAAAGAAAGTCATTGATACTGATGTATTTTTAATTGATACACAGTTCCATAATTATTTTCTTGCCTTATTTTCTACCTTTTTTCACCCTATAAATACCTGGCTTTTGCATTGACAAAAAAAACACTCGAACACTCTTAGTTTTCTGAACAATCACTCACACTAGAAACTATTCTCTTTGTTACTTGTACTGTGGCTTGTTTTTCAAGTCCTTCTACTGCTTTTACTGTATTTTGCTTCCTTGAAACGGTATGTCTTATTAAGATTTTCAGCAATCACAATCAATGTGTTTACTTATTACCTTTACTTGCATGTCTGCCTATTGTTTGTGTTTAGTTCAGTGTTTACTTTAGCATGCTACAATTTCCTCCTATTATGAATCCTAAACCCCCTTCCCCAATGTGTTTGATGCCAGTGGTTTGTTTGAGGCATAGCAGTATTGAGTATTATTGTTTATGGCTCAAACTTGATTCCCCTAGAATCATTACCTCTATGTCGCCATCATATGTTTTGTATTCTTGTTGATTCTATAAGCATAATAGCATTCTCCATAATTTATTATTTTTGGTTTGTAATAAGTTGTAATGAACATTTGGGGTCGGCTAGAGAAAAGGGTGGATGACTATGCATGCAAAAGGGTAGAAATCATGCCTATAGGTCTATTACAAATTCGGCATATTCACATACACATAGAAATCATGCCTATAGGTTTATTACAATTCTACATATTCAAATACATATAGAAATCATGCATATAGGTTTATTACAATTATGCATATTCAAATACATATAGAAACCATGCCTATAGGTTTATTACAATTTTGAATATTCAAAATACATATAGATCATGTCTATAAGTTAATTACAATTCTGCATATTCAAATACCTATAGATATCATGCCTATAGGTTGTTATGATTCTGCATATATATCAATCATGTTCTGTATTTTTGGATACCATGCCTGTAGGTTTAAAATGATTCCTGCATTAGATACCATGCCTATAGGTCTGAGAACAAGCTTCTGCACCCAGATGCTACGTCTAAAATCAGCAATGTATAGAAAGCATGTCTATAGGATTTTCTAAATGAATATGATTCGTTTCACTCAGCGTTAGATATAAAATCAGTAATAATGGATCCTGACAGTTGCATAACTAATAATCAATTAGTTTAAATTCATCCCCTCTTTAATAATCTGAGTCCCTCGCTTAACCAAAGTTTAGCAAGAATGCATATAGGGTTTTTAAATAATTCGTCTTTAGTTTTAATGTCTTATTACCTTCCAAATTTAGTAGATATCATGTCTATAGGACCCCATCTTAACACTTAGTCAAGCCTTATGATAATCACTATTAAAAATGAGTTTGCTTCTGTTAACTATCACAACCACTGCATATTCAAATACCTATAGAAATCATGCCTATAGGTTGTTCTGATTCTGCATATATATCAATCATGTTCTGTATGTTTGGATACCATGCATGTAGGTTTAAAATGATTCCTGCATTAGATACCATGCCGATAGGTTTGAGAACAAGCTTCTGCACCCAGATGCTACGTCTAAAATCAGCAATGTATAGAAAGCATGTCTATAGGATTTTCTAAATGAATATGATTCGTTTCACTCAGCGTTAGATATAAAATCAGTAATAATGGATCCTGATAGTTGCATAACTTGTAATCAATTAGTTTAAATTCATCCCCTCTTTAATAATCTGAGTCCCTCGCTTAACCAAAGTTTAGCAAGCATGCATATAGGGTTTTTAAATAATTCGTCTTGAGTTTTAATGTCTTATTACCTTCCAAATTTAGTAGATATCATGTCTATAGGACCCCATCTTAACACTTAGTCAAGCCTTATGATAATAACTATTAAAATGAGTTTGCTTCTGTTAACTATCACAACCAGTAGGCATGCCTGATTCAGGCTTCTTATCTAAATTATGTAATAAACCATGTCTGCCTCAACTTTTAAACTCTCTCATATTTGGTATTTAATCAGACCTAAACAGTATGTGAAAGTCATACTAATTATATGCTTTCTTTGTTTAAGGAGGTATATGTGAGCTTTCTTTGTTTATGTGCTTTCCCAAAAATATGCAATATGTATTTTGTATGTCGCCCTAGAGTTTTTACCTTTGAAACTTCAAATAAGCCTAATATCTCTCCTTTTTAGGATAAGTAGCCTTAAGTGCCTCTAGGACTGATAGGAGTGGGACGGGTAATAGCATGCAATAAGCAATTGAGGCCAATCTATGCATTAAATACCTCAACGGGGTAGGAAATGTAGATATTGATATGATGACCACGCGATAATATCATGTGTAGCCATTCATTGAGGAGTGATTACCAGACATTGTGTGGGATGATCCATATTTGTAATAAACCTAGGACCCCCTTCCCTTGATTATTTACTTCTTTTCAGCATTTTTATTCAGTTTCTCTAAATTGCTCTTTCAAATCTTGTTTACTTCCAAACCATTATGTGTTGAAATTCCCTCTTATTTGAGATTTATTTGTTTATATGTAAGTGTACCCAAATTCATAATAATTGTCTGGCCGGGAACCACACTAGTGGATTCTGAGAGGTGCCTAACACCTTCCCCTTAGAATAATTTTGAGCCCTTACCCAATCCCTGGTTATTCAAATCAAACCATTATGGTGTCCTAATGTACCCTAATCATTAGGTGGCGACTCTTCAAGTACAAACCTAGTTCCAAAAAGGAACAAGAAGTCCCTCCAAATGTCATAAACCGAATTTCACGGAGGAAATATGGGGCACGACAGTTCCAGTTGTAAGACTAGAGGCAATAAGACTTATCATAGCCTTTACAGCACATATGGAATTCACTGTTCATTAGATGGATATCAAAAATTCCTTCTTGAATGGCTACCTAAAAGAAGAAGCGTTTGTGAAACAACCTCCAAGGTTTGAAAGTAAGGAATGTCCTGAGCATGTGTACAAATTAGACAAGGCTCTCTACGAACTCAAGCAGGCTCCTAGAGCATAGTATGAACAATTTTCCAAATTCCTGATTGAACATGGCTACAAAAGAGGTAAAGCTGATAGTACTCTGTTCTTGAGAGAAAAAGGTAAAGATCTTCTAGTGGTACAAATATATGTTGATGACATAAACTTTGAGTCCACCATTGATAAAGTAAGTAAGGATTTTGCCAAATTCATGGGGAGTGAGTTTGAAATGAGTATGATGTGTGAGCTTAAATGTTTCTTAGGCTTAAAGATCAAACAAATCCTAAATAGCACCATGATCCATCAGCAGAAATATCCAAAGGAGCTTATCAAAAAGTTCAAAATGGATGAATCAATGGAAATAGACACTCCCATTGCAATTGCCACTAGATTAAACATAGATGAACCTAGTTCATCTGTTGATCAGAAGTTGTATAGGGGTATGATTGGTTCACTTTTATATCTTACTGCCAGCGGACCTTACATAGTTTTTAGCGTAGGGCTTTTTGCTTGCTTCCAGGCTAATCCAGCAGAGACTCACTTGACTTCTGTCAAAAGGATACTAGATATTTGAAATGCACTACTGATATGTGTCTTTGTTGCCCTGAAGGTAGTAATTTCAATCTAGTAGGGTATGATGATGCTAATTAAGTAGGTTTTCTTGTGGATAGGAAAAGCACCTCAAGCATAGCTCATTTTCTTGGTTCATGTCTTGTATCATGGGCTACTAAAAAGAAAAATTCAATAGCTTATCGAATGTTGAGGCTGAATATGTTCTTGCCGCCTCTTGTTATGCTCAATTTCTATGGATTAAACAGCAGCTGGTAGATTTTGGTATTGAAGTTGGTTGTATTCTTATATTTTGTGATAAGACTAGTGCTATAAGTATGACAAAGAACCTGTTTTATTATAATAGGACTAAGCACGTAGATGCTAGACAGCACTTCTTAAGAGATAACTATGAGAAAGGATTTATCTTCATAGAATTTTGTGCTATTGATAAAAAATTCATGACATCTTCACTAAAGCATTGAGTAGAGAAAACTTTGAGAGGAAAAGGTTGGAATTAGAGATGATTAAGATCACCCAACAGGTCTAGATCAGAATGCACAATGAAAATAAAAATTGAAAAATTGAAATTGCTTTTTTGGCTAGGAACTTTGAACTTGTGTAAATATCTACATTAATTCTTACTCAGCTTCATACTTTAGTTAGCATACTCCTATAACATGTGTTAATATGTTTCATCGATCTCTTGCCAAATTTTCTCTATTATGGTAACTTGAGACATGTTTAAGAGAATTCTAAATGAAAAACCTAGTTCATCAGTATGGATTCATCTGAAAACTAAGGTATGTTTTCTATACTCTGTAAAATTAGAAATATAAATATTTAAATCATGAGAAGAAGTCCAACAATTGTTCAGTTCCTAAAAGATTCTATCCGTTAAGTTTGAACCAGTTCCGTCTGCCTAGAACTCTAAACCGAAAAAATTGCCTAAAATCTAGGGAAGATAAATCGATCATTCAAAAATGAAATTTCAGGTTGATTAGACCTCTAATTGACCACTGCTAAAGCTGATGTTACCCATTAAATGTGTATTTCTATTTAAACACATATTATTCCTTCTGCCAACTCCATAATCTGAACTGTCAATTTTCTTTCTTCACTCTCACTTGCCTTCTACTTATCCAAAATTCTAACTCCCTAATTCTCTAAAAAAATCAGTGATCATGACCAACCCATAAGACAATCCTGGAACTCCTCCACAACTCACTCCATCTGATTCATCACCCTCTCATCCACCCAACACTACTCCCAAACCTAGGTTAAGAAGGGTTAAAATTCTTGCTCGAAAAACAGTAGCGACTAGCACTCTCAAGAAGAAATTAAATGAGAAATTAAAGGCAAGCCAAGGCCCAGACTCCGACTCCAACTTTGATTCTGAGTCATTCAAATCTGCTAGTGAAGGGGAAGGACCTGGGTCTTCTGATTCTGAAAAGACTCAAGAATCCCCTTCTAAGGTAAGTTCTTCTATGAATGAAAATTTAGAAACTAGGTTTGTTCTGGTTGGACCTAGTAAGGATATAGAATTACCTGAGTTACGAAGGAGTAGAGGTAAAAAGAATTATGAAAAACAAACAGAGAGAGAGGGTGCATGTGGTGAAGACAGAGGAAATAGGAAAAGAGTGGTTGATCATTCACCCACTGCTGGGCTGTATGTGCTTGATATTTCTGGGTTTGAACAAGAACTTGTAGAAGAAAGTGGCAACAAGTTAGGGGGAAGTGGTTCTGCTAAAGCTACTGAAGGGTTGGTTAACTTAAGTTCAAAAAGAGATGAACCTAGTTCATAACTTGAAGAAATCCTAGAAGACCTTTTGAAAAAGTTTGGAGTGAGTCATGATCCAAAGAAAAGATCAACTACCACACCAAAAGCCCCCAGTGCTCCCAATTTTTTTAAGAAAAGAAAGACTTCCTCCCCAACACTTACTGACACTTCCTTGCCAAAGGGAAGAACCACAAGAAGCAGGGTGAAACAATGTAAGACTGGTCTACGAAGGGCTTTAGCTGAAAGTAAGGAGAAAAGAATGGATAAAAGAAAAGGGAAGGTTGTAGAGTCCTCAGAGGCTACTGAAGTCGAGGAGATGGAACGGGCCCATCAAGAAAAGGTTACACCAATGGAGGTTCTGACGCCCCAAGACTAAAAAGCCCAAGACTTCTTCCAAGAAGTCTTTCTCTATGTCTGAGGCTGTTGAAACTTCAGTAGCCAAGAGGACAAGGTCTGCAGTGAAGAACAAACAAGCAAAGATTTTTGAAGATGAGGATGGAGTGGAGAAGAAGTAGAAGATGATTTTGATGGTGAACAAGACAAGCTTTCCATGTTTGGAAAAATAAAGAATTTAAAGGGTAGACTGCTGAAAGACCTAGTGGAACCAGGAATGATAATATTGGTGTATTTTTTCGCTACTCAGGGATGGAAGGACATGGTCCTTCAGACTGATGGTAGGCTAGCCAGAAATGAGCTAATTGAGTTTATGGTAAATGTAGAGGTTAAGGATGGAAAGGTTAGCAGCTTGGTGAAAGGAGTTCAAGTGTATTTTGATGCAGAAAAATTGAGAGAGATCCTGGACATACCCTCTGAAGGGTTTGATTACTATACAAGAAAAAGGTGGCCTTGCCTAGACTCTCTCCCTATTGCTCTTGTAATTACTAGGTGTCACACCTTCCTTTTTCACTTACACCCTCCGAATGGGTATAAGAAGGGAGTTTTTCCAATTAAAGGGCAATCAAAACGGGATATTTGTTAATTAAAAGAATTCAAAATCGTTACTTGGGATAATTATGGTGTCTCAAATCGCCGGTTTGAATCCTGAATCGAGGAAAGATTAACTATGTTTTACAGTCCACGATCCAGAAATCCAGGTAAGGAAATCTGTTAAACCGGGAGAAGGTGTTAGGCATTTCCGGATTCCATGGTTCTAGCATGGTCGCTCAACTATTGTAAATGGCCTATTATCTGATTTTATTACAAGTTTTAAACCTATGTGCGATTTTAAACTTAATCTCTTCTAATTATCTTTAAGGAAAAATTTTAATGTCATTTAAAATATGTTTTGGACCGCGTCACATAAATGCACCCGCAGTCCGCAGCATATTTATATAATATTGTTGAGATTTGGATTTGGGTCACATAAATGCACCCGAGTTTAGGAAGGTAATTTATTATAATAACGCGCCTAAAGCAACTACGTGTTTGCAACTTTGCGAGGGCCATAAAAATTCGCTAAATGGCACGCCTCAATTTTAAAGGATTAAATTAATTAAGTGAAGGTCATAAGTCTTGATATTTTATTTGGCATGACACGCCTCAAATTATTTTAAAGGGATTTATTATTCGAAGTTATTATAATCGGGTTACATGAAATGCACCTCCTAATTTTCTTTGTCTAGATAACGTCACAAATAGCCAAGCAAACAAGATCATCCAAGAACATTTAAATAATTATGGAACTAAAAACTATTCTCTTTGTTACTTGTACAGTGGCTTGTTTTTCAAGTCCTTCTACTGCTTTTACTGTATTTTGCTTCCTTGAAATGGTATGTCTTATTAAGATTTTCAGCAATCACAAACAATGTGTTTACTTAATACCTTTACTTGCATGTCTGCCTATTGTTTGTGTTTAGTTCAGTGTTTACTTTAGCATGCTACAATTTCCTCCTATTATGAATCCTAAGCCCCTCTCCCCAATGTGTTTGATGCCAGTGGTTTGTTTGAGACATGGCAGTATTGAGTATTATTGTCTATGGCTCAAACTTGATTCCCCTAGAATCATTACCTCTATGTCATCATCATATGTTTTGTATTCTTGTTGATTCTATAAGCATAATAGCATTCTCCATAATTTATTATATTTGGTTTGTAATAAGTTGTAATGAACATTTGGGGTCGGCTAGTGAAAAGGGTGGATGACTATGCATGCAAAAGGGTAGAAATCATGCCTATAGGTCTATTACAAATTCGGCATATTCACATACACATAGAAATCATGCCTATAGGTTTATTACAATTCTACATATTCAAATACATATAAAAATCATGCCTATAGGTTTATTACAATTGTGCATATTCAAATACATATAGAAACCATGCCTATAGGTTTATTACAATTTTGAATATTCAAAATACATATATAGATCATGTCTATAAGTTTATTACAATTCTGCATATTCAAATACCTATAGAAATCATGCCTATAGGTTGTTATGATTCTGCATATATATCAATCATGTTCTGTATTTTTGGATACCATGCCTGTAGGTTTAACATGATTCCTGCATTAGATACCATGCCTATAGGTTTGAGAACAAGCTTCTGCACGCAGATGCTACGTCTAAAATCAGTAATGTATAGAAAGCATGTCTATAGGATTTTCTAAATGAATATGATTCGTTTTACTCAGCGTTAGATATAAAATCAGTAATAATGGATCCTGACAGTCGCATAACTTGTAATCAATTAGTTTAAATTCATCCCCTCTTTAATAATCTGAGTCCCTCGCTTAACCAAAATTTAGCAAGCATGCATATAGGGTTTTTAAATAATTCGTCTTGAGTTTTAATGTCTTATTACCTTCCAAATTTAGTAGATATCATGTCTATAGGACCCCATCTAAACACTTAGTCAAGCCTTATGATAATCACTATTAAAAATGAGTTTGCTTCTGTTAACTATCACAACCACTGCATATTCAAATACCTATAGAAATCATGCCTATAGGTTGTTCTGATTCTGCATATATATCAATCATGTTCTGTATGTTTGGATACCATGCATGTAGGTTTAAAATGATTCCTGCATTAGATACCATACCTATAGGTTTGAGAACAAGCTTCTGCACCCAGATGCTACGTCTAAAATCAGCAATGTATAGAAAGCATGTCTATAGGATTTTCTAAATGAATATGATTCGTTTCACTCAGCGTTAGATATAAAATCAGTAATAATGGATCCTGATAGTTGCATAACTTGTAATCAATTAGTTTAAATTCATCCCCTCTTTAATAATCTGAGTCCCTCGCTTAACCAAAGTTTAGCAAGCATGCATATAGGGTTTTTAAATAATTCGTCTTGAGTTTTAATGTCTTATTACCTTCCAAATTTAGTAGATATCATGTCTATAGGACCCCATCTTAACACTTAGTCAAGCCTTATGATAATAACTATTAAAAATGAGTTTGCTTCTGTTAACTATCACAACCAGTAGGCATGCCTGATTCAGGCTTCTAATCTAAATTATGTAATAAACCATGTCTGCCTCAACTTTTAAACTCTCTCATATTTGGTATTTAATCAGACCTAAACAATATGTGAAAGTCATGCTAATTATATGCTTTCTTTGTTTAAGGAGGTATATGTGAGCTTTCTTTGTTTATGTGCTTTCCCAAAAATATGCAATATGTATTTTGTCTGTCGCCCTAGAGTTTTTACCTTTGAAACTTCAAATAAGCCTAATATCTCTCCTTTTTAGGATAAGTAGCCTTAAGTGCCTCTAGGACTGATAGGAGTGGGACGGGTAATAGCATGCAATAAGCAATTGAGGCCAATCTATGCTTTAAATACCTCAACGGGGTGGGAAGTGTAGATATTGATATGATGACCATGCGATAATATCATGTGTAGCCATTCATTGAGGAGTGATTACCAGACATTGTGTGGGATGATCCATATTTGTAATAAACCTAGGACCCCCTTCCCTTGATTATTTACTTCTTTTCAGCATTTTTAATCAGTTTCTCTAAATTGCTCTTTCAAATCTTGTTTACTTCCAAACCATTATGTGTTGAAATTCCCTCTTATTTGAGATTTATTTGTTTATATGTAAGTGTACCCAAATTCATAATAATTGTCTGGCCGGGAACCACACTAGTGGATTCTGAGAGGTGCCTAACACCTTCCCCTTAGAATAATTTTCAGCCCTTAACCAATCCCTGGTTATTCAAATAAAACCATTATGGTGTCCTAATGTACCCTAATCATTAGGTGGCGACTCTTCAAGTACAAACCCAGTTCCAAAAAGGAACAAGTTGTCCCTCCAAATGTCATAAATCCGAATTCCACGGAGGAAATATGGGGCACGACAGTTCCAACACCCAAGGACAGATCAGTCATTGGCTTAAAATGGGTCTTCAAAAACAAACTTGATGAAGATGGAACAGTTACAAGAAACAAGGCAAGACTGGTGGTCCAAGGTTACAGCCACGAGAAGGGTATAGATTATGATGAGACTTTTGCTCCAGTTGTAAGACTAGAGGCAATAAGACTTATCATAGCCCTTACAGCACATATGGGATTCACTGTTCATTAGATGGATATCAAAAGTTCCTTCTTGAATGGCTACCTAAAAGAAGAAGCGTTTGTGAAACAACCTCCAAGGTTTGAAAGCAAGGAATGTCCTGAGCATGTGTACAAATTAGACAAGGCTCTCTACGAACTCAAGCAGGCTCCTAGAGCATAGTATGAACAATTTTCCAAATTCCTGATTGAACATGGCTACAAAAGAGGTAAAGCTGATAGTACTCTGTTCTTGAGGGAAAAAGGTAAAGATCTTCTAGTGGTACAAATATATATTGATGACATAAACTTTGGGTCCACCATTGATAAAGTAAGTAAGGATTTTGCCAAATTCATGGGGAGTGAGTTTGAAATGAGTATGATGTGTGAGCTTAAATTTTTCTTAGGCTTAAAGATAAAACAAATCCTAAATAGCACCATGATCCATCAGCAGAAATATGTAAAGGAGCTTATCAAATAGTTCAAAATGGATGAATCAAAGGAAATAGACACTCCCATTGCAATTGCCACTAGATTAAACATAGATGAACCTAGTTCATCTGTTGATCAGAAGTTGTATAGGGGTATGATTGGTTCACTTTTATATCTTACTGCCAGCGGACCTTACATAGTTTTTAGTGTAGGGATTTTTGCTTGCTTCCAGGCTAATCCAACAGAGACTCACTTGAGTTCTGTCAAAAGGATACTAGATATTTGAAATGCACTACTGATATGTGTCTTTGTTGCCCTGAAGGTAGTAATTTCAATCTAGTAGGGTATGATGATGCTAATTAAGTAGGTTTTCTTGTGGATAGGAAAAGCACCTCAAATATGGCTCATTTTCTTGGTTCATGTCTTGTATCATGGGCTACTAAAAAGAAAAATTCAATAGCTTATCGAATGTTGAGGCTGAATATGTTCTTGCCGCCTCTTGTTATGCTCAATTTCTATGGATTAAACAGCAGCTGGTAGATTTTGGTATTGAAGTTGGTTGTATTCTTATATTTTGTGATAGACTTGTGCTATAAGTATGACAAAGAACCTGTTTCATTATAATAGGACTAAGCACGTAGATGCTAGACAGCACTTCTTAAGAGATAACTATGAGAAAGGATTTATCTTCATAGAATTTTGTGCTATTGATAAAAAATTCATGACATCTTCACTAAAGCATTTTGTAGAGAAATCTTTGAGAGGAACAGGTTGGAATTAGAAATGATTAAGATCACCTAACAGGTCTAGATCAGAATGCACAATGAAAATAAAAATTGAAAAATTGAAATTGTTTTTTTGGCTAGGAACTTTGAACTTGTGTAAGTATCTACATTAATTCTTACTCAGCTTCATACTTTAGTTAGCATACTCCTATAACATGTGTTAATATGATTCATCGATCTCTTGCCAAATTTTCTCTATTATGGTAATTGAGACATGTTTAAGAGAATTCTAAATGAAAAACCTAGTTCATCAGTATGGATTCATCTGAAAACTAAGGAATGTTTTCTATACTCTGTACAATTAGAAATATAAATATTTAAATCATGAGAAGAAGTCCTACAATTGTTCAATTACTAAAAAATTCTATCCGTTAGGTTTGAACCAGTTCCGTCTGCCTAGAACTCTAAACCGAAAAAATTGCCTAAAATCTAGGAAAGATAAACCGATCATTCAAAAATGAAGTTTCAGGTTGATTAGACCTCTAATTGACCACTGCTAAAGCTGATGTTACCCATTAAATGTGTATTTCTCATTAAATACACATTATTCCTTCTGCCAACTCCATAATCTGAACTGTCAATTTTCTTTCTTCACTCTCACTTGCCTTCTTCTTATCCAAAATTCTAACTCCCTAATTCTCTAAAAAAGCCAGTGATCATGACCAACCCATAAGACAATCCTGGAACTCCTCCACAACTCACTCCATCTGATTCATCACCCTCTCATCCACCCAACACTACTCCCAAACCTTGGTTAAGAAGGGTTAAAATTCTTGCTCGAAAAACAGTAGTGACTAGAACTCTCAAGAAGAAATTAAATGAGAAATTAAAGGCAAGCCAAGGCCCAGACTCCGACTCCAACTTTGATTCTGAGTCATACAAATCTGCTAGTAAAGGGGAAGGACCTGGGTCTTCTGATTCTGAAAAGACTCAAGAATCCCCTTCTAAGGTAAGTTCTTCTATGAATGAAAATTTAGAAACTAGGTTTGTTCTGGTTGGACCTAGTAAGGATATAGAATTACCTGAGTTATGAAGGAGTAGAGGTAAAAAGAATTATGAAAAAAAAAAACAGAGAGAGAGGGTGCATGTGGTGAAGAAAGAGGAAATAGGAAAAGAGTGGTTGATCATTCACCCACTGCTAGGCTGTATGTGCTTGATATTTCTGGGTCTCAACAAGAACTTGTAGAAGAAAGTGGCAACAAGTTAGGGGGAAGTGGTTCTGCTGAAGCTACTGAAGGGTTGGTTAACTTAAGTTCAAAAAGAGATGAACCTAGTTCATAAGTTGAAGAAATCCTAGAAGACCTTTTGAAAAAGTTTGGAGCGAGTCATGATCCAAATAAAAGATCAACTACCACACCAAAAGCCCCCAGTGCTCCCAATTTTTTTAAGAAAAGAAAGACTTCCTCCCCAACACTTACTGCACTTCCTTGCCAAAGGGAAGAACCACAAGAAGCAGGGTGAAACAGAGATAGACTGGTCTACGAAGGGCTTTAGCTGAAAGTAAGGAGAAAAGAATGGATAAAAGAAAAGGGAAGGTTGTAGAGTCCTCAGAGGCTACTGAAGTCGAGGAGATGGAACGGGCCCATCAAGAAAAGGTTACACCAATGGAGGTTCTGACGCCCCAAGCCCCAAAAGCCCAAGACTTCTTCGAAGAAGTCTTTCTCTGTGTCTGAGGCTGTTGAACCTTCAGTAGCCAAGAGGACAAGGTCTGCAGTGAAAAACAAACAAGCAAAGATTTCTGAAGATGAGGATGGAGTGGAGAATAAGTAGAAGATGATTTTGATGGTGAACAGGACAAGCTTTCCATGTTTGGCAAAATAAAGATTTTAAAGGGTAGCTGCTGAAAGACCTAGTGGAACCAGGAATGATAATATTGGTTTATTCTTTCGCTGCTCAGGGATGGAAGGACATGGTCCTTCAGACTGATGGTAGGCTAGCCAGAAATGAGCTAATTGAGTTTATGGTAAATGTAGAGGTTAAGGATGGCAAGTTTAGTAGCTTGGTGAAAGGAGTTCAAGAGTATTTTGATGCAGAAAAATTGAGAGAGATCCTGGACATACCCTCTGAAGGGTTTGATTACTATACAAGAAAAAGGTGGCCTTGCCTAGACTCTCTCCCTATTGCTCTTGTAATTACTAGGTGTCACACCTTCCTTTTTCACTTACACCCTCCGAATGGGTATAAGAAGGGAGTTTTTCCAATTAAAGGGCAATCGAAACGGGATATTTGTTGATTAAAAGAATTCAAAATCGTTACTTGGGATAATTATGGTGTCTCAAATCGCCGGTTTGAATCCTGAATCGAGGAAAGATTAACTCTGTTTTACAGTCCATGAACCAGAAATCCAGGTAAGGAAATCTGTTAAACCGGGAGAAGGTGTTAGGCATTTCCGGATTCCGTGGTTCTAGCATGGTCGCTCAACTATTTTAAATGGCCTATTATTTGATTTTATTACAAGTTTAAAACCTATGTGCATTTTTAAACTTAATCGCTTCTAATTATCTTTAAGGAAAAATTGTAATGTCATTTAAAATATGTTTTGGACCGCGTCACATAAATGCACCCGCAGTCCGCAGCATATTTATATAATATTGTTGAGATTTGGATTTGGGTCACATAAATGCACCCGAGTTTAGGAAGGTAATTTATTAAAATAACGCGCCTAAAGCAACTACGCGTTTGCAACTATGCGAGGGCCATAAAAATTCGCTAAATGGCACGCCTCAATTTCAAAGGATTAAATTAATTAAGTGAAGGTCATAAGTTTTGAGATTTTATTTGGCATGACACGCCTCAAATTATTTTAAAGGGATTTATTATTCGAAGTTATTATAATCGGATTACATGAAATGCACCTCCTAATTTTCTTAGTCTAGATAACGTCACAAATAGCCAAGCAAACAAGATCATCCAAGAACATTTAAATAATTATGGAACTAAAATAAGAACACTAATAAAAAGGATCGAAATATAACAAAAACGTCAATTTTTGCCCCCAACAACATAGCCTTTTTCCTTCAATATGGGGTTTTCCATTTAAGTACAAGAAATGAACAAATTCACAGTAGCATTAGCACTAGAGATTTCAGAAGGTTCCATTATAAAGTTTAAAAAATAATAATAATGACAGAGAGTAGTATAAGGAAAAAGAAAGGCAACAATGGAAGAGAAATGAGGAGAGTAGTGGATGAAGTAATCAAAAAAAGAAGAGTAAAATGTAACAAAATACTGATAAGAAGAAACTAACCAACTGCCAGATCATATCTCCAAACAAAAGATCATCAAAATATATAGCTAACAAAAAAAAAATAAAAAAATTCAAAACATGACTTCAAATAAGAAAAGAAATCCATTCATCACTAACTATAACAAAATACAAAGGGGCTCTTTTGAGTTTACCTCTTGAGCAAGCAAAGCAATAAGGAGAAGACAAATAGAAGCTGAAAAGAAAAACAGTAAGGATGGAGCTCAATGGCAAATCCGAGTAAAACAGCAGCAAAAATTGGATGATTCCAGATTATTTTTCTTTTCATTTTCAAATTTCCATTTTTCTATTTTTCGATATCAGATCTATTTCTTAAACTACTTCAATGTGTGTTCATGAAGAGTGTTTTCCAATGTGAATCGAAGGAGGGAGGTCATGAGAGAAGATGAGAGATAGCGGCTTGAACTCTAGCCCGATTTTAAGGCCAAATAAAACCTTCTTCAAATTCTTTTCTCTTTTTTGTTTTTTTCCTTTTTCTTTTTTTAATTAAAAATTCTAATAATTACAAATCCTAAATTATTTAAAAATGTGCAAATAAATTGATTAACTAATTATAAAAATTATAAAAGTTACTTAATCCTGATTCAAAAGAGAAAAATCAATAAAAGAAAAAAAACGTAAAAATGAAGCATCTTTTGTGATTTTCATTTTATAAAACAAATAATTATTGATTAATTTTAAAAGTATAAAAATAAATTCTAAATATAATGCATGATATTTTGATTTTTTTAATTATTTAAATAAAATTTAAAATGGATAATAATTAACAAAATCTATTTTCTTGGATTTTTTAGGAGTATTTCATATAGGGAAAAAATCACGTGCTCACACTAGGTTGTTTTGTGATTCTGATGATATGAATGAAGAAAGGGCTGTGCAGAAAAGTGAAATGATGCATGGGCTCAAGGTCTTATTTGAATTTGTCAATAAGTGCTTATTGCCCAGATAGGAGAAAAGACATATTGACAATTACAAGGATCTAGTTCTTATGGAGTGCCTGGAAAGAAAAAGGCAAATTAATTGGCATGCCTTCATTATGAAGTTGCTGGATAGGGTCATCAATGGCTCCAAGGCTCATGCTACCCCCTATGGCTTTATTCTCACTACAGTGCTGGATAGATGCAATGTGCCTCCAAAGAAATGGGAAATGGCCTCAAGCAAGGACCACTTTGGCATTAATGCTTTGATTGCTTGTGACTATTTAGTCAATGTCATCCCAATTGAACTTGGTTCATCCAAGAAGACTCTTATCAACAGCAAAGTCAGGACTCTGGTACAAGAATGTGAAGCCAAGGATGCTAAGATAGCTAGGCTCAAGGCTCGTACGGAAGAGGTGGAATCTGAGAGAGATGTTCTTAGAACTAAGCTTACCAAAGAAAAGGATAAGAATGATAGAATTCTTCATAATATGCTGAATCTTCTCCAAGCCCAAAAGCAACCCTCTAGCTCTCCCAAGCCTTAGCACTCCTAATTTTTGTTTCCTGAACCTGTTTAGTACCTTCAGTGACGTAGATTAGGAACTTTTCTCTCTTATGTTTTGCTCATGGTTTTAATATTTTTTCTTTCTTTTTATGGATTTTGGTGGCAACATATCTCTATTAATGATGACTATTATTTTGCTCTTATTTGTTGTTAATCTTTAAATATATTTGCTTGATTACTGATGATTAAATCATGATTGCACTTGCACTTGCCCCAATGGCCATAAGTAATTATTAAAATTTGAGTCTCACACTTTGTATGCAACTTTTCGATGATGCCAAAAGGGGGGAGAGATATTGTTCTTTACACATTCTGAATAACTGATATTTATAAGCTAATTAACTGGGTCCTTGATGATAAGTGAATTTTCTAAATTTAGTAGGGGGAAATGAAAGCAAGAACCATGCGCATGGATGAAAGAGCGCGCTTTGAGGGAAGAGGAGAAGAAAGACTATAGAAAGTCTAAGTGAAGTACGTATAGGGACTTCTTTAACATTATTCTTTCCTCTTCTTGCTTCTCACCTTCTTTCCTTTTCCTTGCATCATAATATAATAAAGATCAAGACGAGTTGCTCCAGGTCCAGATATCTCCCTTCGAGATTGCCAGCATCAGTCTAAGTAGCTTAAGTTTTTGAAGAAAAAGGTAGAGAAGGAAGGGTGGTTGAAGCAAGACCATAAGAAGTACCTTTAGCATTTCAAGTACCCGGTTCAGAGCCAGGACATCTTTGGCATATCCACAAGCAGCGCCTTTGGCATGATAGGCATGGAGCATATCTTGATCGATCGGTAGCAGAGCCACCGAGATGCTTAGCTGGTCTTTTCGGATAATCAGGCACACTGGGACTGAGACACGGCACGGACTCCCACGGAGGGCAGCAGTGGGGAATCTTGGACAATGGACGAAAGCCCGATCCAGCAATATCGTGTGAGTGAAGAAGGGCAATGCCGCTTGTAAAGCTCTTTCGTCGAGTGCGCGATATGGATTCAAAGTAATCTCTCATGCGGGTGCAGAGAGTCCTGCTTGTGCTCTTTCTTTTTGGTCCGGGCCAGGCATTCCATATGTCTTTCGGTCTTGATCTGAGCACTCGTCTAACTACTAAGAAAGATCGAGGGACCTTTCTTTCTGAGTTGTTGGCTACCGGTCTTACTTCTCTTGGTCAGGTCTAAAGGTCTAAGGGGAAAACTTTTTCTTACTCTTCAACTCCCGGTAATTTCTTCCTTTTTATATCGAAAGAGAGTAAGTGCAAACCTTAAGGGGTCGTGAGCGAAGGCGGAATTGGATAACTTCTTCGGCTTTATTGAGGCTTTTGTAGTGTGTCCTCTCTATAATAGAGAAAGCCTTCTTACCATATAAGGATAGACATAATGCTTTAACCTTCCCAACAGGTGAATTCGTAGGTGTCTATTTTAGTGAAGAATTTTTTTATGCCCGAAACTTGGGTTATAGAATTTTCCCTTGATGGTTAAGCTGAGTTCTTACAAGTTTCAAATAATTAAAAAGCACAGAGTTTGTCATAATAAAAAAAAGGGAAATTTGTTGGCCCACGAACATGTGAAGTTTTGAAGATTGATAAAAGAACTCAGAAAAGGACCAGGTCCATCTTGTGAAGCACAATCATGATCAACTTATACATGTGAGATGCACGTGAAGGAGATAAGTCCTACTGACCAAGCTGTAACATCTCCTAATCTAATAAAAAAAGTTGCATATTGGATAAGGAGAGAACGACTCCTTATATGAAGAGAACACAATTTAGGATGAAGATAGTATTAGAATTTGAGATCATCATAAACTCTTCTACAATAGAAGAGTAGCAATTGAATCCCAGTAATACTCTAATTACTAACCTATTGAATTTCTGAGTTGTTCTCTTTTACAGGCAATGCACATAAGAATAAGTTAAACTTAAATTGAGAGCAAAATAGTAAGGCGATTTTGCAAGCAATTTATGTGTGATTTAAGTGTGTACTCCTCAAGCTACTTGAATGAGATAGAAGAACCAGTTCCAAGTGTTTATCTTTTATTCTAGTTCAATTGAAGTAGTGGAAGTTTGGAAAAATCTTACTGAGTAGTAGGTCGTATTTTTTTACCTTTTGAGTCAGATATTTTTCACGTAAAAATCTTTGCATTCTTAGTATTTATTATTCCGCAAACAATAATAATTGGAACACATAGAACAATCAAGTTGTTTTATAATTCAGTTAAGTGAAAATTAGAATTTACACATATCACCTTTCTCTTGTGTGATATTGACGCTTAAAACATCAAAACCGATGTTTCTAGACTTAACGTGAATGTATTGGAATTGGAAACTTGAAGTGAGAAAACAGTGGGCAAGTAAAACATTTCATTTTATCCATCTCGCCAATTTAACCTTGCATAATTAAGGTAATTATATTTTTGCCATTGGTCGATCATACTTGGCTTTTGTATATTCTTTATTCTATAAGAGAGAGTTAGAAGATCTCCATTAACATGCCTGCTTGTATGGGTATCTTGGTCATTTTATAAAGAGTTATCTCAAGGCTTCCTTGTGGATTTCAAACGGCAAAAAAAGTCAGAAGTAATCAGCTCCCAAGTACGCAGCTTTTGGAATTCCGTTTCATCCTTAGAAATCAGGTTTAACAAATAACTTCTGAGAGAAGGCCATCTGGTGTTTTTGCTTTGGGTAAATGGTGGACAATATCAGATATTACTTTTCTTCCCCTTATAATTTTCAATCATTTGACCCTTTGTTTATCTTTCTGCTTAATTTCGCTTCGTTCTTCGGCTTTCTTGCTGCTACTAATTTGCGTTTGATCATTTCTCGGTGAGATCAGTTTATACTGTATTATTTTCATTATCTCTGTGCTCTTCTCTTTCTATGTGGTAGCTTCTGAGTTTCTGTTTTAGCCTCTGCCTGTAGGTGTATGAGAAATTATTCAATGAATTAGGCTTTTCTCCTGTAGCGGACGGTACTGATCAAATTTGAGGCAAAGCATTTAGACATTAACTAAAACAACAACAACCCAGTAAAATCTCATTTAGTGGGATGTGGGGAGGGTAGTGTGTACGCAGACCTTACCCCTACGCTGAGTAGAGAGGTTGTAATAGTCCCCCGGCATCCTTTCCTCCAAGAATTTCCTACCTTGCTCTTGGGGAGACTCGAACTCACAACCCCTCGGTTGGAAGTGAGGTTTGCTTACCCTCTTAGCAAGAAATTACGTTGAACTACTAAAAACTAAAATCTTGGAGGAGAAAAAATGAAGATAAAAAATATGAAGAACGGCTGAATTGGCAGAAGAAAAATGATAAAATAATTTATAGGAGCCTTTGACTAAGTGATACAATACATTTGGACTGATGTTCCAGCTTACTTATAGCGCAAATAAGTTTGATTTTCATTTTCCATAATTAGTTAAATTTTACTACTTTATGTTGGTCTATTTCCATCTCTCTGTAATTTGTTTTGCTTCTTTAAGTTTGCCCACAAGTTTGATTGGTACAAATCCTTGATAAGTCTCACTTACCTTAAATCATCCGAAGTTTTGTTCTCTCTTGAATCTTCATACTTTTTCTTGCAGTTGTTCCTAAAAGAAATTTAAAGAAAGAAATTTCAGATATTATAGTTGGTGATAATTTAGAAACATACATAAAGGAAACGGAGCAAAAATTTAGCACTAAATGAGATGCACCTGTTGAAAGCTTTTTAACTACTTTATATTGGAACAATTCTTTTACATGGTGATTTCGACCAAACTCATCTTAAATTATTGAAACGAGTAATTTTTGGTTATTTTTGAAGTTTTGGGAGTAATGTGAATGAAAATTTTGAAAAACTGCTTTTTGAAGTTTTTCTAATTTTTAAAAAATTCTAAAATGATCTTGAAGTAAAAATTGAAAATTTAATAACCAAATGATGATTCGGAAAAAAATAAAAAACTTTCCGAAAGAAAAGTAAAATTTTCTTGTGTCCAAATGGGCTCTTAAATTTGCCATGTGGTTGAATAGTGGAATTTATCTTCACTCATAATTTTACCTCCTTGATTTTAAAAAGAAAAAGATCCTAATAATACAAAACACTGTAAAACTACAGGCTCTAACTACTTAACATATACTTGATATTCGTATAGAATAATACAATTGAGCCTTATATTTTATAAACTAAATGTCTTTATATAACACAAGCATCAAGTTGAATTGTGGTACCAAAAGGTACAAGACAAAAACAATGGAACAGTAATTGAAGAAGAAGAGGACGAGAGAAGAGAATTCAGAGAGAAGGAGGGAAATTTCAAAGGTAGAAGCTCACATCTGTATTAGCATTCCAAAAATATGTATATAACATTGTTTTCTCCTATTTATATCGCTACAATTCAAAATAAAAGTTGACAAAAATACCAAAAGAAAAAAAAAAGACAAATGCCTAATTGGGTCTAACTTTACTTTCCTGCCAGACGCAGTTAATAAGTATGAAAAATGCTCTCTCATATTAAAAAGAAAGGCAGAATACATATACAAACACTTAAACTATCAAAAGAAATTTACTTGAACACTTTAATTAAGTAATTTTCCAACGGAACACTTTTACAATATTTTTACTGCACCAGTTTAACACGTCCGACTGAAATGGCAAATAACATGAATGTCACTGCATTTGAGCGCGTGAACAACAAAAATATGTTGACAAAAAGTCTATTAACGAATAAACAGTAAAATCCCTTCTTTCTCCAATAGTATAATTAGACCCTGCTCCCTTACCAGCCATAATTCTTCATCATTCCCTCAAAATTCATCCCTGTTTTCTCATCAGTTTCTTGATTTTTTCAAAAAAAATTTGTTCTTCTCTCTAAATTGTGTTCGAATCTTGGCTTAATAAGCTATCGATTATGTCTCTAAAATCAAGAGTCGATTTATGTCGGTGTGGTCAGGAATGGTAATTAAATAAAATTCATGGTCTCTATCGAATCTTGGAAGGAGGTTCTATGGATGCAAAATTGAAAAGGTAAGTGATAATTAATATAATTAATTAATTTTTAGTCCTGTTGTTTTTTTCAATTTTAGTTTGCATGATTTTTTTTTGAAGGACAAATGTAGATATAATCATTTTAAGTGGGTTGATGACGAGTTCCCTAGCCAAGCAGATAGGGTTATTTGGGGTTTACGGAACATGGTCAAAGCTTTTGAAGAAGAAAGGGCTCGAACAAGAAGAAAGAGGAAGAAATTGGGCTTCTATTACAGTAACGATGATGATTATTTGGGTTTGCTACTATGTCATTAATCATTGAATTTATTGTGGTTTTGCTGGTGGTTGGAGTATTTTGTGGGCAGTTTGTAGCGGTGGTAGATATATTTGGGTGTATCTAATTTGTTTGGATGTAATTGTGGTCTGTGACCTTGCTTCAATGAAATAAAACAAGCTCTGCAGTTTGATGTATATTGAAAGAAATTTTCGCAGTTTGTTATGCCTGGGTAAAAACTTTTCTGCAGTTTGTTATGTATTGGTTCAATTTTTCTGCAATTTGATATTACCAATCGAATGCATACAAAACTGAATGTATTGATTTAAAATAGAATGCTACCAATAGAGGCATTTAAATTGCATTCCAGCTAAAGATTTAAACAGAGGCATTTAAATTGCATTTAAACAGAATGCTACCAACTGAGACATTTAAATTGTATTCCAGCTAAAATGTTTACAACAATTCCAAGCAACTAGGAAAATACATGAAATGACCGAAAAAAGACATAATAATCAATCTAAGTTTGGATACTTAGCAAAATACATGGACTGAAACCCAAAATAGCACAATTATAACACAATTATGTCACTGGAGGGGCTAGACTTGCAACTGAAGAGGTAGTTGCTGAAGATCCAATTTGGATTTTCTTGTTTGCACTTAGTTGTTGTAGCTGGAAAGTAGTTATAGCATTTCTGCCTTTAAACATAAGTTCAAGAGGTTTAAATTCAAAATAGATATTGACTGCACTGGTATCTTTTACAACCTTAGTCCCATATGATACAACTCTTTCACCCGAACTACCTGGTTGAAATTGACATAAAAGCACATAAATTAGTTTTAACAAATGGTAGTAATAACAAATTGAAGTTGTGAATAGATAGTCTGTACATTACTGATAGTCATTCCACTTGTAGGATTGGTGTAACATCCAAAACCAACATTTCTTGACCTCGTATGCCCATCAGATGGTGTTGTAGATGCATAACCTCTTCCTCTTGTTCTTTTAACCCAAACATTAAGTTTTATAAGAGCAATTGTTAGAGGTGCATTTGGAAATGCACCCCTGTCAAAACTAGCGTTGTTTCCCCTTACTCTACCACTGGTTGTGCTTGTATTAGCACTGTTTCCCCTTCCTCTTCTACTGCCCCAATTAGTTGTTGTAGATTCTTGAGTTGCTTGACTTCCGTGGCTTTGTTAAGTTGCTTGAGTAGACTCTCCCATTCCACCCTAATAATTCCAGAAAGTACATATATAAGTTGGCAATTTAAGTGAATAAAAAGTTGAAAAATATTACAGCATACCTTTGATTGGCATATACAGTTGTTATGGCCTTCTTGATGATATTTTGAACATGTCATCTTAACTCCTTGCTTAGAGAGCTTGCCATACTTCTTTTTATTAGGCTCATTCTTGGCCTTCTTCTTTTCTTTTGGAGCCTGCCTGGCATCGGCTTTGGTGTAGGAGCCTCCATTAGCATGTTATTAGTGTTAGGGCACATCTTCATATTGGTTTAAGAAAGTAATGGTATGCCTTGAGAAATGTCTCCTTTCTGTATCATTGATCTGCATAATTGTATGATTCTTCTTCTTGGTGATAGATTGCACATATTACATGTGCACAAGGGATCTATCTTAACTGCCCGGATGTACAAGTACATGTTCTTCTCCTCAAGTTCACTATGTATCTGTGTTCATACTCATTAACCTCAAACACACCAGTTCTAAACCACAAAAGTTTGCATTTTCTAGACAACTCCTTATTTTCTTCTAGAATTATCCTTACCACAGGAGAAATGTTTGTAATCCAAGTCTCTTCAAACTTTATCATATCAACATGTCTCCTAGCTGCTTTATGTCTAATATCCTTTAACACGGTAATAATAGAATTGTGCTAGGTGCTAATAACCAAGAATTAAAGGTCTCATGCATATTATTTTCTACAATATCACATTTGGAATGTTCAAAGAAAAAATCTCCACACTAATAATCTTTGTGATACTTCAATAAGCTTTCATATATACTTTTTCCAAGCTTTCCTAAAGTAGCCAGTTTTTCTTTCAACTTCACCTCAAAACTAGCCTTAGAACACATCCAAAATTGCTTTCTTATCTCCTCACCTCTCCAAGTTTTTGACCAGTTAGACCATATGTACCTAGCACATATTCGATGCTCACAATTTGGTAGTAACTCTTGAATGCTTGGTACTAAATCCTATAAAATAACAATGAGTCAAACAGAAAGTAGATATGATGTTATAAAGATAAAATAGAATGTAGAAGAAACAGAAAAAAGAAAGCTAAAATAGAATTTAGATGAAACATAAATCAGAAAGCTAAAACAGAAATCAGAAAGCTAAAATAGAAAACAAAAAACAGAAACAAAAACAAAAAACAAAAATCAGAAATCAGAATGAGAATGTAGAAGCTTTTGACTCATGAAGTAGAAAGCTAAAACAAAACGAGATGAAGTAACGTACCTTTTGCATATCAGACATAACTGTTAATCCAGCTCCATCTCCCAACTCCAATTCAGCTATTAAGTTATTTATAAACCAACTCTAGGATATTTTTCACTCATTGTCTATCACAACCTATGCAATGGGATACATTTGTTCGTTTCAATTTTTCACAATAGCTACCAATAATTCACCCTTACATGCCCCTTCTAGAAAACACTCATCAAAACCAATGATCTTTCTACATCCTTCCAACCAACCTTTCTTCAATGCATCAAAGCAGACATAGAAATATTTAAGCAGATTCCCCCTAATTTACGAGCATATTTGCATGTCTTGTTCTTGCCAATGTATTTAAAGCCTCTATCTGTGTTTCCTTCTCCTAGAGGTACTTATACATGAACATTTGGTTTTTTCCTTTTTCTTGTTTTTATCTTGGTTCTCTTTTTATTCCAAACAGTTATCAACTCTTCATCAGCATCACTATCATCTTCTTCTGGTGTAATATCAAACTCTGAGTTACTATTACTGTCCACATCTTAAATAGCACCATCAAGGTCTGTAACATCATTTTCCCTTACTTTAGTTTCAACATCAACCTCTTCGCTTACTTTAATTTTAGCAGCAACATCTTCTCTCACTTCACTTTCATCAACAACATTTTCCCTCACTTCATTTTCAGCAGCAACCTCATCCCTCACTTCACTTTCATCAACAACATTTTCCTAACTTCAGTGTCAGCAACAACCTCTTCCCTCTCTTGTGTGTTTGTTTCCTTAGCTGCACGATTCACTTCACGTAAACCTATTTGTGGACCACTAATAAGTCTAATAAAGTCCACATCATCCACTACCTCGGGGTCTAGAACAATATGTTGAATATACAAATGTAGTTCGTCTCTATTTTCAAGGTTAGACACAATATTCAATAATTACGCATCACTATCCACATAGACTTTTAGTTCTCGGGTCTTGGTGATAGAAGTCACCCACTATAGCTTTTGATGTTGTGGTGCTTAAAGAAGTAGGGAGTGAAATATAGTAAAGTTTAGGTGGAATCTTGGTTTGACGTAAGTATGGGATTCAAGATTGAAGTATTTGTATTAAAGTTATTAAAGGAGGTTTAGTCACTTATATCCAAAAGTATCCTACCCGACCCGCAGCCTACATTACAACCAATGAAAGTTTTATTTGTTCTTCAGTTGAATGAACTCGATTAGTGAAGTATTACACTAAGGGTAATCTTATGGTACGTCATTTGGGGCATATAAATATTATTTCTGAGAGTGAGTGAATTTTTCCTATCTTGATTCCATAGGTTATTAAAATTCATGGTATGTGGAACTAAGCTCTTTGATTGGGTGAGGGCACATGATTCATAAAGGAAAGGTAATGTTGTTGACCTCTATGTTAGAGTAAGTAAGTGAATTGTGAATAAACCACGATATTTGTGAGTCGATTATTGAGGTGAGGATGTCACGCCTTTATGCTTAAATTATTTTAAAGATTCTTGGTATAATAAGTTAAGGGAATTGCTTAATAGGTTGAGTCCATAAGTATAGCTTGATTGCTCGATGACGAGCAAATACTTAAGTGTGGGGTATTGATGTGTGGCTATAATGCATGATTTTTCCACATTATATGCTTTGTGTTTTACATGCTTTAATGTTAAAAATACACTCTGTTTGAGAGTAATGGAGTCTATTTTATATGTAGGTGCATTGGAAACGAATAGCTAAAGGGATGCTTAAACATCAAAAGTGCGCTTGAGAACGGTTAAAAGGAGAAGCCAAGCAAAAGCCAGCGCGACCAGGATTTTTCCTGGCGAGACAAGCATAAAGCCACACCTAGCAGGCATTATCCAAGCAAAGCTAGATTAAGTCCAGGCCTACGATAGTGAAGCCAGCATAAAGCCAGGCCTAGGCTGGCGTTATCCAGTTTGAGTTTTAAAGGTTTTAATTGTTTTCCGATTTGACTAGGAGATGACCTACATGTTTAGGGATTGTCCTAAACATATAAATAGATGCAAAAATGCCTGTTTGAAGGACTTTTGCAACCGGAGGCAAGAATAGTTTTTGGAACACTACTTCGGAGTTGGATTCATTGATTTCTACATCTCTTTATCCTTACTATGCAATTTAATTAAGCAAATTACTTTAGATATTTGTACTTTAAGTATGAGTAGCTAAAATCATAATCTAGGAATGGAACCTTTTGAAGGATAATTTTCTCATTATGTTAATATAGAATTTTCATAGTATTATCTATATTTGTTCAACTATATATTATTGTTGTTGATTGAAGGGCCCTCAATTAGTTGTTCCTATTTAGTGTGCATTACTCGGGAGAGAGTGCATATTTAGGTAATTGTTAAACATCATCACGCCTAACGTATATGAGGGATCAATACGAGGGGTTTAAAGGTGGGATTATGGATAATGAAACCTTGGATGCGATCTAAGTGAGTTGTATGTAAAGTTAGCTAGCGTAATTCGGGAGAATATGTCTAGTATATTGTTGTAATTACTCGGGAGAGAGTTGCGACAGTTAGAGTGCTCATGATCGATAGAGGAGACTTAGGCAAATTTATAGCAAACATAGCGGAAAGGATTCCGACAATATGGGAAATCAGAACCTTAGATCACTCCCATTCTTCCTTACAAACCGTTTATAGTTAGTTCTTAATTACTGCATTTTCATTATGTAATGTTTAGTTAGTAAACATCCAACCTATTACTTAAATATCTCTAAAGATTGAATATGTGAATTTGTGTATGTCCAATAATTGTAATTGATAGGTTAATTCCCTGTGGGAGTCGACTCTAAACTTGTTAACCGAAATATATTTCCAGTGTCTGCTTTGTCTTTTTTATAAGGCATAGTTGGGTGTGACCAAATTTCATCATTGCAAGGGAATTAACAGTTTTATTGATATTAGTTAAAAGAAGTGCAAAAAAGTCTAAGTGTAGTTAATTTTCTTCAATTTAAATTGATCATTGAAATTCTAACATTTGTAGTCTGGGTGTTACAGGTGCATGCCTAGAAACACCTCAAGAACTGGTGAGTTGTTTGAAGCATTATCAGATCCTAAGAAGGTTTTCAAGGCATTGAATCGTGCAAACAAGAAAGGCAAACCACAACAGAACTAGTCAGAAAAAATCGAATCAGACATGAAAGGTGGTCATCTAAACAATAGAAATAGCGTCGATGACCAAAACGATCAGGGTGTGGTACCTCTTGTGCCAGAAGCAGCACTATATGATTGGGAACAACCCACCATTAACAACATAGCAACTGCTATTATAGTTTCTCAAATACAAGCAGATTCATTCTAGATAACAGATAACATACTACATTTGTTGCGGAATAAGGGACTATTCTTTGGGTCATACGTTGAAGATCCTCAATAGCATCTGAAGAATTTCTTATCAATTTGTGCCACGTAGAGGCAACATAACGTGACACCAGAAATAATATGTCTGTCGTTGTTTCCATTCTCAGTGACAGTAGCAACTCAGACACTGCTTAATTCACTCCCAATAAACTCCATCACTACTTGGGAGGAATTAGTAAAGCAATTTGTGGACAAATTTCACCCACCCAACAAAATTGCTCAACAAATTGATGAGATATTAAGCTACAAACTGAAACTGTCAAAGGCAATACAAGAAATGTTGGGAGAGGTTCAAAGGTATGTTGGTTACATGTCCATATCATGGTATTCCAGAGCAAATGTTGGGGTAGAGGTTTTAAATGGGTTTGGCAGATAGCTTGAAGGCCAATGTTGATGCTTCAGCAAGTGGAGCATGTTTCAGCAAAACATTCAGAGAAAGCAAGATCTTACTTGACAAGATGGCACAAAACTCAGGATGGACAAAACAAACTCTCCAATCACTCAGCTGGTGCACTCAGTAGCTTTATACTCGACTAGTTGTTTTGAGCTCTAGCACGTTATTCAGCATTCTCAAGCCATAAACAGCTTCATTTCAGGTATTATGACTTGTACGCATGGTCAGAATTAAATTTTGGGGAGATTAGAGTTTATTTGAGAGAATTCTCATTTCAGAAGCTTAAAGTTAAAAGAATTAACTAGGACTAAAATTTTGAGTAAACGACCTTGGAATCGGGATCTGAAGGTTTCAGCAGGTTTGTATGATGATTTTGCACTTGTGCGTATTCCCGAATCTAGTTTTAGACGACCCGGGAGCGTTTTGGCGCCTATTGTGGAAAGTGGCATTTTGAAAGAAATTTCATAAGTTTGGGTTGATGTTCATTTCAGTGACATCAATATCCGTTTGGGATTCCAAGTCTCGGAGCAGCTCCGTATTGTGATTCCGGAGTTGGGAGCGCGATCGAAAGTGAATTCGAAGGTCCGTAGGTCATTTTGGGGCCATTTGGCTAAAGATAAAATTTTGAAGGTTTGTGAGAAGTTTGACCGGAAGTGCACTTTTTGATATCGGGGTCGAAATCTGATTTCGAAAGCTGGAGTAGGTCCGAAATTTTGAATATGACTTGTGTACGAAATTTGAGGTCAATCGGACGTGATTTGATAGGTTTAAACATCAAAGATAAAAGTTGGAAATTTCAAAGCTCATTAAGCTTGGATTGGGGGTTGAATCATGACTTTAGCGTTGTTTGGTGTGATTTGAGGCTTTGAGCGAGTCAGTGTTATGTTAATAGACTTGTGCGAGTGTTTGGTTTGAAGCCCCAGGGGCTCGGGTAAGATCTAGGATAGCTTCAGAGTGATTTGCTAAGAAATAGGATTGTTGGTGCTGGTATTATCGCATTTGCAATTCTTGGGTCGCAAATGCGACCTTGCATTTGCAAGGGTCGATTCGCATTTGCGATCCTGGGCAGCTGCATGGAGGATCGCATTTGTGATGCATTGGTCGCAAAATGCGACTTTGCATTTGTGAGTCCCTCCTCGTATTTGCGGAACTGGGCTGCTCAGTGGGGAATCACATTTACGAAGGGCCCATCATTTTTGCGATGTTGTCCTCTTTGCATTTGCGAGGAATTCCGTCGCAAATGCGACCTTGTCTGGGAAGGATAGGCTTCACAGTTGCGAAGCTTTTGTTGCAAATGCAACATTGCAATTGCGAGCTTGGAGTCGCAAATGCGACTTCTGCGCCTGGAGCTGTGGCTTTTTAATTGAAACTTAGCCCATTTCCCTCATTTCCCACTTGGCCTTAGGCGATTTTTTAGAGAATTTGAGGAGGGTTTCTGTCATCATCAAATAGGTAAGTAATTTCTACGCATCTTAAGTCAAATACATAGATTATGGGTAGATTAACATGTAAAACTAAGGAAAATCAAGGGGTTTAGATGAAAACCTAGAAAATTGATGTTATTGGAATTTGACCACGACTTTGGGTATGAAATTGAGAGTAAATCATATATTTGAGCTCGCGAGGTTATGGGTAAACTTATTCTTCAAAAAAATTTGGAAATCCGGGCATGTAGGCTCGATGGCGTTATCATCAACTTTTCGAGCGGGGTTAGGAATTATTGTAAATTGGGTTGTAATAAATAATTGATTGTATATTAATAGATCGGTATCATTATTGTCTAGCTTTGGAGCTTTATTCATCAATTAGAGTCTTCCGAAAGGTGTGGAATGCCGATTATGGATCTTCTGAGCGAGGTGAGTCTCCTTTCTAACCTTGTAAGAGGGAATTGTCCCAAAGGTGAATTAATTGGTTATGTGTTGCTATTTGTGGGGGCTACGTATGCACGAGGTGACGATAGTCCGTACGTAGCTACTATTATGTTCTTATTCTGGTAGTCTAGGACCCATAAGCATGTTATACTTGGATTAATTGTAAAATTATCGACATTTGAATTGTTTAAATAATCTCGAGTTAGTAAATGAATCTTCACAAAAGATTAAACTTCATTTTCAAAAATCTTAGAAGAGAATTGGCTTTTCTGTGGATAATTATTCCTTGTTGACTACTTGACTGACCATCTGTGTGTGTTTAATTTTGGAATGGGCCGAACGCCTGGCAGATTAAATAGATGCATCTATAGGCGCGACATCGACCCTTGGCAAGTCAACAATTATTTTCTATTGGAGCGGGCCGTACGCCTCGGCATGATTTGCACATGCTTGTATTGCTGCCTTGAACTCAATAAAGTTGTTTGCCTCTTCATGGCTTGAGAATATTTGGAAATTAATGAAAAAGGAAATTTTGGAAATTTCCTATAAAATGAGTAGTTGTTTACTTGTTTCCTTCTATTTGGTAAAAATCATGTTTGTAGAAATTCACAATTTAATGTATTATTGACATAATTATTGGACTACTAGTGAGTGTCGAAGTTGACCATCTCGTCTCTATTTCTTCGAAATTAGACGGGATACTCATTGAGTACACGTGGTTTACGTACTCTACTACATTTCTGTGCATTTTTATTGCAGAGGTATAGGTAACTCTAGCGGCCTATTGGGCGTAGCAGTACGGATGATTCTAGGACTAGGTGAGTTGCATTATTCGAGGCGGACCGCAACTATTATAGTCCCTTCCAGTATATTGTATTTACTTCGTGTCCACCGTATTCCAGACGGATGTTGTATTTTATTTCCTCATCAGTAGATTCTCATGCACTTGTGACAACGGGTTCTGGGATGGTTTTGAAATATTTTGTACTAATTGATTATTATTTAATTTTAATTGAGGCAGTTATCTTTTAATTTATGAAAAATTGAAGGAAAATCTTAGTTTTCAATATTGTAAAAAAATGAGAACTTCATCAAGTAATTTGGTTGGCGTGCCTAACAGCAGCGTCCGGTGCCATCGTGACCCTTGGTGGATTTTGGATCGTGACAACATGGTATCAGAGCACTAGGTTCCCGTAGGTCTCACGAGTCATGATCAAGTCTAGTAGAGCCTCACGGATCGGTACGGAGACCTCTGTACTTATCCTCGGGAGGCTGCAGGACTGTTAGGAGCAGTTACCTTCTTGATTTCCTTATCATGCGGCTTGACTTCTATGATGGCCCAATAGGGTCATCACTTATATATTTTCCGTTATGTATTTTCGAGGCCTTAAAACCTCTTCTCAGGTTGCCTCGTTTGCATGCGTAGTCCGGGCGCGTAACCGGAAAGCTTAAATATGAATTCGGTGTTAAAAATGATGAATGTTGATATTAATATGATTAAAAGTTTACTCTAGTCAATATTTTGGGTAAACGGACCCGAGCCCGTGATTTGACGGTCTCGGAGGATCCGTCGAAAAACATGTGACTTGAGCGTATGCCTGGAATCAAATTCTGAGGTCCCAAGTCTAAGAAAAGTATTTTTATGTGAAATTGTTTTCTGAAAATAATTAAAGAAAATGGAAATTAAATTTGATTAGAAGACTAGGGTATCGGGCCCTTATTTTAGTTCTGATGCCCAATACAAGTCTTATATATGATTGAAGTACTTTCTGTAAACTCTGGTTGAGAACAGACGTTGTATGACGTGTTTCGGACCCGAAATGGGAATTTTATGTCATATGCAAAAATTTGGAAGGAATCATGAGTTTTGATGCTCGACCCGATGTTTATGATGTTATTTTATGGATTTAATTGCACGGACAAGTTCGTAGGATATTTTTGAGGTTGTGTGCATATTTGGTTTGGAGTCCGAGGGCTTGGGTGAGTTTCAAGTAGATTCCAGGAGGTCTTAGACTTAAAAACAACAAATATTGAAGGTTCCGGTCAAGATGCAGGTTCCAGCGTGCGGCCGCTATCGTCCTTGCATGGTCCGCGGTGCGAGTCGTGTGGGCGCAGACATCCTCGCACGGTCCGCGGTGTGAGCCACGGGGCTGCTGTCATCATCGCACGGTCCACGCTGCAAAATTACGAGAAACAGTAACCTTCAGCTCCACCAACACACTCGCGGCCACCTTAGCATGGTCTGCGGTGTGAGCTGCACGGTCGCGGTCGTGCTCGTGCGGTCCGCGCTGGAGGTTCAGAGAGTATAAGTACACAGGATTTTCAGTTATTTCTCGATTTTCAAAAATCCAAAACCTAAGAGGTGATTTTCTAAGCAATTCTTCTTCTTCAAAACGATTGGTAAGTGGTTTCTAACTCATTTTCTTCACTCCTTAATACTTTTTAACATAACTTCAACATCAAATCAAAGTTTTTAATGGGTAAATTCAGGTATATTGGGTAGGACCTAGGGTTTTGCTAAAATTGGGTGTTGGACCCTAATTCAAGGCCAGATTTCAAAACTAATCACATAATTGGATTCGTGGGGGAATGAGTAATCGGATTTTAGTTCGAGCCTCGGGTTTTGACCACGTTATCCTGAGGGGAATTTTGGTCATTTTATCTAAACTTGCATCTTATCTTTTAATTAAATAGTAGAATTAGTTGCTTGAGATGTTATTTACTAGATGTAATAGAAATAAATGGATTTGGGCCATTTGGAGTCTGATACTCGGGGCAAAAGAGTGATTTCAAGTTGATTTTGGAGCCGACTGAGGTAAGTGACTTGTCTAACCTTGTGTGAGGGACCCTCCCCTTAGAATATGATGTTTGTTAATTGAATGCCTCGTACGTGAGGTGACGAGCGCGTACTTCAGCAAATTATTGAAAAATTCGTATTTACTTGAAGTGTTTAAACTGAGTTATCTTGCTTGCCTGTTCATTTTAAAGTGTGAATTTATTCTATGCTAGTTTAGAAAAGCATGTTCATTTGACTTGCCTGCCTAAGTGTTTAAACTGTCTTATTGGTACTCCACGTAGTATGTTTGGCTACTATTTCCTATTTCTTGGCCTGAGTTAGTATCTTTCCAAATGTTTGGGTTGTTATTGTGTGTTTTTAAATTGGGACTACGGGTTGGCCTCCCAAGAGATCCCCCTGCACTTGATATGTTCTGGACCGAGGGTGCGGGATACCAAGAGATTCCTAGCACACAAAATTGTAAGATTTGAGGATACCAAGAGATCCCTAGTGAATATAATGAGGATACCAAGAGATCCTCGGGATACCAAGAGATCATCGGGATACCAAGAGATCCCTAGTGAATATAGTGAGGATACCAAGAGATACTCGGGATACCAAGAGATCCCTAGTGAATATAATGAGGATACCAAGATATCCTCGGGAAACAACGAGATCCCTAGTGAATATAATGAGGATACCAAGAGATCCTCGGGATACCAAGAGATCCCTAGTGAATATAATGAGGATACCAAGAGATCTTCGGGATACCAAGCAATCCCTAGTGAACAAAATGAGGGTACCAAGAGATACTTGGTGAGTATAAAGAGGATACCAAGAGATCCCCGATTATTATTTCCTGTTGTGAGTAATGTTCCTTGTATTGCTTTGTTCCATTTTTCCTATTGGTGGTTCCTTTATTTATCCTGTTTAGATTCCGTCTTTAGACTTTATTTGTAATGTTTTCTTCATCTTACCATAATTTATATTTATCTCGATAGGGACTTGACCTTCCTCGTCACTACCCAACCGAGGTTAGGTTTGGCACTTACTAAGTACCTTTGTGGTATACTCACGCCTCTTCTGCGCATGTTTTTCTTGTGCAAACCCAGGTTCTTCATCTCAGGCGAACTATCATCGAGGCGGAGAGATCTAGCAGAGACTTGAGGTATATATGCGGTGTCTGCAGACCGAAGAGTTTCCTTCCTTATTCTATCTGTAGTGTTTAGAATCTATCACACTTTTGATGTAGACATTCTTGAGATTAGAGCATTTATAGTATTTTCCTTTAGCCTGTGTTTCGCATGAGTTTCCGCGTTTTTGGGATTGAGTTGCAGACATTCGCATTTATTTTTGGGTTGTATATCCCAAGTGGCACTTATATACGATTTCTCCTCTAGTTTTTGTTTAATTTAATCAAATGTTTCTTCCAGTTATATTAATTTTCGTGTTGTTATGCTTACTTAGTTGTAGGGACTAGGTGCCATCACGACATGTTCATGGAGGGTGAACTGGGGTCGTGACAAGTTTGTATCAGAGCTTGGTTCATAAGAGTCACGGAACACAGGCCGGTTTATTAGAGTCTCATTGATCGGTACTGAGACGTCTATACTTTTCTACGAGAGGCTATGTAACAGTTTAGGAAAAATCTTCATTTCATTGATTTCCTTGTCGTGTGCTATTTTGTTTTTTACGTCAAATCTAAACTTCTGTCTTATATTCTCTCACGGATGGTGAGGACACTCACTACTCGCACAATCAGGCACCCTCACCCCTACCGCAGTTGTCCAAGGCCGAGGCCGGGGTAAAGGGCGAGTATGCACACGTGGTGCAGCCAGAGCACCTGCGTGAGCTACCGCCGAGGCACCACCAGCAGATCCATCCAGAGACCAGACACCTAGCATGCCTACTACTTCCACTACTACGCCAGCCCTTCAGAAGATATTAGCTCAGTTCATGTCCATGTACACCACCTTGGCTCAAGAATGGTTGCTTCCCCTTGCTGCAGCCACATCCCGGGCCGGGGGAAGAGCACAAACTCATGTAGTACGCACTCTTGAGCAGCGAGTACAGGTTGAGCAGGCCCAGGAATCGTTCCCGTTTCGCCTACTGTGCCAATTCAGCCCAATAGATGGGGAAGTTGCATCTGAGGATGAGCAACGGAGATTGGAGAGGTTCAAGAAATATGATCCTCCGGTTTTCAGTGGGCTAGCGACAGATGATGCCTTGGGATTTCTAGAGGAGTGCCACCGTATTCTTCGCGCTATGGGCATAGTAGAGTCCAGTGGGGTTTCCTTTACTTCATTCCAGCTTCGGGGAGCCACTTATAATTGGTGGCGCACTTATGAGATAGACAATTTGGTCAAGGCTGCTTCACTGACTTGGAACCAGTTCTCGGATATGTTTATGAAAGAGTTTGTTCCCCAAAGTATCGGGGACACATGGTACGCAGAGTTTGAGCATTTGCGTCGGGTTGCTATGACCGTTTTGGAGTATGCTATCTGTTATACCAGATTGGCCAGGCATGCACCAGCTTTGGTTGCTACCGTTTCGATAGAGAATTCACAGGTTTATCAAGGGTCTTATCCCACCCATCAGATCTATTATGGCTCGAGAGTTGGAGATGGACATTCCTTATCAGCATGTGGTGAGCATTGCTAGGAGGATCGAGAGTATGCTCACCGGGGAGCGAGGGGAGAGGGAGGCCAAGAGGTCTCGAGAGTCAGGCCACTACTCGGGTGCCGTACAAGTCGGCATGGTAGGGGTTTTGTGGGTCACCCCATTCATTCAGCTCTTCCAGTAGCCAGCAATGCTCTAGCTCCGCCTGTACCTCAGAAGACTTACTATGCACCTCTAGTTTCTAGCACGCCTCCTGCGTAGGGTGTTTCCAGAGGTCAGTCCAGCTAACCTAGCCCTAATCAGTCACATCCACCGCGCCCTCCAAGAGCTTGTTTTGAGTGTGGCGACACCCAGCATGTGGTGAGGGATTGATCTAGACTTGGGAGGAGTGCACCCCTGTAGCCTTCTCAATCACAGCGTGCTCAGCAAAGTTCTCAGGCCATGATCATAGCTCCAGTTGCTGCTCCACCCGCTTGGCTAGTTAGAGGTGGAGGCCGGGGAGGTAGAGGTCGCCCTCGAGGGGGAGGCCAGGCTAGATATTATGCCCTTCCTGCTCGTGCTGAGGTTGTTGCCTCTGATTCCGTTATCAGAGGTATTATACTGGTTTTTCATAGATAGGCATCGGTTCTATTCGATCCGGGCTCTACTTATTCTTATGTGTCTATGTTTCTACTGCAATGTGAGATTCTCTTATTGTGGACTGCGTCTATCGATCATGTTTAGTTAATATTCGTGGTTTTGAGACCAGAGCAGATTTATTGTTACTCGGTATGGTTGATTTTGACATTAGTTTGTGCATGGACTGGTTGTCTCCCCATTTTGCTATTCTTGACCTTCACTCCAAGACCGTGACACTAACTATGCCAGGTATTAAGTGGAGTGGTACTTTAGATCACACTCCTAGTAGAGTTATATCTTTCCTTAAAGCTCAGTGTATGGTTGAGAAGCGGTATGCAGTGTATTTAGCCTATCTGAGAGATGTTAGGGTGGATACCCTTCTATTGATTCTGTTCCAGTGGTACGGGACTTTCCATATGTGTTTCTAATTGACCTTCCGAGCATGCCGCCTGATAGAGACATTGACTTTGACATTGATCTGTTGCTGGGCACTCAGCCCATCTCCATTCCTCCGTATCGTACGGCTCCTCCTAAGCTGAAGGAATTGAAGGATCAGTTACAGGAATTGCTTGATAAGGGTTTTATTCGACCCAGTGTTTCACCGTAGGGTGCTCCTGTTTTATTTGTGAAGAAGAAGAAGGATGGTTCTATGCGTTCGTGCATTGATTACCGCCAGTTGAACAAGGTTACAGTGAAGAACCGTTATCCTTTGCCTCGTATTGATGATCTGTTTGACCAGCTTCATGGCGCACGGGTGTGTTCTAAGATTGATTTGCGCTTAGGGTACCATCAGTTAAAGATTCGGGAGCCAGATATCCTAAAGACTACCTTCAGGACTCGGTATGGTCATTACGAGTTCCTTGTTATGTCATTTGGGCTGACCAATGCTCCAGTAGCTTTTATCCATTTGATGCACAGTTTATTCAGGCCATATCTTGACTCATTCATTATTGTTTTTATTGATAATAATCTAGTGTATTCCCGGAGTCAGGAAGATCATGAGCAGAACCTGAGGACCGTGCTTCAGATCCTAAGAGAGAAGTAGTTATATGAGAAGTTCTCAAAATGTGAATATTGGTTGGATTCCGTGCAATTATTTGGCCACGTGATTTCGAACGAGGGCATTCAGGTAGACCTGAGAAAGATAGAGTCCGTGTAGAGTTGGCCCAGGTCCTCCTCAGCTACAGAGATCCGCAGTTTCCTTGGTTTGGCGGGTTATTGCTATCGCTTTATGGAGGGATTTTCATCGATTGTAGTCCTTATGACTAGGTTAATGCAGAAGGGTGCTCCATTTCAGTGGACAGAGAAGTGTGAGGCGAGCTTTCAGAAGCTCAAAACGGCTTTGACTATAGCCCCCATTTTGGTATTGCCTACCGGTTCGGGGTCTTTTAGTGTCTTCTATGATGACTCGAGAGTGGTCCTTGGAGTAATGTTGATCTAGGACGGCAGGATGATCGCCTACGCGCCCAGATAGTTGAAGATATATGAGAAGAACTACCATGTCCATGACCTTGAGTTAGCTGCTATTGTTCATGCCTTGAAGATCTGGCATCATTATTTGTACGGTGTGCCTTACGAGATTTATACTGATCATAGGAGTTTTACAACATTTATTCAAGCATAAGGATCTAAAGTTGCGACATAGGAGGTGGTTAGAGTTGCTGAAAGATTATGATATCGCTATTTTATATCATCCGGGCAAGGCCAATGTAGTAGCGGATGCCTTGAGTCGCCTGGGGAGAGTTTGAGGAGTTTGGCATATTTACCAGCTTTAGAGAGACCTATGGCGATGGATGTTAAGGTCTTAGCTAGTAAGTTTGTGAGATTGGATATTTCGGAGCCCAGTTAGGTTTTGGCTTGTGTGGTTTCTCGGTCTTCCTTATTTGATCGTATTAGGGAGCGGCAGTATGATGATCCTCATTTGCTTGCCTTAAGGAAAGGGTTCAGCGTGGTGATACCAGAGATGTGACCATTGGAGATGACGGGGTGTTGAGGATGTAGGGCCGTGTTTGTGTTCCCAATGTTGATGGGCTACGGGAGTTGATTCTAGTAGAGAACCATAATTCGTGGTATTCCATCCATCTAGGTGCCTCGAAAATGTATCAGGACTTGAGGCAGCACTATTGGTGGAGGCGGATGAGGAAGGACATAGTTGGATATGTATCTAGATGCCTCAACTGCCAGCAGGTGAAGTATCAGCACAAGTGACCAGGTGGGTTGCTTCAGTAGATAGAGGTTCCGGAGTGGAAGTGGGAGTGCATCACCATGGATTTTGTATCTGGACTCCCACGGACCTTGAAGAAGTTTGATGCCATTTGGGTCATTGTGGAACGACTGACTAAGTCTGCTCTCTTCATTCCTGTGTGTACCACTTATTCATCGGAGTGACTGGCGGAGATTTATATCCGGGAGGTTGTCCGTCTTCATGGCATTCCAGTTTCTATTATTCCAAACAGAGGTACTCAGTTCACATTGCGGTTCTGGAAGGTCGTGCAGCAGGAGTTGGGTACCCGGGTAGAGTTGAGTACATCATTTCACCCCCTAGATGGATAGACATTCTGAGCGCACTATACAGATCCTTGAGGACATGCCCCGTGCGTGTGTGATTGACATTGGAGGGTCTTAGGATCAGTTCTTGCCATTAGTGGAGTTTTCCAACAACAACAGCTACCAATTGATTATCTAGATAGCTCCTTACGAGGCTTTATATGGTAGACGGTGTCGATTACCGGTTGGATAGTTTGAGCCGAGGGAGGCTCGGTTGCTAGGTACAGATTTGGTTCAGGAGGCCTTGGACAAGGTCAAGATCATTTAAGACAGGCTTCGTTCAGCTCACTCTAGGCAGAAGAGTTATGCAGATCGCAAGGTTTGAGATGTATCATTCATGGTTGGGGAGCGGGTATTGCTCCGAGTATCGCCGATGAAGGGCATGATGAGATTTGGGAAGAAGGGAAAGCTTAGCCCTATGTATATTGGTCCGTTTGAGATTCTTGATAGAGTGGGAGAGGTGGCTTATAGACTCACAGTACCGCCTAATTTATCAGCCGTGCATCTAGTTTTCCATGTATCCATGCTCCGGAGGTATCACAGCAATCCAGCCCACGTGTTAGATTTCATCACTGTCTAATTGGACAAGGACTTGTCCTTTGAGGAGGAGCCAGTAGCTATCCTAGACCGGAAGGTTTGTCAGTTCATGTCCAAGAGTTTTCCTTCTGTTCGTGTCCAATGGAGAGGTCAGCCTCCTAAGGCATCGACCTGGGAGTTCGAGTCTGATATGCAGAGTCGTTATCCTCACCTTTCCCCGACCCATGTACTGTTCCTTTTACCCGTTCGAGGATGAACGGTTGTTTCAGTGGTGGAGGACGTGATGACCCAATGGGGTCATCACTTATTTATTTTCTGTTTTGTACATTTGAGGCCTTAAAACCTCCTTTCAGGTTGCCTCGATTTACATGCGCGTCCGGGCGCATAACCAGAAAGCTTAGTATGAATTCTAAGAGAAAATGATGAACTTTGATATGAATATGATTAAAAATTGTCTCTGGCCAACATTTTGGGTAAACGGACCCAGAACTGTGATTTGACGGTCCTGGAGGGTCCGTAGGAAAATATGGGACTTGAGCGTATGCCTAGAATCAAATTCCGAGGTCCCAAGTCCGAGAAATGAATGTGAAATTGTTTTCTAGAAATAATTAAAGAAAATAGAAACGAAATTTGATTAGAAGTCTGGGATATCGGGTCCGTATTTTGGTTCCGGTGCCCGGCACAAGACGTATATATGATTGACGCACTTTCTATAAAGTTTGGTTGAGAACAGACGTTGTTTGACGTTTTTCGGACCCGAAATGGGAATTTTATGTCTTATGGAAAATTTTGAAGAAAACATGAGTTTTGAGGCTCGATCCGATGTTAATGATTCTATTTTGGTGATTTGATCGCACGGACAAGTCCGTAGGATGCTTTTGAGGTTGTGTACATATTTGGTTTGGAGTCCAAGGGCTTGGGTGAGTTTCGATTAGGTTCTGGGAGGGCTTAGACTTAAAAAACCAGATATTGCAGGTCAGGGTCAAGATGCAGGTTCCAGCGTGCGGCCACGGTCGTCATCGCATGGTCCGTGGTGCGAGCCGCACGGCCGCGGTCGTCCTCGCATGGTCCGCGGTGTGAGTCGCTTGGCCACGGTCGTCGTCGTGCGGTCCACGCTGCAAACTTCAGAGAACTAGCAACCCTTAGCTCCAACAGCACGGTCACGGTCGCCTTAGCGCGGTCCGCGGTATGAGCCACCGAGGCCGTGGTCGCGCTCGTGCCGTCCGCACTGGAGGTTCAGAGAGAATAACTAATAGGGATTTTTCAGTTATTTCTCACTTTTCAAAAATCCAAAACCTAAGAGGCGATTTTCTAAGAAATTCTTCTTCTTCAAAACGATTGGTAAGTGGTTTCTAACTCATTTTATTCACTCCTTAACACCTTTTAACATAATTTCAAGATCAAATCGAAGTTTTTAAAGGGTAAATTTGAGTATATTGGGTCCGACCTAGGGTTTTGCTAGAATTGGGGTTTGGACCTCAATTCAAGCCCCGATTTAAAAAATAATCACATAATTGGATTTGTGGGAGAATGGTTAACCGGATTTTAGTTCGAACCTGAGGTTTTGACCACGTTAGCCTGTGGGGCATTTGGTCATTTTACCTTAATTTTCATCTTAGCTTTATATTAAATAGTAGAATTAGTTGCTTGAGATTTTATTTACGAGATGTAATTGAAATAGATAGATTTGGGCTATTTAGAGTTTGATACTCGTGGAAAAAGAGTGATTTCAAGTTGATTTTGGAGCCGATTGAGGTAAGTGACTTGTCTAACCTTGTGTGAGGGACCCTCCCCTTTGTATATGATGTTTGTTAATTGAATGCCTTGTACGTGAGGTGACGAGCGCGTACTTCAGCAAATTATTGAAAAATTCGTTTTTACTTGAAGGGTTTATATTGAGTTTTCTTGCTTGCATGTTCATTTTAAAGTGTGAATTTATTCTATGCTAGTTTAGAAAAGCATGTTCATTTGACTTGCCTGCCTAAGTGTTTAAACTGTCTTATTGGTACTCCGCGTAGTATGTTTGGCTACTATTTCCTATTTCTTGTCCTGAGTTAGTATCTTTTCAAATGTTTGGGTTGCTATTGTGTGTTTTTAAATTGGGACTACGGGTTGGCCTCCTGGGATATCCCACCTGCACTTGATATGTTCTGGACCGAGGGTGCAGGATACCAAGAGATTCCCGGCACACAAAATTGTATGATTTGAGGATACCAAGAGATCCCTAGTGAATATAATGAGGATACCGAGAGATCCTCGGGATACCAAGAGATCCTCGGGATACCAAGAGATCCCTAGTGAATATATTGAGCATACAAAGAGATCCTCGGGATACCAAGAGATCCCTAGTTAATATAATGAGGATATAAAGAGATCCTCGGGATACCAAGAGATCCATAGTGAATGTAATGAGGATACCAAGAGATCCTCGGGATACCAAGAGATCCCCGGTGAGTATAAAGAGGATACCAAGAGATCCCTGGTTTTTATTTCCTATTGTGAGTAGTGTTCCTTGTATTGCTTTGTTTCGTTTTTCCTATTGTTGGTTCCCTTATTTATTCTGTTTAGATTCTTGCTGTAGACTTTATTTATACTATTTTCTTTACCTTACCATAATTTATATTTATCTCGGTAGGGCCTTGACCTTCCTCGTCACTACCCAATTGAGGTTAGGCTTTGCACTTACTGAGTACCGTTGTGGTGTACTCATGCCTCTTCTGCGCATGTTTTTTATGTGCAGATCCAGGTACTTCATCTCAGGCGCACTATCATCGAGGCGGAGAGATCTAGTATAGACTCGAGGTATATTTGCAGCATCCGCATACCGATGATTTTCCTTCCTTGTTCTATCTGTAGTGTTTAGAATCTATCATACTTTTTATGTAGACATTCTAGAGATTAGAGCATTTACAGCATGTTCCTTTAGCCTATGTTTCCCGTGAGTTTCCCGGGTTTTTGGGATTGAGTTGTAGACTTCCGAATTTATGTTTGGGTTGTATATGCTAAGTAGCACTTATATACCATTTCTCCTCTAGTTTTTGTTTAATTTAATCAAATGTTTTCGCCAGTTATATTAATTTTTTTGTTGTTAGGCTTACCTAGTTGTAGGGACTAGGTGCCATCACGACATGTTCATGGAAGATGAACTGGGGTCGTGACAACTTCCCGTGAGGCTTATGCCTTTGTTACCTTCCTGCTCAATCGTATGCAACGCGAATCTCTTGTTGTAAATCGAGAATTGAAGAATTGTAATGGCACTATGAATGTGGTGCGGGATGTTTCTCCCGGTATAGTTGATTGGACCATCCTCGTTGCCTTGTGGAAGGATATTTTGCTGCTTCGACTGAGTAGCAATACTTCAAAGAGCCTTAAGGCTAGGCCTAGGTTGCAATGATGCTTAAAAGCAATTATTCCGCAGTATTGTTAAGATGGTAGTATGTTTGCCTGCGTGTCGAGGCAGTGAATGACTTGAATTGAGGTTTACTCAGTGCATGATCTATAGATTCAGAGTTTTATTCCCGGCAGGGGAAAGGCAATCGGGCAGAGAATGTTCCGATTTGGGTTGATGAGGTATCAAGATTGGGTATTCGCTGGCGTGGTGGAAGTTTTCTTCTATAATGAGGTGTCGTTGTCCCTATTGAATGTACTAAATTCGTCGGTGTTATAATCTTCTATAATTTGCCTTTGGAGCAGAATATTTCATGTAAGTATTGAAGAAATGACTGTTAGATGTCCCGAGGCAAGGTGGTTCAGGGTTGAATAAGCATTTGTAATATTAGCAGCTCGAGAGAGATGATCTCCGGCAAAATTTATAGTTAGCAGCGATTTGTTGATTCAAGTTCTATGAAGATAGATTTTATGAAGGCAAGAATTGAGTAGCAAAGGATGAGGAAAGATGTACGGAAAGTGTCAAACAGTGGCTAAAATTCCTAGAAGGCTAGGTGTATGAAGCAAACGCCAAGTAGTTGATTTAAAGAAGCGAGTTTGCCCAAAGTGGGATAGTGGCAGATGTTGCATATGGGCTTGGTGGTAGAATGATTATGCACCTTAAGGAGAGTTTGGAATGATTTTGGATTTTAGTGGTAGACGATTGAAGTCTACAGGTTTAATTGGAAGTATGGTCTATTATGCGGGAAGAGACTTGGTATAACGGAAAGGATATGTTTGAAATGAAGAAGGATACAACGTAACTTCTAATGGGAAGTATGCTGCCGCACATTTAATTGATGTCCACGAGGGTTGAAAGGACTCATGCAGCTAGAGGAATTAGCTCGGACTCAGGATGGGTTATTGATGTCATGGTGATTGTACCATGTGTGGCAGCCTTAGAAGATGTCGAAAAGTGATCTCCATAGGTGGGTTATTCTCTATGAGTAGGTTAGCCGTCGCATACTTGGCGAGGCTTCTACGAAGAATTCTAATGATTATACAGTGAAAGGATCGGTCATGCGAATGTTGTTGATGATTCAGAGTATAAAAAGGGGGTTTCCACAGAAAGAATCCGAGAATTTAGGCGGTTGAATACGCAAGGTTATGTCAATAAGAGATTAGAATCTCGGTGAGTTCCAGGGTTCTGTAATAGTGGCTTCAAGCTAAGTGGGAGAGTTCCACCAGCTATGATTGGGTTGCATGGTTAACCATTTGTGAGGTTTTCTGGTTGTTTGCATATTTCTGGGTTATTTCGGCTACGGGAAAAAAACATAAGTGGTGATTTGAGCAGAGGAATTGTTAAAAGGTGTTATGGTAGGCCTTATTGGCTCATGTTCGGACTTGAAGGAAAGGTTCGAGATTTATGCCTCGTATAGATATGGGCTACAAGGGAATTGGTTATTGCCGGTTCTTTCTTATGCTAGAAGATTCATGGAGTAGATTATATTCGAGGCCAAGTCAGAGCGGCTGGCTCTTAGCAATGGTCCTAATGGATTTAAAAGGAAGTACGGTGTGGTGCCTAATAATTTCGAGCCTATAGGTGAAGTTGAGAATCAATCTTTTGCATCAGCTCAAGGGTGGAGGCTCAGAAATATTCTATGATGTTTTGACTTGCAGTGCAGTTCTTGAGAGGAAAATGAGAAGAGATTTCGGATTCGTAAAAGGATTAGCGAATACGCATATCAGCTGAGGGTGCGAATATCCGCATAAGGAAGGTATGAAATGGTTCGTGGGATTTGAGACAGCATGGTCTCGTGATTCAGGGTCACTCGAGAAGAGTGCGGATGGAGTGTGTTAAGTGTTGAATGGGGTTATCATTGTTTCAATGGCAATCAAAGACAAATTGGAAGAAGAGGGATTGGTTAGCCATAGTCGAATTAGCATGTTGTTGGTAATGATCAGTTCTTTCAACATGAACAAGTTATGAAAGTGAATTGTGACGATATGTGCGAGGCTTGTCGGCCGCCGTAGTTAGTGTTATTCGGGAAGTATTCTACCCTTGTGGCCGATTATGTGGAGGTGGATCCCGGAAGGCTATGATGGTTTGGACCACTACTTAGAATTTGAATATTCTGTGGATGTGAGAATTTACCCGTCCATTGCTATGGTTCTCCTGAATCGAGTTACGTGAAAAGCTTTTACATTATGAAGTGTTAGCCTAATAATGGTTTCGAAGCTATGATGAAAAACGTGTTCTATCGTATGTTGGAATGTTAGGTGCAGTGAGTGGTATGGAACTTGAACGTAAGAATCAAGGTTACAGTTCCGTGTTGACAAGGATGTCATGAGATCGGATGAGCAGGAAATGAGTTTTGATGTTTAAAGTAAGTGGGTATTGTCTTCAGCATCACCTGAGATTGGTGTTTTGTATGAAAGGCCTTGCATCCTGGTTAAGGAATTCTTGATCGCTTTTCAGCGTTAGTGCGACTGGTGGTTTGGGTGTACGGGCCTGTTATGTGTTTTAGAAGGTTGTAAGAGCATGTCCCACAGGAAGATTTTATAAGTTTGACATGTAGTCACTTGATTGATTTATGGTTTAAACCAAGTATAAGGATTGTGGTAATATCATTAATTTGAGAATTTATGTCTAGAGGCACTCGGTTTATTGGGTTATGGACTGTGGAGGTTTGCTCCGGTTATGATGTTGGTGCTTCTGTGTTTTTGGAAAAAGGGGTGAGTATGGACCTTTGAAAGGTTATTGTCCTAGTTTGATACATCAGGATTGACTTGAGGTTGGTGGATGGATTTAATTATGAATATGGGCCCTATGTCAGGCCATTTGTGTTTATTCCAGCAAAGCACTCCATAAGAAGGAGGGGTGGGGTGTTATTTTGGTTCATCCATTCTAGGTAATGATGTATTGCATCGTATGAGTTTTAAGATAGCATGGTAATTTCATATCTGCCGAGGTTCTGCGTGGCGATGATATTATACGAGCAGGATGGCTCTTAATATTCAGACCATGTATCGCACGTCAGTTGTGCTTGAGTTTTGTAGCCTATAGTGTTGTATGTTTCCCGCAGGGATGGTATTATGCACCTAGCGCGTTTCTCACTGATATTCGGTATTTTGTTGTAATGAGAAATTTAGCTCGATGTATATCTCCTTATGAAAGTTCTATACGTAGATCGGGTGGCACGCCTCCATGGGTATGTTGTTTGGATCGGGTTGAGCACCGCAACAACATGATGTTCAGTATAGTTTCTTATATCTATTTTTATGTGTTTCGTTTCTTATCTTCTGAGAAAAGTTCATATTAGCTGTGTGCCCACGTCGCATGTATGATTCGCGAGCATGGTAATTGAAATTCCTTTCCAGAGTTCATTTTCCTTTTTGTATCGCATTCTAATTGGTAGCCTATTGGCACGTTGTGGCACCATATGAGACTTTTGGTCATGTCGGGGTGGCTTATTGCCTGAACAGTTCGTATTGGGTGAGACAAGATTGTTGGTTTTAGGATCAGCACAATCTTATTACGTGGAATATATTAAGGAGAAAAGATTATCGTTTGGTTCAGCATGAGGTAATGTTTTTTTGTCTGAAGTATGGACTCAATGATTGGTTGACTCGGCAGTTGATTATGAATTTCTACACACCTCTTCTGTTGTGGCGGTATTGTAAGAGTTATAGTAAGACCTATGTATGACATGGGGTGCAATAGGAGCATCAGAATCGTGGAATTTTGACTAAGTTGATCAAAAAATTTTATTGTGGTCCGATGAGTAAAGTGATGCCAGGTGTGAATTCAGCAAAGTTATGCAGCCATGTCTGGGTACAGTGTATAGTGATTGATATGGTGATCTTACGTTGGAAACAGGTCGGGCATAGAATTTTGGATGTTGGAATTGGACTCTGAGGCTTATTTGCTTGAATAAAAGGGAATATCTTCAGAATTGATCGAGGGTATGTGCTCAACTAAGTTGTGGTAGCACGGGAAGGTGCATAAGAAGTAAAACAGTGATTTCAGACTACTTCCCTGTAGTTCTCATCACGTTCGAGGACGAACGTATGTTTAAGTGGGAGAAGAATGTAATGACCCAACTGGTCGTTTTGAGCTCTAGCATGTTGTTCAGCAGTCTGAGGCCATGAACAGCTTCATTTCAGGTATTATGATTTGTACCCATGGTTGGAGTTAAGTTTCGGGAAGTTCAGAGTTGATTTACAAAGAGAATTCTCATTTCTGAAGCTTAAAGTTAAAAGAATAAACTAGGATTGGAATTTTGAGCAAACAACCTTAGAATTGGGATCTAAAGGTTTCATCAGGTTTGTATGATGATTTCAGACTTGGGGTATGCCTAGATCGGGTTTTGATCAACCCTGGAGCATTTTGGCGCCTATTGTGGAAAGTAGCATTTTGAAAGAAATTTCATAAGTTTGGGTTGCAGTTCAAGTGACATCGATGTCCATTTGGGATTCCAAGTCTGGGAGCGGCTCCGTATTGTGATTCCGGAGTTGGGAGAGAGATCGGAAGTGAATTCGGAGGTCCGTAGGTCATTTTGGGGCAATTTGGCTGCAGATATGAAATTTGAAGATTTTTGAGAAGTTTGACCGGAAGTGGAATTTTTTATATCAGGGTCAGAATCTGATTCCAAAAGTTGGAGTAGGTCCATAATGTTGAATATGACTTGTGTGCGAAATTTGAGGTCAATCGGACGTGATTTGATTGATTTTAACATCGAATATAGAAGTTGGAAATTTCAGAGTTCATTAAGATTGGATTGGGGGTTAAATCATGATTTTAGCATTGTTTGGAGTGATTTAAGGTTTCGAGCGAGTCTATGTTATGTTTTGGGACTTGTGCGGGTGTTTGGTTTGAAGCCCCGGGGGCTCAAGTGAGATTCGGGATAGCTTCGAAGTAATTTGCTAAGAAATAGGATTGCTAGTGCTGGTGTGATCCCATTTGCGATTCTTGGGTTGCAAATGCGACCTCGCATTTGTGAGGGTCGATTTGCATTTCTCAGCCTGAGCAGCTACATGGAGTATTGCACTTGCAATGCATTGGTCACAAATACGATTTTGCATTTGCGATTTTGGGCTGCTGAGTGGGGAATCGCGTTTGCAAAGGGGCCATCGATTTTGCGATGATGTCCTCTTCGCATTTGCGAGGAATATTTTTGCAAATGGGACCTTGTTAGGGAAGTCTAAGCTTTTTAATTTCGAAGCTTTTGTCGCAAATGCGACATTGCAATTGCGAGCCTGGGTCGCAAATTCGACTTCTACGTCTGGAGCTGTGGCTTTTTAATTCGAAACTTAGCCCATTTCCCTTATTACCAATTGACCTTAGGCGATTTTTAGAGAATTTAAGGAGAGTTTCCGTCATCATCAGAGAGGTAAGTAATTTCTACGCATCTTAAGTCAAATACAAAGATTATGGGTAGATTAACATGTAAAAACTAAGAAAAATCAAGGGGTTTAGATGAAAACCTAGAAAATTGATGTTATTGGAATTTGACCACGAATTTGGGTATAAAATTGACAGTAAATCATATATTTGAGCTCGCGAGGTTATGGGTAAACTTACTCTTCAAAAAATATTGGAAATCCAGGCACATGAGCCCGAGGGCGTTTTCATCAACTTTTCGATCGGGGTTAGGAATTGTTGTAAATTGGGTTGTAATAAATAATTGAGTGTATATTAATTGATCGGTATCATTATTGTCTAGATTTGGAGCATTGTTCATCAATTAGAGTCTTCGGAAAGGCGTGATGCCGGTTATGGATCTTCGGAGCAAGGCGAGTCTCCTTTCTAACCTTGTAAGAGGGAATTGTCCCCATAGGTAAATTAATTGGTTATGTTCTTCTATTTATGGGGGCACGTAGACACAAGGTGACGAGAGTCCATGCGTTGCTACTATTATGTTATTGTCCGGGTAGTCTAGGACCCAAAAGCATATTATACTTGTATTAATTGTAAACTTATCGACATTTGAATTGCTTAAACCACCTCGAGTTAATGAATGAATCTCTACAAAAGATTAAACTTCATTTTCAAACATCTTTAAAAGAGAATTGGCTTTTCTACGGATAATTGTTCCTTGTTGACTAATTGATTGACCATCTATGTATGTTTAACTTTTGAACGGGCCAAACACCTCGAAAATTAAATAGATGCATCTATAAGCGCACTGTCGACCCTCGGCAAGTGCACAGTTTATTTTCTGTTGGAGCAGGCCGTACACTTCAGCATGATTTGCGCATACTTGTATTGCAGCCTTGAACGCATTAAAGTTGTTATTGCCTCTTCATGGCTTGAGAATATTTGGAAATTAATGAAAAAGAAAATTTTGGAAATTTCCTATAAAAGGAGTAGTTGTTTACTTGTTTCCTTCTATTTGGTAAAAATCATGTTTGTTGAAATTCACGATTTAATGTATTATTGATATCATTATTGGACCACTAGTGAGTGTCGAAGTTGACCATATCGTCTCTACTTCTTCGAGATTAGACAAGATACTCATTGAGTACACGTGGTTTACGTACTCATACTACACTTCTGTGCATTTTTATTGCACATGTATATGTAACTGTAGCGGCCTACTGGGCGTAGCAGCACGGATGATTCTGGGACTAGGTGAGTTGCATTATTCGAGGTGGCCCGCAACTAATATAGTCCCTTCCAGTATATTGTATTTACTTCCTGTCCACTATATTCTGAACGGATGTTGTATTTTATTTCCTTATCATTAGATGCTCATGCACTTGTGACACCAGGTTCTAGGATGTTTTGAAATATTTTCTACTAATTGCTTATTATTTAATTTGAATTGAAGCAGTTATCTTTTTATTTATGAAAAATTGAAGGAAAATCTTAGTTTTCAAGATTGTAAAAAAATGAGAACTTCATCAAGTAATTTGGTTTACTTGCCTGACAGTAGTGTCCGGCCCATCGTAACCCTTAGTGGATTTTGGGTCGTGACAACTAACTCCATAGTTGAAAATATGGCCACTCTACCAACACAAATGAGCATCCTCACCAAAAAGGTTGATAAATCAGGCTAGAAGCAGCAGGTACACATAGTTGATGCAACTAATAGGTCTTTATGTATATCATGCATTAATCAACCATACGTCTGCTCTTGGAGTGCTGAAGGTGACAACCAAGAATATCAGGAGAACATTAATTATGTGGCCGACTACGGGGGACCGAGACCAAGTGGTCAGAATTGGAGTCAGCAGAATCAACAATATAAACTAGCTCAGCAGCAGTACAACAACAATAACCTTGGTGTTATGTGACCACAAGGTCAAATGGTGCCTTACCAAAGGCAAAAAGGTTATAACCAGCAAAATGAGCAGAAGGCTTATCAACAACATCCACAACAAGACATGAAGATGGGTTTGCTAAACTTGAGGGAATGATTCAACAAGTGATTGGGTCCACTGGAAAACTAACTGACAGAATAGACTCACATGAATCAGCGATAAAGAATATAGAGATCCAATTAGGACAGATTTCCATTGCCCTAAATAATTGTCCTCATGGGACATTACCTGCAGATACCAAAATCAATCCAAAAGAACAGGTCCCAAAGCAACTGATGGCAGTGAGTCTCCGAAATGGTAGAGACTTAGATCAGCAGCAAGAAATTTCTCATGAAAGCAGACCAACAGATACACTGGTGCCAGTACCCGTTGAGCTAGACAATTCAGTAGGGTTAACTGAGGTGATGGCACATCATGCGCAAAATAACACCAACAAAGAAGAAGAGGTTGTGAAAGAGACTAAGGTTGCACCGGAACCGACAGTAGAAGAAGTGCCCGAACAAGAGAAAAATCAAATCACAAGGAAGTAGCGACTTCCAGCACCATTCTCGCAAAGATTGGACAAGTATAAAAAATGAGCAGTACAAGAAATTCTTGGAGATGTTGAAGCAAATTCAGGTAAATATTCCACTGATTGATGCTTTAAGGGAGATGCCTGGTGATGCGAAGATGATGAAGGACTTGATGTCCTGCAAGTTCGACTTTCAAGACTAGGCTACGATTAATATTTACTCAGAACTATCGTGTTGTTGTGATGAGACCCATAACTGAGAAGTTGTCTGACCCAGGGAGTTTCACAATCCCTTTCACAATAGTCAACTTTGCATTTGCTAAGGCATTGTGTGATCAGGGAGCAAGTATAAAACTTATGCCCCTGGCTATCTACAAAAGGCTAGGGATTGGAAGAGCTAGACCTACGTCTATGTTACACAGCTGGCTAGCCGAATAGTGAAGAAGCCCTCTAGGATTCTAGATGATGTATTGCTACAAGTTGGGAAGTTTGAGTTCCCAGCAGATTTTTCCATCCTTGATTGTCAGGTTGACGAGGAAATTCCCATAATTTTGGGAAGACCATTCTTGGCTACTGGGAGAGCTTTAATTGATTATAAATTTTGAGAGCTCCATATGAGATTAAACGCTGAAGATATAATATTCATCGATCAAAAATCTAAACGGAGACGAAGTTTATTTGCTAACTACTCCCTAGTAGATGCAGTGGATGTAGTTTTGGAGGAGGAAGATTAGGCATTGAACATTAAAGACCATTTAGATGCATATATCATGAACTTAGATGGAAGGAATGGTGAAGATTTAGCAGAGTGGGTACTTGCTCTTAAAGGACAAGGTTTATTGAGAAAGGACATCAAATTTGAGCCCTTGAACTTAGAGCAAAGAAAAACTCCTCCAACTAAGCCATCAGTAGAAGAGCCACCAAAGTTGGAACTAAAACAACTGTCATCTCATCTCAAGTATGTATTCTTAGGAACCAACTCAACTCTACCTGTTATTATCTTATCTAGTTTGTTAGATATGCAGGCAGAACAGCTTTTGCAGGTACTGAATGAGTGCAATACTGCAATTGGATGGACCATTGCAGACATAAAACGGATCAGTTCGGCCTTCTATATGTATAATATTTTATTGGAAGATGGGCACAAACTTTCTAGAGAACATCATAGAAGGTTGAACCCCAACATGAAAGAAGTGGTGAAGAAATAAGTTATCAAGGGGTTAAATGCGGGAATCATATTACCCATCTCTGACAGCAATTGGGTTAGTCCAGTTCAGTGTGTACCAAAAAATGAAGGTATGAGGGTAGTGAAAAATGAGAAGAATGAATTGATCTCTACACGAACAGTTACAAGTTGGCGAATTTGTATGGATTTTAGGAAGTTGAACTTGGCTACCGAGAAGGACCATTTTCCACTGCCATTCATTGATTAGATGCAAGATAGATTGGCAAGGAGGTGTCACTTTTGCTTTTTGGATGGGTACTCAGTGTATAATCAGAATTCTATTGCCCTGAAGGATAGAGAGAAAATGACGTTCACCTGCCCTTATGGTATCTATGCTTTTCGGAGAATTCTGTTTGGCCTATGCAATCCACCCGCCACATTCCAAAGGTGCATGATGGCCATCTTCACAAATATGGTATATGAGATAATGGAGGTTTTGATGGATGACTTCTCAGTGGTGGGGAACTCATTCGATGATTGCCTGTCGCGCCCCCTTTTTCTTGCGGAAATAAGGCTTACGACATTTTGGTTGGGATAAGTCTTACCTTTTGGGAAATGGGGTTTGCATTTTTGAAGAGTCGCCACCTAACGATTTAAGGTGCGTTACATTTTGTTAATAGAGACATGGTAAGGGATTGAAATTATCCTAAAGGGAAGGTGTTAGGCACTCCTTAGGATCTACTAGTGTGGTTTCTGGCCAAACATTATTTTATGAATTTGTACAATTAGAAAATAGACAAGTAGGTCTCAAATAATAGGGGACAAAAGTTTAAATACACAAGTGTGAGAAAACAATTAATGAGAAAAAACTAGATTTTGAAAGGAATTACAATCGCAGCATATTCGTGAATGTAAAGAGTGGTGTCCTATGTTTATTTATAATATAGATCAAACCAATGCAATACCCGATATTACATTCCTCTAAAAGGGGCTATACATGGTATTTACGCATCGATCATCATATCCATATCTACACTTTCTTGCCCCGTGAAGATAATTAAAGTGAGGGTTTGTTTCGACCCCTATTGCATGCTATTACCCGTCCCTTCCTATCAGTCCCGGAGGAATTTAGGACTCTTATCCTATAAGAAGGGGTTCTAGGCAGACCCTTAAGTTTAAAGGAAAAATACTAAGGTGACATATAATATACAAGTAGGACTTCAATTAAGGGGAGCACGGAAGACAAATCAAAGGCTCAGATATACCTCCACACACTGTACACATAAACAGCATGACTCATGCACAATTAAGGTATAAATTCATATCTTACGCATTGTATCTAAGTGACGATAGCAGAACCATATTTATTAAGTGACTCAAAAGAGAAGTCTGAATTAGTCTTGGCTACTGATTCTAACATGCTAGCTGTTAAACAAAGACAGTTCCGATTTTTATTTAAGTTTAAAGCTTGCCTAGGCGTAAAATAATATGCAATAGTTACTAGAATTATTAAAACAGTTTGGAAGGCTTTTTTACCTAAAACATGTTGTTCTAAATGTTGCAAAAACATGCTGGAATTGTTACTAGTTTCACTCAAACAAGATAGTCAAACATGAGACTATTTTATATCCTTTTTTTCATGCATTATTGGTTTGACAAGGTGTGACTAAGTGAGATCCTAAAATAGGGTATCTAACGTGCACATATGAAAAATGATTGCAGAATATGCAGAATTCCTAGATCATGGTCTCTAAATGCTCAAAGAGTTACAGTATGATTTCAAAGTGTACAGGAGCAACATTTTATATTAATGTTGATATTTAGCCTAAAGCAGGATTTCTAAGTGGTAAAGGAAGTGCATTACATAATGGTAAAGTGCTAGCTATTAGAAGATTTTAACACACAATTTTATAAGGATGCACATGCTGAAACAATAAACATGGGACCTAAAAGCATGATTTCTAATGCATGTACGATCCTAAGCATGGTTTCTATTGCATGGTTAGGAATATAAACCTACCAATATGTTTTCTACCCTTAACAACTATAACATGCATATTTATCCCATCCCTTTCACTAGCCAGCACCAATACTTGTTTACAATAGATTATTACAGACCAATACTAAAATAAATTACATAAGTAGAAAAGAAAGATAAAAGTTACACTATAGAGAGCCAGAAGGCAAAATGGGAGCCTTATGCAAATTGAAAGGCAGAATGGCAGCCTTATGCAATGCATATGCAGATGGAGATAGAGCTTAATCTCGGAAGGCAGAATGGTAAGCTTGTGCAAGTTGGAAGGCAGAATAATAGCCTTATACAATGCAGATGCAGATGGAGTTAGAGCGAACCTCGAAAGGCAGAATATTAGCCTTATGCAGAAAATCGACCAACCTTTAAGGGAAAATAGCAAGACAACTCTGGATATACCTAGATCTAAGACATATCTACAAGAAAAGCTTAAAATCTCAGCAGTTAGGGTTTCAGAGAACCCAGAGAAGACGAGAGGATCTTAAAATATTACCGGTTTTAGCAGGAAAAGTCGTAGGTCATACTCAAACAACCATGGATGACAAGAAAATGGCATGGAAGGCCATAGATAGAAGTTTAATCACTTCAGCTTCACTTGAAGACCTCAGAGTAGTGCCAAACCGGTATGGGGTAAAGCAGGAGGTGATGAGAGTCCATGGTTTCCGGCGAGGGAAGTGGCCGAAGAAGGTGGACAATGATTAGGGTTTGAGGGTGTCTGAAAGAGAAGATAGGGGGAGAGGATTCAGAGGCATCGCAAATGGGAGAATGGGGTAGGGTTTGGGAGGTTATTGGATTAAAAAGGAAGGTAATAACGTGGACCGTTGATATGGGAGATCAGCGGTCGAGATTCAAAAAGGTAGGTGGGTTCTGGGTTTGGGTATGGGTTAATAGGGTATGGATCATGTTTTTTTAATTGTAAAATTAGGTTGCGAATTGGGGTCCGATTTGGCTATAATTTAAATAGCCAGTTTTTCACTATTTCATTTATAAAAAATAGTAAATACTTTTTGAAAAAATAACTTAAAGTGATAAAATGATTTAGAATGAATAATTAACAATTTAAAAATACAAGATCCAATTTTATGCATATAAAACATAAGTATATCCTAAGATGGGCTAACATTGCAATTATATTTAATTTAGCTTTAAAAATACTATAATTGCAAAAATATATAAAAGTTACCTTAGCCCTATTTGGCACAACAGAAATCCAACAGATGAACTATAAAAATAATAATTTTAGAAATAATTAGTGGGAATTTTATGGATAAAATGGGAGAAAATAAATCAATTTAAACCCTTAAAATTATGGGAAAAATAATAAAAACCTTGGACATGCTTATATATGCATATATACGCTATTTTAAAAGTGATTTTGCATATTTAAAATATATAAAAAAATTGGGTATCAACAGCTGCCCCTCTTTACCCGGAAAGAACAGTTTGGGAAGCATTTTGGCTGCACCCTAGCTTCTGAGTTGCCTATATCCCTAGTTTTATAGGAATTAACCCATATGTAGCTCATGATCCATCAGCGTACTATGCCGATGAAGACATTTCAAGAACGGATGCGAAATCTAGGTTTAGGTGAGTGAATGATTTACGAAATTGGAGCGGGATCGTTCCTGCTGAGATAACCATTGTTTGCCGTCTTACTTGCAAATAGAAGCAATACAAGCGTATACTGTGCATAAATTTAAACATGATGTGAATTCCTGTCGGACCATGAATGTTGTCTTTATACGGTTAGAGATAGCGTCCTCAGACCATGATGGTCGGGGCTATAGGTTATTTGATGTATGATTCGCAGGCCATGAAATGATTTTCTTGGGCTATAAGGATGGTACCTCTGAACCATAATGCCTTTGAGTAATGATTTGCAAAAGATTGAAAGAGATCCTCAGGCCATGACATGGTGTTCTCGAGCTATGAAGATGGTGCCTCCAAACGATGACGCCTTTAGATGAGTTGGCGATATTTTAGCCCCTAAAGGATATGGTACTATAATGCGGATAAGACAGAGCTTAGTATTGCGAATTGAAGGGCAAAGCTTAGCCTGTAAGAAAAGCAAGATAAATAGTGCTTGGGATAACGCTTAGCTTCGAAGAAAACTGGACATAGAACTTAACCTCGGAAGGTAGAATGGTAGCCTTATGCAAATTAGAAGGCAAAATAGTAGCCTTATGCAATACAGATGCAGATGGAGGTAGAGAATAATCTCAGAAGGCACAATGGTAGCCTAATGCAAGTTGGAAGGTAGAATAGTAGCCTTATATAATGTAGATGCAGATAGAGATAGAGTTTAACCTCGGAAGGCAGAATGGTAGCCTTATGAAGAAAATCGGCAAACCTTTAAGCAAAAATAGCAAGATAACTCTAGATTTACCTAGATCTAACACAAATCTAAAAGAAAGGTGGAAAATCTCAAGAGTTAGGGTTTCAGAAAACCTAGAGAAGATGAGAGGACCTTAAAATGTTACCGGTTTTAGCCGAAAAGTCATAGATCTTACTCGAACAACCATGGATGGCCAGAAAATGGCATAAAAGACCATGGATAGGAGTTGAACTGCTCCAGGTTCACTTGAGGACCTTAGGGTAGTGCAAAACTGGCGTGGGGTGAAGTAAGAGATGATGAGAGTCCATAGTTCCCGGCGAGTGAAGTGGCCGGAGAAGGTGGATAGTGATTAAGATTTGAGGGTGTCTGAGAGAGAAGATAGGGAAGAGGCGGTGCAAATGAGTGAATCGAGTAGGGTTTGGGGGTTGTTGGATTAAAAAGGAAGGTAATAACGTGGACCCGTTGATCTAGGAGAACAATGGCCGAGATTCAAAAGGGTAGGTGGGTTCCGAGTTTGGGTATGGGTTATTAGGGTATGGATAAGGTTTTTTTTAATTGTAAAATTGGACTGGGAATTGGGGTCCGATTTGGCTATAATTGAAAGCCAATTCGGTTATAATTTAAATAGCTAGTTTCTCCCTATTTAATTTATAAAAAATAGTAAATACTTTTTGAAAAACAACTTAAAGTGATAAAATGATTTAGAATGCATAATTAATAATTTAAAAATACAAGATCCAATTTTACGCATATAAACATAATTATATCTTAAAATAGGCTAACATTGCAATTATATGCAATTTAGCTTTAAAATACTAAATATAATTGCAAAAAATATATAAAAATTATCTTAGACCTATTCAGGCACAAATATAGAAATGCAATAGATGAAATATCAAAATAATAATTTTAGAAATAATTATTGTTGATTTTATGGATAAAAAGAGAGAAAACAAATCAATTTAAACCCTAAAATTATGGAAAAAATGATAAAAATCTTGGGCATGCTTATATATGCATATATATGCTCTTTTGAAGGTATTTTTGAATTTTTAAAATATATAGGGAAAAATTGGGTATCAACAGCTGCCTCTCTTTACCCGGAGAGGATGAAAGAGCTTTCGCGTAAAGAAACGATGGCCAATTTTGACCGAGCGCAATGGTTTGGGAAGATTTTGGCCGCACCCTAGCTTCTGAGTTGCCTACATATCCCTAGTTTTACAGGAATTAGGTCGTATGTAGCTCAGGATCCATTGGCGGAGTATGCCGATAAAGACATTTCAAGAACGGACGCAACATCTAAGGCTGGGTGAGTGAACGATTTACGGAACTGGAGCAGGATCATTCCTGATGGGATAGCCGTTGCTTTCTGTCTTACCTGCAAATAGAAGCAATACAAGCGTATACTATGCATAAATTTAAACATGATGTGAATTCTCGTCGGACCATAAATGCCGTCTTTGGACGGTTAGGGATGATGTCCTCAAACCATGATGTCCTCGGCCATGGGTTGTTTGATGTAGGATTCATACGCCATGAAATGATGTTCTCGAGCTATGGTGATGGTGCCTCCGAACCATGACGCCTTTGAATAATGATATGTAAAAGATTGAAAGAGATCCTCAGGCCATTACATGGTGTTCTCGGGCTATGAAGATGGTGCCTCCAAACGATGATGCCTTTAGATGAGTTGGCGATATTTTAGCCCATGAAGGATGCAGTAGTATGATGCGGACAAGACGGACCTTAGTCTTTCGAATTGAAGGGAAGAGCTTAGCCCATAAGAGAAGCGAGATAAATAGTGCTTGGGATAACGCTTAATTTCGAAGAAAAATGGAGATAGAACTTAACCTCGGAAGGAAGAATGGTAGCGTTATGCAAATTGGAAGGCAGAATAGTAGCCTTATGCAATGCAGATGCAGAGGGAGGTAGAGCTTAATCTCGAAAGGCAAAATGGTAGCCTTATGTAAGTTGGAAGGCAAAATGGTAGCCTTATACAATGCAGATGCAGATGGAGGTAGAGCTTAACCTCGGAAGACAGAATGGTAGCCTTATGTAGATTGGAAAGTATAATAGTAGCCTTATGCAATGCGAATGCAAATGGAGACAATGTTTAGTCTCAGAAGGCAGAATGGTAGCTTTATGCAGATTGGAAGGCAGAATGGTATCCTTTTGCAATATAGATGCAGAGGGAGACAATGTTTAGTCTCGGAAGGCAGAATGGTAGCCTTATGCATTGCAAATGCAGATGGAGATAGCGTTTAGTCTGGAAAGGTAGAATGGTAACTTTATGCAGATTGGAAGGCAAAATTGTAGCCTTATACAATGAGAATGTTGATGGAGACAATGTTTAGTCTCGAAAGGCAGAATAGTAGCCTTATGTAGGTTGGAATGCCGAATGGTAGTCTTATGCAATGCAGATGGAGACAACGTTTAGTCTCCAAAGGCAGAATGGTAGCCTTATGCAAGAAATTAAATAACAAATAATAGTAGAGTTTTCTTAGCTGATAGCAGATTGTGTCATTATGATTACTAGGAGAATTGTGACTACGAAATATCACTGGTGTGCTGATAGCAAATGTTGAGTGCAATGGTTCTTAGAGTCGTATTCTTGAACAATGTTGTCTCATGGGCGTATAGTATGTTTAATGATTTTTCAATCCTAGTGCCTGAATCCAAAGAAAAATCGTGAGTTTTGTAAAGGGGAAGGTTAGTTCGTATCCTCGTTGGCTTTGCTTGACTTGTTCAGCTTTGATCTAGTGATATAGTCTGTATCATTGGGGTAGTGTTGCTAAACAAATCAGTTTAAATAATAATCATGCATGATTTTGTAAAAGTATGGCATAAATGTATAATTAAAAATAGCTTTTAGATGAACCGACGACTGTGATGTAGTTCAAGAAATTGCAACCTCTCCTACTATGGAATTTTGACGGTCCTCCATAAAATTCTACCCCAGTTTGATGGTTGACATTTTTTACTGTTGCTCGTGCAGCAATCAGCTGAAAGTACTTTAGAATTTTGAGGGTCCTCCTCAATTTCTGCCCAGTTTCTAATTACGGGGAAAATGAAATTTTATTGAATTACGACCGAACCCATAGGGATGCCTACGTATCCCCTATTAAACGGGAATTAGGTCAGGCATAGTTCAATTTACATCATATAAGGAAAGCATGAAGATTACACATAGTAATGCTTGACTGCGTGTGAATTGATCAACTTTGGCCAGACTTGCCTGTCCATTTTTGCAAGTATGAGGGCTCATCTAGTCAAAACCCAGTGAACCATGTATGGACCCTTCCAGTTGGGAGAGAGCTTCCCTTTGGCTTCATCTTAATGTGGAAAAATTCTCTTTAACACCAGCTTCCCACGTGTGAATTATCTTGGCTTGACTCTTTTGTTAAAGGCTGTGGACATTCTGTTCTGATAGAGTTGACCATGGTAGACTGCATTCATTCTCTTTCCGTCTAGAAGGGCTAGTTGCTTATAACGATTTTCTACCCACTCTGCATCATCGAGCTCAGCTTCTTGTATGATTCTTAGGGAAGGAATTTCTATCTCAACAGGAATGACACCCTCTATACCGTTAACCAGCATATAAAGGGTTGTCCCGGTTGACGTGCGGACTGTGGTACGATACACTAGAAGAGCAAATGAAAACTTTCCATGCCAGTGTCTGTGATTCTTTATCATTTTCCTAAATATCTTCTTGATATTCTTGTTAGCAGCTTCTACAGCTCAATTTATCAGAGGTCTGTACGCTGTGGAATTCTTATGTTTGATCTTAAAAGTTTCGCACATAGATTTCATCAAGTTGCTATTGAGATTGAAGCCATTATCAGTAATGATTGACTCTGGAATTCCGAATCGACAAATAATGCGGTCGCGGACAAAGTTTGCCATGCCTTTCTTAGTTATAGTTTTGTAACATGCTGCTTCAACCCATTTGGTAAAATAGTCGATGGCTACTAGGATAAACTTGTGTCATTTGAAGCAACGAGCTCGACTGGTCTAATAACATACATTCCCCAGGCGGCGAACGACCACGGCGAGCTAGTTGTGTTAAGCTCGCTTAGACCTATCGTTATCATGTCTGCATGTATCTGACAGCGGTGGCATTTTCGGACATACTGGATGTAGTTCGTTTCCATAGTCGTCCGAAAGTAACTAGCCTCGAGTATCTTCTTTACTAAGATATAACCATTCATATGTGGACTGCATGTCCTAGCATGAATTTCCTCTAGTAACCTGGATGCTTCCTTTGCATCAACACATCTTAATAATCCTAAATAAAGAGTCCTCCTATGCAGTATTCCTCCATTGTGAAATAAGTTGTTGGACAATCTCCGAAGTGTGCGTTTCTGAGTAGAATTAGCAAGCTCCGGGTACTCTCATTTTGCAAAATATTCCTTGATATTATGTAACCAAGGCTTTTTGTCTGCTTCCTCTTCAACATGGGCATAGTAATATGGCTGGCTATGGATTTTCATCGAAATGGGATCAATGAAATTCTTGTCATGGTGTTGTATCGTAGATGATAGGGTGGCCAATGCATCGACGAACTCATTATGGATTCGGGGAACATGCTGGAATTCTGTCGTTGTGAACCTATTTCTCAATTCATGTACGTGATGAAGATACGAGAGTATCTTGGAGTTCTTGGTTGCCCATTTTTCTCATACCTGATGTATAAGTAAGTCTGAATCTCCAATTACTAGAAGCTCTTGAATGTTCGTGTTATTGGCCATTTTGAGTCCTAGGATGCAGGCTTTATATGTGTCCTATTGTTGGTGTAGGGGAATTTGAGTTTGGCAGACACCGGATAATGCTGACCGGTTTCTAATATTAAGACTGCCCTTATGCCAACTCCTTTGAAGTTTGTTGCTCCATAGAAGAACATTCCTTAACCATTATAGGATTCTGCAATGTCTTCTCCTATAAATGATACCTCTTTATCACGAAAATACGTTTTTTAGGGGTTCGAATTCTCCATCCACGGGGTTTTCAGCAAGGTGGTCTGCCAGTGCATGTCCCGTGATTGTTTTCTAAGTTACATAAACAATGTCAAACTCACTCAGCAGGATTTGCCACTTGGCTATCTTGCCGGTGGGCATAGGCTTCTGAAATATGTACTTCAAGGGATCCATTCTCGATATGAGATATGTAGTATAGGCACAGAAGTAATATCTCAATTTCTGAGCTACCTAAGTCAAAGCACAACAAGTGTGTTCTAATAGAGAATATCGGGCCTCGTATGGGATGAACTTCTTACTGAGATAATAAATGGCTTGTTCCTTCGACCCTGTTTAATCATGCTACCCTAGAGCAGCTGGAAGCTCCATCTAACACTACAAGGTAGAGTAACAAAGGTCTACCTGGATCAGGCGGGACTAAGACTAGTGGCGTTCACAATTACTCCTTAATTTTGTCGAATGCCTTTTGGCAGTCATCGATCCATTTGGTGGCGGCATCCTTCTTTAACATCATAAAGATTGGCTCACGGATAACTATAAATTGTGCTATGAATCAGCTTATGTAGTTAAGCTTTCCAAAGAAACTCATCATATCCTTCTTGTTCTTTGGTGGTGGTAGTTCTTGAATGGCTTTGACTTTCGATGAATCTAGTTCTATTCCTCGGTGGCTCATAACAAACCCAAAAATTTTCCCAGCAAGAACCTCAAATACACACTTTGCGTGGTTTAGTTTCAGGTTGTATTTCCGTCGTTTATTGAAGAACTTCATTAGATCTGCTATGTGTTCAGTGGACTTCTTGGATTTGATAATAACATCATCCACATATACTTGTATCTCTTTGTGTATCATATCATGAAATATGGTAGTCATGGCCCTCATGTACGTGGCCCCTACATTATTCAAGCCGAATGGCATCATTGTAACAGTACACTCCCCACGACATAATGAAAGTCGTTTTCTCAGCATATTCCTCATCCATCAAGATCTAATAATAACCAGCAAAGCAATCTATGAATTACTGCAGCTCATGCTTAGCACAATTGTCAATTAGGATATGTATATTTGGCAAAGGGAAGTCCTCTTTCGGACTGGCCCGGTTAAGATCCCAGTATTCGACCCAAACTCTAACATTCCCATCCTTCATTGGCACTAGCAGAATTTTGACAAACCATGTCGAGTATTCTACTACCCTGAGAACTTTAGCGTTGATCTGCTTGGTAACTTCTTCCTTGATTATCAAACTCATGTCAGGCTTGAACTTTTTGAGCTTTTACTTTACTAGTGGACAGATTGGATCAGTTGGAAATTTGTGAGCCACAATAGACATATTCAGACCGATCATGTCATCATACGACCAGGCGAATTTGTCCTCATACTCCTTAAGACATTATCTGTAATTTTTCTTCTCCGATGGCGATAGGTGAATGTTGATTCGCGTTTCCTTGATATTTTCTACATGTGCCAGGTTGACAATCTCGGTCTCGTCCAGGTTGGACATAGGTCTGTTCTCAAAGTTCTCAACTTCTTTGACAATCTCGTCAGGTATGTCATCTTCTTCTGAATCCATGTCCATTTGTTGCGTTGTTTCATTGCATGTCATAGTCATTGGTTCATCAAGACAAGTAATAGTAATGTTTTATTCGTAAAGCAAGGAGAGAAAATGATAGAAATAAATATTACTTTATAAGAAAAATCAGAATGCTTTTGATAGATCGAATACAATTTTGAACGCTGAAGATATTTTTATGGGAACTGAAAAATTCAAAAAGAAAATCATTTAGTAAATAAGACAGTGAATAATGCTTGTTTTAGCCTTACTACCCTGAGACTCGTCGGTGTTTGGTTATCCTGATGGTCCAATTCTTGAGATGTGCCCCTCTGTTCACAGCTTGTATGGAAGGACCTTCCTCCCCCTCCTCTTCGAGAATAACGCAACAGTCCATATCACTGTCCTCCAGAAACAAGTTCTTCACTGCTGCAAGTGCTAATTCTTCATCTGACCCATAAATAATGTCTGCATGTTGGAAAGTCTTCTCCAGATGTAGGAGTAAGGATCGCGCCATGGTGGCGACAATTATTGAATTTTTCCCAGGTGTATTCATATCCCAAACCGAAGGTAGTGTCATATTTCTTGAGTTTTATGGGTTTAGAGATTTCTTGGAGGAACATTCCAAGCCTTTTGCCTAGTTCGTACCCACTCCAACTCAGTATACTCTTGATTTTGCTATCCCACCATCTGTCTTTGTCGATAGCATTGACCCGCTCAATGTGGTGGTAAGTTTCTCCTCCTAGCTTCCTTCTTCCATCGATTGTCTAAATGGTCTGGCAATTGTATATAGGGTTGCTACTGTTGTCGTGAATGATTATTTCCTGGTGATTCCATTTGAACTTTACTATCTGATGCGGCGTTGATATTATGGCCCCAACAGCATGAATCCACGGCCATCCCAGCAACAAGTTATAAGATATTGGTACATCTATTACCTGGAAATCAACCCCGAACCAGGTTGGTCCCATCTGTAGGCATAGACTAATCTCATCAATGGTAGAACTCTAGAACCATTGAAGGCTTTCACATTGATTGCTCCATCCTTTATCTCTTTCAACCCTTTACCCAACTTCTTGAGTGTTATCAGCGGACAAATGTTAAGGCTGTAACCTCCATTGATCAGGATTCTGATGATGAAATGGTCTTCGCATTACACGATGATGTGTAGTGCTTTGTTGTGCCCCAGCTCTTCAGGTGGCAGCTCGTCCTTGTGAACGATGATCTTATAGCTTTCCGACACTTGTCCTACCATATTAGCCACTTTCCTACTAGTGATATTACTTGGTACATATGCTTCATTTATCACCTTTAACATAGCATTCTTGTGCATCATAGAATTTTGCAGCAAAGAGAGAATGGATATTTGTGCTGGTGTCTTTTTTAACTGGTCGATGACCGAATATTCCTTGGTTTGTATTTTTCTCCAAATGTCACCCGGACCTGTCTCAATGAGGGGCAGGCGATTGGTGGCTTATTTGCTTGATTCAGCTGGATGTTCAGGGGTATAGACTCTACCAGTTCTTGTCATACTCTATGCTGCGATAGTTTCTTCAATCCTGACCTTGCCCTTCCTTCTCGCCTCGGCTGTATAGTCCCAGGGTACAGCATTGGCATAAAATGGTGTCATGATAGATATCACAACTGGACCGGCGCAGTTATCCTTACTTCGAACAGAACATGTGCCTTGTGTGGCAATAGTGCTTCCTCAAATGGTGCGGGTGCATTTGCCAGAGACTCAAATTCAACCTCAACTGCTACCGGTGTCTTTGTGTATGGCGGTGCTTCAAACTCAAGAGGTATAGGCATATTCACCTCAGCATTCTCAAGCATTTGGATTTGGACTATGATTTGATTAAGAGTAATTGTCAGTTTCTTCGGGTCATCACCTTCTACGATCAACCCGATTGATCCTTTGGGGTCCTAGTCATTTTCTACTTCAACCATGTGGATACCTCCCCCCTTATATTTTGGTAGAGGGTTGTTACAGATGTTTGGAGTGGGTTCCTTTGGTACAATGATCATGTTATCAATTAAAAAATGTATCTTGTCTTTCAAGGAGCAGCATTCATCGATATTGTACCCTTTCATGCCGGAGTTGTATGCACAAGACTTGTTTGGGTTAACCCACTAAGAAGGATTCTCATGGGTTGCAGCAGGGATGAGGTGACATAACTAGTAGCTTTGAGTCTCTCATACAACTGGTCGATGGGTTCAGTGATAGGTGTATATTGTTTTAGAGGTCTACAATCAAAATTAAGTCGAGGTCTAGGGAAATTTTGGCATGCAGGAGGTGATTGATAATGGGATGGTTGAGTATTTTAAGTTTTCCATACATGAGCGGGTTGGGAGTATCTAAGTGAAGTAGGTTGATATGTAGGATCACTAACAAGTTGGTGGCGGAGCTTGGTATAAGGGGAAGGAACTTGATAATTTGGGGTTGGCTGGTATGTGAGTCAAGGTGTTGGGTAAGCTTGGTATTTAAGGAGAGATCTGGTCTTTTGTGCAACCATCACAGACCCTACGTCCCTTTTCTTGGACACCCCACTACACTGTAAAGCCTTATTTGTAGCTTGCAAGGCCTCGAAATTTGTAACCGTACAACTTTTTATACCTTCTTCAATTCTCTCACCTAATTTGATAATTTTTGGGAACTTGTGGTTTCAATCATCATCGGTCGTTCGTAATATTGTGGGTCTTGAGCCTAGGCAAAGAACTTGTTCATTTGGTCCTCTTCTAAGGTGGGTCTGACATTAGCAGCTTTTGACATCCAGTGAGTAGCATACTCGTGAAATGTCTCTTTTGGCTTCTTCTTCAAATTCTAGATATAGAATACGTCCGGTGCCTTCTCTGTATTAAACCTGAATCTGTCCATAAAGTCAGATGCCATGCCTACCAAGCTTGACCACTTCTTGGGATCTTGGCTGATATACCAAGACAATGCATCTCCCTTCAAACTCCTCATGAACAGCTTCATGCAGATCCTTTCATCCTTCCCTACTCCGACAAGTTTGGTCCGATATGTCCTCAGATGGATCCTTGGATCACCCTTACCATTAAACATTTCAAACTTATGAGGGTTTTACCCCATCAAGTGGTTCGGCATCAGGCTGTATGCAGAGGTCCTCATAATTCGGCCCTTCAATTCCTTTGTTCCCCTCAACGCCCTAAATTCGGCTGGTCAGTTTCTTAAGTTCCTCGTCCAAATTCCTAATAGATCCTTTTCATTAGACTCAGGTGTGCATGAGATAGGTTGGGTTCAGTGTGGCATGGTCTCCACGTAGATAAGAGTGTTATGGTGGCCTGGTGTATGGGTGTGGAAATGGCTATTTGTTAAGTTCTGAGGTTCTGAGATGAGTAGTTGAGTGTTGTTTGGGCTACAACAGGTGTTACATTGGTTCTTTGGTAGAGTTGCATGATGGAGAGGCCCAGGATGATTATGTTGTTTTGGAATATTTTGAGGAGGTGTAGGGTTTTGAGCATTAAGGAAGTTGATATCTGGGGTGTTGAGGCAAAATGACAAGTTTGCAAGATTTCAAACCTGATCGATCTTTTCTTAGAATTTCAACATTTCTGTTCAAGCTGTGAAACATTCTCTTTAGGAACCTGAATACCCTGGCCATCGGTGGCCTATACTCATTTAGTTGTTTTCTCCTTCTTGATGTTGTTTAAATGTTCCATTTTATTCTTGCCTTTGTTCTTGCCTTTAGAGGGACTAAGAGGAGGAGTGGGTGGAGGGCCCTTGGATCTAGTAAAATAAGATGATGATGCCAAGTGCACGAACTAACCTTTGGGGAGGGGAATGATAAAAACAAAAATAAAAATAAAAGGTAATCAAGTCAGTGAGGATTATGAAAAGTATTGCAATATTTAAACACATAGTGCGGGAATGTAAAGCATGTTCTAATTTGGGAACCTCCTTGCGCCCAGGGTAGGACTAGCGACAAATTGATTTGGAGAACTTAGAATGCTAAATGCCTCATTTAGTTGATAAAGATGCGCAAATCCCAAACGACACTAAATAAGCAAGAAATAAAAGTCACTAATGGCCATTGGCCTTATTAGATTCATAAAGCGAAAAAGAAAATTCATATCTATTTGGTCCTAGAACGACCTTCCCCAGATTCCACATCCTTGGCTCCGTTGAACAACTTCCCCAATTCACGAAGTCCCAACAATAGGTATGCTCTGGCTAGATGTCCATCTTGGATCCCTTTAGCCTTTTGACAGTCTTCAACCCTTTATAGAAATTTTCCCTCTAGTTCTACTATGCCTCGTTCCAAGTATCCTAGCCTTTTGTTGGCACTAATAGCCATGTCTTTCCATTCCTCAATTAGCTTCTTGTTAGACTCTTGTATCTCGCGGTGTTCGCTCTCGCATTCACTGATCCTTTTGTGTAGCTGGTTGTACTTGACTTGTGCCTCTACCTTTTTATCTATAATTATGTGACTTCAAATGAACCCTGGTTGGCCCAGACCATCTCAATTGTCTTCCAACCAACCAAAATAGAAAGGGGTACAGCCGGCATGATATTTTTCTGGATCGATAATGCCTTTCCCCATTACGATCTTGTAGTGCCACATGTGTTGGTCTTAGTACTTGTGGGGACTATCATCATTTTGGAAGTCAGCTCGAAGATGGCTCATCTTGTCGACCCTGGGTATCACTTGCTTCCTTCTTTCTTGCCTCATAACTCGAAGAGGGACGTAAGGGTATGTTCCTCTTAGACCAATAAGTATCAGGAAAGGTGCGTATCTGGATCGGGCGATGAACTCCTCTATCGGAAACCACTCGAACATCCATTGAATCTATTCTTCAGTCAGATTATGAAAGAGCTCAACCCTTCCTTTGGCATTGTCTAAGCGAACATGTTGGGGATGTAATTCATTTTCTTTGGATGGTGGAAAGCATTGTGGTCGTCCCAGGCCCTTTGCTGAATTTCTTATCGAGTATTCGCCCTTTTGGAGATGTTCCAGAAGCCAAAGATCAATGAGTAGATTGCAGCCTTCGAAGTGTCTCGCTCCTTGTTGACCCTTCTCTAAGGCTCAGTATATGTCTGCGATGATCATGGGTACAATGTTGAATGTCTTCCCACCAATCCCCTCTATTAGGGTCTTGGTTACCATAGCCAGCCTAGTATGTGTTCTCCCTTTTTTAATTGGAAACACGACAAACCCAAGAAGCAAAACATGAAAACGAAAACCCTATGATGGATATGTCCCAATGACATGATGGCAAACTCGTCATGGCAGGTACGGTATGATTTTTTGTGACCGTACCTTTCATACATGTAGTCAAAAGGGATGTATGATTCCTACAAGCATACCAATTCTACATTTTTCTTCAACTCCATCATTTTTAGGAAACCCTTGCCAGTGCGGTTGTCAAGCATTAGCAAACCCAGAGTTTCCCACACTAAACTAGCCAATCATCCTATATCCTCTAGCAAAGGTGTCATTTCGATGTCTCCAAAGCGGAACACGACCCTTTCACAATCCCAAAATAAGGTAGCAGCTTCTATTATCATGGTGTTAGGCTAGACCTCCTATAGGGATGGTAGATTGACCAATTGTTTTCTGACGAGGGTTTTTGTCACTAGAATGTAAATCTTCCCACAAACTTAGAAATCTTGGGTGGATATTGGTGACCATGCCAAATTTGGGGACTTCGTGCTTCATATTTCTGCAAGACAAACAAGGTTAGACCCTTACCTCCACCAGACTCGACTATTTAATATCAACAATTAGCATGAAGCATTTAGTTCTTTAAATAAATGCACACGACGTGATGATATCTGTTTGGGCTAAGGGAAACCCAGTGGACTTTTGGACAAGGCTATATTAATGGATCATTATATGGACAACATAACTGACCCAGCTAGGTTTGACTATGATGCATGCACAATTTAAACAGAGTAAGGTTTCTATGGGGTTTTAGACTGGCAACCTTAAACGGACAACTCAAGGGGGAAGGCAAGTAGCTATCGCCTGCACTGCTGATCTACTAGTTTTACCGCAAATAAGCCTTTTTGGATATGGGGGTAATGATAAAGGAAGGGCGCAACCACTCATCAAGTGTTGCTATAGTATTTGTGTGGCATGAATGGAGTATGATGTTGAGCATGATTATGCAATATTAAAAGCATGTTACATATATTGCACGTTAAGAGAGAGATAAATATAGAAGTTTCATAATTTAAAGCAGCTATTAAGGTAAGGAACAAGAAAGATATGTCAGTTTTGCTTTTGAAGAAATTAAACGCTTAAAGGAGTTAAACAAATAATTGCACATAGGGGGGGTAAAAATTCACAAAAAGGTATGAAATGGTAAAAGCCTAAATATCCCTAGTAGAGTCGCCATACTGTCGCTCCCCCATTTTCTCGCGAAAGTCGGGTTTATGACATTTTGGATGGGACAACTCTTTCCTTTAGGGAAAGGGGTCTTGCATTTTTGAAGAGTCGCCACCTAACAATTTAAGGTGCAGTAGGGCACCTATAAGGTTCATTTATAACTATGTTTGGTAACCGGAGACAGGGTAAGGGCTTAAAATTACCCTAAGGGGAAGGTGTTAGGCACCCCTCAGGATCCACTAGTGTGGTTCCCGGCCAAACAATTTTTTGTGAACTTGTACAATTAGCAAATAGACAAGTAGGGCTCAAATAATAGGGGATTTAAGTTTAAATACATAGGTTTAAGAAAACAACTAATGAAAAAAAAACTAGACATTGAAAAGAATTACAGTCTAAGGATATTCGCGAATGTAAATAGGGGTGTCCTAGGTTTATTTATAATATGGATCACATCAATGCAATACACGGTATGACACTTCTCAAAGAGAGGCTACACGTGGTACTAACGCACCGGTAATCATATCTATATCTATCCTTTCCCGCCCCGTGAAGTTAATTAAAGTGAGGGTTGATCTTGACCCCTATTGCATGATGTTACATGTCCTTTCCTATCAGTCTCGGGGGAATTTAGAACTCTTATCCTATAAGAAGGGGGTTCGAGGCAAACCCTCAAGTTTAAAGACAAAATACTAAGCCGAAATATAATAAACAAGTCTGAATCAGTCTTGCCTACTGAGTTTAACATGCTGTCAGTTAAACAAAGACAATTCTGTTTTTTATTTAAGTTTATTACTTAAGGCTTTCCTAGGCATAAAATAATATTCAGCAGTTACCAGAATTATTGAAACAGTTTGGAAGTTGTTTTTACCCGAAACATGCTGTTCTAAATGTTGCAAAACACATGCAGGGATTGTGACCGGTTTCACTCAAATAAGATAATCAAACATATGACTGTTTTATATCCTTTTTTCATGTATTATTGGTTTAACTAGGTGTAATTGAGCGAGATCCTAAAACAGGGTATCTAATGTGCACATATGAAAAATGATTGCAGAATATGCAAAATTCCTAAATCATGGTCTCTAAATTCTCAAAGAGTTACAGCATGATTTCAAAGTGTACAGGGGCAACATTTTATATTAATGGTGTTATTTAGCCTAAAGCAAGATTTCTAAGTGGTAAAGGCAGTGCATAACATAATGGTAAAGTGCTAATTATTAGCATATTTTAATACACGATTTTATAAGGATGCACATGCTAAAACAATAAACATCGGACCTAAGAGCATGATTTCTAATGCATGCATGAATCCTAAGCATGGTTTCTATTGCGCATTTAGGAATATAAACCTAATGACATGTTTTCTACCCTTAACAACTATTGCATGCATATTTACCTTATCCTTTTCACTAGCCAGCCCCAATACTTGTTTACAACAGATTATTACAGACAACACTGAAATAAATTACATAAGCAGAAAAGAAAGATAAAAGTTACACTATAGAGAGCCTGAAAATAGGCCCAAACTTTCAGCATCTGATTAGGACTTCCTCCCTGTGTTATGTAATAAATCACCTCAAGTGCCAAGATCGTTCCATAGTCTTTCTTATATCTGGGTGTGTTAGAGTTCCCTAAGGACCTCAAGGGATCACGGGTAGTTCTCAATTCCAGATTTCATAGCCAAGACAGAGTAAGTGTTGTGTGGAAAGTCTAGCTTTTATGTGTCCAAGTTCATAGGGAGATCAAGGGTCCCAAGGCAAGGCTCACACAAAAAGGGGCAAAACCTAGTGGTCTCAAAGTATATGTGAGAGTGGTTGACATAGATTTAAAGAGTTGAGTTGGAAATAGTTTTGACAGATTTAGGTTGAAATAAGTTTGGAAAAGCAATAGGAGAGTTTGCCTTAGTGAAAACCAGTTTGAAGAAGAAAAGAAACAGGACAATCAGCAACTCAAAACTAAATCAACATACATAGTTCAAATACAAACAGGGAAATGAGGGATTGGGGACAAGCAGGTCATATGTGAAAGCATATTTTCACATAGGTTAACACCAGAGAAGTACTACAGAACTAAATAGTCACATCAATAGTCTATAAAAAATATTTATGCCAAGAGCTTAACAACATTAGATTTAAGGGGTGTTAAACAAATTTACACACTAGGTTCAGGGTCACATAGTAACTAGGTGTCATGCTTATAATGTATTGGGGTTAGGAGGTAGGGCAAAATAGTAGTAGATATGTTGGATTACATGGAAAAGGTAACCTCATGGCAAAATAGGCATGTTAATTGCAAGGAAGAAAACAAAACCACAAGTAAAAGCACAAGAGAAACAAAAGGAAGTGCAATACAAATAGGGACATATTGTTTTGGATGTTGTAAGCTAAACTGAAAACATACCAGTAAAAATGAGAGAATAAGTGCGGAGTGAGGAGTGAAAAGCAGTATAATAAAGGAAAGTAGTGCAGTAGTGTGTATAGTAGTAGAGCAGTAGAACAATAGATTAGTAGAGCAATGTAATCACTCGGTTTTGGCTTGCAGCCGACTGAGTATCAAGTAAACAGAAAGAGAAGCAAGAGAGTATGTATGTGTGTAAGAGAGAGTTCAAAACATTGTAATTGTTCGTGTGTGTAATGAAAAGAGAGGAGAGTATATATAATAGTTTTTAAAGTCAAGTCAATATGGCAAGAAGCAATTAGAGAACTGCAGAATCAATTAAGAATTGAAAATCAACCAAGTCTCCCTTAATTAAGGGGGTAATTTACCAACAGTAGAAAGCAGGTGACAAAATAAGGAAGGGGATCTTATGAGACTGGAATATAACATATAAGGAAATGAGCATAGTAGAGTGCATGTAATAGAGACTAGGTTCAACATATTTTAATTTAGGAAAATGTCTAAGAGTTAATTTGACAACACAATCAACCAAAAAATAAGGCAAGAAAATATTTAGAAGTTGAAAATTAGTAGGGAACAGAGTATACCAATCACAGGGAATCAGGAATTCCATTAAAGATATACTGACCCAGGGAAAGCATCACAGCTGAACGAAACAAATATAACACAAACAAGAGTAGGGTAAAAGAATCACTTAAATCCAGGATTCAAAGCAAAGGATGGTACTGATAAGGGGAAATAACCATAAATTTATGACATATAACTGGGAAGCATAGTCGAAGTCATAGAACTTAACAAGCAAACATAGGGTAAAGGTCACATTATCACAGAATGTTCATGAGAAACATACAGACTAGTCGAACATAATATCAAAAACACACTCAGAAATCCAGGATAGAACTACGAAATTAGGGTTTTCAACATAATAAATTGGATATAAGAAAAAACATTAATAAATTGTTTAAAGATAGTAAAATCATATATTAATGCCAATAGATGGAAGGGAAAGCGTTTTAAGAAGGGGTTACGAACCCTAGTTTGAAGACAAAGAGTCATTTTGAGAAAATCGGCAAACCTTTAAGGGAAAATAGAAAGATAACTCTAGATATACCTAGATCTAAGACAAATAAAGAAAAGTGGAAAATCTCAAGAGTTATGGCTTCCGAGAACCCAGAGAAGATGAGAGGACCTTAAAAGTTACCGAGTTTAGCTGGAAAAGTCATAGATCTTACTCGAACAACCATGGATGACCGGAAATGGTGTGAAATACCATGAATAGGAGTTGAACCGCTCCAAGTTCACTTGAGGACCTCAAGGTAGTGCCAAACTGGCGTGGGGTGAAGCAAAGGTCGGGAGATTATGAGAGGTTATGGTTTCCAGCGACGGAGATGACTGTAGAAGATGGATAGTGATTACAGTTTGAGGGTGTCTGAGAGAGATGATAGGGGGAGAGGATTCAGGGGCGACGCAAATAAGAGAATGGGGTGGGGTTTGGGGGTTGTTGGATTAAAAAAGGAAGGTAATAACGTGGATTGTTGATCCGGGAGATCAATGGTCGAGATTTAAAGGGTGGGTTGGGTTTCTGGTTTGGGTATAGGTTAATATGGTGTATATTACATTTTGTTAATTGTAAAATTAGGTTGGGAATTGGGGTCCGATTTGGCTATAATTGAAATCCAATTTGGCTACAATTGAAATAGCCCATTTTTCATATTTAGTTTATAAAAAATAGTAAATACTTTCTGACAAAATAACTTAAAGTGCTAAAACGACTTAGAATGCATAAGTAGCAATTTAAAAATACAGGATGCAATTTCATGCATATAATACATAATTATATCTTAAAATGGGCTGACATTGCAATTTAGCTTTAAAAATATTAAATGTAATTGCAAAAAATATATATAAATTACCTTAGCTATATATTGGCACAAATATAGAAATTCAATAGATGAACTATCAAAAATAATAATTATGGAAATAATTATTGCAAATTTTATGGATAAAAAGGGAGAAAATAAATCTATTTAAGCCCTTAAAATTATGAGAAAAATAATAAAAACCTTGGGTATGCATATATATGCTATTTTGAAGGTATTTTTGCATATTTAAAATATATAGGGAAAAATTGGGTATCAACATTGCCTTGTGAACTTGAGAAGAGTTTTGAAAGGTGTTTCGAGACTAGTCTAGTACTCAATTGGGAAAAGTGCCATTTTATGGTACATGAAGGTATAGTCTTGGGGCACCTAGTGTCAAGTAAAGGTATTGAGGTGGATCATGCAAAGGTTGATGTGATAGAAAAGCTTCTACCACCTACTTCCGTCAAAGCAATCAGAAGTTTCCTTGGGCACATCGGTTTCTATAGGAGATTTATAAAAGATTTTCCAAAATTTCTAACCCCTCGTGTAAATTGCTTGAAAAAGATTAACCTTTTATGTTTTCTGATGATTGCAAGGTAGCTTTTGAGGAATTCAAAAAGATACTGGTAACAACACCTATCATAGTTGCCCCCGACTTGGAGCAGCCATTTGAGCTGATAAGTGATACGAGTGACTATGCTGTGGGAGCAGTTCTTGGGCAGCAAAAATATAAAATCATGCATCCACTATACTATGCAAGTAGAATGCTAAGTGGAGCCGAACTAAATTACACTCTGACCGAGAAGGAGATGCTGGCAGTGGTGTTCGCATTTTTCATAGCTAATAGGCTTGAAGGTAATTATATACACTGAACATGCTGCTCTTAGGTATTTAATCGAGAAGAAGGAGTCAAAATCGTGCCTGATTCGATGGGTGCTACTGATTGAAGAATTTGATTTGGAAATTCGTGACTGAAAGGGAACTGAGAACAAAGTAGTTGATCATTTGTCTAGGCTGGAAGGAGATGAGAAGAAGATTGAGGTAGAAGAGATTCTGGAATCTCTCCTAGATGAACAACTACTAGCCACGAGTCTCGAGGAAGCGCCATGGTATGCATACATTGAAAACTGCATGGCGAACGGTGTTCTTTCGTGATTGTCGCATGTATTATTGGGATGAGCCTTATCTGTTCAAGATTTATGTTGATAACATGATCTAGAGATGTATCCCCGAGATATACCAATATTTTATTTTTCATGCATGTCATGCGTCACCATATGGTGGGCACTTCGGAGGAGTGAGGATAGCTGCGAAGGTCTTGGAGTTGGGCTTCTACCGGCCAACATTATTCAAAGATGCACAGTTATGGATAAAGGAGTGTGATGAATTCCAACGAACCGGGAATATTTTCTACCGACATGAGATGCCTATGAACCCAATTTAGGAGGTAGAAGTGTTTGATGTATGGGGGATTAATTTCATGAAGTCGTTTGTCAGATCATATGACAACAAGTACATACTCGTCACTGTGGACTACGTGTCCAAATGGGTGGAAGTTGTAGCACTCCCTACAAATAATGTAAAGGGGGTAATTGGTTTTTTGAGAAAAAACATATTCACCCGATTTGGCACCCAAAAATAATAATCAGTGACGGAGGCACTCACTTTTGTAATCATGCAATTGTAAAGTTGTTGGAGAATTATGATGTACGTCACAAGGTGGCCACCCCATATCATCCACAAACAAGCGGTCAAGTAGAAGTCTAGAAAAGAGAAATAAAGAGTGTGCTGACTAAGACTGCGAATGCTACTAGAATAGATTGGGCGAGGAATGATGTAGTTTGGGCTTATTGAACCACTTTCAAAACTCTAATCGGCATGTCTCCATACAATTTAGTGTTTGGGAAGGCGTGTCATTTACCGGGTAGAGTTGGAACATAGAGCATGGTGGGTTTTAGATAGTTGAATCTTGATATTGAAGCTGCGGAAACAAGTCGAGTAACGGAGTGCACGAGCTTGATAAGTTCAGATATCATGCTTTTGAGAGCACGAGATTATACAAAGAGAGAATGAAGATAAGACATGGTAGAAATATTATTGAGCGAAATTTAAATCGAGAGATACGATACTACTATACAACTCAAGACTAAGGTTATCTCCAGGCAAATTGAAATCACAGTGGTTAGTGCCTTTCATGTGGTTGAAATTCACCCCAGGGGTGTTGTAGAGATTGTTGTGATTAATGAATCTCGCACGTTCAAAGTCAATGGGCACAAATTAAAACATTATGTGGGCATGGATGAAGCAAAGGTAGTGTCAGTGACCCATTTGATCGAGCCTCTGAGGTTGCGTATACTTTAAATGTGCTTATCTACGTCATGTCACGACGTTCAATCGGGAACTTCATGGAAGGAAACACATTGATTTGTTGTATTTGTCACACCACAATATTAACTAAGGCACTTGTTGAGAGGCAACCCAATTCGTATTTGATTTTTAATGTAGTTAGAATATTTATTTTTATTTTTAGATACTAACAAGTTTGCAGGTGAGATTGGGCAAATCAAGCAAGGATTAAATGTCACGCAAAGTCAGGAAAATTCAAGAGATAGCCCGACCTTAGGCTGGCATCGCCTCACTAAAGCCAAGGCCAGCCAGGCCTTTGGCTAGCGTCGCCTGGATAAACCCAGGGTCAGCCAGGCCTTAGGCTAGCGTCGCCTAGTTAACGCTAGGTAGGTATTTTTTTCCCTATTTAAGTTATTTTGTCCTATTTTGGTTGGCACAAATATCACAAACATGCCATCACTCATTAGACATTCTTCAAGCAAACCCTAACCTCACTTCAATTAACATACACCAAGCTCTACAAGAAATTTCACAAGCACACAAACACATTGCATACATTGATTGTTCACCCATAGACAATCACCACCCATGTAGAGGTAAAGCTTCATCTTGCTAGCCATTCACACCCATCCAAAATTCTAAGTCAATCTATCCTCACAAAGCTTCAAGGTATGATTCTATCTCATTTCTTGGTAATTTCGAGTTGGGTATATGTGTTGAGTGGTGTGTGTTCTTCATTATTGGTTATTCTTTATTGTTGCTTGTGCTTCATTAAGAGTGGTTGTTCTTCATGGTTTTATGGTGTTTGTGTGCCCCAATCTCATAAGCCCCTTAAGAATGGTGCTGGGTTTGTGAAACGTGTGGGAGTACGGAACTACCAAGCCGAATTGGGAGGATGAGGCAATCCCTCAAGTCCATACGAACTCTCATAGCACTAGTGTTCGTCAAGTGTTTGGTGAAATGCCTCAATGGCATTCCTAGTCCCCTTTGGAGCCCGAGTCTCCGGGATTGGTAATCTAGTACTATGTAAAAATGCACCACATTAACATCTTAAGTGTGGGGTGGATCACGGGTAGCCAAAATGTGGTTGTTTGATTCTAATGTTAAGAAAATGCGAGGTGAAGTCTGAGTAACCTTGGCAAGTTGGGGGAGCTGATGTGTGTATTATGTAATGTAGCACTATCTAACTATTGATCATTTTTGTAAGAACGAATATGATGCCCGGAAAAGACACAGGCAAGGGAAAGGCACTTTATCGGCCCAAGCTAAAGCAAATGTGACCTCCACACCTCCTCCAAAGAAAAGAAAAGGGGGAGAAGTTGCCTCTAGTATGACTGGTGCCCAAGGGATGGCAGTTGTAGCTGCCATGTGTACACAACCCCCAGGTCAATGGGAAATTGGCATAAACAATATACCTATACAGATGGGGGATTGGCACAACTGTTGTAGGCCTAAACATATCCATTCGGAGGGGGCTATACAGGAACGTAGTGTGAAAGAAAAGTATCCGGCTATTTGGAAAGGCATCCAGGATCTGGGGTTGAGCTATGTTTTTAAGAACACATGGGATATCAACCTCAACTTAGTCAGGGAATTCTATGCAAGGTTTGACCCATTAGACACTAAAGAGTTGGTGCTAATCCGTGGACGCCTGATTAATTTTTCAGCCAAGACCAGATGCGATTTTTTAGGTGCTCCAAATGTTCCTGTGGAGCCATTGGTGCAATTCATGCAGGCCTACTTATAGAGAGTTGCGGCACAAGCTTTGTTGGTCGACTCTACTGCTACATGGATTCAGGACAAGGACGTGAATCATCAAAAGAGGTTCCCTAAAAAGAAGATGAAGGTGGAGGCTCAAGTATGGCTCAAATTGATAAACATATAGCTCTTGCCGTGCAATCATGACACACTTATAAGTCATGTGAGGACCTGTGTGCTATATTTCGCAGAGGGTAAATGTGGGTCACTTGATTCGCCACCAGATGGCACAAGTGAGACGATTAAAAGGATTGATTGAATGTCATTTTCTAATTTCCTGACTTGGCACATACAGAATGAGAGGGTTGAGGTAGAGCCTAAATTTGACCACACTATTGATCAACTCATTCGACAAACAAACATCACTAATCTCTAGCTAAGAGGCGAGGTTGGGACACTGACAGAAGCTGAGCGCAATGCACGTGATGACAGTTCAGGCCCATCTTTATGGGATGATGGATTTACAGCTGTAGATAGGGGGTCGCCCGGCCACAACTGAGGAGAGGACTGATTTGGAGCTGCGATCCTGCTCAATGCTCATGCTTAGTAGCTGGTTGGTTTAGGAGAGGGATTCATATACCCCGCTGATGAGGATGTCAACACACTGGAGTAGTCGGAGGCTGAGCCAATGCAGTTAGATGGTGAGGGAGATAGTGATGATGAAGATGACAAACATGATAAGGAGTAGAGAGCGTCAGAGGATAACAACACTGCTTGACCAGGGAGTTTTCTTGCACCCTACTATTTTTATTTCTTGTCATGTCTAACTGTGCATGCACTGAGGACAATGCATGCTTTAAGTGTGGGGCGATAACTTGTAGATATTGTTAGTTGTTAGCTTGTTTTTGTGTTAGTTGTTAGCATTTGTTTTGTTGTTTTTATTATTATTGTATTTTCTTGTGAGTGGTAGATATTAATAGTTGTCAGATTGTTTTTACTTTTAGAATTTGCTACAATATGTCTTGTTTTGATTTTAGGTAGAAAGTAAAAAAAAATAGAAATAGGTCGGAAATCTTCCCGATGATGGATCTCCTAGACCATGTTTTTAGGGAAGCAAGTCTAAAGAAAATACCAAAAGATTGTTTTTAGGTGGTGTAGTAATTTCCCCTTGTTTTTTCTTTGGGCCACAATTCTTTTTCAAGGGTTTTTAGTTGAATCACATGTAGATAGTTCTAAGTTATAGAAGTAGAAATCATGTGGCGAAGAACTTAATCGAAGAAATATCTCCAAGCTTGGTGATGCCTTGAGAATAGTTAGTACTTTGGTTGAGACGCTTAATCTCAATTTTTGATTCTAGGATAAATACCTTAAATCGTGGATTCTTAAATTTGCTTAACTTCTTTGACTGGTGTGTCGTGATAGAACCAATACTGAATGATTTATATGCCATGTCAGTGTGAGGTTTGCATGTATTATGTCTAGAATTTGTCCCATGTGTGTGCAAATCGAAATAGTTGTCTTGTTCAGTTTGAGAAGTGAAATAGGAGTTTTTCTTCGTTAACCTATATTTATATAAAGTTCCACCTAAATGTTATGTACTGTAGTTAACCCTTTGAGCCTATAATCCTATTCTTTGGTAACCATATTACAAGTCGTACCCCTTTGTTTGAATCAACCATATATTTGAACCTTGTCACCTCTCATAAGCACTTTAATTGTGATGAATTATGAAAAAGTTAAAGTGTGGGGTGGTGGGTTGGATTTTGATTGGAACAATGAAATCAGGAGAAAGGTTCACCGGATGAAAACAATATGTCCATAAAAGCCATTTGGGCAAAAAAAACTAAAAAAAGATAAAAGAAAAGAAAAGATATATATATATATATATATATATATATATATATATCCTGATGGTGGTGGCTTTTGATGTATTGATGCTTAAAGAAGTAGGGGTGAAATATAGTGAAGTTCAAGTGGAATCTTGGTGTGACATAAGTATGGGATTGAAGGTTGAAGTATGTGTATTAAAGTTCTTAAGAGAGGTGAAGTCACTTATATCCAAATGTATCCTACTCGACCTGCAGCCTACATTATAATCAATGAAAGTTATACTTGATCTTAGGTTTAATGAACTCGACTAGTGAAGTATTACAATAAGGAAAAACTTCTGGTACGTCATTTGGGGCATATGAATGTTATTTCTGAGAGCGAGCGAATTTTTCCTATATTTAGTTCCTACGTTATTAAAATTCATGGTGTGTGGAACTGAGCTCTTTGATTAGGTGAGGGCACATGATTCATAAAGGAGAGGTAATGTTGTTGACCTCCATGTTAGAGTAAGTAAGTGAATTGTGAATAAAGCACGGTATTTGTGAGTCGATTATTGAGGCGAGGAATTGCTTAATAGGTTGTGTCCGTAAGTGTAGCTTGATTTCTCGAGGACGAGCAAATGTTTAAGTGTGTGGTATTGATGTGTATCTATAATCATGATTTTTGCACATTATATGCTTTGCGTTTTACATGCTTTATTGTTAAAATACATTTTGTATGAGTGTAATGGAGTGTATTTTATGTGTAGGTGCATTGAAAATGAAAGTAGAGCTAAAAGGATGATTAAACGTCAAAAGCGCGATTGAGAACAGTGAAAAGGAGAAGCCGGGCAAAAGCCAGCTCGACCAGGCTTTAGCTTGGTAAGGCCAGCTTAAAGCCAGGCCTAGCTAAGCGTTATCCAGGTGAAGCTTGGTTAAAGCTAGGCCTAGGCTGGCGCTATCCAGGCGAAGACAGCTTAAAGCAAAGCGCATGTCGACATCATCCAGGCAAAGCCAGGCCTATCTGGTGTTACCCAGATGACGCCAGGCCTAGTCTGAGTTTTGAAGGTTTTTATTATTTCCCGATTTGACTAGGAGTTGATCTACACGTTTAAGGTTTGTCCCCAAACATATAAATAAACCCAAAAACGCTACTTTGAAGGTCTTTTGCAACCGGAGGCAAGAATAGCTCGTGGAACACTACTTGGGAGTTGGATTCATTGATTTCTACATCTCTTTATCCTTACTCTGTAATTTAATTATGAAAATACTTTAGATATTTGTACTATGAGTATGAGTAGATAAACTCATAATCAAAGATTTTGATGGAACCTATTGAAAGACGATTTTCTCGTTATGTTAATATAGATTTGCCATACTATTATCTCTATTAATTCAACTATATGCTTATTGATGTTAATTAAAGGGCCCTCAATTAGTTGTTCCTATTTAGTGTGCATTACTCGGGAAAGAGTGCATAGTTAGATAGTTGTTGAATATCATCACCTCTAACGTATATGAGGATCAACACGAAGGGCTTAAAGGTGGGATTAGGGATAACGAAACCTTGGATGCGATCTAAGTGAGATGTACGTAAAGTTAGCTAGCATAATTCCAGAGAATATGGCTAGTATATTATTATAATTACTCGGGAGAAAGTTACAATAGTCAGAGTGATCATGAACGATAGAGAAAACTTAGGTAAATTTATACCAAACATAGCAGAAAGGATTTCAACAATAGGAAAAATCAGAACCTTAGATCATTCTCATTCTTGCTTACAACCCATTTATAGTTAGTTCTTAATTACTGCATTTTTATTGCGTAATACTTAGTTAGTAAATATCCAATCTATTACTTAAATATCTCTAAAGATTGAATACGTGAATTTTTATAAGTCCAATAGCTGTGATTGATAGGATAATTCCCCCGTGAGATTCGACTCCGGACTTGTTAACTAAAATATATTTGCAACGACCACTTTTTCCTTTTTATAAGACATAATTAGGCATGATCAGTTTCGTTTCGGGAAAGTTTAAAATAATTTGGACCCTTTAGCTCTTAGAATGTTGGCCTAGGTTTGGCTTTTTTTTAAAATGATCCTTGAATGTTATTTTGATGGCTCAAATAGATTTGTATTGTGAGTACTTCTATTTTAGGAGTTTAATATTGATATCCAAGATAAGAAGGATAGTAAAAATTAAGTGGCGGACCACTTTTCTTATTTGGAGGGTGAGTGAAGGCCATATGATGGCTTTGAGATTAATGACTATTTTTACAATGAGAAACTCACAGCATTATCCATAAGAGAAGTACCATAGTATGAGAATTTTGAAAATTACATTGCTAGAGGTATTATCTTGATTGATTTTAGTTCCAACCAAAGAAAGAAGGTTAAAAGAGACTGCACGGATTTCTATTGAGATCTTTTTTAGATTTATATGGATGAATTATTAGGAGATGTGTGACAGACGATGAGCAAAAAAATATTCTTGTTTCTTATCATTCTTTGCCTTATGGTACTCATCATGGAGGACAAAGAAACATGACAAAAATCATAAATTATGGATTCTATTAGCCTACTATTTAAAGGATATTAGTGAGTTGGTAAAAAGATGTGACGGATACCAAAGAGCTGATGAAATTTCAAAGAAACATAAAATGCCTCTCAGGACTATCTTGGTGATTGAGATATTTGATATTTGGGGTATTTATTTTATGGGTCCATTTTGTGAGTTTTTGTGGTGATAGTTATATATTGGTGGTAGTAAACTATGTGTAACAATGGGTAGAAGTTGTGGCTTCACCTAACAATGAGGCTAGAACCATGGTTACTTTCTTGGATAGGAACATATTCACGAGATTTGGGACTCTGAACAATAATATGTTATGGAGGATCACATTTTTTAGTCAAGACCTTTAATCATTTTCTTGGAAAGTATAATGTCACTTACAAGGTAATAGCTCATTATTATCCACAAATACGTGGGTACGTAGAAGTGTCACACCGAAAAATAAAGAGTTTCTTGTCCAAACGGTTAATGTTAATCGGATAGATTGGTCTAAGAAGCTTGATGATGCCCTATAAGCATATACAACGGCCTACAAATACCTATCAGGATGTTTCTGTATTGGTTGGTGTTTCCAATGGCTTTCCATTTACCAATAGAGTTAGAGCAAAAAACCATGTAAACTTTAAAGAACTTGAATCTTGATTGAGATTTTATCACTAACTTGCAGGTAGAACATTTGAATGAGTTAGATGAATTCTCATTTCATGCTTATGAAAGTTCGTCATAGTACAAGGAAAAAATGAAATATCATCATGACACTATGTTTATAAAAAGGAGTTTGGTCGGAGATCCAGTGTTGTTATTCAATTCAATGTTAAGACCATAGATGATTCGAATGTGGATCGCGTTGCACAATTGTGGCCACACTGCTTGGTTTTGACCCAACCTACCGTGCAATTTAAAGAACTAGAGCTAAGTCCTTTTTTCCTTTTATTTCAAACCAAAATTACATCTTTCTAATCACCTCTTGGGCATCAAAGAATGCAAATTACTGCTATACTTCTAAATTTCACACACTTGCACTTAACTCTGAACTTTCACGGTATGTATTCACTTTCTTCTCATTTTCTTTTCAACTTCTGTTTGTTGCTTTGTGCTTTTTGTTTTTGGGATTATCTCTGGCGGCATATGCGGAATCTGTTAAAACACGTACTCAAGGCACTAAACTAAACGTGTGTTCATATTTGTAGGTTTTGATAAATGACAAACGACACGCAATTGACATATGACGAGGTCCAAGCACAAGCGCGCAATTGACACATAACGAGGTTCAAGCACATGACGATCAAAGATCATGATCAAGCAAAGAAATAAAGTTATACATGAGTCGTTCTTTAATTATGATCTTGATCCGACAATTAACTCAAGACTTGGCTTCTCTCGTAAAATTATTTTTATCAAATCATGCATATTTAATGATTTTCAAACATTTTATTTTAGCCAAAATGATTTTTAAACATGCCTCTCAAATCTGGACAAAGATAATCGATTATGTACTTTATGATAATCGATTATGTTAAGACAATGTACACCAGATTGACAAAGCTGAACAATAATCGATTATGTACCATATGATAATCGATTATGTTAAGGCAGTGTACATTAGATTTTTCAAAGCTACAAGATAATCGATTCTGTACCTTATGATAATCGATTATGTTGAGGCAGTGTCCATCAGATTTTTCAAAGCTATAAAATAATCGATTATGCACATTATGATAATCGATTATGTTGAGGCAGTGTCTATCAAATTTTACAAGACTGTAAAATAATCGATTATGTACTTTATGATAATCGATCATGTTAAGACAGTGTAGTCCGAAGTTTTCAAAATATAAAAGATAATCGATTATCCTTATAGCATAATCGATTATGCAAATGACCGTTGCCAAAGTATTTTTAAACTCTGAAAGATAATCGATTATACACAATCTGATAATCGATTATGCTAAGTAAAATCTGAATATGATTTTTTGAACGTTGTCAGGTAATCGATTATACGATTTGGATAATCGATTATTCTGCTTAAAATCTGGGATTGATTTTTGAACGATTGGAAAATAACCGATTATGCAAATCAGATAATCGATTATCTTAGCACAAAATCAGCAATTCTTGATTGGCAATTAGGCAACGGTTGTGGGGGTTTTGAACACAATAAATACAACTCAAAATCAGTCTTCTAAGTACAACAACTGATTATATTCTTGCTAAAGCTTGCATACTCTCATATTCATCATTTTCTATTCATTTAATAAGTTTTTGAGAGCCAAACTCTTGACGAAAGTTGTTGTGTTCTTGAGCGTATTTATTTTACTCATATCTACTCTTAAAGAGAGTCTTGTCTTGAGTGCTAAGTGTTTGTATACACTTGAAGGGAAGTGTTAATCCCTTGTGGTTGTAAGAAGGAACGTTTTCATTTCTTCGGTTGAAGTGTTGAAGTGTGGTATCTTCGAGCAAAGGTTGTTGAGGCTTGTGTGACTCAAGTTCTCAGTTTGTAACGGTTTGTTAAGCACCCGTAAGCTTAACGAAGTTAGTGGAATCTCGAGAGAGTCTCTCGGGGACTGTACTAGCCACAGGTTGTGGTGAACCAGGATAATTTCGGTGCCTTCGTTTCTTATTATTTACTTACCGCACTTATTTCAATCCTGCAATTTTTAATTCCGCAAGTTTATATTATTTTTTATTATAACGCTATTCACCCCCCCCCCCCCTCTAGCGTTAAGCGTATATTCTAACAATTGGTATCAGAGCCCAACTCTCTGAAAGACTTAACCGTTTGAGAGAAACAATCCATGGCTTCTACTCGTGACTTTAATGCAGGAATAGGTGAAGGACAATGCTCCACCAGACCACCACTGTTCGACGGACAAACTATACGTACTGGAAGGAGAGGATGAGAATATTCATCCAATCGAATAACTTTCATCTGTGGAAGGTTATATCGAAGGGAGAACAAATTCCAACCAAAAAGGTTGAAAATTAATGGGTTCCAAAATCCGAAGATGAATACGATGCGGATGATATCCGAAAAGTGCAGAACAACGCTAGAGCCATCAACTTATTATATTGTGCTGTAAATGCTGATGATTACAGAAAAATATCATGTTGCACAACGGCTAAGCAAATGTGGGATAAGCTGGAAATCACGTACGAAGGTACGGACCAGGTAAGAGAAGCTAAAATTGATTTTCTAACCCATGCATATGAACTGTTTCACATGAAGGAAAGCGAGAGGATCGATGACATGTTCGAACGATTTTCAAAAATCGTCAATGACCTACATGCTCTTAAGAAGACCTTCACGGATAAGGAACTTGTCCGAAAAATTCTCCGAAGTATCACTCCGGAATGGCGCTCCAAGGCCGACGCGATTCAAGAGTCTATCGGCATTTCAAATGTCACCATCGATGGACTAAGAGGTAATCTAAAAACCTATGAATCTACTATCCTTAACCCTCCGTTTAATGATCAAAGGAAACAAAGAATCGCCCTCAAGGCAAGCACGGCTCAACCTAAAAATGATGAGGACTCAAACAACGGAGATAACGAGTTCGGACTCGTTATTAAGAGGTTTCAAAAGTTCATGCGAAAAGAGTATGAACGAAAAGGCAAACAACAAGGAGATCAAGTAAAGTGCTATGGATGCGGAGAAATCGGGCACATTTAATCAAATTGCCCAAATGTCAAAAAGGAGAAGAAACCCTTCAAGAAACAACGAGCATACATATCTTGGGGAGGTGACTCCGGAGACGAATCAAGCGACGATGAAGAAGACGAAGCCGCAAATCTATGTCTCATGGCACACGAAGACAATCAAGAGGAGGTATGTCAAATTTCTTCAAAAAATTTCTTTTCTCTTGAGGAAATGCAAAATGCTTTTGATGAATTGTATAGTGAATTCATTAGAGCTTCCGAAACTGTTAGAGACGTAAAGAAAAATTCCTCTTTGAAAGAAAAAGATTTTGAAAAACTACTCTCTTTGAAAGAAAAAGATTTGGAAAAATTGATTTTGGAAAGTGAGAAGTTGAAAGAAGAAAACAAATTTTTCGGCAAGAGAAGCGCCGACAAACCCGAGAGTTCTAGTAAAAATTGTATTTCTTGCATGCATCTAAAAGATGAAGTAGAAAGACTTAAGGGCACCCTAGATAAGTTCAATTCTTCTCATAAAAATTTGAATGATGTTCTTGTCAATTTGAAATCGACCAAACATGGCATAAGCTTCAAAAACGAGCCTAAAGAAAAAGTTGAAGCCATCCCCAACAACCCAAGGCTCAACCTAGGATAAATAAAATAAACATTCATCCTAGAAATAACCATCCTAGAATCAACATGCATCCTAGAGCAAACACTAGAAGAAACTTTGAACATTTTAGAACGCCTAGAAATGGCCTTCAACAATCGCAACCTAGACATACTCGACCTAGAAACAATTATTCTAGAAACGCTGCATATCCTAGAACAAACAGTAGGAGAAATGATTTTCAAGGATTGCGCAATAGCCATATTGTCAAAAATAGAGCAAACGATTTTCGTACCTCCAACTACTACCAACCTAGAAGAATGCATAATCCTAATGTCATTTGTCACTATTGTAGTCGAATAGGACATATTGCTCCTGCTTGTTTTACTAGACACAGACACTTAACTGCATGTCAAGCACAACAACATTTTACACCTAACTCTCAAGGACCCAAAACAGCTTGGGTACCAAAAACTCATTGAATTTTCTTGTAGATGTTTGAAGGGATCAAGTGTACTTTGGTACCTTGATAGTGGATGCTCCAAACACATGACCGGAGACGCATCCAAGTTCCTTCAACTAGAACACAAGGAAGGAGGAAACGTTATTTTTGGAGATAACAACAAGGAAAAAATTATCGGCATTGGCTCGGTCGGTAAGAATAAATCTTCTTCCATTAAGCATATATTGCTAGTTAAAGGTCTAAAACATAATCTCTTGAGCATAAGTCAATTATGTGACAAGGGAAATCTTGTTTTGTTTGATTCGGAAGAATGCTTAGTTTTTCGTCATAGTGATTTTAAAATTATTCTTCGTGGTTTTAGAATTGATAACATCTATATGGTTGATCTTGAAAACTCTTCATCAGAGTATGTGAATTGTCTTATGAGTAAAGAAGACGATATGTGGTTATGGCATCGTAGAGTAGCTCATATCAACATGCATCTTTTAAACAAATTGGTTTCACAAAATTTAGTTATTGGTCTTCCATATTTGAAATTTGAAAATGACACTATTTGTGATTCTTGTCAAAAAGGGAAGCAAACAAAAGCATCTTTTAAATCTAAGAATATTGTTTCAACTACAAGACCTTTGCAACTTCTTCACATGGATCTCTTTGGACCATCTCGCATTGAAAGTCTTGGTAGAAATCTTTATGCTTTTGTTATTGTTGATGATTATTCTAGATTTACATGGACACTATTTCTTGCTCACAAAAGTGAGGCTTTTCAAAATTTTAAATGTTTTCTTAAACGTGTTCAAAATGAAAAGAACACAACTGTCACTTCCATAAGAAGTGATCATGGGGGAGAGTTCGATCACAATCTCTTCACGGACTTTTGTGACGAACTCGGTATTGAGCACACCTTCTCTGCTCCACGTACACCACAACAAAATGGAGTGGTGGAACGGAAAAATAGGTGTCTCGAAGAGATTGCTAGAACCATGCTCGATGAGGCAAAGATTCCCAAACAATTTTGGGCGGATGCCGTGAGTACCGCATGCTACGTTTTAAACAGAGTAGTCATAAGGCCAATACTCATGAAAACTCCCTATGAACTCTATAAAGGAAGGAAACCTAATCTCTCCCATCTTAGAGTATCCGGTTGTAAATGCTTTATTCATAACAACGGAAAAGATAATTTGGGAAATTTTGATGCCAAATCGGATGAAAGAATTTTTCTTGGTTATTCATCACGTAGCAAAGCATATAGAGTATTCAATAATAGAACCGAAACTGTTGAAGAATCCCCTCATATTGTATTTTCCGAAAATAATGCTCGCTTGGCGAGAAAGGATTCTGGTTTTGATCTTGCAGGTATTTTAAACACAATAAGTCCTCAAGACAAAGTACAAGAGGAAAATCCAAAGGAAATTCAAGATGAAATCTTGAAATAATTATCGGAGGAAGCGCCACCACTGGAGAAAGAAACGAAACTGCCCAACGCGTGGAGGACAATCAAAGACCATCCTCTCGACAAGGTAATTGGCGACATTGAATAAAAGGTAAGTACTCGAAACAATCTTAAGAACACCTTAGGACATACTGCTTTCGTTTCTCAAATTGAACCCTCAACCATTTCCGAAGCAATTGGGGATGAGCATTGGACCTTGGCAATGCAAGAGGAGCTTAACCAACTCAAATGAAATGACGTTTGGGAATTGGTGCCAAGACCCGACAATCATACCATAATTGGTACGAAATGGGTTTTTCAAAATAAATTAGATGAAAATGGTGTAATCACTAGAAACAAAGCTAGGCTTGTAGCAAAAGGTTACAATCAAGAAGAAGAAATTGACTATGAAGAAACGTATGCACCCGTAGCAAGGTTAGAAGCTATTCATTTATTACTTGCTTTTGCCTCTTCTATGAATTTCAATTTATATCAAATGGATGAAAGAGTGCTTTTCAAAATGGTTTTATTCAAGAAGAAGTTTATGTTGAACAACCCCCGGGATTTGAAGATTTTAAATCTCCCGATCATGTTTTCAAACTTAAGAAAGCCCTTTATGGTCTTAAACAAGCTCCCCGAGCTTGGTATGAACGATTGAGCAAATTTCTTTTGGACAATGAGTTCATTAGGGGGAAAGTTGACACCACACTATTTATTAAGCACAAAAACAATAATATTTTATTAGTTCAAATCTATGTGGATGATATTATTTTTGGTGCTACTAACAATGCTTTGTGCAAGGAATTTTCTGATTTAATGACAAGCGAATTTGAGATGTCTATGATGGGTGAGTTAACCTTCTTCTTGGGGTTGCAAGTGAAACAAATGAAAGAAGGTGTTAGAAAATACGCTTAACGCTAGAGGGGGGTGAATAGCGTTATAATAAAAATTAGCGTAAACTTGCGGAATTTAAAAATTGCAGGAAAGAAATAAGTGCGATAAGTAAATAAATAAGAACGAACGCACCGATGTATCCTGGTTCACCACAACCCGTGGCTAGTCCAGTACCCGAGAGACTCTCTCGAGATTTTCACTAACACTGTTAAGCTTACGGGTGCTCAACAAACCGCTACAGTTGCTCAAGGATACCACACCTTAAGACTTCACTTGCTTGAGGATACCTCACCCCAAGACTTCAACCACTAAGACTTTGGGTACTTAGCAAACCCGACAAATGAGAAGATATGTTCTTCTCAATCAACTCTCTTTTACAACAAATACTCTCTCAATAGAGTGGATAAAGAGAAACAAAATAAGCTCTATGAACAACACAAAGTTGTCTATCAAATGGCTCAACAAAAGCTCTAAAATGATGCTTGAAAATGATCAATATGTATATCAATATATGCAGGAGTTGTGTGTTTAAAAACAGCTCAAAAGACCTCTTTTTATCGGTGAAAAAGTGGTGCTGACCGTTGCTTAATTGACAAATAAAATCCCTGATTCTGTGCTCAGACAATCGATTGTTTGGAGTAGACAATCGTTTGTTTGACCAACGTTCAAAAAACAGTTTCCTGATTTTAGGCTAAACAATCGATTGTTAACCCTGAATAATTGATTGTTCTTCAACGTTCAAAAATCAATTTAGGATTCTGTGGGAACGGTCAAAATATAATCGATTGTATGAAGAGACAATCGATTGTTTATAATCGATTGTGTGACAAAGACAATCTATTGTAGGATTCAAATAATCGATTGTTGAGGTCCAGATTTTAAAAGACATGTTTAAAAAACATTTTGACTAAAATACAAATCATTTTGGTTTAGCACAAAGATGCATGTTTATGATAAATATGTTTTATGCATGTTTATGATGACCTAATGTTGAGCCAAAGGATAAGATAACTTAATTGTTGTCCTTACATTGGTTCTACCAAACGACCTACGTCTTGGGTCTTCGGTCTTGAACTCTTTGGCTCGTTCATGCAATTCCGTCATCAGTATGCTTCTTGCCATTTGATTGATTGTCATACAATATCGCTGTTTGACACTTGACTTCATTGTTTGTCATTCATCAAAACCTATACCATAAAATCATGCTCATACAACCAAAGCGCACATATCATCGATATACATGATTTCCAACAATTTTCCCCTTTTTGATAATGACAAACAACGGAAGATATGCATATTGAATTCCCCCTAAATTCATGCTATATCTCAACATACAATTTATGCAACCATTTCAATATAATCAATTTAATAATGTTTCCCCTCAATTAAGGCATGCATATCGCCCATATTCTTCCCCCTTTTGGCATTAGCAAAAAGACTATACCAAAAATTATTTAAACTATTGACGATATCAATTGTGATAACCAAGATCATATCAAATTTTAGTAAATGGCATACTAATAATAACGGTCATTTTTCTCAACTTATGCCAATTGTTATTTTAAACTAAGAATATTCATCAAAACATCAATCATTTATTTTAAAACTAAATGATACTAATTGTTATTCAAAACAGAACTCATCAAAATAATATTGATAATTATCACATATCAACTTATTGCGATTTTATTCAAAATACGATAACTGACCGACGTTCCCCCTTAATGCATTAAGGTTTCGTGCTTGGTGCATCCACTACAATATTGTAGTCTTCAAGCACACCTGCAAAAAGAACCTAAAAATAGGTTTTTGGTACCCAACTTCTTTTGGGTCCTTGGGGGTTAGGATAATAATAATCATAATCAATGCATAAGTCTCTATGTTTAGCAAAACAAATGGGTGCAATGTGTCCTACCGATTACAGTAGTGACATACAACATTAGGATTGTGCATATGTCTAGGTTGAACAAAATGCGTTCTAGGTGATCTAAAGTTGTTCCCCCTAGAAGCGTTGAATTTCCTAGAGTCATGTCTAGGTGGTCTAAAATTATTCATTCTAGACTCATTTATAAAAGTCCTAGAGTTGTTTCTAGGTGGTCTAAAACAATTAATCTTAGACTCATTAGTGAGGTTCCTAGAATTCTTTCTAGACAGACTAACCTCATTCCTTTCATCCTTTTTAATGACTTCAATTTTAAGACTATTAACACTACGTTTTTCTAGTGCGTTCCTAAGTTCTATGTTCTCTAATTTTAAAGAATTGCAAGAAGAACAATTGGAGCATTTATCAAAAGAAGAAGCTTCATTCAATTCCTTGATTTTATTTTTAAAATCAACAATGTCATTTTCCAAAAATTTATTTTCTTTTTCTAAAACTTCAATTTTATTTTTAAGAACACCATTTTCATTAGTCAATTTTTCAATATCTATTTCTTTCAAAGAAGAGAATTTTTCAAAATCTTTTTCTTGTAAAGAAAGTGTTTTCTGAAAATCTGTTTCTTGCAAAGAAAGTGTTTTCTTCAAATCTTTTATCATTTTGGAAGCATTAACAAATTCACCATACAATTCATCATAGGCATTTTGTAATTATTCAAACGAGTGAGAGTTAGATGTACTTACCTCTTCTTCGTTTGCCACGAGACACAATGCGGCGGTTCCATCGCCTGAGCTGTCCGAATTCCGTGATACGCGCCTACGGTGTTTCTTGTCCTTCTTCATAGACTTACAAAACTTTTCAATTATATCATTTGAAATATTATCATCATCCCTTTCCGAATCACTTACCTCTTCTCTTTTAGAGGATGAGGCTTTGAAGGCAAAATTCGAATTACTTCTAAGATAAGGATTAAGAATTGTGCTATCATAAGTTTCGAGGTTACCTCTTAATCCATCAATTATGATATCCGTGAATTCCATCGACTCTTGGATGGCATTGGCTTTGGAGCGCCATTCGGGAGTGAGACTCCGTAGGACTTTTCGAACAAGATCTTTGTTCGTGTAAACTTTCCCGAGAGCATGGAGATCGTTGACGATTCTTAAAAATCGTTCAAACATAACACCAATGGGTTCCTTCTCCATTTTAAAGATTTCATATTTATGTGTTAGAAAATCAATTTTGGCTTCTAGGACTTGAGGCGTACCTTCATAAATGATCTCGAGCTTATCCCACATCTCCTTGGCGGTTGTGCAGCAAGAGATTTTTCGATAAACATCTGGATTCACCACACAATATAATACATGGATGGCCCTTGCATTATTTTCAATTTTCTTGATGTCCTCGGCATCATATTCATCTTCCTTCTTTGGAACCGTGGTTTCTCCAACTTTCTTTGTTGGCATTGGTTCAACATTTTTGATGATTTGCCACAAACAAAAACTGTTTGCTTTGAGGAAGATACTCATCCGTTCTTTCCAATATGTATAGTTTATTCCATCAAATAGTGGAGCACAAGTGGTGGACTGTCCTTCATCCATCGTTTCTGCGTTCAATATACTCAATAGAAAAATATATATTTCTCTCAACCGGTTAAGGCTTTCAGAGAGTTAGGCTCTGATACCAATTGTTAGAAAATACGCTTAACGCTAGAGGGGGGGAGAATAGCGTTACAATAAAAATTAGCGTAAACTTGCGGAATTTAAAAATTGCAGGAAAGAAATAAGTGCGATAAGTAAATAAATAAGAACGAACGCACCGATGTATCCTGGTTCACCACAACCCGTGGCTAGTCCAGTACCCGAGAGACTCTCTCGAGATTTCCACTAACACTGTTATGCTTACGGGTGCTCAACAAACCGTTACAGTTGCTCAAGGATACCACACCTTAAGACTTCACTTGCTTGAGGATACCTCATCCCAAGACTTCAACCACTAAGACTTTGGGTACTTAGCAAACCCGACAAATGAGAAGATATGTTCTTCTCAAACAACTCTCTTTTACAACAAATACTCTCTCAATAGAGTGGATAAAGAGAAACAAAATAAGCTCTATGAACAACACAAAGTTGTCTATCAAATGGCTCAACAAAAGCTCTAAAATGATGCTTGAAAATGATCAATATGTATATCAATATATGCAGGAGTTGTGTGTTTAAAAACAGCTCAAAAGACCTCTTTTTATAGGTGAAAAAGTGGTGCTGACCGTTGCTTAATTGACAAATAAAATCCCTGATTCTGTGCTCAGACAATCGATTGTTTGGAGTAGACAATCGATTGTTTGACCAACGTTCAAAAAACAGATTCCTGATTTTAGGCTAAACAATCGATTGTTAACCCTGAATAATCGATTGTTCTTCAACGTTCAAAAATCAATTTAGGATTCTGTGGGAACGGTCAAAATATAATCGATTGTATGAAGATACAATCGATTGTTTATAATCGATTGTGTGACAAAGACAATCGATTGTTTTGATATTAAAAACTTCGGTTGCACACTGCCTCAAAATAATCGATTGTTAAAAGTAGACAATCGATTGTTTGCTATTTTGAAAAACTTTAGATCACACTGTCTTAATACAATCAATTGTAGGATTCAAATAATCGATTGTTGAGGTCCAGATTTTAAAAGACATGTTTAAAAAACATTTTGACTAAAATACAAATCATTTTGGTTTAGCACAAAGATGCATGTTTATGATAAAAATGTTTTATGCATGTTTATGATGACCTAATGTTGAGCCAAAGGATAAGATAACTTAAATGTTGTCCTTACATTGGTTCTACCAAACGACCTACGTCTTGGGTCTTCGGTCTTGAACTCTTTGGCTCGTTCATGCAATTCCGTCATCAGTATGCTTCTTGCCATTTGATTGATTGTCATACAATATCGTTGTTTGACACTTGACTTCATTGTTTGTCATTCATCAAAACATATACCAGAAAATCACGCTCATACAACCAAAGCGCACATATCATAGATATACATGATTTCCAACAGAAGGAACTTTCATTTGTCAATCTAAATATTGCAAAGAGTTGCTAAAACGATTTGAAATGAGCAACGCCAAAGCAATGGCCACTCCAATGAGCACGTCCGATCATCTTGACAAAGATGAGAAAGGTAAGGAAGTCGACACCAAGAAGTATCGAGGTATGATCGGATCCCTTCTTTATCTTATTGCTAGTAGATCGGACATAATGTTTAGCGTATGTTTATGCGCTCGATATCAATCATGTCCGAAGGAGTCGCACCTAACTGCGGTTAAACGGATAATGAAGTATCTTGTTGGTACTATAAATGTGGGACTATGGTATCCCAAAGGTTCTTCATGCCAACTTGTTGGCTATTCCGACTCCGATTTTGCGGGTTGCAAATTGGACCGCAAGAGCACTAGTGGCACTTGCCATTTGCTCGGTAGCTCTCTTGTCTCTTGGTTTAGCAGAAACAGGTAAGTGTTTCGTTGTCCACAACCGAGGCTGAATATGTAGCCGCGGGGAGTTGTTGTTCTCAAATCCTTTGGATGAAACAACAACTCTCGGACTATGGACTAAGTATCGATCATATCCCTCTTAGATGTGATAATACTAGCGCCATAAGCTTGACGAAGAACCCTGTTCTTCATTCAAGAACAAAACACATTGAAATTAGGCACCACTTTATAAGAGATCACGTTCTCAAAGGTGATGTCGAAATTGAGTTTTTTGAAACCAAATCTCAATTGGCCGACATTTTCACAAAGCCTTTAGAGAAAGAGTCCTTTTTCCGAATTCGTAGTGAACTCGGGATTCTTGACTCCACGCTGATCTAAGTCATGCATTGCATTTTTTTGTTTTTCATTACTAACTTGAGCGTTGGAGGTGCCTAATTCTGTTTTGCAGGCATCGCCCCAAAGACAGGGGGAATTATAAAGCACTGGTGCAGAAAAATCGATCTCTTTTAAGAATAATCGATTTCTCTTAAGTACATAATCGATTATCAAGTATCAATAATCGATTATGTTGACATTATATTGTCCCTTTTATAATTGCGATTTTTGGTTAATCAATAAACAAGTTATTTACTAATGTTTTTTTTGCTAATGTCAAAAGGGGGAAGAATAAGGGCTATGCACTTAATATTTATTGGCATAAATTGAGGGGGAATTCATATGTTGAGGGGGAACTAATTGCATATCTATATACTTGTCTTGGATCGTCATTATGAATTATCTAATACGCATATCCCGATATTGGTTTGCCATTATCAAAAAGGGGGAAATTGTTGAAACACGTTCTCAAGGCACTAAACTAAACGTGTGTTCATATTTGTAGGTTTTGATAAATGACAAACGACGCGCAATTGACATATGACGAGGTCCAAGCACAAGCGCGCAATTGACACATAACGAGGTTCAAGCACAAGACGAACAAAGATCATGATCAAGCAAAGAAATAAAGTTATACACGAGTCGTTCTTTAATTGTGATCTTGATCCGACAATTAACTCAAGACTTGGCTTCTCTCGTAAAATTAATTTTATCAAATCATGCATATTTAATGATTTTCAAATATTTTATTTTAGCCAAAATGATTTTTAAACATGCCTCTCAAATCTGGACAAAGATAATCGATTATGTACTTTATGATAATCGATTATGTTAAGACAATGTACACCAGATTTACAAAGCTGAACAATAATCGATTATGTACCTTATGATAATCGATTATGTTAAGGCAGTGTACATTAGATTTTTCAAAGCTACAAGATAATCGATTATGTACCTTATGATAATCGATTATGTTGAGGCAGTGTCCATCAGATTTTTCAAAGCTATAAAATAATCGATTATGCACATTATGATAATCGATTATGTTGAGGCAGTGTCTATCAAATTTTACAAGACTGTAAAATAATCGATTATGTACTTTATGATAATCGATTATGTTAAGACAGTGTAGTCCGAAGTTTTCAAAATATAAAAGATAATCGATTATCCTTATAGCATAATCGATTTTGCAAATGACCGTTGCCAAAGTATTTTTAAACTCTGAAAGATAATCGATTATACACAATCTGATAATCGATTATGCTAAGTAAAATCTGAATATGATTTTTTGAACGTTGTCAGGTAATCGATTATATGATTTGGATAATCGATTATTCTGCTTAAAATCTGGGATTGATTTTTGAACGATTGAAAAATAATCGATTATGCAAATCAGATAATCGATTATCTTAGCACAAAATCAGCAATTCTTGATTGGCAATTAGGCAACGGTTGTGGGGGTTTTGAACACTATAAATACAACTCAAAATCAGTCTTCTAAGTACAACAACTGATTATATTCTTGCAAAAGCTTGCATACTCTCATACTCATCATTTTCTATTCATTTAATAAGTTTTTGAGAGCCAAACTCTTGACGAAAGTTGTTGTGTTCTTGAGCGTTTTTATTTTACTCATATCTACTCTTAAAGAGAGTCTTGTCTTGAGTGCTAAGTGTTTGTATACACTTGGAGGGAAATGTTAATCCCTTGTGGTTGTAAGAAGGAAGGTTTTCATTCCTTCGGTTGAAGTCTTGAAGTGTGGTATCTTCGAGAAAAGGTTGTTGAGGCTTGTGTGACTCAAGTTCTCAGTTTGTAACGGTTTGTTAAGCACCCGTAAGCTTAACGAAGTTAGTGGAATCTCGAGGGAGTCTCTCGGGGACTGGACTAGCCATAGGTTGTGGTGAACCAGGATAATTTCGGTGCGTTCGTTCCTTATTATTTACTTACCGCACTTATTTCAATCCTGCAATTTTTAATTCCGCAAGTTTTTATTGTTTTTTATTATAACGCTATTCACCCCCCCCCCCCCTCTAGCGTTAAGCATATATTCTAACAGAATCATATGAAGTTTGGAAATTTCGACTGAAAAAATAGAGCATGATTATCTTTGGTGGTAAACCTCTATTGCAGTTTGTAAAGGTACTAGTATGGTTGCACTTCTCTAATTACGGACTACAGTACTCTAATTGTGGACTAAGATGCCTCACATCTCCTATATATTTTCTAAATTCTTAACCAAGTATTTAGAATAGTTTATGGCCAAACAATGTCATTCTCCTATTATGTTGTATCTTTGTGCTTTCTCAAGTAGAATGGTCATATCAAGAGGTAAGGGCGAGGTTTCTAAGGGTCGAGGTGAATCTGTGAGAGAGAAAGAAATAAAGGGGCTCCAACTACTTCACGAGCCCCTAGTCCCAAGAAATTTACAGGCAAGAAAAAGAAGGTTGATAGGGAAAGGGGACAGACTCAGACTGAGTCCTCCTCCTGTGCTCCTTCTTGGGAAACCACTGAAAAGAATTTTGTTGCATAATTAGAAGAGATTGATGTTGAGTAATCACAACCTCAAAGTCATTATGAGTCCCAATATAAAGAGAAAAGTTCTAAAGCTGCACAAACTTCAAGTTATGGAGTATACAACAATAACAACAACAACAACAACGATGATGATGATAATAATAATAATAATAATAATAATAATAATAATAATAATAATAATAATAATAATAATAATAATAATAATAATAATAATAATAATAACAATAATAATATACCAATACAAAGATCTTCTAAATCTTGAGATGGAAATTCTCGTACATTTAAATGAGTTTGTAGATCTACTAAATAAAAAGATGATGACTAAGTTTCCTTGTGAAAGTAAGATATTTATTAGTTTTGACTCTGTAGAAGAAGATACCAACAACTACTATATAAAAAATACTGGATACTTTAACTCAAATATTCTTCCGCTACATAGGTATATCGTCAAACCAATAATGCCATTTAAGTTTCTCTTATTCTCTTTCTTTCTCTATATATAAGTATGTATATACTTCTATGTTTAAAAATATCAATAAAATTTCAAATATTTATATTTCCTTGAATAGGTTAGTTCCGAAATAAAATGGCCTCGTCATGCTACTTAGAAATTCGAACACTTCAAATGGCATAGGCAATAGTACAAGGTTGACTTTTTGAGGATTTGACAATAAAGTTATATATGCAGAATTACAACGGGTCAATATGCTATGAAACATTTATTTATTCCAAGAATTTAACTTTCTTACTTAGAAATTGAAGGATACCCTTTCAAATTCGTGCGAAAATAATTTTTCTTATGTTTATATTTTGCAGTGAGGATAAATAAAGCGCAGGATCAAACAATACCCTATGTCGGATTGTTAACTACCACAATATATTTTTTCACATGGACAACGTATATTACACTTTCAAGAGGAATATCAATATCGGCAATAAAAGTCCTGGTTATAATAGAATAACCAAAACAGATGAAAAGAACGTGCACTTGGAATACTGTTTATAAGAACTTATTAGGTGAGATAAGACATTTATTAGTTTTGACTCTGTAGAAGAAGATACCAACAACTACTATATAAAAAATACTGGATACTTTAACTCAAATAATCTTCCGTCACATAGGTATATCGTCAAACCCATAATGCCATTTAAGTTTCTCTTATTCTCATTTTTTCTCTATATATATAAGTATGTATACACTTCTATGTTTAAAAATATCAATAAAATTTCAAATGTTTATATTTCCTTGAATAGGTTAGTTCCGAAATAACATGGCCTTATCATGCTACTTAGAAATTCGTACCCTTCATATGGCTTAGGCAATAGTACAATTTTTGAGGATTGGACAATAATGTTATATATGCAGAATTACAACGGATCAATCTACTACGAAACATTTGTTCATTCCAAGAATTTAACTTTCTTACTTAGAAATTGAAGGATACCCTTTCAAATTAGTGCGAAAATAATTTTTCTTACTTTTATATTTTGCAGTGATGATAAATAAAGCACACGATCAAACAATACCCTATGTCGGATTGTATCTACCACAATATATTTTTTTACATGAACAATGTTATATTGCACTTTCAAGAGAAATATCAATATCGGTAATAAAAGTCCTGGTTATAATAGAATAACCAAAACAGATAAAAAGAATGTACACTTGGAATACGTTTATAAGAACGTATTAAGTGAGATACATTTAAGTATAAATTTTTAACCCCATAAAACCTAAATTAGTATGTAAATCACATATAGCTAATTATAATTATTTATTTTTACATGTTTGGACGAATAATTTACTTAACGATGATTTTTAATGATCACTCGCAAAAAATTATTCTATAATGTATACTTACTTACGGAAAACTTCATTTTATAATATTAATATTAGTATATGATAACGTGTACTACTAAATCTCTCGAACATGTGCCAAAAAATATCAAAGATATATATGTCGTCTCTCTCTGTTTCTTGTTCTATTTTGCTCGATGTTAAAAAATAGATTAACCCATTTATTCACAAACTTGTTTCTATTTCTTTTTCTGTTTTTGGCCCAAAAATGATCTTTTCATGCGTATTTTTTTTTATTGTTTTGCCCCCAAAAATTAACAGCGCTTTCATTTCATAACCCTAGCTAAGGGTTCCGTAGGGGGTATATAATTTTATTGCATTCACTTCCGTAACAAAGTTGCGGCGGCATTAGCGGAAAAACCCACATTTCCCGGCGAGTCTCTCTTCTCTTTGCCTTTTTCCATTTTATCTGTATGCAAAATCTAATTTTATAGTTGAATTGCAGAAAGTAAGGTAAGAATGGCGGTTCCATTGCTGAACAAGAAGATTGTGAAGAAGAGGGTCAAGAAGTTCATTAGACCCCAGAGCGACGCAGAATCACTGTTAAGGTACTTTTTCCTGTAAGCTTAGATTTACTTGTTCAGTAGCTCAATATCCAAATAAGAATGTGGTTCATACCCTTCTGGTGGTATATCAATTCTATAATTTTTGTGTTGTGACATGTTTTGAAATTAGACTGCAATTTTGGCAATTTTTCGCTGAGATTGCACCTAAACCCTGATTTTTCGTAGGCCATTTGTGTCTTAATTTTTGGTTTAAATAATGCTGCCAATATGGGGATGAAGACATTCACATAAAAAAGGTGGTTATCAAAATTGTGATGACTTAATGTAGCTGCAAGATTGCCCATATATTGAATATGTATATAATTGACCTCTCATTATTAATACCAAAAAGAGACTATTTTAGAATTATATTTGTGATATATATTTCTAACAGCTTGAGTAGTGTACAATTACTAATTGTAGATGTGTATTCTCAATGTTCATTCTTTCCATCATTTCATCCTTGACATAGCTTCACTTGTCAAGAATACAATGTTGCATATTGTGCTAGGAAATGAGTCCAAAATAACTCTATAAAAACGATTAGAGGTTCATAACCATCTAATTTCTTTTTGAATTAAAGTTTTTCATACTTTCCAAAGTTGATAGCAATGAAGTGAGAATGTTTGGCTTGTTCAAGGTGACAATAGTCGATGACTAAGGTGCAAATAAAGAATAGAATACCTGAAAAGACATGTCTCGCTTCTCCCTTCTCTCAAGAATCTCTATTTTCACCGCACAATTTCTTACCATATTTCGCCTCACCGCTCGACTGAATCACAACCACAGCACCCAATGCGAATTAATTTTCTCTTGTGCTACTACCTATAGCCGGTCACAAACACACTAGCCACCATTTTCTTATTCTGTGTTTACAACCCCCATCTGTCTTCTTCAGTCTCTCTTCCCCATTATGCCAAAAGTTGCTGTTTCTGGGCTTTGGGCTGCGAGTCAATGCCCTCTCCCAATTCTTGCTTTGATTCCATTTTCTTTTTCTTTTGATTTTATTGTTAGAATGGGGAAATAAAGATTCTGATGGCCTAGTGGATCACCTAAATGGTTTTTGGTTGGTCACTTTTTAGTTATTGGCAAGATCTCCTAAATTGTATTCTTTATAAAAGGGGAGATCATGATAAAATCATATGTTGTCAATGTGATATGTAGGTGCCCATTCATTAGTGTTTGGAGGATCGCCTAAGTTTATTCATTCCGCGATCTTTAAATATTTTCTTGTAGCCGCTTGGAGTTGACATGTCCTCTCTTTGTAAGTTAGTGGAACCTAGGGATCAATTAAAACTTTTAATTTGACTAGTCATGGACTTCTATTACCTTTTCTTAAGGCCATTTAATCAAATATAACACTATTTATTTCTTCAGCCGACAACTTCCAGACAAAGAATAACCATGAAAGCAAGCAACATAGGAGCAGAATCTTACTTTTGTGTGGGTCACAGAGAATTGTAGTTTAACCATGAAAGCAAGCAACATAGGAGCAGAATCCTACTTTTGTTTGGGTCGCAGAGAATTGTAGCTTAACCTTATCCTTATGACTCAATTTCAGCCGTCTCCTCAATAATTCCCTCTTTTTCTGCAAAATTCAGTTGCACCAAATCTTCTATGTAGCACTTATCTGCTCTTATCACTATGTATAGATACTCCTAGAAGACATATTTAAGTTTTTGCGGATGTTTTACTTCCAAATCCTCCGCCAGTGAGAAGGATAGGGGTACTAAGAATGGGACTGGGGGGGGGGGGGTGGATATGAAAAGTTTTAATGTCATTCACATAAAATGTAAATTAAAACACAATACTATATAAACTACCTTCTAGGTTATACCGTGGCTTGAGTTGTCGCTGTTTCAAGAGACAGCAAAGGGCTCCCCTCGGGTCTTGTTCCTCTGGCTTCTCCATTTGCTGCCATCATGGAAGATTGGTGGTGGCAAAGGAGTTGTAGGATCAAGATCTGCATGTTCAACCATTGGGAGTGCCTGCCCCCTTGAAACGGGGGCAGCTCAAGCCACTGTTATAAAACTTGGAAGTTATATTGGTTAAGGTACTGCTACGGCGCTACTGAGTGTACATTGTTTATAGGATTTTCATTGGCTGCCATTTGGAAATAATTCTTTTGCGAAAATTGTAAAGTGTATTCTTGGCAGATAGCAAAAACATTTATAGAAAACCAAATAATAATCACAAATTTGTTTTGCAGAAAAATTAGTGAAAGAAACTAAGATCAACTGCCTTTTGCCCTCAGTTCTTTTTAAATATGGCATTTATGATGAGAAGATTCTTCCCCCCCCCCCCCCCCCCCACACACACACACACACACACACACCACACACACACACCAAAAAAATATTAAGCTGAACATCTTTATGCATAAAAATAAATAACGTTTTTGAAATTACAGAATTTATTTTATAAGGTTTGAAAGCTAATCTCATTAATTAACCAATTCCTACCATATCTTGGTAAGAATGGGAAATTTTGGAATACACCAACCTGTTCTCCTGTTATTCTGCATATTTTTTGTGAAAAGGTCATATTTTCTGAAATTTTTGGGAATTGAACAAGTTTCCATATTCTACAAGAATAAATGGGGACTTTAAATATTCCCTACTTTTGATGCACCTTATATTTTCTTTGCCCTAATATCCTATAAAAGGTTATTCTAGACAACAAATTTCTTTTTTATTCTGAAAACGTGGAGGCTAAATTATTGAACAAGTTTTGTGATAGAGTTGGGCCTTGAATGTTTCTGTTACTTGAACCCCCACTTGCACGACTTCATTATATTATCCTCTTTCTGCATTTTGTAATTTGCCAGTTTTTAGTGTAGCTTAGACGATTCTGCAAGTTGAGATGGAGGGTGGAATGAGAAAGCATCTAGTCTGTAGAGTATAATTGTTACTTTATCCTCTTCTGAAAAGTACTAGTTGCACGTGTGTTACTGGAGTTAGTATAAAATGTATACAAAAAGAATAAATTATTAGAAAATAGCAATTGTTCTTAAACTAAATGCAATTTTTGTTCAAATGATCAAAGTGACTGTTATTAGATTGATACAATTGTTGAATTCAATATCTTCTGAACATGTAAAGATGATGAATTTAGTTGAAATCGTTATATAGTTGTAGTTATTGAGACAAAATATGTTATGCTATTGTATCGCACCAAACATGTCTTGATATATGCTATATTCATAATGTGATAAAACATGCAACGAAAAACAAAAACAACAACCCAATAAAAATCATAAAACCAATAAATAATGACTATTAATTAATTGTAAATTTTGGACTAACGATTTTTTTAACACAACTAAATGCACGCCCTTGAGCTACTTTTATAACAAAAGAAATTAAAAGTTCAAACATGTGCCATGCTCTTTTCTTTCTTTCCCTTTTTTTTTCTTGGTTTGAGTTTAATATTAAAACTTTTTAATGTTTATATGTTTGTTTTTAGCATGATGATGGAATTTGTTTTTTGTAACCTAAGGGGTCGTTTGGTTCAATTGTGGGATAAACGAGGATAACCCCATGGGTTAATCCATGGGATTAGCTATCCCACCCTCTATATGGGATAACTAATCCCTCCATTTTGGTATAAATTTATTTTGGATGAACTAATATCCATAATACTTGGGGGTCGTTAATCCATGGGATTAGCTATCCCACCCTCTATATGGGATAACTAATCCCTCCATTTTGGTATAAAATTTATTTGGGATGAACTAATATCCATAACCAAACATGGGATAGATACAACCCCAAACTCTATCCCAGGATTAGTATATCCTTATTTGGGTAACCAAACGACCCCCAAGCACACAGAATGCTTACTTGTTCGTTTGAAGTTCATAAAAATGCAAATGTGCTATATGGACCTCTGTATATGTAAAAAACTGTCAAGATTCTTGTTAGCCTTGGTCTAAATTCATCCAAGATCAAATAAAAGTTAATATTATCCTAAGCTCTAAATTTATGTTAAATAAACGCATTTTATCATTTCCCTCTTTTTTATATAATGATTCTGCATCGTAGCTTATTTTTTCTTACTAATATTGCAAGTTTATTCTTCATATTTTTGGTGTGTGACATAATGAAATGACGGGAAACAATACAATTTATCCAAACATTGTATTCGTCAAACAATATGATACGATACGATACAATACAATACGATACATTATGAAACGATATGTAACAACCATCCAACCAAGTTGTATGAAAAACTTTAATTGACGTGCATTAAACTCCAAAAGCATTTCCAAAGTCCATAAGGATATATAAGTTGGTCAAATAAGGAATGAAATTATATATGGTGAAATTTAATTGAATTATAAGATTTAAATATTAGTAACTTCTACATGGTTTAAATAAAATAAAATTTTAGTTGATTCAGAAGTCCTAAATATTAGAGAAATAATTAAATGACTTATTGGTCTAGTGTGAGATCTACTTTTTAAGGGTAAAAAAGGTAAACGACATTTTGCTAGGGGACTTCGTGCTATAATATAATAAATATAGATAATCATTGATTGGTTTAGTATGTGGGTTATGAAGGTTAATTGGTTTCATGCATTGCTACAGGTCATTTTCATTACATCGACAGGGGAATGCATCTAGAGTCCTAAATGCATTCACCTTTCATCAGTCAGCATGAATATTTTGATTTTTCTAAAACAGGAAAGCTGGCGCAGACCAAAAGGTATTGATTCTCGCGTTAGAAGAAAGTTTAAGGGATGTGTGCTGATGCCCAATATTGGATATGGGTCTGACAAGAAAACACGTCACTACCTTCCTAATGGCTTCAAGAAGTTTGTTGTGCACAATGCGAGTGAACTTGAGATCTTAATGATGCACAACCGGTAATGCACTAAGCAGTCCTATTCCATCATTCGCTTTAAGTTGTTTGATCATCGCTGATTGTATCTTTCTTGTCAGAACTTACTGTGCAGAGATTTCACATAATGTGTCCACAAGGAAGAGGAAAGAAATTGTTGAGCGAGCAGCGCAACTTGATGTGGTTGTGACGAACAAGCTTGCTAGGCTGCGCGGCCAGGAGGATGAATGAGCACTTTGGATTTAGTATCTTTATAATGTTAGTGTCTGGACGCGTTCTATGCGTGCGTTTGACTGCAAATCAAATTTTGTTCGATATGGATTTTGGCCCATCCTTGTGTGGCTAATGTTGGAACTTTTCAGATTTTACCTATTTACTCCAGTCCTCTGGGTGATTAGTTGCCACTATGGTTACTTTCGACATGCATCTATGGGGTTTGTAGACTATATTTGGGGGGTCAATGGTGCGGTTCGGTCGGTTATTTTATGAAATTTGTACCATACCAATTTTTCGGTTATTTTATTATATATAACTAAAATTAGACTTTTTGAAACAGCCCCAATCATATCGGTTTCTCTTCGGTATCGGTGCGGTTCGGTTAATTTTTTATATTTTTTTAATATGATGTATAATTTATCAGTAATGCAATAATATTAGTTTTTTTTATAGGATTTAGCTAAACTTTCTAAATATTATTATTGTTTTAAGGGTGATGAATTTAAGAAAAAATGGCTAGAGTATAGATTCTACAAAAATAAATCAAACAAAGGCTAAAGAAAATATAAATCACACGAGTTGAAAGATATACCAAGTTGGGACTGAAAAATAAAGTGTATAGAAGATTAAATATTTAAGAAGATAAATCTAAATTATATGAAAGAAAACATATTCAATACATTGTAGTTTGCTACTCATAATCGCTAGAATACCGTGTCTTGCTAATAAAGATACTTGAAATAAATTAGTTTAAGTAGAAGTAGCAATAGATTTTAGGAATTAGTATTTTTAGTTTAATTACTTAATGACTTGTAATAGTTTTTATAATCCAAGGACCAAAGAAAATTTAATACATTATTATTTTTAAAGTTTCTAAATAAATATATTTTTTATATATAAAATTTATTCGATGCGGTTCGATATTTTTCGATTTATTTTTATAAAATAAAAAACTTACTTAATTATCTGTGCAATTATAAATTTATATAAAACCTTCGATTTCTTAAAAAGAAACTTAAAAATAGCTTCGGTGCAGTTTTGTTACAAAAGAAAGATCCAACTAAGGCTGTTGAAGATGAAACTTGAGAATCAACTTAAGAAACTTCTTATCTTCTAAGTATCAATTGACCATCTTAATTTGATTCTTACTCTTGTTTGACATTCTTTAACGTTAGTTCAACTTTCTTTCATTTATACATTGCTCTGACGACTCCAATCTTATCTTACGCTTTAGCAGTTTTTGGATTGCTTATACGTATACCGGTAGCATATATAGTCAGACCTCTACGTATATTTATAACAAATAAAACTGTTACAGAGAGGTTTAACTGTAATATAAATAGTATTAGAGAAATATACCGTTGAGCTCCTTATTATAATGTAATTTATGAATATTCTTTAAATTTTTTAATAATTTTTGTCTTTTAACATATTATTTCAAGAAAATACTATCTAATTAGGTCTTTCAGAGCAAAAATACAAATAATAAAATTAGTCAATTCATAAAATACTATTAATATTAGTCAAATGCCACCAAGATTAGCACAATCGACTATTTGTATGCTTTTCCCTCTCTTTCGTCTACTTCCCCCCTCCCCTTTTCACTAGCTAAAACTTACCTCTAATATTTTTTCTTTTTAGCCAAGATAATTGACAGAAGCAGCTTACTAGTGACATAGTATCTGTCCCAAATACATCAAATCATGATATTCCTCCAATTTTTCAATTTTTTTAGAAGTCCTTCTGTCTATGTTAGCATTTGTAGGAATTCGAACTACAATTTTTCGCGATGATATTTCAGAAATGAGTCAAAACTTAATAGAAAAATCAGTTTGTGAACTTCTATAAGTAAGAGTGAAAATAGCACGGGTTAATTATTGAATAGTCAATATTTTGTTGCAACACAAAAAATTTCAGCATAATATACTGGAGATTGGTACAGTTATGCATGAACTTTCAGCATATTATGCTGAATCTCCAGTACACGAAAACTTCCAGCATAATATACTGGAGACTGGAGCAGCTATATGTGAACTTCCAGCATATTATGCTGGACTAGTATATTATATTGGAACTCCAGTATATTATGCTGGAACTCTAGTATATTATACCGGAACTCTAGTATATTATGCTGGAAGTTCAAATATAAAAAATTCTAACTCCAGTATTTTATGCTGGACTAGTATATTATATTGGAACTCCAGTGTATTATGCTGGAACTCTAGTATATTATACCGGAACTCTAGTATATTATGCTGGAAGTTCAAATATAAAAAATTCTAACTCCAGTATTTTATGCTGGAATATTTTTCGAATTTTGAATAGTATTTTCGTTCAAATTTATCCTTACATGAAAAGTGTCTAAATTTCGATTACTTTTGAAACTGTAGCTATTTTTGAGTTACACCACCTCTCTCTCTCTCTCTCTCTCTCTCTCTCTCTCTCTATATATATATATATATATATATATATATATATATATATATATATATATATATATATATATATATATATATATATATATATATATATATATATATATATATAGAAAAATTGAATGTGTGCTCTTCACAGACGACATATAAAATTTGAGAAAGTTTAGAGGTGATTTGGAGTTTTAGCTCCATTGAAGCTCTCTTAAGTTTCAGTTTGAAATTCGGGTCACCAAAATTAGAATTCGTTTCGAGTGAGCATTGTTAAAATATATTGGGTATATCTCAAGGAGTTTGAACCTCAATTTGAGGTGATTTGGTAGAAAATATGGCTGGTTTGAATTAAAATTCAAAGTAGAAGGTGAACATGAAAGAAAATAATATGTGTATCTCACTATGTGTTTTTTATGCATCACTTGTGTATCACATATATATCAAATATGTATCCCTTATATATCCCATATATATCTATGTATACCTTTGTATAAGATACATATGTAGCAAAGAAACATTTAAATTCGAATTTAATTACGAATTTTAACTTCAAACGAGTCTAAAATCATATCCAATATTTCTCAAACGTTGTATATTGCCTCATCAATGCCTTTTCGATGATTTTCAATCATACACATTGAAAAAGATCTTTCTTTGCCTAGCTTTTTGAATGTTGTATATTATTAATAATAAATTTTAACTCTAAATCAGTTCAAATTACCTCCAATCTCTTTCACATGTTGTATATTGCCTCATTTATGTGTTTCAAACGAACTCCAACTATACTTATTTGATAAAAAAATTGCCTATATTTTTTGAATGTTTTATACCATTGGTAATTTTTTATGACTATTTTGGTAGCATGACATAATGTATAATTATTAAGTAGTGTCTATTTGTGGCTATTCCTGTACTTTTCCCTTATTTCCGTTGACTTAAATTTTTTGAATGGTCTAATAAGGTAGTAACTCAAACAAAGTCTAAAGCAAAACAAAATTAATATTAAGAGATTTTTTCTTTCCTATATCATATATAAAATTTTATTCTAAAAAATGTGTACAGTTTCTAATTTACCCATCATGTCTACATTTTCCTACAATTATTATACCAAACAAGGTCCTGAAGCTGGAATACTCCCTTCATTGCCTCAAGGCGAAGAACAAATCTGGCGATTGGATAGCAAAAACATCAATTAGAGGAATAGAGACATGTTAAAGTATGCAATTTACTTTGAACTTTCTCATTATTTTTACACTTTTGATTAAGTTGTTCATCTTTATTAGTTATATGCAGCTTTTATCCAATGGGTAATATGAATCCACAATTCATAGGTTCGTATAATAATACTAGCAAATATCGTGTTTTCGTGGCCTATTTTTCTAACAATTTCTTCATCTTGCACTGAAACATCTCCCTTGTGTATTATGGTGCTTTTATGAAGGAGTTAGCAATTTTCCTCAATACTTGTTTTGTGTGATTTGAAGGTTCATTTCTGTTCTCTCTGTTTCTCATTTTTTTCAGACAGGCCATGGTATTTTTCTACTATGGATAAATTGTAGATTATTTGTATTCTAATTGTAGATACTTTATTTTTTATTTTTACAAATCAAAAATGACTAAAACTTCTAGAAATCTTCTGCAAAAAACCAATTACGCCGAAAATTCCAATTAAACTACAATCGTTATTAAAATTCAATATACTCAGTTTGTAGATATTTTCTAGATGGATTGTATATTATTTGTATTCTAATTAAATATGCTTTGTTTTATATTTTCACAAATAAAAGCGACTAAAACTTCTACAAAAAATAATCTACAATTTATCTACAATTATTTATAATTTTTCTATAATTTATCTACAATTTCTGCAATATGTCTTCTTCTTTTTCTTCTTCTTCTTCTTCTTCTTCTTCTTCTTCTTCTTCGAGTTTCAATCTAAAATTCAGCCAAAAATAAGTCTAAAGCTTCACCAAAACCCCTCAAAATTGAGATATAAACTCCAAAATATATTCCCAATTATTTACAACAACACCCAATCAAAAAAAGTTATGATTTTTGAAAACCCAAATTTGAACTCAAAGCTTTCAAGCTTTTTATTGGCTGTCAATGGTGGAAGCCTGTAAAAAGAAAGTGAGTATGAGTAAAATGTGGGTGAGGTTGAGGGGTTAGGAGAGAGAAATGTGAAGATGAGTGGAGTGGAATTAAACAAAAATTCTTTAATTAAGGAGTAAAAAATATCTCATTAATTATATCCTTAATTAATTATGATATAGAATTGATAATTTAATATACTAAATGTAATTAAGTCAAACCTTAAACATTAAGGTAAAAAAATCTTCTATATAGCATATGAATAAAAAAATCCCGATTATTAATGCTAATAAAAGAAATCTAATTCAGCACTAAAAATGACAGTGGTGTTGAATATCTATTTTGTTTTAGTTTTGTATTGGTTTAGATAAAAAAATACATAATTTCGTTTTACTTTTGCTTTAGTGTTGAGTCATGTAATTCATACTTACATGTCTCAAGATACGCACTTTGCCAATGTCCCCAAATTAATGAGTAAACAATTTTTAAATATCACATAAACATTTTAAAATAATATAGTTGAGCCATAAAAAATAGAATTAAAAAGTATAAGTTACTAAAATAATAAATATTAATTGCATTTAGCTAGCTCTATAAAAAAAGGAGGTGGTATTCCTTGAAATGAATGCAAGAAATTATTAACAACAACAATAATAAATCATTTAAAATATATTTTGGTCTACAATTTTATTCATATTACTTTGCATTTTAACAACAACAACAACAACAACAACAACAATAATAATAATAATAATAATAACATAATAATAATAATAACAATAATGATAATAATAATAATAATTCATTCAAAATATATTTTGGTCTACTATTTCATTCATATTACTTTAAGTTTGCATTTTAATCCGTTTTACTCTTAATACTTTACCATAATTGATTTTTCACATTTATTGATTGTTTAAACTGCCAATTTGCTTGATCTTATGGAAACAAATTTATGAAACTAAGAGGTTTGTCGACTAACAAATAATTTTAATTAGGTGAGAATTTGAAAAATAATTGAAATGTATTTTTTGTGAATAATTAATTTAAAGAATTAATTATATTTTTATCATTATAGTAGCACATTAGATTTTGTTGATTCAAATTCTTATAATTAGCACATCCCAAATTTTAAATATTGAAATGTAACATGAGAAAAATTACACTTATGTCACATTGATAAAAAATAATTTATACAAGGTAATTTGAATTTAAATTTAAATTAGTTTTAAAGTACAAAATCGATTAGCCCAAATAGTTTCTCCGATCTTCCGCTAGATTTCGTAACATCACGGAACGTGCATGTATTACGTACAATTTTGATTAAGGCGAGTAGGGAATTAATAAAAAATTTAGTTGATGTTAAATCCCAAATATTAAAAAGCTAATATGGAACGTATTGTAGTTATATTAAATAATTCAGAAAAGAAAATTATTTATAATATGTAAAATTTTAATTGATTACTCCTAAATATTAGGACTTCATACATAATTCAAATAAAGAACTAAGTCCTAAGTATTAGGAAAATAATAAAGAATAATACTGCTAAGAAAGAGAGATAATTCTTATTGCTTTGGGATAAATTACAACGGAATATAACCCCATTATTATAAAAAAAGTGTCACGATTCAAGTTTGTCCTGCGTGAACTATTTTGACGGCACCTAGTCTCTACGACTAGGTAACCCTAGCAATTGTGGAAAGAGAAAAAAAATGCGAAAAAACTAATAAAAACTGAAGATAAACAAATATAGAAGCATTTAACATGCCGCTTGGCATATACCAATACAAGATCTCAAAAGCTGAACAACTTTTAAAAATCCGGAATCTCATAAAATCACAAGCTATGAACACTACATAGTGCTCTAACTCTAGAATGTATAGATCAATGTAAATACAGAAAGGCTATAACTACTAGAGATAATAGACAGGGACTCCTCGGTCTGCGGACGCGGCAGATATACCTCAAAGTCTTTGGAGAATTGCCTCGCCTCAAGGATGATCTGCCTCGCCTTAAGGATGATCGGGCTGAGCCGAAAAACCTATATCTTCACATGAAAAACATGCGCATAAAGGGCATGAGTACACCATATCGGTACTCAGTAAGTGCCAAACCTAACCTCGATCGGATAGTGACGAGGAATGTCAGCACTACTGATTTTAGATGAAAAAAATAAGGTAAAACAGTATAGAATACGACAATTTAATTAAGTATTAACAGTGTGAAGTAACATAGGATAATAAGAACAAAAACAAATACAACAGAGAGAATATAACTCCACACAGAAATAGCAACCGGGGATCTCCGAAGATATCGTCTTGTAGTTCCCAAATGTAAATATTCAGTGGATCTCTTAGGTAATCGTCCTGTAGTCCAACTCATAGTACGCCGGGATCTACCAGAATACCAATATGTAGTCCCAAATGTAAATACCCAATATGAGGATCTACTGGAATACAAATCCGTAGTTCAAAAGTAAACATGCAGGGGATCTCCCAGGATACAGGCCCATAGTCCCAAAGTAAACACACAGCTACAACACGAAAATATTCGATGCAATCCAAATTTCATACCAAGGTAAAAGGTGCTTCTAACCTAGCATGCTGCATACAATTCAATTAAAGCAGTTTGAGCAAGTACAACAATTAAGTCAATTAGACATATTTTCCTAAGCTAATAGTATGCTTAAATAGCAAGTAGTATAAACAGGGAAGGAAACACAGTTATAGTTACTTAATAAAAACATGATTTTCAATAATTAGCATAAGTATGCACTCGTCACCTTATGTACATGCATTTCATATATCCACAATACCAATTCCTAAGGGGAGTTCCCTTACACAAGGTTAGGCAAGCCACTTATCTTGAACCAGTCAATCAACTCAATACCATGTTCTTGCCACGAGTATCTGACTCCAAATTACCTAAATCTATTCAAAGTAATTGCAAAATGTAAATAAGACTTTAAGTAACTAATTCAACTAATTAATTCGAAACCGGGTAAAATTTATAATTCGAAATTCTCACACTCTCACGAGTTCATACATACAAAAGTTACTCCAATTCCATCAAAATATTGATCAAACACCAAAATTATGTTTAAGAACTTTTTCAACCTTTCTCCAAGTTTTCACACCAAATTTGAATTTAAAGGATGAATTTAGGCATAGACTCGTGAAAATTAATCAAAATATATTTAAAAATTACTTACCCAAAACACCCAGGTGATAATCTCTCCTAAAATCTCCAATCCCAACCTCCCAAATTAATTTCTAAGATTTTGAGACTAAACCCTCGTTTCTGCCCCTTTTCTGATCAGTGATACTGCATTTGAGGCTATTGGACCGCACTTGCGATCCCACTTTTGTGGAGACTAAGCCGTACCTGCAACTTTTAATTAATGGACAATTTCCGCACTTGCGACTCTACTACCACACCTGTGGTCTCGCAGGTGTGTTCGACTTCTCGAGCCTAGGCAAAATTCCTCTTCTGCGGTCACCAAGACACACTTGCGGTTCCACGCACATAGGTGCAGTTATGACAGGCTCAATCAACTTTAGATTTCTCTTAAGTCCAGTTCAATTTCCGTTAAGCACCCGAAACTCATCCGAGGCGGCCGGGACCTCAATCAAACATACCAACCAATCCTATATCAAAATCTCACTATTGAACCAGAAACTTCAAAAATTCAAATTTCGGTATTTCAAGCCTAAATAAGCTACAAACCTCAAAAACTCAATCCGAACATGCCTCTAAGCCCAAAAAGCACCCAACGGAGCTAATTGAACCAACTGAATTTCATTCCGAGAACATCTTAAAACTGCTCCGACTACGGTCCAAATTCTAGAGCTTAAACTCTTGTTTAGGGACTAAGTTTCCCAAAATACTCCAAAATCCAAAATGAACCTTCCCAACAACTTACAATAGTAGGAACAAATACGGGGAATGCAGTTAATAAGGGATCGAGGTGTAAATTCTTAAAATGACTGGCTGAGTCATTATAGCCTCCTACTCTTAAACATTCGTTCATCCTCGAACGAGCATAGAGACATACCTCAAGTAGTGAAAAGATGAGGATAATGGTTGAACATATCCTATTCGGTCTCCCAAGTCTCCTCATCGACTGGCTGACCCTGCCATTGAACTTTCACTGATGCAATGTTCTTTGACCTCAGCTTCGCGTGTCCAATATTTCCACTGGCTCCTCAACATATGATAGATCTTTGTCCAGCTGGACTGAACTGAAATCCAACAAGTGTGATGGATCACCATGATACCTCCGGAGCATCGAAACATGAAATACTGGATGAACTCCTGCCAAGATGGGAGGTAAGGCAAGCTCATAAGCAACCCCCCCAACATGCCTCAATATCTCAATGGGACCAATAAAACTCGGACTTAATTTTCCTTCTCCCCAAATCTTATAACACCCTTCATAGGCAAAACTGAAAGCAACACCTGCTCTTCGACCATATAGGAAACATCACGAACATTCTAGTCCACGTAACTTTTCCGTCTGGACTGGGCTGTACGGAGTCTGTGCTGTATCACTTAACCCTCTCCAAAGCATCCTGAACCAAGTCTATGCACAATAATCTAGCTTCACTCGGCTCAAACCAACCCACCGGGGATCTATGCTGCCTACCATATAAAGCCTCATATGGTGCCATCTCGATGCTGGACTAATAACTATTGTTATAGGCAAACTCGGACAATGGTAAGAACTGATTCCAAAAACCTCCAAACACCATCACACACACATAGAGCATATCCTCAAGAATCTAAATAGTGCGCTCGGACTGTCCGTCTGTCTGGGGGTAAAATGTTGTACTCAACTCCACTCGAGTATCCAACTCATGCTGTACGGCCCTCCAGAACCGTGATGTGAACTGAGTACCTCTATCTGAGATGATGGAAACTGGAATACCAGGCAGACGAATAATCTCTTGGATAAAAATCTCCACCAACCGCTCCAAAGAACAGGTGGTACATATGAATGAAATGCGCGGACTTGGTCAGCCGATCCATAATCACCCAAATGGCATCAAACTTCTTCAAAGTCCTTGGGAGTTCAACCACGAAGTCCCTGGTGATCCTCTACCACTTCCACTCCAGAATCTCTATCTTCTAAAGCAACCCACTCAGTCACTAGTGTTCGTACTTTACCTGCTGATAATTGAGGCACCAAGCTACAAACCCAACTATATATTTCTTCATCCGCCTCCACCAATAGTGCTGTCTCAAATCCTGGTACATATTTACAACACCCGGATGAATGGAATACTGGTACTATGGGACTCTTCCAAAATCAAGTCCTGAAGCTCGTCAACATTGGGTACACATACCTGACCCTACATCCTCAATGCCCCGTCATTACCAATAGTCACATCTTTGGCATCATCATGTAGGACCTTGCTCTTGAGGACGAGCAAATGGGGGTCATCATACCAACTCTCGCTGATACGATCAAATAAAGAAGACTGTGAAACCACGCAAGCTAGAATTTGACTAGGCTCCAAAAGATTCAATCTCACAAACTGATTGGCTAAGGCCTGAACATCCATTGCCATGGACCTCTCCGCTGCTGGTAAATAAGACAAACTCCCCAAACTCTCTGCTCGGCGACTCAAAGCATCAACCACCACATTGGCCTTGCCTGGGTGATACAAAATAGTGATATATAGTCCTTCAGCAACTCTAACCACTTCCTCTAACGCAAATTAAGATCCTTCTGCTTGAACAGATGCTGCAAACTCCGGTGATCAGTAGAAATCTCACAAGGCACTTCGTACAAATAATGATGCGAGATCTTCTAGGCATGAATAGTAGCAGCTAACTTGAGATATGGACATGATAATTCTTCTCATGTTCCTTAAACTATCTGGACGCGTAGGCAATTACCCTACCGTCCTGCATCAATACTGCTCCAAGGACAATCCTCGAGGCATCACAATAGACAATATAAGACCCCGAACTGGTAGGCAATATCAGAATAGAGGCTGTAGTCAAATCCATCTTGAGCTTCTAGAAGCTCGCCTCACACTCTTTCGTCCACAGGAACGGAGCGCACCCTTCTGGGTCAGTCTGGTCATAAGTGCTGCAATAGATGAAAACCCCTCAACAAATCGACAGTAATAACCTGCCAAGCCAAGAAAACTATGGATCTTTGTAGCTGAGGATGGTCTGAGCCAACTCTTTACTTCTCCACTTTATTCAAATCCACCTAGATACCTCTAACTCAATATCACGTGGCCCTAGAATGGCCCAGTATCCAACCAGAACGCACATTACTTTGCATATAACTTATTTTCCATCAAACTCTAAAGCACAGTCTTCAGGTGTTGCTCATGATCTTCCTGACTCCGAGAATATACCAGAATGTCATTAATAAAGACAATAACGAACGCGTCAAGACACGGCCGGAACACACTGTGCATCAAATGCATAAAGTCTACTAGGGCATTGGTCGGCCCAAATGACATAATAAGGAAATCGTAATAACCATTCCGAGTCCTAAAAGAAGTCTTCGGGATGTCTGGCTCCAGAATATTCAATTGATGTAAATTGAATGCAAGTCAATCTTAGAAAACATTTTTGCACCCTAAAGTTGGTCAAACAAATCACCAATACAAGGCAAAGGATAACGATTCTTCACTATGACCTTGTTCAACTAGCGATAATCAATGCACATGCATATAGAACTATTCGTTTTCTTCAAAAACAAGACAGGAGCACCCCAAGGTGATACACTAAGCCGAATAAAATCCTTGTCAAGCAATTCCTGTAAATGATCCTTCAACTCCTTCAACTCAGGAGGAGCCATACGATATAGTGGAATAGAAAGGGGCTGAGTGCTCGGCAAGATATCAACGCCAAAATCAGTATCTCTATCGGGCGGCATGCTCGTAAGATCAACTGGAAACACATAAGAGAAATCCTATAATATTGGGACTGAATCAACTATAGGGGTATCAACAGTGACATCTCTCACATAGGCCAGATACGCATCACACCCCTTCTCAACTATTCACTAAGCCTTAAGGAAAGAAATAACTCTACCGGAAGTGTGATCTAAAGTAGCCCTCCACTCAACTCGCTGTATACCTGGCATAGACAACATCACGATTTTGGCATTAAGAATATCATAATGGGGTGACAACTAGTCCATGCATAAGATAACATCAAAATCTACCATGCTGAGCAATAATAAATTGTCTCTAGTCTAAAAACCACTAAGAGCAACCAAACACGAACCATAAACACGATCCACAAAGTAGAAACATAAATAGGGGAACTCAAAGAATCCCTAAATACACCTAAATACGGGGCAAAATAAGAAGACACATAAGAATAGTTGGAGACCGGATCGAATAAAATCGATGCATCTATATGATAAACCATGACAATACATGTGATGATAGAACCAGAGGTGAAAACCTCAGTACGGGCATGGAAGGCATAATATCTGGCCTGGCCTCCCCCTCTAGGACGACCTTTACCTCCCCGACCTCCAAGCTAGCTGAACAAGTGGGGTAGCAAATGGTGCTATAATCATAGCTTGAGAACTCCGCGGGGCACGCTATAGCTGAGAAGTCTGTAGAGGTGCACCCCTCTTAAGTTTGGGGCAATCCTTAACCATATGGTGTGTGTCACCAAACTCAAAACAAGCTATGGGAGGATGTGGCAACGGTGACTAGCTCGGGCCAAGTCTGTTGGACTGACCACTGGAAGCACCCCGCGCAGGAGGCGCACTAGATACTGGAGGTGCATAATAAGGCTCCTGAGGCCTAGGAGGAGCTGGAATACCACTGGCTGCTAGAAGAGCTTAATGAACAGTGTGACTCATATAAACCCTACCATGACGATCTGCATTTGGAGCATGGGCACTAAAATAATATAGTAGGAGTATGTGCACCAAAATAATAGCCCGACTCTCGAGACCTCTTGTCCTCCCTCTCTTCTCTATCCCGAGGATGCATACCCTCCACTTTCATAGCAATGCTCACCACCTAAAGATAATAAATATCCATCTCCAACTCACAAGCCTTACTAGACTTGATGCTGGGAATGAGCCTCTCAATAAACGGACAAACCCTCTCGCGAACAGTAGAAACCAAAGCTGGTGCATGTCTAGCCAATCTAGTGAAACATATAGCATACTCTGAGACAGTCATAGTACCTTGGTGCAAATGCTCAAACTGTGCGCGCCATACGTCTTTAACGCTCTGAGGAACATATCTAAAAACTGAGTCTAAGTCAGGGAAGCTACCTCTTCTGGACTGTCTAACTCAAAAGTATGCCACTACTCATATGCGGCTCCTCGAAGCTGGAAGGTAGTGAAAGCAGCCCCGCTCGATCCTGATATACCTATGGCACATAGGATATGATAGCACTCGTCTAGAAATCCCAGAGCATCATCTAATGCTAAAACATTGAATACTGGAGGCTTGTACTTCTTGAACCTCTCAAGCCTCTGCTGCTCATCCTCGGAAGCTGCTACCCTGTCCTCGTACTGAACTGGGGCTATAGGCTAAAAAAGAATAATCTGTAGGACCTGATCAACATGCACTCGTTGCTTAGGAGTGCGGGTGGTGGGAGTCTGTGCTCCTCCACCGGCCTAAGATATAGTTGCAGTAAGGGGAAGCCACCCTGCCTGAGCCAGAATAGTGTACATGCTCATGAACTATGCAAGAGTCTCCTGAAAAGCTAGAGTAGCAGTAGCAGTAGGCGTATCAGGTGTCTGGACTTTGGCTGGAACTACTGGTGGCTCCTTGGTGGCATCTCGGGCGGGTGCTCTAGCTGCAATACGTGCACGTCGTCGGCCTCTACCCCGGCCCCAACCTCTGACGACTCTAGTAGGGGGCACGAGTGCCTGATCATCTCTGGTAGCACGTGTCCTCACCATATGTGAGAGAATAGAAGACAGAAGATTAGAATTGTGATATAAGAAATCTGGCACGACAAGGAAATCAAATGTAGTGAAATTTTCTAATAGTTACATAGCCTATCGTAGATAAGTACAAATGTCTCTGTACCGATCCACTATCGTAGATAAGTACAAATGTCTCTGTACCGATCCATGAGACTCTAATAAATCGGCTTGTGATTCATGACTCCTATGAACCTAGAGCTCTGATACCAACTTTTCACGACCCAAGTTTTCCCTTTGTAAAATGTTGTGACGGCACCTAGTCTCTACGACTAGGTAAGCCTAAAAATTGCAGGAAGAGAAAACAAATGTGGAAAAACAAATAAAAGCCGAAGATAAAAAAAATAGAAGAATTTAAGATGCCGCTCGGCATATACATTTACAAGATCTCAAAATCTAAACAACTTACCAAATTTGAATCTCATGAAATCACAAGCTATGAATACTACATAGTGCTCTAAATTTAGAATGTTTAGATCAATGTAAATACAGAAAAGCTATACCTACTAGAGATAATGGAGAGGGACTCCACGATATGTGGACGTGGCTGATATACCTCAAAGTCTCTAGAGAATCACCTCATCTCAAGCATGATAGAGCTAAGCCAAAAGAACCTGGATCTGCACATGAAAAACATGCGCAGGAAGGGCATGAGTACACCACAACGATACTCAGTAAGTGCCAAGCCTAACCTTGGTCGGGTAGTAAAGGTAGGTCAGGGACCAACTGATATTAGATGAAATAATAAGGTAAAACATTACAGAATAAGACAATATAATTAAGTGCTAACAATATGAAGTAACACGGGATAATAAGAATAACAACAAGTATAATAGAGAGAGAAAACATAGAGAGAATATAACTCCACATTGAAATAGTAACCAGGGATCTCCTAAAATGCTGTCCTGTAGTATTTAAATGTAAATATCCAGTGGATCTCTCGGGTGTCGTCCCGTAGTCCAACTCATAGCGCGTGGGGATCTATCGGAATGCCAATATGTAGTCTCAAATGTAAATACCTAGTATTGGGGGAATCTATGAGATGCAGTCATGTAGTTCCAATATAAATGTGCAGGGGGATCTACCGGAATACAAATCCGTAGTCCAAAAGTAAACATGTATGGGATCTCCCGGGATAGCATCCCGTAGTCCCAAAGTAAGCACACAATCGCAACATGAAGAATATTCAATTCAATCCAAATTTCATACCAATGTAAAATAGGTGTTTCTAACGTAACATGCTGCACAGAATTCAATTAAAGCATTTTGAGCAAGTACGACAATTGAGTCAATTAGACATGCTTCACTAAGCTAACAGTAGGCATAGATAGTAAGTAGTATAAACAGGGAAGGAAACACAGTTATAGTTACTTAATGAAAACATGATTTTCAACAATTAGCACAAGTATGTAATCGTCACCTCACGTACAAGGCATTTCATATATCAACAATACCAATCCTAAGAGGAGTTCCCCCACACAAGGTTAGGCAAGCTACTTACCTCGAACCAGCTCAATCAACTCAATACCACGTTCTTGCCACGAGCATCCGACTCCAAATGGCCAAAATCTATTCAAAGTAATTGCAAAATGTAAATATGGCTTCAAGTAACTAATTTAACTAATTATTCGAAGCTAATACATGAAATTAGGAAAATAACCCAAAAAGCATCCAGGCCCACGTCTCGTAACCGCGTAAAATTTACAAATTCGAAATCCTTACACTCTCACGAGTTCATATATACAGAAGTTACTCCAATCCAACATTAAAATCTTGATCAAAACTCCAAAATTAGGCCTAAGAACTTTTCCAATTTTTCTCCAAGTTTTCACCCCAAGTTCGAATTTAAAGGACGAATTTAAGCATATACTAGTGAAAATTAATCAAAACCGAGTAAGAATTACTTACGGAAAACACCAAGTGGACAATCTCTTCTAAAATCACCAATCCCGAGATCCTAAATCAATTTCTAAGGTTTTGAGACTAAACCCTCGTTTCTGATCCTTTTTTGACTAGTGAAACCGCATCTAAGGCTCTAGGACTGCACCTGCAGTCCCGTTTCTGTGGAGACTAAGCCGCACCTGAGACTTTTCATTAATGGACAACTTTCACACCTGCGACCCTACTACAACACCTGTAGTGTCGCAGTTGCATTCGACTTCTCGCACCTGCGGCTTTCGGAGCCTAGGAAAATTTATGCTTTTGCGTCACCAAGCCGCTTCTGCAGCGCCGCACATGTGGCTCCATACACACAGGTGTTATTATTATAGGTTCATCCAACTTCAAATTTCTCGTAAGTCCAGTTCAACTTCTATTAAGCATTTGAAACTCACCCGAGGCATACGGGACCTCAAACAAATATGCCAACTAATCCTAAAACATCACACGAACTTATTCCAACCCTCGAATCACATCAAACAATGCTAAAACCACAACATACTCTCCAATCCAAGCCTAAGGATTTCCAATACTTCCAAATTCCTCTTTCGATCAAAAAGTTTATCAAACCTCGTCCGAATGACCTTAAATTCTACACAAACATCACATTCAACACTACGGAGCTACTTCAACTCTCAAAATTCCATTCTAACCCCTAGATCAAAATCCCACCATCGAACCAAAAACATCAAAAAATTCAACTTTCGGCGTTTCAAGCCTAATAAGCTATGAACCTCTAAAACTCAATTCGAACACGCCCCTAAGACCAAAATCACCCAACAGAGCTAACATAACTAATGAAATTCCATTCCAAGGACGTCTTCACAGTGCTCCGACTACGTTATATATTCTAAAGCTTAAACCTTATTTGGGGACTAAGTGTCCCAAAACACTCTGAAATCCAAAACGAACCTTCCTTACAACTTATATTAATAGGAGCGAATAGTTTATAGGGGATCGAGGTATAAATTCTTAAAATGATCGACTGGGTTGTTACAAAAAAAGTGACTTAGTCACTAAGTAAAATCCCTAAAATCTCTCTAGAATATAGACATTCACCTTAAATACAATTTATTTATAAAACTCCCCTTGAATATCTATTCAATAGATAAGGTGAATCGTTAAAACATTAAATAAAATAAAACTCAGTGGGAAAAAATTCTAGAGAAGGAAAAAGAGTACACATATTTAGAAATACACCTTTTGGTTGGCTCGTTAATAACCTTGCAAGGAAAACCCAGTAGAATAAAATCTTATAAGGAAAATAGAGTACAATGCGTATTAACTCACCCTAATAAGAGCATCAATTCATATCCTTGAGCCTTCACATCTCAATCTCATACACTATTTTCTTGAAGGTTGCATAGGTAGAGATTTTGAGAACAAATCAGCCATATTATCACTTGAATAAATCTGTTGCACATTTATATCACCATTCTTTTGAAGACCATGTGTGAAAAATAACTTTGGTGAAATTTTCTTTGTCCTATCTCTTTTTATGCATCCTCCCGTCAATTGAACTATGCATGGTGCATTGTCTTCATACAAAATCGTGGGTAGCTTGTCACACTTCAAACCATATTTTTCTCGAATAAGGTGTATTATAGACCTCAACCACACACGTTCTTGACTTTTTTCATGAATAGTAATTATCTCAGCATGATTAGTTGAAGTACCAATTATTGATTGCTTAGTTGATGGCAAGATATGGCAGTGCCTCCACATGTAAACATATAGCTTGTTTGAGAACAAGCCTTGTGCGGGTCAAATAAATACCCAGCATCGGCATAACCAACAAGATCAAGGATGCAATTATTGTCATAAAATAAGCCCATATAGGTAGTCCTTTTTAGATATCGCAATATGTGTTTGATTCCATTTCAATGTCTCCTTGTAGAAGAAGAGCTACATCTTGCTAAGATATTAACTAAAAAAATTATGTCAGGCCTTGTTGTATTAACAAGATACATTAGTGTACCAATTTCACTAAGATATGGTACTTCAGAATCAAGTAGCTCTGTATTCTTGTTTTGAGGTCGATCAAGATCCTTATTAATATCAGGTGACCGAACAACCATCAGAGTAGTTAATGGATGTGCTCCATCCATGTAAAACGATTGTAATAACTTTTTTGTGTATGTAAATTGATGAACAAAACTCCCACTTTCCAAATGTTCAATTTGCAAATCGAGACATAATTTTGTCTTTCTGATATCTTGCAACCCGAATTCCTTCATTATGTAATGCCTTTTTAGAGTTCTATAGGAGTTTCAATAAGATTTATGCCATCAACATATACGGAAAGTACAATAAATTCCAATGTTGTTTTCTTTATAGGAATACATGGGCAAATGACATCTTTTATATAACATTCCTTTACTAAATACTCAGTAAGACGGTTATACCACATTCGTCCTAATTTCTATAAACCATACAAAGATATTTGTATTTCTCAGGACTTTGAATTATGTGTGTCAGGAATTTTAATTCCCTCAGTAATTTTCATGTATATCTCATTGTCAAGTAGTTATATAGATAAGTGGTAACCACATTTATTAAATGCATGTCAAGTTTTTCATGGACATCAAAAATAGTGAGATAATGAAATGTTATTGCATATATAACATGTGAATATGTCTCTTCATAATCGACACAAGGCCTTTTTAAAAATCCTTGTGCAACAAAGTGTGCATATCTTTGTACCTCATTTTTCTCATTTCTCTTACGGACAACAACAACCCAGTAAAATCCCACAAGTTGGGCCAGGGGAGGGTAGTATGTACGCTGACCTTACCTCTACTCCGAAGGAGTAAATAGGCTGTTATAGACAATAGGCTTAACCCCATTAGGTGTTTGGACTACAGGCCCAAAAACTTCACGTTTCACAAGAGAATCCAACTCAAATTGGATTGCTTCTTGCTATTTTGGCCAATCATGTCTTTGTCGACATTCTACAATAAATTGAGGTTCAAGATCTTCATTATCTTGAATAATGATAGACATAACATTGTATTCAAAGACATAATCCACCACCTACGTCTAATCGATTCAAATCTGTCTCAATATCAATTCGATTTATTGATAGTTCCTAATTTTCTTGATTCTTAGGATTATTGATTTCCTCATGAATCTCATGAATGGTTAAATCATGGATTCCTTTATGAGACTCATTTGTAGTATCTTCTTGACAATTTATTTCCTTTTTCTAGGATTTCAGTCCTTAGAACCCATTGGTCCGCCACGCTTTATAGGCGTGCTTTTGACTCATTAGCTATGACACTAGAAGATGCTCCAACAGGGACATCAATACGAATTGGAACATTCTCTCTGTAGGATATGTGATTTTGTTATCCTTTTCAGATCCATAATATATCTAAAATGTGATTTGCTGTTTTCTACAAATGGATAATCTTTTGCACCTATTTTTCATAAATAGAGACACATTGATCAAGATGAGACAATGATGGATTTTTTCACAAAATTTTCCATTTGATTTCACCAATTTCTCCCCTAATTTTGGGAAAAAAGTCTCATCGAATCGACAATGTGCAAATGAGCAGTGAACAAATCTTCCGTTAATATTTTGAGGTAGCGAATAATGGAGTACGATTCATACTCAACATATATTCCTAACCTACGTTGTGGACCCATCTTGGTGCGATATGCGTGTGCTACAGACACATATACTGCACATCTAAAAATTCTTAAATGGAATATATTATGTTCATGACTCAAAATAATTGTAAAGGGGAATATTTTTGATAATTTATTGGTCTAAGACAAACTATCATTACTGCATGCAAAATGGCCTGAACCCAAATAGAAGTGGGTAACCTTGTTTTCATGAATAATGGTCTTGCTATTAATTGTAGACGTTTAATCAATGACTGGAAGGCCATTTTGAATGTGAACATGAGCTAAAAGATGTTCCACTTTTATTCTAATTGATAAACAATAATCATTAAATGCTTGGGATGAAAATTCAGCAGCATTATCGAGCCTAATAGACTTAATTAGATTATCGAACAATTGTGCCCGTAACAGGATTATTTATGTCATTAATTTTTGTGAGCACGCAATTTTTTTCCTATATGAATTACTCCCATAAATTCACGAAAAACAAATTTTCCCAATTTTTTGCAATTTTGTAGATTTTTTGTAGCATTTTTGCTAATTGCTTGCATTTGTCTTTGCATGTTTATTTCGTTTAATTCCTAAAAAATATAAAAATATATTGCATTTGCATTTAAGACCTAACTTTATATTTGTTAGACTAGTTAGCAAACCAGTTACTTTAGAAAAATAGAAAAATCATAAAAAATAGTTTATTTTTGCACATTTTAATTTTAGCTTTGAATTTGGAGAGTTTTTCCTTTAATTTGGTTATTAATTAATTATGGTATTTACTAGTTAGAGTTAATTAATCTAATTTGGGAGGGTATTTTGATTTAGGATTCAATTTAGGTGTCATTTTAATTTTTGGAAAAGAAAATGAATTTTTTTTAAAAAAAAAGAAAAGAAAAGAAGGGAAAGAATGTATAATCAGATTTGGACCAAAAATTCAAAATTCCCTAGGCCAAAACCAATTTCCCCTTTAAAATCTGATCATCCCAGCCCAAAACTGATTTGCTTACCCGGTCTAGTCCCATAACAGTCCAAACGACATCGTTTCATCTATTTGATCTGGACCGTTGATCTCAATTGATCGAACGGTTCAAAACTAATCTTCCTCAAGTATTTAAGTGTCGGAAACCAGACCCCCGCTCTCTCTCATCGTCTCGCTTAATTCACTCCTCTTAGAGATCAACCCCAAACCCTAGAAGCTGTCCCCACGTTCCCACCGCTTTAGGGTGGCGGCACCACCACCAAACCACTCCAAAATAACACCCCAGAACCCCATCACTCTCCCCTTTCCAAATTCTCACGTTTCCCTCGAATATGGCTAGAGCCTTTCGAGTCTCAAATCTAGGGTTCGAGCCCTAAAAGCTAAAACAAAATCTGCACATGCAAGGGTGTTTTTCCAATTTTCATGAGTGTTCAGGGCCAAATTTACCATGGAATAACATTATTCGATTGTACTTGACAAAGAACAAGTGGTTGACATTATTGGGGGTTTAAAAGGTCAATCTTCAATTTCGAGCCTGAGTTGGTGAGTTTATTTGTTTTGCTTTTGGTTATTCTTGTGATTCTTTTAGATTTCTTTCTTCTTCTCTTCTTCTCCTTCTCTTCGGTTAATCAAAGTGAAACTTGAACAATTTTTTAAGATTGAGTACTGCCCGTTTTGTTCCTTTCAGTTTGTCCTTTCCAAGTTTCGTTCTATGATTTGCTTTGCTTGGTTTGTTTAATTCTGTCATTGACAGTGATTAATTTCTGATTTCACTTTTTTTGTTTATCCATTTAGTTTAACTAGGTTTATTTGATGATTTATTCCTTTAGTTTAGGTTTTAATTTTTGTGAATTGTATAGTCGTCTTCCTACTGCTTGCCATAACGTGCTCGATTTTGGTTTGATTCATTTTGCCATTTGGGCTCTAAATTCATTTCAGAGTTCATTCCCAAAATTCAAATTAATTTTTTGAGCCCAGGCCTGGTTCAAACCATGACCCTCATTTGGGGTTTCAGAGGTAATAACAGGGCTTAAGGGGGCAATTTGGGAATTCTAGGGGTAATGGAATCTCAGTAACTTACCTAGGAAGCTTCTAGGAAGCTGGGGAGGGGGGCTATTTTGAATTTATGATTTCTAACCAAGGGGTATCTAAGCTAAAATAAAAATATCAAAAAGATTAGGGTGTAAAACTAGTTGCATGTTTTGCATCCCTAGTGCCTTGCCTATAAAGGCACCGTTGCTTGACATGCAAGTCAGATTTGGAGAGATAAATTATTCAGAAAAATCAAAATGGTTGAGCATCTGAAAGTATCCCTGAATTTTCTACAATTCCTTGTTGAAAATTGATGAAAATTCTGCTTAGAATTTGGTTTTCTAATCTATATTAGTTCTCTAAAATTGATGAAATGATGAGGTTTTACACCTGGTTTAAAATGTATTGAATTTGGATTTTGAATGCTTTGGTTTGAGTTTTGCTTTTTGATTTACTGTTCCATTGCTGAGTGGAGCTGTTTCCTGTTGATGCTGTCCCATTGTTGATCTACTGTTGCTGTTTGCTTCTTCCTAATCTCACGACTGAGTTTCTGATTCTGTTTTGTTACATTCAGGTACATGTCCCTGAAACTCTAGTGTTGACCTAAAGGATGAAATAAGAAGCAGAAGTTTTAAGCATAACATTAGTTATTTCTACTGCTTCAGTCATGTTTCTTATGAATTCCTTTGCTTACCTGAGATGTTCTATTGTTTAGTTGAGTTCTGTCTTAGATAAATAAGCTTTTACCTTTATATCTGATTTGGGACTCTTATGAAATTTAGGTGATAGACTTAGTCCGGATTCTAGACTCTCTAACTTTGAGTTTGGTCGGTTCATTATCAGCATTATCAAATTAGCTATAGTTAAAAGAATTGCTTTGGACATAACATTTAAGCCAGTTTTGATTTGTTTTTTTGGCATTCGAATGTTATGTGAATATATCTGATGTTAAAAGGGTGATTTGGATTTGAAATTAGAGTGAATGATAGCAACCGTGCTTAGATTAATATTCTTATTTCATACTAAATAGTCATGTGAATTTGAGGTTTAATATGGTTAGTGATGAATACTTGATAAAGTTTCCTAGTTGAAACATATAGTATGTGAATACTGATTAATTTAGGTTTTAATTGTAGTTTATCTTGAATTATAATTCATTTTGGCATAAAATCTGTTTTGTAGGAAGTTTGCCTTAATTCAGTGCTAGCCGTGCCTGCGCGGGTTCGATCTGAGAGCCTGCTTAGGCGTGTTTTCATTGATGCTTGGGCTTTTTTCGTGGGCCTGAACAAGGCTATTTAACCTTTGGACTAGTGAAGATGATGGTTTTGAAAAATAAAAGAGGGGTAAAATCCCAGTTCACCTAAAGATGATAATTAGATTTTGTTAATAATCAAGGAAAGCCATAGTAGATATAACGTTTAGTTTATGGACGTCAATATTTTGATCAATTTTTGGACAAATGGATTGGAGGTGTGTCGTGACAAATTAAACTTTAAATTGCTTGGTCCTCGTTTAATTAATATTTTTATCCTTAGAAATCGAGGCGTGCCATTTAGCAAATTTTTCATGGCCCAAGCAAAGTTGCAAATGTGTATTTGCTTTAGGCGCGATATTTTAATAATTTACTTTGCTAAACTTGGGTGCGCATTTATGTGACTCAAATCCAAATCTCAACAATGTTAGATAAAATATGCTGAGACCCACGGGTGCATTTATGTGACACGGTTCAAGACATATTTTAAATGACGTTGCAATTTTTCCTTAAAAATAACTAAAAGCGGTTATAAAGATTAAAATTGAACCATAGGCTAAAACATATATTAAAATCAGATAATAGGCAAATTATAACACTTGAGAGACCGTGCTAGAACCACGAAAATCGGGAATGCCTAACACCTTCTTCCGGGTTAATAGAATTCCTTACTTAGATTTCTGTGTTCACGGACTATAAAACAGAGTCAATTTTTTCCTCGATTCGCGATTTAAGCTGGTGACTTGGGATACCATAAAATTATCCTAAGTGGCGACTCTGAATTTTGATCAAAATAATCCCGTTTCGATTGTCACTTTAAATTGGAAAAAACTCCCATATACCCTCCTCCAGGGCTGTAGGCAAAGGAGGTGTGACAGCTCCGGCGACTCTGCTGGGGATCGAACCCATAATCTCTGTTTCAGGGTTCAGAATTCGAGCTTAGAATAATTGTTATAATTCGCTTTGTTTATTATCTGGGTTTATTATATGTTTTGGCCTAATGTGCTGAATGATGCTTTTTACTGCTTTGATACTGTTTGAATTGTATATAAACTGCTACGAAACCCTTCTCTTCTTATCTCCGGGGATGTGCACGCTAGCGTGTCTCCCTATTCTGTTAGTGTCATATCTTGAAATAAGAAAGAGGCTCAGACAAGTTACTAAGCTGGATAGCCTTTTCGTTGCCGGCACGTAGCCCCCTCCTCAGCTCGAGTTATCCGCTTGGGTACACAAGTCTAGAACAATATACCGAGTTTTTGAACCTAGAATAACTCAACCTCATGCCAGATCCCTAGTAGGAACATTTGTTTTCATCATGTGCATTTGACTTTTGAGACTCAACACAGGGATTGAGTCTGTCTAGGACATGTGTAACCGAATGTAAAGACTATCCTGATGCATCCTACTTGCTACTTGTGCATTCATTTGCTTCAGATTTGCATGTTGACAGACTTATAGGGGAACTTTTGAGAGAAAAGTCAATATGAGGGCTAGAGAGGTAATTGTCTGTTTTTGAAAAATCGATGTCCGAAATATACTGAAACCCTATCGAAATTTTGAAAAAACAAAAGAAAATTTTGTTTGTTTAAAAGAAAAAAAGAGTTGTTTTTATCTTGTCAAAATTGCCCAAACTACACCAGTTTGATTCTCACCGGATTTGGAATACGTAGACAACCCCATCAGATTCAACTTCCCTTTTTGCAAAAATAGCCCAAAAGAACCAAAAATTTTATTGCTTTGTTGTAAATAAGTATGGCGACGCCATTCTTTTCAAAAATAGCCGAATGCCCCCAAAAAGGACGCTGGAAGGCTGTTTCGCAAAAACATCCACCTTTGGTCTCCTTTTCGAATTTTGGCCTATTAGAAAGCACGACCTTGAAATCTTCTCTCCAGAAGTGCTGAAAGGCCGTATTTGCACAGTTGGGTTTTATTTTTGAAATGAAAATTTGAAAAAATAGTGTCAACCTTGTTTTTGAGTCAAATGAATCATGATTTTGCTTAATCACCCTAATAAATGTGCAGAATGAGCACGAGTCAAAATTTGTCAATAACAATAATGAACAAGATCCTTTTGGAGTTGTATATGTGGCGGGAAGATTTGGGTAAATCCGGGAAATATAAGGTCAATCTATACTTGGGAGGTATCATCGTGTTGTTGAAGATCAGGAGTAGAGGAGACATCATAAAGGCATTGGTCCACAATGTGTTTCATTTATCAGATTTTGAACTCACCCAAATTGTGGAAGAACTAGCTGGATATATTGGGAGTACTGAAGTTCCTATGAGACACAAGTATTTGATTGCTCCAAGAGTTGTTGCTGTGCACAAATTCCTAGATTCCTTAAAGATAAGAAGAGGGATTCACAATCCAGATTTAGCAGCTGGTTTTCCACTCCGTAGTTTATATACCAGCGATACAGGCACATAGGGGGGGGGGGAGGGTTTAACGATCCAGAAAGCAAAATCTACAACAAAGGGAATCGCCTCAAATAGGAAGAACACATGTGCTTTGATTTTGAGGTGGTATTCTATGGTCTTCTGTTGTTTTCTAGGAAAGATAGAAATATAGATATATGGATAGCTAGGGTCGTCAACACTTTGCTTGCTCAGGCCAAAAGCACCCTCGCACCCATGATAGTGTCTGATATCTTCCACGCTCTCATAGCCTGCAAAATCGGAGGACACATTTTTGAAGGGTACAACTTGTTGCTACAGATGTGGATGATTGAACATCTATTTCATTGTCCTCAATACATGCGCTATGGGTCAACATAGAAAAACTACATAGAGGAGTTTTATACAAGGATTGAAGGCTTCAGAATGCCAGAAGGGGTCACAAAATGGATATCACATCTTCGTTCCATCACTGCTGATCAAATAGAATGGGCGTTCGGGTGACTTCCTATAGATGAAACCGTATATATTCCAGGTACCGGGCCTCACTTCCTTCTGATGGGTCTTAGAAGTATCCAGCTTTATGCCCCATACCGGGTTTTGAGACAGCTGGGGAGATGTGAAATTGTTCCAAAAGATAAAGACCTTAGTGCTCAGGTAGTTGAGATTGGTCTTGCTGGTCAATTTCATGAAGCAGCAGTTTGCAAAATCTGGAGTGAGTGCCAATACTCGAGGGAAAATACCTGTATGTGTGATCTATCCAAAGGTGAAGTTTCACCAGGGTACCTTGCTTGGTATTAAAGGAAAGTCGAATTTAGAAGTCTGGCCAAAAGACCCCATCTTCAAGAATTTGTCGAGGCATCACAAGCACAATGGGATTGGTTGGCCAAAGAAAATGAGTATAGGGGCACCACAAGCAAGCTGGAAAAGCGAGTCAAGGAACTTTAATTCGAGAACGGTTTGCAAGCCACTGTAGATGAGGGTGAAAAGAAAAATTAGCCAAAGAAAGTGAGGCACTTCGAGCCTAGATTCAGGAAATGAAAATAGCAGCTAAAAATCCCGCCAGAAGTGCAAATGATGAAAAGCTAATAAATAACCTTGGGCAGACGGTGAGTGAGTACGATTTTGATTTGAACAAGGCAGAAGGTGAACTAGCAAGGGCTCGAACAAAGCTTGCTAATAATATGGAAGAACGAGCATGCTTGGTTAAACAGTTGAAAGAGAAATATGACAATGAGGTTGTAGTGTTGAAGAGAAGGGTCACCATCTTTGAGAAAAAAATGATCAAGCAGGCAAAAGACTTTAAGGTAGAAAGAGAACACTCTTGTGCAGTGATGGCACAGCTAGAAAGAGATCTGCAACAACTTCAAGAACACATCATATAGATGAACAAACTTTGGAAGCTAGGGCCCAGTAGATTGGCGTTTGTTGCAAGAAAAGGGCATCATTAGAGAAAGGGTTGAAGGATCGCTGACTATATCACAATGAAATGCAATAAGTGTGGTGACATGACCAGATCCATGTTCTTCGCCACTGTGATGACCTTTGTCCACTAGATAATGGAAGACCTCTATCATCTCCAAAGGGATTCGGCGGGTAGGCCCATGGCGAGATCAAATGATGTCCTGTAGGCCCTAGGAGCAGTTGAGGCATTGATGTATTCATGATTTTCGTGGGAGTCTGTTAGTCTACTTTCGATTCTGTATTTTATCTTTCTATTGGAGTCTGTTAATTTCCCCTTTTGAGTCTTTTAGTTTTTATGATTAAATTTGATAGGACGAGTCATTGTAATTAGAATGTTTTCGTTTTATGAAAAATTTGAAAATCCCAAAATGTTTTATTATTTATTTTTACACTTATTCCCCAGAACTATGCTTGGTCTAATTCATGCGGGGTCATGATATGTAGGCAATTTCCATAGGATTCAATCATTACCAAAAGAAAAAAAGAGAGAGAGAAAAATAGAGATAAAAAGGGGAAAACAAGAGTGAAAAAAAGAGATAAAGAGTGAGAAAACAAGAAACCATGAGAAGGAAACAATGGCAAAACATGATAGAGAAACGAAAGAGTAAAAAAATAATGAGAACTCAAATAGAGAAAGGCAAGAGTGAAAAAGAAAGAAGAAGAAATTGCAAATGGAAATAAGCAAAAGCCGGGATGACTTAAGCAACCGATCAAATGCATATGATTAACTGTTTAGGTGCATTACATTATCGAATGTAGGGTTGTCTATCTATTAAGCTCTAACCATTAACAAGTTTGCTGTTAATAATGAGTATAGGAAGGTGGTTAGTTTGATTGGCTTTCTAGTAACTCACCCGTACAACACCTAATGCAAAAACAAGTTGATCATAGCCACAAGAACTTGATGCAAGCGTTATCGGTCCGTCGAGAGAGAGGGAGGAGTCGGACGTTAACATGAAAGAAGAGTTGTATAAGCTAAAATAGCAGATGGCTATAATGTACCGGGCATGGGTAAAAGGGCACCCACCACCACCTTACCCTGCCAACCCCTCTTTCGTTCTGCCATTGGCTCAATCCCTGGAACCTCCCACCAATGATTCATCCCTGGGCTTTCCTGTTCATCACCACTACCACGACACCACTTCTTAAACACCACAAGCTCTACCATCCAAACAATTTCCATACCCTCATCCACCAGTCACTCCTATTTTCGTGGTACCCCCGCCGCTACACTTCATCGATCTTCAAGCGAGCCATTATTCCAGGTCCACGATAGCCGATATTACCCCCCCCCCCCAAGCCCAACTTCAAAGCTCCAGAACCTTACTCCAATACTCCTCGCTTTGATCCCCCTGTGGAAACTGAGAAACCATCCAAAAATCCCGAACAGGAGGAGATGTTCAGAAAGGTCAAATGCTTGGAATAGTCATTTAGGAATTTGCAGGGGTTGGGAGGTGAATTCAGCGTGGCTTACAAGGATCTTTGTTTATTTCCAAATGTTAAGTTGCCTGTGTGGTTTAAAGTGCTAAATTTTAACTTGTATGATAGGGGTGGAGATCCGGAAGCCTATGTGAGGGGTTATTGTAGTGAAATAAGAAGTGTTAGTGAGAAAGATGATTTGTTGATAACGTATTTCAGTGAGAGCTTGACTTGGGCAACTTTGGAATGGAATAATCGTCAAGATCTCAGTAAGTGGCATACATCGGGTGACATAACTCAAGATTTTGTGCGACACTTTCAGTACAACATAGACATCGTCCCAGACTGCTCCTCCCCATCTCAGATGGAAAGAAACCCAAGAAAAGTATGAGGGATTATTGGCTCAGATGGAACGAACAAGTTGCTCGGGATAGTCCTCCCATTGATAGAAAAGATGTTGGTGAGCCCCGATAATGATAGAGTCCAGTGGTCGTTCTTGCTAAATGCTTTCAACATCAACATCAACCCCGTGGATATCCTTGTAATCCTCCACACTCCTACTTCTCTCCATAGAACCCCCAAAATCATACATCACTTCGCTGATACCCCATCCATAATGCACCACCATATGCTCCACATCCCCGAGGCCCACGATGACCACTTCCAAATATGTCTTACCCGCACCCTCAGGCATTTCAATGCTCGTAAAATGTTCCAATCGAGGCCAGAGTATAAAATGAAAAGACTACCGAAAACAATTCATTTCACACCCATCGGGGAATCCTATACAAGCTTGTTTGAAACGTTAAAGCATTCTGGTATGACTGAGCCGCTTCTCGACTATACTCCAAACCCATATGCAATGCTTTGATCCTGCTATACGATGCAAGTACCACTCTAATTTCCAAGGGCATAGCATTGAAGATTGTCGCTCTTTGAAAATGGAAATAGAAAGAAAGATTCAAGAAGGGGTAATTGTGATCAATGACAGTGATAGGGAGCATTTGAATCCTCTTAGGAACTTGTTGTCTAATGTCGATAATGTTGAAGTTGGCAATGGTCTTGGAAATATTTATGTGGAACTCAGTGGCTAAGATGCCATAATTGGTAATTGGAAAGACGCTCCATCTCTTGGTTAGATGGAGAGGAGTCTTGGCGGTTTATTTTGTTGTCATTTCTGTTGTCCGGGTTATTTTTTGGGTTGTAATCTAGATATTTTCTTGTGACTCAAACCCTTCTATCCTTTTATTTTTCCTAGTATGTTTAGTTGTAGTAGCTCGCTTAGTGTGTTCAAGGTTTGTTCCAAGGTTGTAACCCCAGTTTAGATTGCTTGTTTTGTTGTTAAAATCATTTCACTATCTGTCTACTTAAATTTTTTGTTTTCTGTTATTTCTAGTCATTTTTGTTTAGTTCTTTTGTCCTTTTATAGTCCTTTTCCTGTTGACTCTACTGACATGAAACGCACGCATAATTCTCAGCTCGGTTTTTAAAAGTAAGTTCAATCTAGAAGCAATTTGGAAGATGATATGGACATTTGAGGAAATAAGTAAAGGGATTTTGAGATCACTTCAAGCCCAAATTGTGTGAAACTGGGGCAGATAGAACATAACGAAATGCTATTAAAATGCATCATGACGCATTGCGTTAAAGCTAAAGGAAAGTTTGCCCCAAATTGGCAGGGGCCGTTCGTGGTAATGAGGTTGTTGTCCAATGGTGCTTTGTATTTAACAGATATAGAAGGAAAATATGTAGATATGGCTATCAACTCTGATGCAGTCAAAAGATATTATGTATGATTCCTTTGGTTAAATTGTGTTTGTTTGTACTTGGCATATTTTGAAGATCAGAAATGAAAAAGGCATTTTGTTCTGCTATCTAAATAATTTATCCTTTCTTACCCCTTTGAGCCGTATTTATTTCCTTTCGTATCCCTCTTTTGGAATCAGTAGTAAAGATCAGAAATGCAAGTGCCAAAGATAAGTAAAGGAAAAGAGAGGAGAAAAAAGTGAACGAAAAAAAGGAGAAGAAAAAAAAGGGAAAAAAGAAACAACAAAACAACAAAAAAAGAAATAGGAAGGAGAAAAGAAGAGAAAAGTGAAAATCACAACAACACTGCAATTCCTATGACATGAACTACATTCGACCATATTCCTTTTAAATATATGCAGGCAGCCTCAAAGTTTGGTCCCGTCAAAATAAAAATTCAATAGTCCCCAAGTAAAGGAACTGTTGTGGTTATGTAAAAGATCTGATTCTAAAAGTTGTAAGTTTGAACCCATTCAAGTTGTTTTGAGCCTTCGTGATACCCTTTCTTTCTAACCCTATCCAAACGCACGCATAACGATCTAAACAAAGACCTTCCGACCAATCTTCGAGAGATGCTGAGTCGAGAGAGCAGAGGTGATTCATAACAGGGGTAACACTCTGGTCTAAGCAGGAGAAATTAAGAAAAATGAGAGAGTCTTACAGGTGAAAACCCTTACGGGCATCGTAAGGCGACGAAAGCAAAGAGAAGAACAAAATGAGAGAGTCTTATTGGTGAAAACCTTCACGGGCACTATAAGGCAACAAAAGTTGAGAGAAAGAACAAATGAGAGAGATTTGATGGTGAAAACCCTTTGGGCACTACAAGTCGAATAAGGATCGTGCATCAGGTTGGATAATCGAAGCATTGAAGCTCAGTTTTGTGTCTTAGAGGTACAACAAGAGTTGAACATCAGATTGGTTTGACAGATTAGGCTACTTAATCCACAGGTGCATGTCATGGTCATTAGAGTTGGTATCCACATCTTATAGGTTTATACTTTGTAGTTTTAGTTTTAGGAATCATCTTTTTCAATTGTCCTTTACTCTATTCCTTTTGACTTGTTTACTTCCTCTTCCTGAGTTTGTTTTGTCAGAGCAAGTGAGAAATGGCTTCAAAATTTGCCACCAGCTTTCCAAATTGCACAAAACAGGATCTGCCTAGCACATCAAAGTGGCATAATTCAGGAAAGAACAATGTGTGCAGTGAAGAAAGTGGTTAACCGGCATCAAGCAAGGTTTTTTCAGGGGTTTGTTATATGTCATTTCATGAAGAATGCAACAAATTGAGGGCTAGGCGAAAGGATCAAAGGTATTTTTTGTGATAAGATTGATAAAGAAAGTGGTTAACCAACATCAAGCAAGGTCTTCCAAGTAGAAATCAAATTTATCATGGCAAGTGAAGGAGCAATAGACCTCAAGGCCAAGACCAGTGGTTTAAGCTAAGAAAGAATAGCACACACACTAAGTGGGTGGCAATTGACATGCTATCAGATTCACGCGACACACAAAGGTTTGGTAAATATCAGTTCATGAGCAATGCAACAGATAGAGGGTATTGGGTTTGAATGGAGAAGAGGTATTTTCTGTGATAAGGGTGACACAGAAAGTGGTTAGTCAATAAAAAGCAAGGTCATTGAGTGGAAATAAGTTATTATGGGAAATGAAGGAGCAATCACCCTCAAAGTCTAGGTCGCAAACTAACAACCATATTTTTAAACTGACAAGAGTTTTCTTTGATTGAAACAAAGGAAGAAAATTTCATTTATTTTGGAGAAACCCTCCGTTAGGAAAACCAAGCACCAGACAGGTTTGACCGTAAATTCTCAGGACCCTCCTAGAAAATAGGACCTAGTTTAAAATTCAAAAAAACCATGAGTAGAAAAATATAGCATAGATGTATCCCAAAGGAATATACCTTGGTTTCAAAGTTTTCATGTTTGAGACCAGATTCAATTAGGACTTTTCAAGATCCTCCTAGATAATGGGATGTAGTTTTAAAACTTTCTTAGGCAGCAAAATTTAGCGGAAGTCATACTTTTAGAAGATATAATTTAGATTTATAACTGTCATTTCACTAGGAGTATTCAGGACCCTCCTAAATAATGAGATCTAGATTTCAAATTCTTAGATATATTTGGTAATATGATTCAATTAACACTCACAAATGTGCCCAGCTACTAAACTGGGGCAGAATATTTTCTTTGTTTTGTCTATTTTGTTGAAGTTAGGCACCCACCGGAGAGCAAGGGAATATAGTTAAAGTTTTTGCAATCAGACGCCCACCTGGAGGGCAAGGAATACAATTAATGTTTTGGCAATCAAGCACCCACCTGGAGAGCAAGGGAATACACTTATAGTTTTAGCAATCAGACGTCCACTTGGATAGCAAGGGAATACAGTTAAAGTTTTGGCAATCATGCGCCCACCTAGAGAGAAAGCGAATACCGTTAAAGTTTCGGCAATCAATCACCCGCCTGGAGAGGAAGGGAACACAGTTAAAGTTTTGGCAATCAGGCGCCCACCTGGAGAGCAAGGGAATATAGTTAGAGTTTTACCAATCAGGAGTCCACCTGGAGAGAAAGGGAATATAGTTAAACTTTGGCAATCAGGTGCCCACCTGGAGAGTAATGGAATACAATTAATGTTTTGGCAATGAGGCGCCCACCTGGAGAGTAAGGGAATACAGTTAAAGTTTTGGAAATCAGGAGCCTACCTGGAGAGCAAGGAAATACATTTCGAGAATTGGTAATCAAGAGCCCTCCTAAATAATGATTGAAGAAGCTACTCAAGTTTTAGTAATCAGGAGCCCACCTGAAGAACGAAGGGAAGAAATTTAAGTGTTGGTAATCAGGAGCCCACCTGAAGAACGAAGGGAGAAGCAGTTCAAGTCCTGGTAATCAGGAGCCCACCTGAAGAACGAAGGGACAAACAATTTAAGTGTTGGTAATCAGGATCCCACTCGAAGAATGAAAGGAGAAACAATTCAAGTCTTGGTAATCAGGAGCCCACCTGCAGAACAAAGGGAGAAGCAACCTAAGTGTTGGTAATCAGGAGCCCACCTGAAGAACGAAGGGAGAAACAGTTCAAGTCCTGGTAATCAGGAGCCCACCTGAAGAACGAAGGGAGAAGCAATTTAAGTGTTGGTAATCAGTATCCCACTCAAAGAACGAAAGGAAGCAATAAGGTTCAAAAGAGTTCAGCAATTAGGATCTCACTTGAAGAACGAAGGGAAGCAGTGCAAGTTTCGAGGAAAGACTATTTAAGTGTTGGTAATCAGGATCCTACCTGAAGAACGAAGGGAGAGGCAGTGCAATATTTGGTAATCAGGAGCCCACCTGAAGAACGAAAGGAAGCAACAAGGTTCAAATGAATTTAGCAATTAGGATTGTCAGCCCCCCTTTTTAACTCTACAATCCCGGCGAAGGGCGTAGTTTAGGGAGTTTTTTCAATTAAAGGATAATCGAAACGGGATTCATTTATTTAGAGATTTCAGAGTCGTCACTTGGGAGAATTAATGGTGTCCCAAGTCATCAGTTTAAATCCCAAGTCGAGGAAAGTTTGACTCTGTATACAATCTGCAAGCCAGGAATCCAGGTAAGAAATTCTGTTAACTTGGGAGAAGGTGTTAGGAATTTCCGAGTTTCGCGGTTCTAGCACGGTCGCTCAACTGTTATATTTGGCTTATTTATCTGATTTTAATGCATTTTGTACCTATATGCCAGTTTTAACTTTTTAACCGCTTTTATTTAATTTAAGAAGATTGCAACGTTGTTAGAACATGTTTTGAACCACGTCATATAAATTCACCCGCAATCCTTGACATGTTTCAACATCGTTGGGATTTGGATTTGGATCATATAAATAAACACCCGCATTTACGAAGGTAAGTTACTTAACTAACGCGCTTAATCTCGTATTGTTAAATTTGCGAGGGCCACAAAAATTCGCTAGGTGGTGCACTTTGGATTCTAAGGGTTCGAATTCGATTAAGCAATGCAATTATTCAAATTTATTTGGCACTAACACACTTTGATTCTAAATTAAATGCAACTCGGATGGCCATAAAATGTTTCATATTATCTAGTGGCTCATACTCAACCCAATTAGTAGACTTTTAATGAATTAATGCTAAATGTCGTTATGGGTTCCTACAGGCCATTTATTTAACAACCAAGAGCCACAAGCTGGCCCTATAGTTGATGCCCAAAATCAATCCAACTAGGCCTTTCATGGGTCGAAATTCACGTTCAAGGAGGCTATCAAGCTTGGGACCAAGAATGAGAATAGAAACAAAACTAAGGACAAAATTGATTCAGGACCGCAGATCGAGTCATCACGTCACCACTCAAAGTTGACCTGTTCCATCTCATGTTTAAAAATTTAGGTAAAAAATATTCAATATCATAAACACAATCCCACATTTTCTGAATCCAAACAACCAGCTATGGAAATCTAATCTCACATCATTTCATATCAACCCAATTCAATTACTAATATACTAAGGCTCTAAATACTACCTAGGACACTAACAAAACAAGATGAATTTAGAAAAATACATTGTCAATTAATTACAACATGGGCTGTAAGACCTGAATATTATCCTTCTAACATTGGATTTAACAAGTCCAGAATTTAACCATCCAGCAAAATCAAATCAGATTTGGTTGAACATATATCATTTATGAAATGTAAGATACAAAGAATGAAAAATAAGAACCACTTATGACTGAAGCCAACATCTAAACAACATGATCCCTATTCCATTTGCTCAGTTTTTAAATGAGATTCACATTATGTGAGTTTTAAAGGTGTATACCTGGAAATTGGAAAAAAGGAAATGAACATGAGAGAGACAGTATGCAAAAATCAGCAGTAACGAGCTAACCACAAACTCCAACCCATATTTATAATGGAAAGCTATGAGATCAACTTGAAATCTTCACTGAACAGATACTATCAACAAAAAGAAAATCCGAGAAAATATTCAATGGAACATTACTTTTATTAGAGTTTTTTCAGCTATTGTTTTTAGTTCTAGAATTCCTTCTTTCTTCAAGTCTCTCTTAAAAGCCTTCTCCGAACTTTTGCCAAAAAAAGTCTTTTCTCTAAGGCAAGAAAGGCTGCCTCTATAGGCAAGCAAACTAGGAAAACCATTAGATTTTATTTTCATTTAGGTCCCTCATTTTTTAGCTTGTGGACCAAATTTTAGCATAAAAAATTGATAGGGAAACCTCTACTAGAAGCTTCTTGCAAAGATTCTCTAAAATGGTTTACCTATACTAACCCCTAAGTTTCTAATCATTCAATTACCCCCTTAAAGTACTGAATACCTATAAACAAATAGAGAACAAACGAGCTAATACCTTTAAATGAATCAAAAGCAAATAAAAGTTAAGACTGAGAATGCACCTAACAACTATGAATCACATTAAATCATGAGAACCTAGTCTAACACGAGAACCCTAGATAGGCTTTTCAAAATGCTAGAAAACTGATAAAACATGCTTGAATGAACCCTAACGAGTACCCATGAACCTTAAATTATACCTATATCATTTCACACAAACATAAACTCAGAAAAAAACCATTGGAATAAAAATCAACGCACATGATGAACAACACTGACTAACCTCACTAATTTTATCCTACTGAAACTAATTCGAATCATAAGAAGGTATGAAAACTAAAACAGGACTACACATAAAATCTTAATACAACTCAAATTAAACTCAGGAATGAGATTCAAACCAACCTAATTTGAATTTTAGTTGCAAACAAATATCAACAAACATAATGCGACCTAACCCTAACCTTGAACCAAACTAACAAAAAAAGATGAGGAAGAAGGAAATTCAGAAAAGAAGATGAGAAAACTTAGCTTATGACTCTTCATGCAGCATATTATGGGTATGATTCTAGGTCAATTTGGTGTTGGTGAAGTTGGACAGCCTCTTTTAAATCCATATTTGAGAAGATCCAGGAGTGTTTAAAGGGTGTTACGTGTGGATTTGGCATGAGGGAGAGACGGGGGTCATTTGGTGTTAATTTGGGAGCGGCTGGGTGGCGGCGCCGCCGTACGCGGCAGAGGAGCTGATGTTTATGACTAATATTCGAGGAGTTCCGATTGGATTTGAGGGATGGTGATTACAGATTATGGCAGAGGAGAGGGAGGAAGATCAACGATGTAATTTTAAGGGTGATTGGAGTTCCGTCGCTGATGGAGACGATTTTCGGTTGGCGGTGCACGGTGGTGACGGCGGAGACAGGCTGGTCTCAAGGGTTAGTGTGAGAGGTTGGAGACAGGGTTTTGGGGGGGGGGGGAGTGTTTGGACGTAAATATACTATAGACACCTCAGTTCTCAGCCGTTGGATCGAAGATCTTAGACGGCTGAGATTAAACCATGGTTCAACGATGTCGTTTTGATTTATTAGGGGCTGGACCGGGTTGAGGGTGTTTGACTGGTCTGGGATGGATTCAATTGGGCTAGGGTGCATTTTGGCTGGTTAATTGGACCAATTTGCTCTTCTTCTTTATTTTTATTTTAGGTTTCTTTTTTATCTTTTTTTTTTTAATTTTTTTTCAAAATAAAAACTAAAATCCTATATTAAATTATAAATCCCAAATTAACCTTTAAAATGGCTTATTAATCCTACACAATAATGATCACAAATAATTAATACAAAAATTAAAAGAAAAATCACCTAAAAATCAAAAATTAAAATTAAAGTGCAAATTAAACTATTTTTGATTTTTCCTTTTTTATTAAATGACTAATTGTTAATTAATTCTTAAAAAAATGATCAAATCAACTTTTAAATGTGCATGAAACATATTTTGTATTTTTTCACTATATAAAATGCACAAAAAATGCAAATTATTAACGAAAAATGCCACAAAATCCATAAATTTGTAAACAAATGAAAGAAATTATTTTGTTTGAATTTATTGGAGTAATTCGTATAGGGCAAAAATCACATGCTCACATCTGCCCCTCTTTGCCCGGAAACACGAGGAGTTTTCGTGCAAAGATAAGTGAGCAGACATGAGCAATTTTTGCCCGTTTGAATACTCCGTGAGAAGCATTTTGAAAAGTTAACTGCACCCTGCTTTGGAGGTTGCCTATATATCCTCGACTAAGGAGGAATCAGGTCAGTGTAGTTCAGGAGTGTTTGGTAGCTGGGACTAACGTAGTTGTGATCTCACTGTTGTTGTTGCTGCTTCTACTTGCGTGCTATAAAAAGAAGCTAGATTAATATGAACTATGACTTACGAAAGAGCCTATCTATGACTTCTAACTTCATCTTGATCCTTGTTTTCTTGTATATCTTCCTGTGAAACTCCTTGTTGCCTTGATGACTTGTTGCTATGTTTCTTTTTCTCCATGTTGATGCCTGATTGATGAACTTGAATTGTATTCTTTTATTCTCCAGGTGGGCGTCTGATTACTAAATCTTGAATTGTATTCCCTTGTTCTTCAGGTGGGCTCATGATTACCAAAATTTGAAACTTGAAATGTAATTCCTTGTTCTCCAGGTGGGCGCCTGATAACCAAAACTAAAAACTTGAAATATATTCCCTTGTTCTCTAGGTAGGCGCCTGATTGCAAAACTTGATATAAACTGAAATGTATTTCCTTGTCTCCAGGTGGGCACCTGATTACCAAAACTTGAATAAAACTAAAATATATTCTCTTGTTCTCCAGGTGGGCGCCTGATTTCCAAAACTCGAATAAAACTAATATGTATTTCCTTATTCTCCAGGTGGGCGCCTGATTGTCAAAGCTTGAATAAAATTGAAATGTATTCCCTTGTTCTCCAGGTAGACGCCTGATTGCCAAAACTAAAACTTGAAATGTATTCCCTTGTTTTCTAGGTGGGGGCCTGATTACAAAAACTTGAAATAAACTGAAATGTATTCCCTTGTTCTCCAAGTAGGCGTCTGATTGCCAAAACTAAAACTAGAAATGTATTCCGTTGTTCTCCAGGTGGGCGCCTGATTACCAAACTTGAAACTTAAAATGTATCACCTTGTTCTTCAGGTGGACGCCTGATTGCAAAAACTTGAATAAAACTGAAATGTATTCCTTTGTTCTCCAGGTGGGCGCCCGATTGCGAAAACTAAAACTTGAAATGTATTCCCTTGTTCTCCATGTGGACGCCTGATTACCAAAAACTTGAAATGTATTCCGCTATTCTCTAGGTGGACGCCTGATTGCAAAAACTTGAATAAAACTGAAATGTATTCCTTTGTTCTCCAGGTGGGCGCCTGATTGCCAAAGCAAAAACTTGAAATGTATTCCCTTGTTCTCCAGGTGGGCACCTGATTACTAAACTTGAAACTTGAAATGTATTCCGTTATTCTCCAGGTGGACGCCTGATTGCAAAAACTTGAATAAAACTGAAACGCATTCCCTTGTTCTACAGGTGGGCGCCTGATTGCAAAAACTTGAATAAAACTTAAATGTATTCCCTTGTTCTCCAGGTGGGCGCCTGATTACCAAAAACTAAAACTTGCAACTACTGCCTTTAAACCTGATTACAACAAAACAAACAAATTTTGTTTCTTCCCCAGTTTGGTGCTGGGTGCATCTGTGAGTGTTAATTAAATCTTGTTACTAAATATCTGTGAAAGCTAAATCCCATTATCCAGGAGGGTCCTGGCAACTCTTGACTAATGACAACTTTAAGATTAGGCTATGTTCTCCAAAGGTATTACTTCCATTATGTCTTGTTATCTATGTTATATCTGCTGGGGAGCAGTAATTAAAGCTACATCCCATTATCCAGGAGGGTCCTGACAACTCTTAACTAACAACAACTCCAAAACTAGGCTACGACTCTAGAAGTATTACTTCTCCAATGTCCTTTTATCTAAGAGAATATTAAAGCTGCGTCCCATTATCCAAGAGGATCCCGACAACTCTTAGTTAAGACCAATTTTAAATCCAAATCATGTCTTCTCAGAATTAGTATTTAGAGCTACATCCCATTATCGAGGAGGTTCTTGATAACCTTTAAAATTAAATCCCATTATCTAGGAGGGTCCTGAAAGCTTTTACAGTTAAATCCCATTATCGAGGAGGGTCCTAAAAACTCTTGTTGGGGAAGTATTTGTGCCTGACCATGTTATCCATGCCTCTTTGAGTTTTAAACTGAGTCCCATTTTTCAGGAGGGTCCTGAAAACTCTTAACTGAATCCTATTTCAACATGCAAGTTACTTTATGCTCTTTGTTATTCATGATTATCTCTAACCTTTAAATAAGTCTCATTTTCCAGGAGGGTCTTGAGAATTTCAAATTAAATGCCCATTTTAACTCTCGACTGTCTCTGCTGGGGATTGCTAGTTAAGTTACGTCCCATTATTCAAGATGGTCCTGATGACTCATATTGAGGAATAATTCTGCCAGATCATGTTTCCCATGACTGTTTGAGTTTTAAACTGAGTCCCATTTTCCAGGAAGGTCCTGAAGTTCACAATCATACCTGCCATGCACTTCCTTCTCCTGTGGAGGACTTTCCTGAGGTATCCAGAATTTCCTACCCCTGTTTAAATCAAAGAAAATCTGGTCAGTTTGAAATCTGGTGGTTAGCTTACGGCACTCTTTCTACAAAATAGCCTCCCCACTATCATGCTCCGTTGTATTCAATTTCCCGTACTGATGATGAGCTGCCTGATTTGTTCGGCTGACCCCTGAAGCCTATGGCTTTTAGATGAATCGACTATTCTGTTCCCCCATCATTGTGTTACATTCCTGACCATCTTGCCAGAATCCTTATTGTTGGCCCAAGTTCAATTAAGTTTTGAAGAATGACAAATGAACTCAGTTATTGGACCGGGTCCATCTTATGAGACACAATGGTTATCAACCTATGCATATGAGATGCACGTGAAGAAGATAAGTCTTAGGGATCAAGCAACAATCTGCATATGGGATAAGTAGAAGAAGTCTCCTTATAAGAAGAGAAAACAATCCGGATCAAGGATAAGGGTTCGAGTTTGTATTGGTCTAGGACTCAAATTTGATGGAGGATCAACAATTGAGTCTCAATCAAACTCTAATTACTAACTTAATAAATAACGAAGTTTGTTCTCTTTTATAGTGATACACAAACACAGAAGTTAAACTAAATTGAGAGCAAAAGAGCAAGGCAATTTTGCAATCAATTTATATGACATTAAAGTGTGCACTCCTACACCTACTTGAACGAGATAGAAGTACCAGTTCCATTGTGTTATTCTTAGTCTAGTTCAATTGTAGTAGGTGGTTTCAAATTGTACCTTTCCAGCTTTTATAGAAGCAATTCTATTAGGTACTTTGAGTATTCAAGTTAGAGTTAACTTGAAGGTATCGCAACAGTTGAAGCTGTGTGCCAAATTGGGATTAGAGTTAATCCTTAGGTTTACAAAGAGTTTTGTAAATGATGTTTTGGCTTAGTGATTTTAGTGGATGTTTGGGAAAATCCAACTGGGCATTAGGTCGTGATTTTTTCACCTTTAGAGCCAGGTGTTTTCCATGTGAAAATCTCTGTGTTCTTTAATTTCTGTACTTTTATTTCCGAAAACAATAGTAATTAGAACACCTAGAAGAACCAGGTTCTTCTAGATCGAAAATTGGGTACCACACAAATCACCCCACTCTTGTGTGATATTGATGTATGGAACATGAATTGGTATCCAAGCAGGTTATCCTTGAAGAGGCTAACACCTTAGGAAAAGATCAACATGAGTGCACCACCTGGGAACTGGGAAAGGCAGTCCATTACCAGCCCTCCACTGTTCAATGGACAATATTACTCTTGGTGGAAGAACAGAATGAAGGATCAGATCATAAGGGAAGACTATGAACTCTGGGACATACTCACTGATGGTCCTTTGGCAACTACAATGAAAAAGGAAGGAGTGGATGTGCTAAAGACAAGGGCTGACTGCACTGCTGAAGACTTGAAAAAGTTGGAGAAAAATGCTAATGCCAAGAAATGGCTTGTATGTAGACTGGGTCAAGATGAGTACAGCAGGATCCAAAACTGTTCTAATGCCAAAGAGATATGAGACACTTTGCAAGTGTTTCATGAAGGAACACCTCAAGTGAAGAGATCCAGAGGAACACTGCTGTACTTTCAATATGGGAATTTTACTATGAAAGATGGACAAATTATTCAAGAGATGTATACTTGGTTCACTACACTGAAAAATGAACTTAAGTCTCTTGGAAGGGTTATTCTTGAAGAAGACAAGATTGAGAAAATCTTGACAAGAGCTCTTCCAATTGCGTAGGAAAGCAGAATCACTACTATTCAGTAATCCGTGAACATGGCTACTCTCAGACTGGATGAACTGATTGGAAATCTTAATGCTTATGTACTTAGAAGGCAAACCTGGAAAATGGATACACCCAAGAAGGAGAGAAGCCTAGATCTCAAAATTACAGAAGGTTCAGATCTGGAAGATGATGAGATGGCTATGATCACTAGAGATTTCAAAAAGTACTTGATGAGAAGAAAATGGTTCATCAAGAGTTACAAACTTCAACAAGACAAGAGCTCCTGAGAAACAGACCAATCATTGCTGCTATAAGTGTGGTAAGACTGATCATTTGATCAAGAATTTCCCTCAATGGGAAATTGAGTGGAAGAAAGAAAGGGCTGAACGAAGAAACAGGAAGAAGGAGCAGGTTCAACCCAAAAAAGATAAAGGATCAACCAAGGTTGTGGTTGCTGCTTGGGGTGAAACCTCTGATGAAGACATAGAAGATGAAGCTGAAGAAGAGCAATCTCTTATGGCCATTGGAGAATCAGAGGATGAGCAAGAGGTAAGTATTTTGCATCTCAAAGACAAAATTAAATTTTTGTCTAAAAGAAAGGCTAGCTGAGCTATTGTTAGATTTCATTGATGAGTCTGAGATAGTTAACAATGAAAAGGAAGTTCTTTCTAGGGAATGTGTTATCCTAAAAGCAAAATGCAAAAGTCTAGAATCTAGGGCTAATGAGAGTTATAACAAAAATATTGAGTTGAAGAACCAGGTTCTTGAACTTGACAATAATGTTCTAGAACTTAGGTTTGAAAACCTAAAATTGAAACTAGGAACAGGAAAGAAGAAAGCTGATCACTCATTTCTCACTCTAGAAGAAAATCTAGGAAAAAAGAAAGATGAATTATATAAGAAAGATGAATTGATTAAGGTCCTAAAAGAAGATCTAGGAAAGTTGAAACATGAACTAGACAGAACTTGCAAATGGAACAAAGCTTCTGATCAACTCTCCTGGTTGCAAGAGCATCATAGTAGCAACAAAATAGGACTTGGTTGTGGGACTCAAACTCCAAAATGGGACCCTTACAACAAGTACCTCACACTTCCTGAGAATAAGATCTACACATACTATGGTAATACTGGCCATTATAAAAATGAATGCAATGCAAAAGAAAAGGCCAGTCAAAAGAACAAAGCTTTTGTTCAAGCGAAACACAAGCTGCCTCGTTGGGCAAGAAAGAATCTGATTCATCCTTTTGCCCATAGAAAGGTACCCAAACTAGTTTGGGTTCCTAATACTAACACTTGATTTCTGTTTACAGTTCAAGAGAAAGGGAGTAGCCAAATATGGTACATGGATAGTGGCTCCTCAAAACACATGACTGTGAACAAGGAGGTAATGTCTTCTTTGATAATGGAAAGAAAGGTGAGATCATTGGGGTTGGAAAGGTAGGTAAGACAAACTCTCATTCCATTGAGAATTTCTACTTGATAGATGGCTTGAAATATAGCCTAATCAGTGTGTCACAATTGTGTCACAGAGATAACCTTGTAGATTTCACCTCTACCAAATGCTTTGTGATTAACCTTATCACTAAAAAGATTGTTTTTCAGGGAAAAAGAGTTAATAATATTTACATTGTAGATGTTTCAACTCTTTCAGAAAATGAACTCATTTGTTTAAGTGTGTTAGTCAATGATCCTCTCCTATGGCACAAAAAACTTGACCAAGCCAGTCTAAATCAGCTAAAAAAAATTAGTCTCCAAGGACTTGGTGATAGGGTTACCTAATATCAAGTTCAAGGAAGACAAAGTTTGTGAGGCATGTGGAAGGGGGAAGCAGGTAAGGTCATCCTTCAAATCCAAGAAAATGGTAAGTGCATCCAAGACGTTAGAACTGGTTCATATGGATCTACATGGTCCAATGAGAACCATGAGCAGATGTGGAAAGAAATATGCGATGGTGTTTGTTGATGATTATTCTAGATTTACCAGGTTACTATTTCTTCTATCTGAAGATGAGGCATTTGAAATTTTTACTGCTTTTGTTAGAAAAACTCAAAAACAATTAGGATATCAACTTGAATCCATTAGGTTTGATCATGAAACTGAATTTGAAAATGCAAAATTTGCTAAATATTGTGATGAAAATGGTATAGATCACAACTTATCCTCCCCTAGGACTCCTCAGAAAAATAGAGTAGTTGAAAGAAAGAATAGGATCCTTGAGGATATGGAAAGTACTATGCTTCTCTCTAGTAAATTACCTCACATATTCTGGGCAGATGCTATAAACACTGCATGTACATAATCAATAGATGCATGACTAGACCTCTTATTGAGAAAATTCCCTATGAGTTACTTAAAGGGAGAAAACAAAACATATCCCATCTTAGGGCATTTGGTTGCAAGTGCTATGTGCATAATAATAGAAAAGACTCCCCAGGTAAGTTTGATCCCAGAAGTGATGAGGGAGTATTCTTGGGATATACTTCACATTGCAAAGCATATAAAGTGTTCAATAAAAGAATTTTGTGTGTAGAAGAAAGTGTGCATTTTGTATTTGATAAAACTAAAATTCTTTCTAAGAGATAAAAACATGAAGATGAAGCCATTGGACTGGTAAAAGAATTGACTGAAGTAGCATCAAAAGAAGGAACAGGTAATGGAACATGTTCTTCCACTCAGGGCAACCTGACAAGGGCAACTAATCAGGAGAAATTGAAACAAACTCTCTACAAGAACCCGTTTATGAGCCTGTTCCTCAGCAACAGAACAAAGGAGAATCATCTAGTGGAAACCAGTTGGTGGTGAAATCCCACAAGTATAAAGGTTCTCATCCTATTGAGAACACATTTCTAATCCAACATCTGGAGTCAAACCTAGATCACAACTAAAGAATCTATGTGCATTTGATGTTTTCTATATCTTATTGAACCTAAAAATATTGTTGAGGCTTTGTACGATGCAGATTGGGTCAATGCTATGCAGGAGGAACTTAAAAAATTTAAAAGAAGTCAAGTTTGGCCTCTAGTTCCAAGACCCAAGGACATATCAGTCATTGGTACAAAATGGGTCTTCAGGAACAAACTTGATGAAGATGGAATAGTTACAAGAAACAAGGCAATGATGGTGGTTCAGGGCTACAGCCAAGAGGAAGATATTGACTATGATGAGACCTTTGCTCCAATTGCAAGACTAGAGACAATAAGACTCCTCATAGCCTTTGCAGCACATATGGAATTCACTCTCCATCAGATGGATGTCAAAAGTGCTTTCCTGAATGGCTACCTTAAGGAAGAAGTGCTAGTAAAACAACCTCCAGGTTTTGAAACCAAGGAATGTCCTGAGGATGTGTACAAGATATCAAGGCTCTATAAAGGCTCAAGTAGGCCCTAAGAGCTTGGTATGAACGACTATTAAAATTTCTTCTGGAGCATGGGTACAAAAGAGGTAAAATTGACAGCACTTTGTTCCTAAAGGAAAAAAGTAACGACCTCCTTGTTGTGCAAATATATGTTGATGACATAATATTTGGGGCCATACTGATAGGTTGAGTAAGGACTTTGAAAAACTAATGGGAAGTGAGTTTGAAATGAGTATGATGGGTGAACTAAACTTCTTCTTAGGCTTGCAGATCTAAGAAAGCCCAAATGGGACCACGATCCATCAACAAAAGTATATGAAAGATTAATCAAAAAGTTTAAAATGGAGGACTCCAAAGAAATAGATACACTTATTGCAATTGCCACTAAATTAGATGTTGATGAACCTGGTTCATCAGTTGATCAAAAGTTATATAGGGGTATGATTGGTTCCCTCTTGTATCTTACTGCCAGAAGACCTGACATTGTTTTCAGTGTAGGGCTTTGTGCTTGTTTCCAGGAAAGTCCAAAAGAGTCACACTTGACTACTTTCTAGAGGATATTGAGATATCTGAAAGGCACTACTGATATGTGTCTTTATTATCCTAAAGGTAGTAATGTTTAGCTAGTAGGATATGCTGATACTGATTATGCATGTTTCTTTGTGGACAGGAAGAGCACTTCATGTATGGCACATTTCCTGGGTTCATGTCTTGTGTCATGGGCTACAAAAAAGTAAAATTTAGTAGCCCTATCTACTGCTGAAGCTGAATATGTTGCTGCTGCTTCTTGTTGTGCTCAATTGCTATGGATCAAACAATAAATGGTATACTTTGGAATTGAAGTGGGATGTATTCCAATACTTTGTGATAAGACTAGTGCTATAAGTATGAAAAATAACCCTATTCATCGTAAAATGACCAACCACATAGATGTTAGACACCACTTCTTAAGAGATAACTATGAGAAAGGGTTAATCTCAATTTATTCTGTGCTACTGATAAACAAATAGCTGACATCTTCACTAAAGCACTAAGTAGAGAAAACTTTGAAAGGAATAGGTAGGAATTAGGGATGAATAAGATCACCTAAAAAAGTCCACTTCAGAATGCACAATGAAAAAAATTATTATTTTTTTGGTTAGGAGCTCTTAATATTATGTAAATATCTAGACTAATCCTTACTCAGTTTCATACTTTAGTTAGTATACTCCTGTGCCATGTGTTTATATGACTCGATGATCTCTTACAACGTTTTCCTGTTCTGACATTTGAGGCATGATCAAGAGAAGTTTTACTTGAAGAGCCTGGTTCATCAGTATATGCATATGAGAAAGTTCAGGTATGTTTCTATACTTTGCACAATTAGAAAGATAAATTTTCAAATCGTGAGCAAAATTCCTCATTGCACCAAACTTCGAGAAATTCTATTCGTTTAGCATTGAACCAGATTCATTATCATAGGAGTTTAAATAAAACGAGACTTTTTCCTAAAAACCAGCGTCGCCCATTAATCACCAAGAGAACGGAAGTCTAATATGATTAGACCTCTAATTGACTACTGAAAAAGCCTGCCGTTACTGCACTTAATTATAACCCCTCTTTAAATACACACCACATCCTTTCTTTTTGTTTATAACTGTAATTCACCTCTTCCAGAATTCTGATCATCCCCTTCATCTCCAAAATTCCCAAATTTCCCAGAAATACTCTACCATGATAAATACTCAAGACAATCCAGATACTCCCTCACCAGTATCTTGTAATACTTCATCATCAACACCTCCTTGAAACCCCAAAACCTAGGTTGTGTCGCCAGAAAATGTTGGCCAGGAAAACTGTAACTTTTGGTTGCTTGAGAAAATCCTCAAACGAAAAACTAAAAGCTAGCCAAAAGAAAGAAAGCCCAGAATCTGACTCAAGCTCTAAGTCAGAGACATTTATCTCTACCCGCGAAGGAGAAGAACATGGGTCATTTGACACTGGCAAAAATCAACAAACCTCAGTAAAGGTAAATTTTGCATTTTCTGATGTGGTAGAAAAAGAAGAAAATAGGTTTGTATTGGTGGGATCTGTAAAAAAATGTAGAAGGGGTTGGGTCTAGTAGAAGGGGAAAGAAAAAGAAAGGAGAGGTTCTTGCTATATGTGGTAGTGTAGAAGAGGGTGGCATCAAGTCAAGGGGAAGTAGTTCTTCAGAGAATGCTGAAGGCCTTGTCCATCTGAGTGAGCAGCTAGATGAACCTGATTCATCTATGGAGGAAACCCTGGCTGACATCTTGAAGCAGGTTGGGGCCAGCTATGATCCAAAGAAGTGCAAGGCTTCTTCTCAAAAGACCCCAACTGCTTCTAAACCAACAAAGAAAAGCAAGGTGTCAATATTCCAAGTCTGTTGTTCCTTCATTACCTAAAGGAAGAGCCACAAGGAGCAAGGTCAAGCAAAGTGAGGTAGAACGACAGAAAGTTTTAGAAGAAAGTAAGAAAAAGAAGAAGGAAAAAGGAAAGGCAAAAGTTGTAGAAAGTTCTGAGGCTGCTGAAGAAAAGGAGGAGGAGATGGAACTGATCCATCAAGAAAGAGGTACAACTATGGAGGTTCCCACTGCCAAAGCAAAAGGAACCAAGACTCATGCAAAGAAGTCTTCAAAATCTGCATCTGCTGAACCCTCCTTGGCAAAAAGAACTAGGTCGACAGTGAAAGGAAAACAGGTAAAGGTTACTGAAGACTAAGAAGAAGAATGGATTGGGAAGAAGAAGAGGAAGAGCCTGAAAAGGAACAATATCAGTTTTCCATCTTTGGCAGGAGGAAGATTCTGAAGGGGGAGGTTGCTGAAAGACCTCGAGGAGCTAGGCATGATTAGATTAGTAGATGCGCCATATGCACAGGGCTAGAAAGACATGGTTCTTCAATTAGATAGAGGGCTAGCAAGAAAGGAGCTGATCGTGTTCATGTCTAATGCCACTATGAAAAATAAGGTAGTCACCATGGTTAGGGGAGTGAAGGTGCAATTTGATGCACCTAAATTGGGCAAGATTCTAGACATAGCCTGTGAGGGTTATAATGACTACTGTATGCAGAGATAGCCTTGTCTAGATGATATTCCTAGTGCTCTCAAAATCACCAGGAACTTTTGTGTTACAGAGTCTGCTGAAGATGTGCCAGAGGTAAGGTTTGTGCAGAAGAGTGAGATGAAGCTTCAGCAGAAGGTGCTATTATAATTGGAAACAAGTGTCTGCTGCCTAGACATGAGAGAAGTCATACTGCTTACTACATGGACTTGGTTCTTCTAGAATGCCTTGTGAGAGGAAAGCAGATTAATGAGCCTACATTCATTATCAAGCTGCTGGACAAGGTCATAAATGGCTCAAAGGCTCATGGCATCCCTTATGGTTTCATACTGACGACTGTGCTTGATAAGTTGAATGTTCCCTTGAAGAAATGGGAAACGGCCTCCAGCAAGGACCATTTTGGTGTCAAAACCTTGCAGGTTTGTGACTATCTCCTCAGTGTAGCCCTAGTTGAGCCTGGTTCATCTCTGAAGACTCCTGTGAACAACAAGATTAGGGCCTTGGTTCAAGAGTGCGGGACAAAGGATGGTGAGATTGCTAGGCTCCAGGCTCGTGTTGCTGAACTGAAAAATAAGAGGAATAGCCTGTAAGATGAGCTAGCAAAGGAAAAGGAAAAAGGGTGAAGGGATGCTTCAAACAATGCTCAATCTTCTCCAATCCCAACCCTCTAGTTCCTCCAAGCCTTAGGTCCTCCAGCACTGTCCTTGAACCAGTCTAGTAACCCTCCCAATGACCCAGATTAGGGATTTTTCTTTGGTCATTTTTTGCTCATGGTTAGATATCTTTTCTTTCTTTTTGTGGACTGTTTTGTAGAAACATCTCCTTGTCAATGACAATTTGCTTTTCTCTTGCTTTGTGAAGATTATGTTCTTAATAGTTAAGTTTTATCAAGATTGATTATTGGTTCACTAAACCATGCTTTCACATGTAGTTTCCCTAGTGGCTATGAGTAGCTATTACAATTTAGGATTCACATTATATGCAACTTTTTGATGATACTAAAAAGGGGAAGAGATATTGTGCTTTACTTTATATTCTGAAATAGTGATATTTGTAACCTGATTAAATCTGGTCCTTAATGATGAGTTACAATTCTAAGTAAAAGTGTTAATAATTTAGCTGAGTTCCACAGTTTCTCTAATAAATAAAAGCACTGAGTTTGTCATCATCAAAAGGGGGAACATGTTGGCCCAAGTTCAGTTGAAGTTTTGAAGAATGACAAATAAATTTAGTGGTTGGACCAGGTCCATCTTATGAGACACAGTGATTATCAACTTATCCATATGAGATGCACGTGAAGAAGATAAGTCTTAGGGATCAAGAAACAATATCTTCTGAACTGATGTAAAAGATTGCATATGGGATAAGGAGAAGAAGTCTCTTTATGAGAAGAGAACACAATCCAGATAAAGGATAAGGGTTGGAGTTTGTATTGGTCTAGGACTCAAATTCGATGGAGGATCAGCAATTGAGTCTCAATCAAACTCTGATTACTAACTTAATAAATAACGAAGTTTGTTCTCTTATACAGCGATGCACATAAACAGAAGTTAAACTAAATTGAGAGCCAAAGAGCAAGGTAATTTCTCAAGCAATTTATGTGAGATTAAAGTATACACTCCTGCAGCTACTTGAACGAGATAGAAGAACCAATTCCATTGTGTTTATTATTAGTCTAGTTCAATTATAGTAGGTGATTTAAAATAGTACCTTTCCAGCTTTCATAGAAGCAATTGTATTAGGTACTTTCAGTATTCAAGTTAGAGTTAACTTGAAGGTGTCGCAACAGTTGAGGCTGTGTGCAATACTGGGATTAGAGTTAATCTTTATGTTTGCAAAGAGTTTTGTAAATGATGTTTTCGCTCAGTGATTTTAGTGGATGTTTGGGAAAATTCAACTGGGTAGTAGGTCGTGGTTTTTTCACCTTTTGAGCCAGGTGTTTTCCACATAAAATCTCTGTGTTCTTTTATTTCTGTACTTTTGTTTCTGCAAACAATAGTAATTAGAACACCTAGAAGAACCAGGTTCTTCTAGATAAAAAATTGAGTACCACACATATCACCCCCCTCTTATATGGTATTGACGTTTAGAACATCACTTACATCCTTGCTGAAATTACCAAGTCAGTTCACTAATGAAACATTCATTGATTATTCCCTTTGCCACTTTAACTTTTTCTACCTTTGTTATGTTTTAGCCGATATGTGCTTCGCCATTTGGGGAGCTGGTAGTAAGCTTTGAAATTTCTCTCCTACTTGCTTTAACAAAATTGATTCTCAAAACATCTTAGAAGAATGGAGACCTGAAAGAAAATGAAATGCGACGACTCTAAGTAATTTTGTTTTAGAATAAAAGAATTCTGAATTTGGGGACTATTGAGGGGAAAAGAGGAGAAACTTATCTGTGGAGGAACAACGGGTTCCTATGATCATGACATGCACTTCAGCTTGGTCGCCCAGTTTGTCCAAACGATCAGCCTTCAGTTGCCATGCTTTATTGTTGTAACCTTCCTTAACCCAACTTCTTTAACCAAACCTTGACCTTGCTTATCTTGTGGTATTCTGAATAGATTTCCACCAACAGCCCTTTTCCAATTTGTTTTATATCTCGACTTGCCTTAACCTTATGGTCCCTATGAGGGTTTTTACCGATAAGACTCTCTCATTTTCATTTCTCTTGACTCCCGTCGCCTTATGGTTCCCTTGAGGATTTTCACCAATAAGACTCTCTCCTTTTCATCTTTTCTTGCTTGAACTAGAGTGTTGCCCCAGGCATGAATCATCTCTTCTTGCTTGACTTGGCATTTCATATAGACTGATCAGAAGGTCTTTCTTTGGACCGTAATGCAGGCTTTTCGATAAGGTTAGAAAGAAGGGGTATTAAAGGCTCGAGATAATTGAAATGAGTTAAGAAATTACAACTTTCAGAATCAAATTTTCTTACAACAACCACAACTTCTGCCCCAGTTTCTTGTTTGAGGGCCTTTGGATTTTTATTTTAATGTGACTTAACCGTGAGGCTGCCTATGTATCCTTAAAAGGAATCAGGTCAAACGTAGTTCATCCAGATTCCTTGTTTTTGTTGTTGTATCTTCCTCCTTTCCCTTTTCTCTTTTCCTTCTTTTGTTTCTTCCTTCTTCTTTTGTTGTTTTACTGTTTTGTTGTTGTGTTTTTTTTCCCTTTCTTTGTTTTTTTTTTCATTCTTTCCTTTTCTTTTCCCTTTACTCCTTTCTTACACTTGTTTCTGACTTTTAATGATTTCGAAAGAGGGGTATGAAACAAAACAAATAAAGCTTAAAAGGGTTAGCAAAGAATAAAGTGTTTAGATAGCCGAATAAAACACCTTCATCATTCCAATCTCTTTAACATGCCAGGTATAAACAAATGTGATTTAAACAAAGAAAAGTATACATAATATCTCTTAATTGCATCATAATTGATGGCCATTTCTACGCACTTTCCTTCTACATCTGTGAGATACAATACCCTGTTGGACAACACTCTTGACTCGATGAACGACCCTTTCCAATTTGGGGAGAACTTTCCTTTTGCCTATGCCTGGTGAGGGAGGATGCCTTTAATACCAACTGACCCACTTCAATCTTTCATGTGCAAACCTTCTTGTTATATGCTTTGGGCATTCTCCGTTGATACAACTAGCCATGACATATTGCCGCTAATCTTTTCTCATCAATCAGACTCAATTTCTCCAGCCGGGCTTTGACCCACTCATCATCATCGATTTCTTCCTCAACGACAATCCAAAGGGACGCAATTTCAATTTCAGCCGGCATTACTGCTTCTATTCCACACACCAACAAATACGGAGTTGCCCCTACTGAGCTGCGCACCGTAGTGCGATATCCTAACAATGCAAAGGGTAGCTTCTCACGCCATTACCTGGACCCTTTTACCTTTTTTGAAGTATCTTCTATATTTTCTTATTGGCTGCGTCATTTGCTCTATTCGCCTTGGGGCGGTATGGGGTAGAATTACAATGTATAATCTTAAACTGCTGACATACCTCTTTCATCAAATGACTGTTAAGATTTGATCCATTGTCAGTGATGATCGTCTTTGGGACTCCAAACCAGAAAATGATATTTGAATGCACAATGTCGATCACGCCTTTCTGGGTCGCTACCTTGAAGTTTTTGGCTTCAACCCACTTGGTGAAATAACCAATAGCGACCAGGATGAACCCGTGTCCATTGCAAGCTGTTGGTTCGATGGGCTTGATGACATCCATGCCCCAAGCAACGAAGGGCCATAGTGCAGACATTGTACGTAATTCAGATGGTAGGGAGTGAATCAAGTTTCCATGCACCTGACATTGATGACATTTGCGCACAAAACGGATACGATCTCGCTCCATGGTGAGCCAATAATAACCTATTCGGTGAATCTTCTTTGCCAAAACATATCCACTCATGTGCGGTCCGTAAACACCAGAATGTAACTCGATCATGATGTCTATGGCCTGTCCAATATCTATGCATCTCAACAACCCAAGATCTTGCAATAAGAACATTATTTTGTATAGTACCCCTCCACTGAAGAAAAACCCACTTGATAATCGACGAATTATTCTCTTTTGGTCACTTGTGGCTTGTACTGGGTACACACCCATCCTGATATATTCTTTGATGTCGTGAAACCAGGGCTCACCATCAAGCTCCTCTTCCACCATATTACAGTAAGCATATTGGTCATGGACTTGGATATGCAGTAGGTCAACATAAGCCATATCTGGATGACATAACATTGGGATATGCCTGAACTCTATTGGCCAGAATTTTTGACAAAGGTCGTGCAAGCATTGCCAGTATGGTATGAGATTCAAATATCTTGTTTCCCACTCCCCTTAAATCTGGTGTACCAGAAGGTCCAAATCCCCCAAGACCAAGACTTCCTGGACACCCATGTCTGCAGCTAACCTCAAACTCAAAATACATGCCTTATATTCTGCCACATAGTTGGTGCAATAGAAGCAGAGCTGAGCTGTAACGGGGTAACGGTGCCCTGTTTCAGAAATGAGTACTGCTCCTATCCTGATGCCTTTCATGTTGGCGGCTCCATTGAAGAATAATTCCTGGCTTCTCGCCCTGTTCCACTTCATTAATATGCATTACCTCCTCGTCTGGGAAGTATGTCTTTAAAGGTTTGCATTTTTCATCAATCGGATTCTCGGCCAGATCATCAGCCAATGCCTGTGATTTCATTGCAGTCCTAAGCACATAGATAATGTCGAATTCGACGAGAAGGATTTGCAATTTTGCAAGCCTCCCCGTAGGCATAGGCTTTTGAAAGATGTATTTTAACGGGTCCAGGCGTGAAATGAGGTAAGTAGCATACAATGAAAGGTAGTGTTTCAACTTTTGTGCTACCCAAGTTAGGGTATAACACGTCCTTTTGAGATGAGTATACTTAATCTTATAGTCTATGAATTTCTTGTACAGGTAGTATATGGCCCGCTCTTTCCTCCCAATGACATCGTGCTGACCTAGCACACATCCAAATGAATTGTCCAGGACTGTCAGATATAAGATCAAAGGCCTCCCTGGTTCCGGTGGGACCAATACCGGTGGGCTCGACAAGTATTCTTTTATTTTATCAAAATCCTCGTGGCGTTACCCCATCTATTTGACTGAAGAATCCTTTTTATACAGCTTAAAGATGGGCTCACAAGTGGTTGTGAGTTGAGCAATAAATCTACTAATGTAATTCAATCTCCCCAACAGATTCACCACCTCTGTTTTTTTCTCAGAGGTGGCAATTCTTGTATGGCTTTGATCTTTGATAGGTATAGCTCAATGCCTCGGCGACTGACTATGAAGCTAGCAACTTCCTTGCTGGCATACCAAAAGCGCATTTTGCAGGATTGAGTTTGAGATTATACCTGCGGAGCCTCTAGAAGAATTTCTCAGATCTCTTACATGGTCGGATTGCTTCTTGGGTTTCATAATTACATCATCCACATAGATCTCAATCTCCTTACGTATCATATCATTGAATATGGTCGTGATTGCCCTCATATAGGTTGCCCCATTATTCTTTAGGCCAAAGGGCATGAGCTTGTAGCAGTATGTTCCCCACGACATGATGAATGCTGTTTTCTCCGCATCCTTCTCATCCATCAAAGTATGGTGATAGCCTGTGTAACAATCCATGAAAGACCTAATCTTATGTTTTATTCAATTGTCAATCAATAGGTGGATGTTCGACAGTGGGAAGTTGTCTTTGGAACTTTCCTTTTTGAGGTCATGATAATCGACACACACCCTGGTTTTACCATCCTTCTTAGGCACATGCATGACATTAGCTAACTAGGTAGGATATCGTATGACTCGGATGACCATTGCCTCAAACTTCTTGGTAACTTCCTCTTTGATCTTTATGCTCACATCAATTTTAAACTTCAACTTTTGTTTAACAGGAGGTTAGGCCGGGTCAGTGGGCAATTTTTGAACCACGAAGTCAGTTCTTAGCCCTGTCATATCATTGTAAGACCATGCAAAAACATCTTTGTATTCAAGCAGCGCTTTGATTATTTCTTCCCTGAGTTGTGGCCCAAGATGAACACTTGTTTTAGTTTCTATGGTATTATCTGGGTCCCCTAGATTAACTGCTTCTGTATCGTTCAGGTTTGGCTTGGGTTTTTCCTCAAAATGGCTTAACTCTTTACTAATGTCCTCAAATGCCCCTTCCTTACCATATTCTGGTTCATTATCATATTCTATTTCTTGAATTACTATTTCTGAACTAGACCGGTTCTCAAGACTAGGCCGAAGAGTCCTTATGCATGTTATATCATTGGAGCCAGCATAAAAATAACTGTACAAGAAGGAAAAGAAAAGCAAAGAAAATGAAAGCTATCAGCACTAACAAAAAGGGAAATTGCATTTCATTGCAACTGAAAGATAACAAGGTTTTACACATCCAAACAGATGGAAATAGACACTGAATTACAACCCCAGAATAATCCAGAGAAATTTAAAGAACAATCGAAGAAAACTACCAAAACTCCTTCTTGGTCGGAGGAGGAGTAGCTTCCCAATTGTTGACTTTTGCACGGGCCCCTACAATTTGCATGTTTGCCTTACTAGAGCCCTCTGCAGCTTCTACCACATTCACATCTTCAAACAACCTTTTGAACCTTTCAAGTAATTCCTTATCAGGATCAACCACAGAACTGGAATTTGTTATTGTCAGGTGCTTCTTGGTGCCGGACCTAACAAATGATCTGGAGAGATGTGGCACAGGCTTGGGGAGGACCCACACTTTCTTCCTCATCCTTCTATCTCTTTTGATGTCTGCACTTGTAAGCTTGAATCCAAAACCAAAAGTTTCTACGTTCGTGGGGAGAGACACCGGCTGTATGATACCCCGAAGTGAGGCCCCCAAACTCTTTCCGGGAACAAACCCATTCATTAACATTTCAACCGCCACCATGACTAATATTATGGCTAACTTTGGCGTTGGAACACACTCTCCTTCTGGCACTTTTCTTACTGGTACCGAATCATGAATCTGTTACACCCAGGGCCGCTTATCATCATCCGTCTCAATGAATGGCACGATAGCATCATTGTGAGCATACAGATGGTCCTCGCCATGCACAACTATTTTTTGTCTATCCCACTCAAATTTCACCATTTGATGCAAAGTAGAGGGGACTGCTGTAGCAGCATGGATCCAAGGTCATCCCAATAGCAAGCTGTAAGAGACAACCACATCAAGCACTTGGAACTCCATGATAAAATCAACTTGTCCAATTGTCAATTCGAGCCCTATGTCATTGACCGAATCTTTTCCCCTGCCATCAAACCCTCACACACAAATGCTGTTCTTATGGATTCTTTCATCATCCACCTTCTATTTGATCAATGTGGAAAGAGGGAAAATATTTGCTTGAACCATTATCAACCAACACTCGAGAAACCACAAACTCTTGCACTTCACTGTGAGGTAGAGTGATCTATTATGCTCGGTGCCTTCTATATGCAATTCATCGTTAGAAAAAGTGACTCTAATCATCTAAAAAATCTTATTGGCTATCTTCTCCAAATGATTGACTGTGATTTTATCAGTAACGTGGGCCTCATTCAGGATCTTCATTAATGCCTAACAGTTCTCATCTGAATGAATCAACAATGATAATAACGAGATTCAAGCAGGAGTCTTTCTCAATTGTTCCACTATAGAATAATCTTTCATTTTCATCTTCCTCAAAAACTCTTCTGCCTCCCCTTCACTCACAGTTTTCTTCACCAGCACCGAGTTGTCCTTGGTTGGTTTTGCTTTTCTCAATTCTTCGGGGGAAAAGCACCTCCCCGATCGGGTCAATTCATGAGTCTCACAAACTTCTTCTCTAACCTCCTTCCCTTTGTAAGTCACTGTTACTCGGTCATAATTCTAAGGTACTGCCTTGCTTCTTATCATTGATAGCTAAACTACATGTTTTATAATGTCAGGTTCTGTGCGAGTGCCCTCCACGACAACCACAAGCTTGCTTGCCGCTCCCGGTACAACCACTTTTGCATTTCCTTGTTTCACCATCCCGTCTTTCGGGGATTCTTTATTGACTACAACAAAGACTCACTGCTTGCTCCGCTCAATTTAAGTGTCGACATTTGGCTTTTCAAATTCTCACCCATCTTCCATTCACTGCCACGGATCATCATGACAGTTTGTGAGGCTTTTTGGGCTCCCCTTCTTTGTGTACTATCTTGATCATATTTGTCTCTTGATGAGCAGGCAAAGGGTTTTGATTAATGGTGGGTGCTTCCGGAGCTTGCATCTCAATTCGACGAGAATAAATGAGTTCTTGAATATCACACTTCAGATGCCAACATTTCTCAGTGTCATGCCCCGAGACACCTGAACAATACTTACAACACACAGAAGAGTCCATATTTCTTGGAGGACGGTTTGGTAATTTTGCTTCAATCGGCCTCAATATATCTAACTACCTCTACATGTGGAATATGTTGGTATATGATTCTCCCAATGGAGTGAACGTTTTCTTCTTCTGCATTCTCTTAGTTTCTAAAACTTGGTTGACCCGAAAAGCTGGTCTTGGGGGTTGTTGGTAGGATCTTAGAGGGTAGTTATTTTGTGGAGCTGGGTAATTATTTTGCAGGGTTGGTGCATGACATTGTGCACGGGCATGAGGTTGCGTATATGTTTGTGCATGATGGATGGAGAAACGAGTATCAGGAGGTGGGTAGTAATGTTGTGGTAGGCTATATAAAGTGTGTGGATAGGTTGGATGATGAGGTCGGGGCTGGTTGTAATGGGAAGGACCGCGGGGCTCGAACCAAGTTCCCGAGTCAATTGTTGCTACCTCCTCCTTCTTCTTCTTTCCAATTGTTTCCTCGGTCCCGCTTTGGATAGCTTGGGTGGTTGCTTTGATTGTAGAATAGCTTATAATCTTGTTGGATTTGAGTCGCTCTTCGACCATATTCCCCATTTTTACTACCTCATTGAAGGATTTACCCACTGCCAATACCACGTGACCAAAATATGTAGGCTCTAAGGCTTGCAAGAAGTAATCTACCATTTCGCTTTTCTTCATTGGCGGATCGACCCTCGCTGCCTGTTCCCTCCAACGGAAGCCATATTCTCTGAAGATCTCATTGTGCTTCGTTTCTATTTTTGTCAAGGACAGACAATCCAGAATAATTTCAAGATTATACTGAATAATGACAGGTGAATGCTTGTGCTAGATCGTCCCATATATACCACCTAGCATGATCCTGTCGGGTGTACCATTCCAATGCTGAACCACTCAAACTTTGACTAAAGTATTCCATTAGCAATTCATTCTTCCCACTGGCCCCTCTCATCTTGTTGTAGAAACCCCTTAGGTGTGCGACCGGATCACCATGTCCGCCGTAGAAGTAAAACTTGGGCATCTTAAACCCTGGAGGAAACTGCACATCTGGGCACAAATAAAGGTGTTTGTATGACACACTCACTTTGCCACCTAATCCTCGCATATCTCTGAATGATTGGTCTAGACTCTTGATTTTTCTGAGTGCCTACTCATGCTCGGGGTTTGTGACTGGTTTTTCAGCCTCAACAGTGATTTCAAAATGGGGAGCCTAAGATTAGGAGTCATGGGCTTTGTAAGCGAGTTCCGGTAGGTAATACTGGTTGTCATGAGCTTGGAGCAAAGGCTTACTGGATGATCTAAGGAGTGTAGGGGGAGGAGGTTCCATATAAATGGGAGCAACTGGTGGAGGAGGGTGCGGAACAACTTTGGGTGGTGGAGCTAGGCATGCCATAGAAGTTGTACCCTGGTATTGTGGGTAGATGGGGAAGCTTGGGGGTGGATCAGTGGTAGGGTGGTCATGTGACTGGGTTAATGGTGGGATGAAGGTCGGGTTAGTAGGATAAGCTGGTGATGGTTGACCTCTCATTCATGTCTGATACATTTCGGCCATTTAATGCTTTAGTTTGTACATATCCTCTTTAATTACATTAACATCCAACTCTTCCACCTCTTTCAACGGATTAATTATACTAGCGTCAGTTTCTTGGTTGGCCATAGTCAGCTTGCTTTTGGACCGAGTGTCATAAGAGTGGATTGCCAGAATGCCGCAAAATTAACCACCTGTCCGGATATAGCAAAGCAAACCAAAACTTGTTAGGGGTTAGGCTTCAACACATGGGTAGCCATATATTCATGGATTAATGCATCTAAACAGTTACCGGTTTCTAGTATGCACAATGAATTGGTTGCTTGCGTCATCCCGGCTTTGATCCTATTCAACTTTTCTTCTTCCCCTTTTCTTTTGCTCAACTTATTTTGCCTACCTTCTTTTGTTTTGTTATTCTCCTCCTTATTTTACCATTACATTCCTCCTATTTCTCTCGCTCTCTCTCTCTTTCTTATTTTGGTTATGGTCGAATCCTATGGAGATTGCCTACGTATCATGGACCCGCATGAATCAGACTGAGCGTAGTTCTGTAAAATAAATGCAAAAAATATTTTGGAAATTTTCAATTAATATAAAACACTTGATTACAACTACAAACAAACTTTAATAAAAGAAATGAACAGACTTCGACTCAAACAAATCCAACAGACTCTAACAAAAAGATAAAAACAACTGAAAAAAATAATATAAAATAAAAGAAAGAACAGACTTTGAAAATGGACCAAAAACTTTGAAAATCATGAATACATTAAGACTTCTGATGCTCCTAGGGCCTGTGGGACATCATTCGGTCTCGGCGTAGGCCTGTGTGCTAAATCCCCTTGGAGGTGGTGAGGTCTTCCATCATTTGACGAACAAAGGTCATGGCGGTGGTAAAGAACATAGACCATGTCATATCTTCACAATGACTACACTTGAAAGTGATGTAATCAGCGATCATCCGTACCCTCTCTCTTATAACACCCTTTTCTTGCAACAATTGCCCAATCTGCTGGGCCCTGGCCTACAAAGTTTGTTCGGCTACACGATTTAGTTCCTGGAGCTGTTGCAAATCTCTCTCCAATCTTGCTATTGATGTGTAACAATGCTCTCTTTCAGCCTTGAAGTCCTTTGCTTGCTTGACCATTTTATTTTCAACCATGACGACCCTCTTCTTCTACCCCGCAACCTCGTTGTCATACCATTCTTTTAATTGTTCAATCATGTGTGCTTGCTCCTCTACATTTTTGACGAATTGTTTCCGTGCTCTGGACAGCTCACCCTCTGCTTTATTCAAGTCAAAACCAAATTCTCCTACTTTCCGCCTCAGATTTTCTATGAGCTTTTCGTCCTTCGCACTTCTGGCGGGATTCTCTACGGCTATTTTCATTTTCTGAACTTGGGCTCACAAAGCTTTGTTTTCTTTGGCTAGTATTTTATTTTCCCCCTCGTCTGCCGCAGCTGTCAAACTATTCTCGAATTGAAGGTTGTTGACTTGTTTTTCTAATTTCCCTATTATGGCCCTGTATTCGCTTTCCTTGGCTAACCAATTCCATTATTTTTGGGATGCCTCAGCAAATTCCTGTGGCCTTTTAGACGTCCTTCCGAACTCTATTTTCTTTTTATACCAAACAAGGTACAATGGTGCAACCTCTCCTTTAGATAACTATTGTACTCGAGTGTTTTATGTCAAGTACTGAGATTCGTTCCAAATCTGGCGGACTGCTGCTTCGGGAAACTGACCATTGGGACAAATCTCGACCACATGGCGACTAATCTCTTAGGCCATGGGAACAATTTGTCACCTCCCTAACTGTATCGATACCCTTTATGGAGCATAAGGTTGGATACTCCGGAGGCCCAAAAGCAAATAAGGCACGGTAGCTAGCATATATATAATTTCATCAATGGGGAGCCACCCAAACATCCACTCTATTCGACTCGTACTTATGGTACAGAGATAAGATACCCATTTTGTAACACCCTCTAGAAACCTGGACCCATCAACCCTGGTATAAAATTCCTCTATGCAGCTCTTTTCTGATGACCCATAACTTATGAATTGAGGTAGATGGCACATGTGTTCAATCATCCACGTCTTTAATAACACATTGTATCCCTCAGAGAAATCTCCTCCGGCATTACAGGTTGTGAGGGAACATAAAATTTCAGATAATACCATGGGTGCGAGGGTGCTCTTGGTCTGAGCGAGCAAGTTACTGACAACCCCTGCTATCTGTATGTCAATATTCTCGTCTTTCAGTGGACACCACGAGGCGCAAGAAGAATACCGTAAATGCGAAACACTTATGTTCTTCCTATTTGAGTCGGTTTCCATAGCTACAATATTTATTTTTTAGGTCATTGAACCCCTCTATATGCCCATATCTTTGGTATATAAACTGTGGAGCACAAAAACCGGTTGACAGATCTGGATTATGAACCCCCTGATTATTTTCAACGAGTCCAAGAATTTGTGTACAGCGACGGCCCTTGGCGCAATCAAATGTTGATGTCTCAAAGGGATTTTGGGAACCCCGATATATCCGGTTATTTCATCCAGGGTCGGAGTGAATTCAATGTTCGGGAAATGAAATATGTCGTGGGCCGGGTCCTAGAATGTAACCAATGCCTTTATGATGTCTCCTCTAGGATTAATTTTCAACAACCTGGTAAGTCCTCCCAAGTGCGTATTGACCTTGTTTTGCCTCGATTCACCTAGATAATTCCACCACATGTATACATCCAAAGGGATCTTGTTCATGACTTATATCGGCAAATTTTGATTCATGCTTATTTTGCACATTTACTAGGGTGATTAAGAAAAAATCATGATGTATTGGATTCAAAAACAAAAATTAACTTTTCCAAATTTTCATTTCAAAAATAAAATCATGGCCTTGCAAATACGGCCTTGCAAATGCGGCCTTTCAGCACTTCCGGAGAAAGGTATTAAGGCTGCGCCTACTATCGGCTAAATTTATAAAATAATCCAAGGCGGTTGTTCTTGCAAAAAAACCTTCCGGCGACCTTTTAGGGACACTCGGCTAATTTTAACACAAACTGCTTTATTTATTAATTACAAACGAGATTTTGTTTTTTTGGCTATTTTTGCAAAAATGAAGTTGGGCCCGATGTGGGTTGCCTATGTATCTCACACCCTGTGAGAATCAAGCTGGCGTAGTTCGGGCAATCTTGACAAAATTAAAAACCAACTTCTCTTTTTTGTTGTTTTGTTTCGAAAATAAAATCCATCTCTCTTTTTTTTTTTGCATTTTTCGAAAACAAACTCTTTTTTTTCTTTTTCTTTTGTTTTTTTAGTTTTTTGTTATTTTTAAAATTTTGGCAGCATTTTACTATCGGTTTTTGAGATAGGTAAATCCCTTCCTCATCCCACACACTTGTCAAATTCTCCCTTTTTTTTCTTTTTCCTTTTATTCTCTCTTTTTCTATTTTTTCTATTTTTTTTCAAAAGCCAGTCGGCATGCAATTCCGGAATAAATGCACAAGTAGCACACAAGATGCATCAAGATGGTCAATTATTTTGGGTGCACCTGTCCTAGACAGACCAAACCCCTGGGTTGAGTCCCCTAAGTCAAATGCATGATGCGAATAAGCGTTCCTACTAGGGCTCCAGCATGAGGTTTTAAGTTATTCTAGGTTCAAAACCTGAGTATATGTACTAGACTATGTACCCGAGCGGACAACTCGAGTCGAGGAGGGGGCTACGTAACGGGAACCAAAAGGCTATCCGGCTTTGTAACTTGTCCGAGCCTCTTTCTAATTTAATGGTAAGCCACTAACATAATAGAGAGTCTCGACCAGCGAGCACATCCCTAGAGATGAGAAGAGAAGGGTTTTGCAGCAGTTTATATACAGTTCAAATAAGATTAAAGCAGTAAAAATAACATTTAGCACTTGGGCATAATCATATAATAAATCCGATAATAATAAAGCCAACTATTACAATTATTCTAAGCTCGAATTCTTGATCCCTAAACTAGAGATTCTGGGTTTGATCCCCAGCGGAGTCGCCAGAGCTGTCACACCTCATTTTTAACACTACAATCCCGGCGAAGGGCGTAGTTAGGGGAGTTTCCAATTGAAGGGCAATCGAAACAGGATTCATTTATTTAGAGATTTCAGAGTTTCCACTTAGGATAATTGATAGTGTCCCAAGTCACTAGTTTAAATCCTGAGTCGAGGAAAGTTTGACTCTGTATACAGTCTGTGAGCCAGAAATTCGGGTAAGGAATTATGTTAACTCGGGAGAAGTTGTTAGGCATTCCCAAGTTTCGTGGTTCTAGCACAATCGCTCAACTATTATATTTGGCTTAATTATCTGATTTTAATGCATATTTGTACCTATGTGCCAGTTTTAACTTTTTAACCGCTTTTATTAATTTAAGAAGATTGCAACGTTGTTAGAACACATTTTGAACCACGTCACATAAATACACCTGCGATCCTTGACATGTTTCAACATCGTTGAAATTTAGATTTGTGTCACATAAATGCACACCAGTATTTAGGAAGGTAAGTTACTTAACTAACGTGCGTAAGGCGATTTCGTATTTTCAAATTTGCGAGAGCCACGAAAATTTGCTAAGTGGTGCACCTCGGATTCTAAGGATTCGAATTTGATTAAGCAATGCACTTATTCAAATTTATTTGGCATTGGTACACTTTGATCTAAATTAAATGGAATTCGGAGGGCCATACTCTGTTTCATATTATCTAGTAGCTCATCCTCAGCCCAATTAGTGGACTTTTAATGAATTAATGCTAAATGTGGTTATGGGTTCCTAAAGACCATTTATGTAACAACCAAGAGCCACAAGCAGGCCCTATAGTTGATGCCCAAAATCAGGCCAGCTAGGCCTTTCATGGGTCAAATTCACGTCCAAAGAGGCTATCAAGCTTGGGCCCAAGAATGAGCCCAAATAGAATCAAAACTAAGGACAAAATTGATTCAGGAGCACAGTTCGAGTCCTCAGGTCACCACTTGAAGTTGACTTGTTGCATCTCATGTTCTAAAATTTAGGTAAAAAAAATTCAATATCATAAACACAGCCCCACATTTTCAGAATCCAAACAACCAGCTATGGAAATCCAATCTCACATCATTTCATATCAACTCAATTCAATTACTGATACACTAAGGCTCTAAGTACTACCCATGACACTAACCAAACAAGATTTCAGATGAATACATTGTCAATTAATTAAAACATGGGTTATAGCGCCTGAATATCATCCTTCTAACACTAGATTCAACAAGTCTAGAATTCAACCATCCTACAAAATCAAATAAGATTTAATTGAACATATATCATTTATGAAATGTAAGATGCAACGAATGAGAAAAATAAGAACAACTGATGACTGAAGCTAGCATCTAAACAACAGGATCCCTATTCTATTTGCTCAGTTTTCAAATGAGCTTCACATTATTTAAGTTTCAAAGGTGCATACCTGGAAATTGGAAAAAAGGAAATGAACATGAATGAGATAGTATGCGAAAATCAGTAGTAACTAGCTAACCACAGACTCCAACCCAGATTTATAATGGAAAGCTATGAGATCAACTTGAACTGAACAGATACTATCATCTAAAAAAACCCGAGAAAATGTTCAATGGAATAGTACTTTTATTAGAGTATTTTTCAACTATTTTTTTTAGTTTCAGAATTCCTTCTTTCTTCAAGTCTCTCTTAAAAGCCTTCTCAGAACTTTTGCTAAAAACCTTTTCTCTAAGGCAAGAAAGGCTTCCTTTTATAGGCAAGAAAACTAGGGAAACCTTTATATTTTATTTTCATTTAGGTCCCTCATTTTTTAGCATGTGGACCAAATTTTAGCATCGAAAATTTATAGGGAAACCTCTCTACTAGAAGCTTCTTGTAAAGATTATCTAAAATGATTTACCTATGCTACCCCCAAAAGTTTCTAATCATTCAATTACCACCTTAAAGTACTGAATACCAATAAACAAACAGAGAAGATACGAGGTAATACCTTCAAGTGGATCAAAAGCAAATAAAAGTTAAGACTGAGAATGCACCTAACAACCGTGAATCACATTAAATCATGAGAACCTGGTCTAACACGAGAACCCTAGATAGGCTTTTTAAAATGCAAGAAAACTAATAAAACATGCTCGAATGAATCCTGACGAGTATCCCTGAACCTTGAATTATACCTATATAATTTCACACAAACATAAAATCACAAAAAAAACCATTGGAATAAAAATGAATGCACATGATGAACAACACTGACTAACATCACTAATTTTAATCCTACTGAAACTAATTCGAATCATAAGAAGGTATGAAAACTAAAACAGGACTACACATAAATCTTAATACAACTCAAATTATACTAAGGAATGTGATTCAAACCAACCTAATTTGAATTCTAGTAGCAAAAAAATATCAATAGACTTAATGCGACCTAACCCTAACCTTGAACCAAACTAACAGAAAAAGATGAGGAAGTAGGAAATTTAGAAAAGAAGATGAGAAAACTTAGCTTATGAATCTTCATGTAGCATGGTATGGGTACGATTCTGGGTCAATTTGGTGGTGGTGAAGTTGGAAAGCCTCTTTTGAATCCATATTCGAGAAGATCCAGGAGTGTTTGAAGGGTTTGAGTGCGAATTTGGCATGAGGGAGAGACAGGGGTCATGTGGTGTTAATTTAGGAGGGGTTAGGTGGCGGCGCCGCCGTACACGGCGGAGGAGCCAATGTTTCTAGCTAATATTCAAGGAGTTCCAGTGGGATTTGAGGGATGGTGATTACCAATTTGGGTAGCGGAGAGGGAGGAGGATCAACGATGTAATTTTGGGGGTGATTGTAGTTCCGCCGCCGGCGGAGACGATTTTCGGCTGGCGGTGCACGACGATGAATGGCGGAGATAGGTTGGTCTCTAGGGTTAGTGTGAGTGGTTGGAGACGGAGCTTTGGGGGGTCGTTTGGACATATATATATATATATATATATTATAGATATCTCAGTTCTCAGCCGTTGGATCAAAGATCCTAGACGGTTAAGATTAAATCATCCTTAAACGACGTTGTTTTGATTTATTAGGGGCTGGACGGGGTTGAGGGTATTAATTGGTGTGGGATGGGTGCAATTGGGCTAGGGCGCGTTTGGGCTAGTTAATTGGCCTAATTTACGGTGAAAACGAACCCCGTATTCCATGTGAGTCAGTTGACTTCGATTAGACCAGACCGCCCCAGAGAGGAACGTGCCCACGAGGGCACCACCAGATGTTGTAGATAAACCTACTAAAGAAGAAGTTGAGTATATCATAGCTGACCGCACCATGGGCTAGCCCATACACCCACTGCACTCTTCTTCTTTATTCTTATTTTTCACATTTTTCAGGTTTCGTTTTCATCTTTTTTTTCAATTTATTCAAAATAAAAACTAAAATACTAAATTAAATTTTAAATTCCAAATTAACTTATAAAGTGCTAATTAATCCTACATAATCATTATCACAAATAATTTAAACAATAATTAAAAGAAGAATAACCTAAAAATCAAAAATTAAAATTAAAGTGCAAATTAAACTGTTTTTTATTTTTCCTTTTTATAAAATGACTAGTTGTCAATTAATTCTTGAAAAATGATCAAATCAACTTCTAATTGTGCATGCAACATATTTTTGTATTTTTTCACTAATTAAAATGCACAAACAAAATACAAAAAATTAACAAAAAATGCCAAAAAATTGCAAACAAATAAAAAAATTTATTTTGTTTGAATTTGTTGGAGTAATTCGTGTAGGGAAAAAATCACATGCTCACAAGGATCGCACCTAAAGAACGAAGGGAAGTATTTCAAGTTTTGAGGTAAAGCATCACAAGTTTTGGTAATCAGGATCCCACCTGAATTGCAAAGGCAAAGCAGCAATGTTCGAAGAAGACGGTTCAAGTTCAGCAATCAGGCGCCCACCTGAAGAAAAGGGAAAGCATCTCAGCTTACAATTCAAGTCAGCAACAAAGGAACTTCACCTGGAGAATACAAGTCTACATGAACCACAAGATCAAGTTTGAGGATATAGATAGGATTCTTGTAATTCATAGATCATAGATTAGTCCAGCTTCTTTTATTTTATCACGGTGTAACAAGGAGTTCAGTAAGCAGTAGCAGCAGCAACAGTGAAACCATAGCTTTATGGTAGTCCCATCTACGGAAACTTCCCGAACTACATTGACTTCATTCCTTTATCGCCAAGGATATGTAGGCAACCTCGGAAGCAAGGTGCGGTCAAATCTTTTAAAAATACCTTCCACGGAGTAATCAAACGTGCAAAAATTGCTCTTATATGCTCACTTTATATTTGCACGAAAACTCTTCGTATTCCCGAGCAAAGAGGGGCAACTGTGAGCACATGATTTTTTCCCTATATGAATTACTCTCATAAATTCAAAAAAAAAAAAATTCCCCATTGTTTGTAATTTCGTAGATTTTGTAGCATTTTTGCTAATTGCTTGCATTTGTCTGTGCACATTTATTTCGTTTAATTTATGAAAAATACAAAAATATATTGCATTTGCATTTAGGACTTAATTTTACATTTGTTAGAATAGTTAGCAAATCAGTTGTTTCATAAAAATGAAAAAATCACAAAAAATAATTTATTTTTGCACTTTTTAATTTTAGCGTTGAATTTGGAGAGTTTTCCTTTAATTTGGTTTTTAATTAATTATGGTAATTACTAGTTAGAGTTAATTAATTCAATTTGGGAGGGTATTTTGATTTTGGAATTAATTTAGGCGTCACTTTAATTTTTTGAAAAGGAAAAGATTTTTTTTGAAAAAAGAGACAACAAGAGGGGAAAGAATAAAAAGTTAGATTTGGGCCGAAAATTCGAACTTTCCTAGCCAAAACTAACTCCCCCTTTAAAATAAGGCCGACCCAGCCCAGAACCCATTTTCTTACTCGGTTCGGTCCCCAACAATCCAAACGACATCATTTCATTTATTTGATCTGGACCGTTGATCTCAATTGATCGAATAGTCTGGAACTAGGCTTCCTCAGGTATTTAAGTGTCGGAACCCCCCTCTGTCATCATCTCTCTCAATTCACTACTCTCAAAGATCAACCCCAAACCCTAGAAGCCGCCCCCACTTTCCTACCGCTTTAGGGTGGCGGTGCCACCACCAAACCACCCTGGAAAAAAACCCCAGAACCCTCTCTCTCCCCTTTCCAAATCCTCACTCTATTTCCCTCGAATATGGCTCGAACCTCTCAAATATCAAATCTAAGGTTCGAGCCCTAAAAGCCAAATCCAAATCTGCACATGCAAGGGTATTTTTTTTCAGTTTTCATGAGTCTTCAGGGCCGGTTATACCACAGAAGAATGTTATTCGCTTGTTCTTGCTAAAGAACAAGCGGTTGACATTATTTGGGTGTTTAAATCAGAAGGCCCGTCGTTAAATTCAAGCTTGAGTTGGTGAATTTCTTTGTTTTCCTTTCATTTATTCTTGTGATCTTTTAGCTTTCTTTCCTCTTATCTTCTTCTCCTTCTCTCCAGTTAATCAAACTGAAACTTGAACAAGTTTTTTGGATTGAGTACTGGCTGTTTTGTTCCTTTCAGTTTGTCCTTTCTAAGTTTGGTTCTATGATTTGTTTTGCTTGGTTTGTTTAGTTCTGTCATTAACAGTGATTAATTTTAGATTTCACCTTGTTTGTTTAGCCATTTAATTTAACTAGGTTTATATGATGATTTTGTCCTTTAGTTTAGGTTTTAAATTTTGAGAATTGTTTAGTCGTCTTCTTACTGCTTGCCATAACGTGCTCGATTTTGGTTTGATTCATTTTACCACTTAGGCTCTGAATTTATTTTAGAGTTCATTCCAAAAATTTAAATTGATTTTTTGAGCCCAGTCCTGGTTCAACCATTGGGTCATTTGACCAATGACCCATTTGGGGTTTCAGCGGTTTTAACCGGTGCTTAAGGGGCAATTTGGAAATTCTAGGGGTAAAGGAATCTCAGTAACTAACCTAGGAAGCTACTAGGAAGCTGGGGAAGGGGGATATTTTGAATTTCTGATTTCTAAACTAGAGGTACATAAGCTAAATTGAAGATATCAAAAGGATTAGGGTGCAATACTAGTTGAATTTCTTCAGCCCTAATGCCTTGCCTATAAAAGCACATTTGCTTGACATTCAAGTCATATTTGGAGAGATAAAAATTCAGAAAAATCAAAACGGCTGAGCATATGAAAGTATCGCTGAATTCTTTGCAATTCCTTATTGAAAACTGCTGAAAAAATCAGCTTAGTCTTTGGTTTTCTAATTTACATTACTTATCTAAAACTGTTGAAATGATGAGGTTTTACACCTGGTTTAAAGTGGACTCAATTTAGGTTTTGAAAGCTTTGGTTTGAGTTGTGCTGTTTGATTTACTGTTTCATTGCTGGGTGGAGCTGTTTATTGTTGATACTGTCCCATTGTTGATCTACTGTTGCTATTTTCTTTTTCCTAATCTCACGACTGAGTTTCTGATTTGGTTTTGTTACATTCAAGTACATGTCCCTGAAACTCTATTATTTGTGAAGTTTTGACCTGAAGGATAAAATGAGAAGCATATGTTTTAAGCATAACATTAGTTATTTCTACTGATTCAGTCATGTTTCTTATGAATTTCTTTGCTTACCTGATGTGTTCTATTGTTTAGTTGAGTTCTGTCTTAGATATATAAGCTTTTACCCTTGTATCTGATTTGGACTGTTATTAAATTTGGGTGATAGCCGTAGTCAGAATTCTGGACTCTCTTACTTTGAGTTTGGTCGATTCATTATCAGCATTGTAAAATTAGCTATAGTTAAAAGAAATGCTTTGGTTTGTTGTTTTTGGCATCTTAATAATATGTGAATAGATGTGATGTTAGAAGGCTGATTTGGATTTAAAATTAGAGTGAATGATAGCAACTTGCTTAGATCAATATTTTGATTTCATACCAAATTGTCATGTGAATATAAGGTTTAATATGGTTAGTGATGAATACTTGATAAAGTTTCATAAGTAATACATATAGTATGTTATTATAAATTTTAAAAGTTAATAGAAGATACCCATAATCATCTCAGAACCCGGTGTCACAAGTGCATGAGCATTTACTAGAGAATGAAATGAAACACAATAATTGTCCAGAATACAAAGTGGAAAAAATGAAAATACAGTACAATACTCTGAAGGAGGCTCTGCTGGCTGAGGGATGTCTCTATCAATGTAGTTCACCTAAGTCTTTGTACCAACCATGCCGCTATGCCATTAAGCCACTAGCCACACATGATCCCGTGCAACAAAAATGCACCGCAAGTGTAGTATGTGTACAAAAATAACGTGTACCTAGTATGTATCCCGTCTAATCTCGAAGAAGTAGAGATGGGAGGTCGACTTCGATGCTTACTAGTGGTCCAATAATAATATACCAATAATATGGTAAATCGTGGATTTTCATAAAGATGGTTGTAACTCAATAACATAAAGCAAGTAAGCAATTATTTCATTAATAGGAGATTTTCAAATTTATTTTTCATCATTATACATTTATCTTAAGTTATGGAGAGAAAATATAAACATCTATAAATCCCAAGGCATACAAGCATGGGAAAATCATGCCGAGGATATATGGCCTAATCCAGCAATATTTAAAATGTGCAGTGCTCGAGGATCGAATGGCGCGAACCATAGATGAATCTATTACCCCGCTCGTGAATCATACATGTGACACAATCAAATATAGATAAACACAACAATAAGTCAATCATGAATTCATCAGGGAACAATTATCTAAAGAAAAGCCAATTCTGTTTTAACAATTCAAGAAAATGAAGTTTAATCTTTTTAGAAATTTATTTACTAATTCGGTATGATTTAAGCAATTCAAATTCTCAATACGATTACAAATATTCCAAGTATAGCATACTTTTGATCCTAGACTACCCGGACTTAAACATAATAGCAACTACGCACGGACTCTCGTTACCTCGTGCGTATGTAGCCCACACAAATAGGAGCACAAATCTAATTAATTCACCTATGGGGACAATTTACTCTTACAATGTTAGAAAGGAGACTCACTTCACTCCAAAGTCCAATGACCGGCTTCCAAACCCTTCCAACGACTCAAATCGATGACTCGATTCCCCAAAACTAGCCAAATAACAAGCAAACCAATGAAAACACAGTCTAATATTAATGAAAATTCAATTTATATAAAATCCCAACTCCACTCGAAACGTTGACAAAATCACCCTCGGGCCCACGTTCCCGGATTCTGAACTTTTTCAAAGATAACATTTACCTATAGCCTCACGAACTCAAATATGTAATTTGATCTTAATTTCATGCCCAAAATTTTGGTCAAAATCCAACAATACCTATCATAGGTCTTTCCACCAAAACCCCATGTTTCTAGAAATTTTTCTTTCTCAACCCGTAATAATATCATGTATTTAACTCACAAGGGGTGGGATTAGTTTACCTAATGCTTGATGATGAAATCCCTCTCTTGAAGCTCTCTAAAAATCGCCCAAACAAGAGTAAAATGGAAGAAAATATCCAAGACCCCTGATTTAAAGAACCTTACTGCCTCCAACATTTTCGCACCTGCGGTCAAACAACCGTTTCAGTGCTTTTGCAGGTGCGACCCCTCTATCGCTCTTGCGGTTTCTCACTAGGCCCCCCTTCCCGCTTCTGCGCCTCAAATACTGCAGGTGCGGTCCTACTTCTGCGGGTACATAACCACATCTACTGTCTCTTCACTTCTGGCCAAACATCACATCTGCATCCCTCCTATCTCCTTCTGCGGCTCCGCACCTGCGGCCCAAGTCTCGCAGGTGAGGTTACACCCGAAGGCAGTAGCTTCAGCTCTTCCTCCAAATTCTAATTCGATCTGTTAACCATTCGGAATCCACCTAAGCCCCCCCGAGACCTCGTCGAATCACACCAACCAGTCCTATAACATAACGCGGACTTGTTTGAGGCCTCAAATCACATAAAACAATGGTAAAACCATGAATCATACTCTTTTTCAAATTAGATGAACTTCTAGAGCTTCGAACTTCTTCATTCGATGCCAAAACCTACCAAATCACGTCCGATTGACCTAAAATTATGCACAAAAGTCATATTTGACATTATGAACCTACTCGAACTTCCACAATTGGAATCCAATCCCGATATCAAATGTCAACTTCCAGCCAAACTCATCAAAACCTTCAAATTTATATCTTTAGCTAAATGACTCCAAAATGACCCACAGACCTCCGAATTCACGTCCAATGGATCTCCAATACCAAAGTCACCATAGGGAGCTATTCCTAGACTCGAAATCCTAAATGAAAATTGATAACACTGAAATCCATTTCAACCCAAACTTATGAAATTCTTCCAAAAATGCTAACTTCCATAATAGGCACCGAAACGTTTCCGGGTCCTCCAAAATCTTACCTGGACATTCGTTCAAGTCCAAAATCATCATACAAACCTAGTGGAACCTTCAAATCCCGATTCCTAGGTCATTTACTCAAAAATCCGATCTTAGTCAATTCTTTCAACTTAAAGCTTCCAAAATGAGAATTCTCTTTCCAAATCAACTCCGAATTTTCCGGAATTCAATTTCAACCACACATTCAAGTCATAATACCTGAAATGAAGCTGCTCATGTCCTCAAACCGGTGAACGACATTCTAGAGATCCAAACGACCGATTGAGTCATTACATTATCTCCCATTTAAACTTACGTTTGTGCTTGAACGTTGTAAGACTTGTGCTGGAGTTGTCTGGAATCACTATTTAATACCTCGTGTACCTAGCTATGCTATTACAACCCAGTTGAGCATGTTATCTTGATAAATTCCGATGATATTCCTTTTTATTCAAGCAAACATGCTTAGAGCCCAATTCCAACATCCGAAATTCTCAGTCAGGCCTGCTTTCAACATATAAACATTATAGAAATCGCCACATGATGCACCGATATAAAATTGCATACCTTTACTGAATTCACACTACGCACCACATCATTCACAGGAGCGTAGTAAGATTCTCTAATCATAATATCTGACATTCCCCTTATCTAATGCTCATAATTCACCTCATGATACATTTATGTCTTGTCCCAACTTTTGCAATACGGCCACAACAGAGGAGACACATAGAAATTCATAACCAACTGCCAAGTCAAAAAATCATTGAGGTTACACTTCTAAGAAGGACATTTCCTCGTTCTGAAATAAATAATGACCTTTGTCCTTTAATATAGTTCATACAATCTGATTGCACTGATCCAAAATCCAATAACCTTGTCTTACCCAGTAGGAATTGCTCAGGCAACAGGCCACCGCGGACATGGCCAAAAGTCTCATATGATGCCACAATGTGCTGATAGGCTACTAACTTGAACATGATACATAAGAAATATGAGCTTTGGAAGGGACTACTCCACTCACGCAGCTAATATGAGCTTTTCTTAGAAAATGGGAAACAAAAGACATAAAATAGAATATAAAGGACTCTAATTATCATCATACTGTTGCGGCATGCAACCCGATCCGTGCATAAAGCTCACATAAGGAGATACACATCAATTTAAATTGCTTATTGCAACAAAATACCGAATATTCGTGACAAGAACACTAAGTGCATAATACCATCCATGAAGGGGCATATAACGCTATAAGCTAACGAGCTGGAACACAACTGATGTGCAATATATGTTCTGAAACTAAAGAGCCATCTTGCTCACACAACACCATCGCTATGCAGAACCTCAACACATAAGCAAATTATAGAGCCAGTCACAACTCACACGACACAATATAGCATTATATGAAATAGTCGATGGTGAACTAACAACTAATGTCCAAATACTCCTCCATAAGGAGAGCTATGCTGAAATGAGCACATTCGACCTAATATGGAGCCCATATTCATATCTAAATTCATCCACAGACCTCAAGCCGATTCTGATCATACAGAACTAGGCCAATAATCTTTTCTGGGTCCATGATAACCCTTTTTTCCCATCACACACAAAATAATAGTCATAACCAAAGTAATCCTCCACAGTCCACAACACAATAAATGGAGTGCCCTCCAGGAATAAACTCTCAAATTAACGATATCACTACAATCTTTATGCTTGGTTTCATTCTTCAATCAATCAAGTGACCACATGCCACAATTGTACAATCTTCTCGATGGGCACGCCCCACAGCCTTCTGTAATAGATAGCAAGTCTACACATCCATATCACCTGCTGCACTAACGCTGAAAAGCGATAAAAAATCCATAACTATTGTGAAAAGCCTCTTTCATAAAACACCGATCTCAGGTGACACTGAAGACAATGCCAACTTACTCTAAACATTTAAATCCCATTCATGCTTATCCTAGCTCGTGACATGCTTGTTAACACCAAACAACAACCTTGATCCTCACATTCAAATTTCATACTGCTCACTGCATCTAACAATCCATCATGCGATAATACAAGAATTTCATCGCAACTCATGGACCACTAACACGGTAAACACTTCCTCACATGGAAAATTTTTACTTAACTCATTCCAAGAGGATCATAGCAACACACGGGTGAATTCTCATAATCCTAGAACATTAAAATCCTTCCGTTTCCTCCCAATGCTACATTACAAGTCAACAACATCATAGAACGATCTGAGCCTCTTATCATAAGCTGCTACAAAAGCTTGATTATTAACCATACTGTGGGTTTGAACCCTTAGGCATCGTATTTATGACCTTTGAATCCACTAGGAATATTATTGAGATTCACCCACTCTGACATGGTTCTGAATATAATCAACTGCAAGGCTCCGCTAGCATATGACCACCCTCTTAAAGAAGCACCCGGCAGAATCACCGTCCTTGCAACTCACTTCTATGCGGAGCATAATTCTTGAGTCTTCCCAAAGCGAACATGATCCAATTAGGCCAACTATAGCACACTGTTACTAATTCCTTTGCTCAAATTACCACTTACATTCTTTTCCCTTAGCCAAAATAAATTACCAATACGTTGATAACATGAAACCTCACAAGATGAAAGTCACACAACCCAATTGTAGGCGATGAGACTCTCCCACTTAGCTTGAATCCACTACTGCAAAACTTTGGGATCCACCCAGATCCTTTTTCTTTTATTTACATGGCCTTGCACAATTAAACCGCCAAATTCCTCAAAATCCTTCTTTTAGAATTTTATGAACACTCTGAACCTCTAGCAACCTTCACGTATTAGACCTTTTACCGGATAGTTAATAGAATCCTTCGCTGAAGCTTTGCCAACCAAGAAACCATTGATCAGCTCATAGGAGACATCCCTAAATATGGAGATTACACATCGACATCTTCCAACATTGCTGCAGGGGGTACAATTACTACGACATCAATAATGCATCCACATCCTGTGCTCATCCACCAGTTGCACAAGTCCATTCACTCCTCGTGGGCATTAACTAAATGTGTGACAATATCTTCCAATTCAAAGTTATGTTGTATCCATATGCATATCAAGTAGTTCCTTTCTATTGTATCAAATCTCCCTCTGTATAATAGCCAATATTTATAATTAAGTCCGCATACCAAGTCACTGTTCGCCCTGAATCCCAAATCACTCTAGTCTTTTCCTCCTAGTGTGCAGTTATCGCGCCATCGATCCCATATGTGTCACGACGCAATTCCCAAACCCGGTCGTGATAGCGCCTCTTGTGAAGACAAGGCCAGCCAAAAAAAACCGCACACCTCTAATAAACAGATAAATACCAGATAATAGTGCCAAAATATGACATAATAGCCAAGATTTGTGGAAGTAGCAATAACAAAAGAAGAGAACCATCCCGAGGCAGCCCAAACTGGGGTGTCAAAAGTCCCGAGCCACTAATGAATTCTGATACAAGTCTACTAAATACAAAATTAGATACAATAGTCCAAATGACATAGAATAATAAGATAAGGGAGCCATGGGGCTGCAGACACCAACAACTACCTCGTAGTCACCTAAACACTGCCTGGACTAGGAGGATCAACATTCAGGAGCGGAATCTGCCATGCCTGAATCTACACATACAGTTTAGGGAGTAATGTGAGTACTCTGACCCAGTGAGTAATAATTATAAATAATGACCGAAAGCAAGAAAACACAAAAAAGCCAAAGAAATTCTATATCAAATAGTAAAATCACTTTAAACGGTAAATTGGTGAAGAAGTCAAATAAAATCCCTTAAGGAAGTAAAATAGGTAATTTAGTAGGTAAATAACAAGTAGGAATCGTTCCTCGGGCACAGTATCAATCACTCAGAACAGTATCAGCCCCTCGGGAACAGTATCAATCACTCAGAATAGTATCAACCCCTCGGGCTCTCTCTCCATCAGAACATGATGGGCACCCGCGCTCACTGTGGGTGTACAGACTTCGGAGGGGCCCCTTACGGCCCAAGAGCTATATCAAGCCACCTCGTAACATCATCACTCGGCACTCGGCCTCACATCACCGAAGCCACCTCGTGGCATATAAATGTATCTCAGGCCCTCGTCGTCATATCACTCAGCATATCCTCATATATGGCCCTGGGCCTCACTCAGTCCAAAAATAATCACAAGCCTCTGGGGCATTTGTAAAACAGTAGTTCTCAGGACAAAACATCATTTAGAAATATGATTAAGTTTCAAATCCGAGTAAAAGTGGCTGAGTTTGTAAAACAATAGATATTAACAGGACAGAGTTCAAGTAATAAATTAAAACTGAGGAAATAGTGACAAAAAAAAAATCCCCGAAGGGTTCAAATAATTGCAACGAAGCACAAATATGGCAATCAGCCAAAATCATGATGACAACAAATAAGTATTAGTCAAATATGTAGTAAAATCATCAACCCGGATGGACCAAGTCACAATCCCCTCTAGTAAATGACCCCACACTCATCATCAAGTGTGTGTCTCACCACAATATAGCACTACGTTGTGCAATCCGGGGGTGCAAACACTTAGGTCATCATTTACAATCACTACTCACCACAAACCGGCAACAACTCTAGCTCGCGATGCCTGTGCCCCTCAAATCAGCGTCCACGCGCGTTGAATCTACCAAAAATTAGAACAATTACGTCACAATATGCTAAGGGAACAAAAACGAAGCGAAAACAATCAAAAAGTATCAAAAATCCCGAAATTAGCAAAACCAGAGCCCCCGCCCACTTCTCGAAACTCAAAAGTTTTTACATCAACGGGTTCCTTATATCCCCAAGAGTTCATACATACCAAAAGTTCTCAAATCTGACCCCAAATGGTCCTTCAAATTCACAAATAAAATTTTAAAATCCCGAGAAATTTCCATAAATTTCTAGATAAATTTTACAATATAATCATGTTTTTGGTTCATAAAACTTACCTACAATCAATCCTCCTTGAATACCTCTTTTCAATTTCTCCCAAAGAGCTCTCAAAATACCCAACAATGATGGAAAAATGGCTAAGACTCGCGGATGAAATGTGTATAACCTTCTGCCCAGTTTCTGAACTTTCTTCTATGCGATCGCAACCCAAGGCTCGCGATCGCGAAAAGAAAATTTTCCAAGACCCCAAAATACTCTATGTGAGCGCGACTTAAGTCCTGCGAACGCAATACTGCCTTTCACCTAACTATGCAAACATGAACTTCCAGCCGCAAACATAAAGGGTAATGGCGCTTGACCTTCAAATCCTTCTATGCGAACGCGGAGGGTCTTACGCGAACGCGAAGCATCACCATCTAATCCTCTATGATCACAAACACTCAAATGCGAACGCGATAAACAAATTTCCTACCTCCCAAATTGCTTCTACGTGAACGCGACAACACCCCCGCGATTGCGAAGGCCAAACACCTTGCAACACCAGAACAACAGAATGTGCAACTCCCAAGTGGCAAAATTGGTTCAATTGACCATCCAATAATCACCTGAGGCCCTTGGGACCTCAACCAAAAGTACCAACACCATCCTAAAACCTCATTCAAACTTGTTCCAACCATCAAAACACCTCAAACAACACTAAAATTAAGTTTTCCAAAAACTTCCGAAATTTGATTTTGATCAAAAACCCAACCAAACCACGTCCAAATGACCAAAAAATTTGCACACACATCCCAAACCACATAATAAAGCTATAACAACTCTCAAAATTCCAATCCGACCCAAGGAACAAAATCTCACCTATCAACCGGAAATCCCCGAAACACTAACTTTGCCAATTCAGGCCTAATGCTACTCCGGACCTCCAAAACCACTTCTCATCACACTCCTATGTAATAATGCACCTCACGAAGCTAAACGAACCATTGAAACTCATATCCCAGCCCTCTAACTCATAGGTCAACATCTGGTTGACTTTTCCAACTTAAGTCCTCATAAAAGATACTAAGTGTCTCATTTCTCACCAAATTCACTCCGAACACAAAGCAATCAACTCGACCACATAAAAATACAGATAACGAAGCATAAAGAAGTAGAAATTGGGGAAACGAAACGGTAACTCATGAGGCGACTGGTCGGTAGTCACATCCTCCCAAACTTAAACAAATGTTCGTCCTCGAACGAGTCAAGAAACATATCTGAAGCCTCGAATAGGTGAGGATATCTGCTCTGCATCTCCCGCTGGGTCTCCCAGGTAGCCGCCTCCACGGCCCGACCTCTCCACTACACCTTCACTGAAGCTATATCCTTCAACCTCAACTTCCGAACCTGACATTCAAGAATGGCTGCTAGCTCTACATCATAAGTCAAGTCACGGTCCAACTGAACAGTGCTTAAATTTAGCACATGGGACGGGTCCCCAATATACTTCCGGAGCATAGAAACACGGAAAACTAGATGCACACTCGATAAGCTGGGTGGCAAGGAAAGCTCAAAATCCACCTCACTGATCCTCCGAAGTACCTCGAAAGGCCCAATGAATCGCGACTCAACTTCCATTTTATTCCGAATCGCATCACACCCTTCGTGGGCGAAACCTTCAACAGGACCTTCAAACCGACCATGTAGGATACATCTTGAACCTTTCTTCCTACATAAATCTTCTGCCTCGACTGCACCATGCAGAATCTCTCCTAAATTACCTTCCTTTTCTCTATAGCATCCTGAATCAAATCTGCCCCCAATAGCCTAGCCTCATTTAGCTCAAACAAACCAACTGTCGATCTACACCGCCTCCAATGCAAGGCCTCATATGGAGCTATCTGAATGCTCGTGTGATAGCTGTTGTTGTATATGAACTCTGAAAGTGGTAGGAACCAATACCATGACCCTCCGAAATCAATAACACAGGCACGTAACATATCCTCCAATATCTGAATGGTGCGCTCGGACTGCCGTCCGTCTGAGGGTGAAAGGCTGTGCTCAACAGTACGTGGGAACCCAACCCTTGCTGAATAGACTGCCTAAGCTAGGAAGTAACTTGAGTTCCCCGATCTGAGTTGATATAAACTGGGATACCATGCAACCGAACAATCTCCCAAATATATATGTCTGCCAGCCACTCTGAAGAATAAGTAGTATATATAGGAATGAAGGGTACGGACTTGGTCAGCCTATCCACGATCACCCAAATAGCATCAAACTTCTTTAATGTCCGTGGAAGTCCCACAACATGGTCCATAGTGACCCTCTCCAACTTCCACTCAGGAATAACCATTTGCTGAAGCAAGCCACCCGGTATGTGATGCTCATATTTTACCTGTTGACAATTGAGACATCGAGCCACAAATCCCACAATATCTTTCTTCATTCTCCTCCACCAGAATGTTGTCTAAGATCCGGATACATCTTCACGACACCCGAATGAATGGAATACCATGAGCTATGGGCCTCTTCCAGAATCAACTCCCGAAGCCCATCCATATTGGGCATGCAAATCCAGTCCTGCATCCTCTACTCTCCATTATCACCAACGTTCACATCCCTGGCATCATCATGCTGAACCCTCTTCCTAAGGACAAGCAAGTGTGGATCATAATACTGGTGCTCTCTGATGTGATCGTATAAAGAAGACTAAGATACCATGCAAGCCAATACCCGACTAGGCTTAGAATATCCAACCTCACGAACCATTTGGCCAAACCCTAAAAATCAACTATGAGGGGCCTCTCCCAAACTGGAATGTATGCCAAACTCCCCAGGCTCACAACGTTTTGGTTCAAAGCATCGACCACCACATTGGCCTTTCTCGGGTGGTATAATATAGTGATGTCATAATCCTCCAGCAACTCTAACATCTTCGCTGCCTCAAATAAAGATCCTTTTATTTGAACAAATGCTGAAAGGTGTGATGATCAGTGAATACCTCATAGGATACGCCATACAGATAATGCCTCCAAATATTCAATGAATGAATTATAGCAGCTAACTGCAAATCATGAATGGGGTAGTTCTTCTTATGGGGCTTCATATGGCGAGAAGCATATGCAATAACTCTACCTTCCTACATCAATACATAACCAATCCCAACTCTCAAAGCATCACAATAAACAATGTAGGAACCTGGGGCTACTGGCAACACCAATACTAGAGATGTGGCAAAGGCTGTCTTGAGCTTCTGAAAGCTCTCCTCACACTTGTCCAACCACACAAATGAAATGCCCTTCTGAGTCAACTTGGTCAAGGGCGATGTGATAGAAGAAAACCCTTGAACAAACCAGAGATAATATCACACCAAGCCAAGAAAGCTACGAATCTATGTGGATGAAGACGACCTATGCCAACTCTAAAGTGCCTCTATCTTCTTTCGATCAACCTGAATACCCTCACTGGACACCACATGCCCCAATAAAGCCACTGAACAAAGCCAAAACTCACACTTGGAGAACTTTTCGTAAAGCTTCTCCTCACTCAATCTTTGTAATACAACTCGCAAATGCTCCGCGTGATCCTCCTAAATACGCGAGTACACCAGAATATCATCAATGAATGTGATAACAAATGAATCCATATTGTTAGAAAATACGCTTAACGCTAGAGGGGGGGGGGGGGTGAATAGCGTTATAATAAAAATTAGCGTAAACTTGCGGAATTTAAAAATTGCAGGAAAGAAATAAGTGCGATAAGTAAATAAATAAGAACGAACGCACCGATGTATCCTGGTTCACCACAACCCGCGGTTAGTCCAGTCCCCGAAGAGACTCTCTCGAGATTTCCACTAACACAATTAAACTTACGGGTGCTCAACAAACCTTTACAAACTGAGGAGACAAGCCTCAACAACCTTTGCTCGAAGATACAACACTCCAAGACTTCAACCAAAGGAAACACAAGTTCCTTCTTACAATACAAGGGACTAACACTTCCCTTCAAGTGTATAAAACACTTAGCACTCACTTAAACAAGACTCTCTTAATAGAGTAGATATGAGTAAACAGATATGCTCAAGAACGCAACAACTTTCGTCAAGAATTTTGGCTCTCAAAACTTATGTAATGAATAGAAAGTGATGAACAATAGAATATGCAAGCTATAGCAATAATATGATCAGTTGTTTCATGTAGAAGACTGATTTGAAGCTGTATTTATAGTTGCAAAACCATGCATTACTGTTGCCTAATTGCCAATTAAGAATTGCTGATTTTACTCAGTGACAATTGATTGTCAAAATGCCACAATCGATTATTTGCCAATCGTTTCAAAAATCATTCCCAGATTTTACGCTTAACAATCGATTATCTAAGATCAATAATCGATTACTGGCAACGTTCAAAAAATCATTTCCAGATTTTACTTAACACTATCGATTGTTAGAAATCTACAATCGATTACTTGGCAACGTTCAAAAAATCATTTTCAGATTTTACTTAAAACAATCGATTGGCAGAAATCTACAATAGATTATATTGCAACGTTCAAAAAATCTTTTTCAGATTTTATTTAAAACAATCAATTATTAGAAATCTATAATCGATTACCTAACGGTGTTTGAAAATATTTTGGCAACGGTCAATTACACAATCGATTATGCTATGAGAACAATCGATTATATATGAGTCTTTGAAAAATCAATTAGACACTGCCTTAATGCACTCGATTGTCAAAGGTACACAATCGATTATTTAGTGACTTTGAAAATGTCTGATAGACACTGCCTCAACACAATCGATTGTCATAAGTTCACAATCGATTATTTTGTTGCTTTGAAAAACTTTGATGTACACTGCCTCAACACAATCGGTTGTCATAAGTTCACAATCGATTATTTTGTAGCTTTGAAAAACTTTGATGTACACTGCCTCAACACAATCGATTGTCATAAGGTTCACAATCGATTGTCATGCAGATTTGAAAAATCTGATGCACACTGCCTTAACACAATCGATTGCCATAAGTTCACAATTGATTGTCATGCAGCTGACTTAACATAATCGATTATCATAAGTACATAATCGAATATCTTAGTCCAGATTTTAGAGGCATGTTTAAAAATCTTTTTGACTAAAGTAAGTATGCATGATTTAAAATCATTTTTGCTTTAATTTAAATTTGCATGATTTGATAAAAATGTTTTTACGAGAGAAGCCAAGTCTTGAGTCAAGTTATAGGATCAAGATCACAATTAAAGAATGACTCATGTATAACTTTATATCTTTGCTTGATCTTGGTCTTGTGCTTGAATCTCGTTATATATCAATTGCGCGCTTGTGCTTGGACCTCGTCATATGTCCATTGCGCATGGTTTGTCATTCATCAAAACCTACAAATATGAACACACGTCTTAGTATAGTGCCTTGAGAACGTGTTTCAACAATTTCCCCCTTTTTGATAATGGCAAACTTTAGTCGGGATATGCATATTTGATAATTCATAATGACGATTCAAGACAAGTAAAGATATGCAACAATATGCAACAAGTCTCTAGATGTGCAATTAGTTCCCCCTCAACATATGAATTCCCCCTCAATTTATGCCAATAAAAAATTAGTGCATATCCCTTATTCTTCCCCCCTTTTGACATTAGCAGAAATGGAAAAAGTAAAATACATAATAAAGCAAATAATATCAACATAATCGATTATTGATACTAGATAATCGATTATATACTAAAGAGAAATCGATTATCCTTAGGAGAAATCGATTATTCTGCATCAATTTTTAGAAAAGCATGTGAGGATAGGATAGATATAGGAAATCAAGAAGTTGGCATTTCCTAAGCATGTTTGCAGCGGGGGCGCATGATTCAAGATATTTGCTTGTAGAAAAGCGAGGAGGAAGAATGTCACGCTTTTCTAATTTTGTCAAGAATCTAGTTAGCTCGGTTTCAGAATTGAATTGTAAAATAGACCCATCTTGGTAAGGGAAATTTGGAGGAGGAGGAGCAGCTGAAGAAGATGCACCATATCTACCTGAACGGGAACGTTTAGTGTGTCTGCCCGACATTTTGAATAAGTAGAAATGGCCTTTGTAAGAAGCTTGAAAGTTTTTTGAAATTTTGGGAGCTAAGATTGATGCTTGAGTGAAGAAATTGAAGGCATATGGTACCTATTTATAATGAGGAAGATGGCATTTCATTTATGGTGAAAATCTGCAGAAATTTATGAGCTAAAACGGTCAGAAACGGTAAGAAAAATTTTCACTGACTGTTACACAATCGATTGTGGAATTGAAACAATCGATTGTTATGGAGTTTTGAATTGAACTCGGAACTGACAGAAATCGATTGTGGCAATCTGGCAGGACCCAAACGGTAACAAATATTTGAATTACTGAATAAAAATAATCGATTGTTGAATTATGGTAATCGATTTGTTGTGACACAGTGTGCACAGTGATTTTCTGACTAGGAAAATAATCGATTATATTTTTGAAACAATCAATTGTTTTAGGAAAGCAGTACTGAATGGCCTAGACGGTAATCGATTATACAGTAAAAAAATCGATTATATAACAAAAACTGCATAATAAGCATAAAATGTAAATAGTCGATTAGTGATACTTGCTAATCGATTGTCCGCACAGTAAACATGAGACATAAGAAAAAATAATCGATTATTTGTTGTAACAATCGATTGTTCTATGACATTGCTTTATAATTCCCCCTACTTTTAGGGCGATACCTGCAAAAGAAAATTAGACGTCTCTGACGCTCAAGTTAGTAATTTGTAAAGAAATAATGACTTAGATCAATGTGGCCAAGTGAGAACGTGATCTCTTAAGAAGTGTGTCCTAAGGTGTTCTTAAGAGTGTTTCGGGTACTTACCTTTTCTCCAACGTCGCCAATTACCTGTTCGAGAGGGTGATCCTTGATTGTCCTCCATTCGTTAGGCATTTTCGTTTCTTTCTCCAATTGTGGCGCTTCCTCCGATAATTGATCCAAGATTTCATCTTGAGTTTCCTTCGGAGTTTCCTCTTGTACTTTGTCTTGAGGACTTAGTGAGTTTAAAATACCTGCAAGATCAAAACCAGAATCCTTTCTTGCCAAGCGAGCATTATTTTCGGAAAACATAATATGAGGGGATTCCTCCACAGTTCCGGTTCTATTATTGAATACTCTATATGCTTTGCTACGTAAGGAATAACCAATAAAAATTCCTTCATCGGATTTGGCATCAAATTTTCCCAATTGATCTTTTCCATTGCTTATGAATAAAGAATTTATAGCTGAATACTCTAAAATAGGAGATATTTGGTTTCCTTCCCTTGTAGAGTTCATAAGGGGTTTTCATGAGTATTGGCCTTATGACTACTCTATTCAAAACGTAGCATGCGGTACTCACGGCATTCGCCCAAAAATGTTTGGGAATCTTAGCCTCATCGAGCATGGTTCTAGCCATCTCTTCGAGACACCTATTTTTCCTTTCCACAACCCCATTTTGTTGTGGTGTACGTGGAGCAGAGAAGGTGTGATCGATACCGAGTTCGTCACAAAAGTCCGCAAAGAGATTGTGATCAAACTCTCCCCCATGATCACTTCTTATTGAAGTGACGGCTGTATCCTTTTCGTTTTGAACACGTTTAAGAAAATAGTTGAAATTATGAAAAGCTTCACTTTTATGAGCAAGAAATAAAGTCCATGTAAATCTAGAATAATCATCAACAATAACAAAGGCATAACGATTTCTACCAAGACTTTCAATGCGAGATGGTCCAAATAAGTCCATGTGAAGTAATTGCAAAGGTCTAGTAGTTGAAACAACATTTTTCAATTTAAAAGATGCTTTTGTTTGCTTCCCTTTTTGACAAGAATCACAAATAGAGTCTTTTTCAAATTTCAAGTTTGGAAGACCAATGCCTAAATTTTGTGAAACCAATTTATTCAAAAGATGCATGTTGATGTGAGCTACTCTACGATGCCATAACCAAGTATCATCCTCTTTGCTCATAAGACAATTCACATATTCAGGTGAAGAATTTGCAAGATCAACCATATAGATGTTACCCATTCTAAAACCTCGAAGGATAATTTTAAAATCGCTACGGCGAAAAACTAAGCATTCATTTGAATCAAATAAAACAAGATTTCCCTTGTCACATAATTGACTTATGCTCAAGAGATTATGTTTTAGACCCTTAACTAGCAATATATGCTTAATGGAAGAGGAGTCATCCTTACCGACCGATCCAATGCCGATAATTTTTCCTTTGTTGTTATCACCAAAAATAACGCTTCCTCCTTCCTTGTGTTCTAGTTGAAGGAACTTGGATTCGTCTCCAGTCATGTGCTTGGAGCATCCACTATCAAGGTACCAAAGTACACTTGACCCCTTCAAACACACCTACAAAACAGATTAATGAGTTTTAGGTACCCATGCCATTTTGGGTCCTTGGGGGTTAGGCAAATCATAGTGATGTGATTGAGTGTTATGTCTATGTCCTGTAAAACAAGCAGGAGCAATATGTCCAATTTGTCTACAATAATGACAAACAACATTCGGATTATGCATTCGTCTAGGTTGATGGTAATTGGACGGACGAAATTCATTTACTCTATTCTTGACAATATGACTATTGCGCAATTCATGAAAATCATTTCTCCTACTATTTGTTCTAGGATATACGGCATTTCTAGGATAGTTGTTTCTAGGTTGAAAGCCATTTCTAGGTGTTATACAAGGTTCAAAATTCCTTTTAGTGTTTGGCCTAGAGTATGCATTATTTCTAGAATGATTATTTCTAGGTTGCGATTGTTGAAAGCCATTTCTAGGTTTGTTATATCTAGGATGAGCGTTTGTTTTATTAATCCTAGGTTAAGCCTTAGGTTGTTGGGGGTTGGCTTCAACCTTTTCTTTAGGCTCATTCTCAAAGCCTATGCCATGCTTGGTCGACTTCAAATTAACAAGAACTTCATTCAAATTTTTATGAGAAGAATTAAACTTTTCTAGGGTGCCCTTAAGTCTTTCTACCTCATTTTTGAGATGCATGCAAGAAGTACAATTTTTACTAGAGTTCTCGGGTTTGTCGGCGCTTCTCTTGCCGAAAAAATTGTTTTCTTCTTTCAACTTCTCATTTTCCAAAATCAGTTTTTCCAAAACCTTTTCTTTCAAAGAGAGTTGTTTTTCAAAATCCTTTTCTATTAAAGAAGCATTTTCTTTTATGCTTTTAACAGTTTTGGAAGCTTTAATAAATTCACTATACAACTCATCAAAAGCATTTTGCATTTCCTCAAGAGAATAGAAATTTTTGGAAGAAGTTTGACATACCTCTTCTTGATTGTTTTCGTGAGCCTAGAGACAAAGATTTGCGGCTTCGTCTTCTTCTTCCTCACTCGACTCGTCACCGGAGTCGCCTCCCCAAGATATGTATGCTCGTTGTTTCTTGAAGGGTTTCTTCTCCTTTTTGGCATTTGGGAAATTAGATTAAATGTGCCCGGTTTCTCCGCACTCATAGCACTTTATTTGATCTCCTTGCTTTTTGCCCTTTCGTTCATACTCTTTTCGCATGAACTTTTGAAATCTCTTAATAATGAGTCCGAACTCGTTGTCTCCATCCTCATCATCTTGAGGTTGGCTTGTGCTTGCCTTGAGAGAAATCTTTTGTTTCCTTTGATCATCAACAAGAGGGTTAAGTATAGTAGATTTATAAGTTTTAAGATTTCCTCTTAATCCGTCGATGGTGACATTTGAAACGCCAATAGATTCTTGAATCGCGTCGGCCTTGGATCGCCATGCCGGAGTGAGACTTCGGAGAATTTTTCGGACAAGTTCCTTATCCGTGAAGGTCTTCTTAAGAGCATGTAAATCATTAACGATTTTTGAAAATCGTTCGAACATCTCATCGACCTTTTCGCCTTCCTTCATGTGAAACAATTCATATGCATGGGTTAGGAAATCAATTTTAGCTTCCCTTACCTGGTCCGTACCTTCGTACGTAATTTCCAGCTTGTCCCACATTTGCTTCGCCGTTGTGCAACATGATATTTTCCTGTAATCATCAGCATTTACAGCACAATATAATAAATTAATGGCTTTAGCGTTGTTTTGCACCTTTCAAATATCATCCGCATCGTATTCATATTCAGACTTTGGAACATCTTTATTTTCAACCTTTTTGGTTGGAATTTGTTCTCCCTTCATTATAACCTTCCAAAGATGAAAACTATTTGATTGAACAAATATTCTCATCCTCTCCTTCCAGTACGTATAGTTTGTACCGTCGAATAGTGGTGGTCGGGTGGAGCATTGTCCTTCACCTATTCCTGCAAAAGAATCACGAGTAGAAGCCATGGATTGTTTCTCTCAAATGGTTAAGTCTTCAGAGAGTTGGGCTCTGATACCAATTGTTAGAAAATACGCTTAACGCTAGAGGGGGGGGGGGGGTGAATAGCATTATAATAAAAATTTTACGTAAACTTGCGGAATTTAAAAATTGCAGGAAAGAAATAAGTGCGATAAGTAAATAAATAAGAACGAACGCACCGATGTATCCTGGTTCACCACAACCCGTGGCTAGTCCAGTCCCCGAGAGACTCTCTCGAGATTTCCACTAACACTGTTAAGCTTACGGGTGCTCAACAAACCTTTACAAACTGAGGACACAAGCCTCAACAACCTTTGCTCGAAGATACAACACTCCAAGACTTCAACCAAAGGAAACACAAGTTCCTTCTTACAATACAAGGGACTAACACTTCCCTTCAAGTGTATAAAACACTTAGCACTCACTAAAACAAGACTCTCTTAATAGAGTAGATATGAGTAAACAGATACGCTCAAGAACGCAACAACTTTCGTCAAGAATTTTGTCTCTCAAAACTTATGTAATGAATAGAAAGTGATAAACAATAGAATATGCAAGCTATAGCAATAATATGATCAGTTGTTTTATGTAGAAGACTGATTTGAAGCTGTATTTATAGTTGCAAAACCATGCATTACCGTTGCCTAATTGCCAATTAAGAATTGCTGATTTTACTCAGTGACAATCGATTGTCAAAATGCCACAATCGATTGTTTGCCAATCGTTCCAAAAATCATTCCCAGATTTTACGCTTAACAATCGATTATCTAAGATCAATAATCGATTACTGGCAACGTTCAAAAAATCATTTCCAGATTTTACTTAAAACAATCGATTGTCGGAAATCTACAATCGATTACTTGGCAACGTTCAAAAAATCATTTCCGGATTTTACATAAAACAATCGATTGTCAGAAATCTACAATCGATTACATTGCAACGTTCAAAATTTTTTTTAAGATTTTATTTAAAACAACCGATTGTTAGAAATCTATAATCGATTACCTGACTGTGTTTGAAAATATTTTGGCAACAGTCAATTACACAATCGATTATGCTATGAGAACAATCGATTATATATCTGTCTTTGAAAAATCAATTAGACACTGCCTTAATGCACTCGATTGTCAGAGGTACACAATCGATTATTTAGTGACTTTGAAAATGTCTGATAGACACTGCCTCAACACAATCGATTGTCATAAGGTTCACAATCGATTATTTTGTAGCTTTGAAAAACTTTGATGTACACTGCCTCAACACAATCGATTGTCATAAGGTTCACAATCGATTGTCATGCAGATTTGAAAAATCTGATGCACACTGCCTTAATACTATCAATTGTCATAAGTTCACAATCGATTGTCATGCAGCTGACTTAACATAATCGATTATCATAAGTACATAATCGATTATTTTAGTCCAGATTTTAGAGGCATGTTTAAAATCGTTTTGACTAAAGTAAGTATGCATGATTTAAAATCATTTTGCTTTAAATTAAATATGCATGATTTGATAAAAATGTTTTTACGAGAGAAGCCAAGTGTTGAGTCAAGTTAGCGGATCAAGATCACAATTAAAGAACGACTCATGTATAACTTTATATCTTTGCTTGATCTTGGTCTTGTGCTTGAATCTCGTTATATATCAATTGCGCGCTTGTGCTTGGACCTCGTCATATGTCAATTGCGCATGGTTTGTCATTCATCAAAACCTACAAATATGAACACACGTTTTAGTATAGTGCCTTGAGAACGCGTTTCAACACATATAAGGCCGAAATACACTATTCATCAAATGCATGAACGCTGCTGGGGCATAGGTCAGCCTGAAAGACATGAAACAAAACTCATAGTGACCATATCTAGTCTGTAAAGTAGTCTTCGGAATATCTGAATCCCTGATCTTCAGCTGGTAATAGCCCAAACGAAGATCAATCTTGGAAAACATCCTCGCTCCCTAAAGCTGGTTGAATAAATCATCAATGCGAGGCATAGGATACTTGTTCTTAATTGATACCTTGTTCAGTTGCTTATAATCGATGCATCCTCATAGTGCCATCCTCCTTCTTCACAAATAGAACTAGTGCACCCCAAAGTTACACACTAGGTCGAATGAACCCCTTATCTAGGAGTTCCTGACTGCTCCTTCAATTCTTTCAACTCTGCTGGTGCCATACTATATGGCAGAATAGAAATGGGCTGAGTTCCTGGCACCAGGTCAATACCAAAATCAACATTCCTATCCGGTGGCATGCCCAGCAGGTCAGCAGGAAATAGATCAGAGAAATCCCTCACAACTGGTACAGAATCAATGCTAAGAGTCTTTGCTACCACATCCCTCATAAATGCTAGATATGAAAGGCAACCTTCCCAGCCATACGCTCGGCCTTCAAGAAAGATATCACCCTACTAGGAACATAATCGGTCACATCGCGCCACTCAATCTGTGGTACACTCGGTATAGCCAAAGTGACTGTCTTGGCATGATTGTCTAGAATATAATGACATGGAGATAACCAATCCATGCCCAGAAAGACATCTAAATCCACCATGCTGAATAGCAATAAATTAACTCCGGTCTCCAAATCCCCCATAGTCACCACACATGATCGGATCGCCCACCGGGGTAGATATATGAACATGTGAGGCAAGAAACTCTTGGGACGTACCCAAATGGTGAGCAAAATACGAGGAAACATATGAAAAGGTGGATTTGGGATCATATAGTACAGAGGCATCTCTGTGGCAGACTGAGATAATACTTGTAATGACAACATTTGAAGCAATAGCATCTAGCCTGCCTGGCATAGCATAAAAATGAGCCTAGCCACCGCCTAATCGGCCTCCCCTTCTGGGGACACCCTTGGATAGCTGACCTCCACCCTTAGCTGGCTGGGCGGGTGGCAAAGTAACTAGAGAAGAAGTTGAGGACTGACCCCTCTGCTGGGACCAACTAGCATCACGACGAGGACACAGCCTCCACAAATGCCCATACTCTCCACACTCAAAGCAACTCCTCGGTGCTGGAGAATGGGACTGATTGAAACCCCTCACACTGGAGTGACCAACTAATGCACTTGGCATGGAAGAACTCTAAGCTGACGGGGCGCGAGATATACTCTAAGTTGGAAGGGTGCTGAGTGAAGGCTCGCTCTGCTGAGGCTCGTGATAACCACAACCTAAAGATGCCCCACGATTCTCTGGACGGGCTAATTCGGCATGCCTAAAAGAACAACTTCTACCTTGGTAGAACTGGCCCCTCGAGGAAGCACTACTGAAACTGCCAAAACCTCGAGGCCTCTTAGCCTTTCTCTCCTCTCTATCCTGAGAGAGAACTGTCTCAATCTCACGAGCGATATCAACCACCTCAAATGTAGCACCCAATACTCTCTCTCTCTAGTGATCAAGATCCGGAGACGGTACTTAAGGCCATCAACAAACCTCTTAATCCTCTCACGATCGGTTGGAACCATCTAGACGGCATGACGAGGAAACTTAAAAAACCGTGACTCATACTGTGACACAATCATATCCCCCTATCGCAACCACTCAAACTGTCTACGTAGCTCCTCTCTGCGAAAAAATGGTACATATTTCTCAAAGAAGAGAGTAGAGAACTGCTTCCAAGTAAGGGGGCTGCACCAATCAGCCTACGCCTCTCATATGCCTCCCACCAAGTGAAGGCGTCCCCAGTAAACAGAAAGGTGGTAAATACCATACCACTTGTCTCAAGAATCCATCCTATACGGAGAATCCGCTGACATTTATCTAGAAAATCCTGGGCATCCTCGCTCTCAGCACCACTGAATGACGAAAGCTAGACTCTACCAAAACTCTTATGGCAACGCTTCTCATCATCTTGCATAACTGGTACCATAAACTCCTGAGTTGGTGCAACAGGCGGGGTTGGAGGTGCCTCCAATGTTTGTAGTTCCTGCACTACCTTCTCAGGTGTGCAAGCAGCGGGGGTCTGATTGCCTCCCCCAGCCTGTGAAGTAGCTGCTGCTGTGGTAGCTGAAATTGCCTAAACTGGGCCAGTGAAAACTGTCAAGATCTGCGGCAAGATCTCTTGTAGACGCCGAATCATAATAGGCACAACTGGTGCTTGAACTGGTGCTACTGGAGCATGATCCAGAGCTGGGGCAACTGGTGGATGAATAGGTGCTGCCCTCGTTGCTGCCACGACTACGATCGCGTCCACGACCTCTAGTGGCCTCAGTGGGTGCACTAGTGGTCGTCCACCTCGTCTGGTAGCTCGTTTCCTCACCATCTGTGAGAGAATAGTGTAACAGAAATTTAGCTCTCGAATCAACAAGTTCGCACGATAAGAATTTCAAAAATATGAAGTTTCTCCTAAAAGGTTCTGTAGCCTCTCGAGGATAAATACAGACATCTCCATACCGATCCACGAGACTCTACTAAACCTGCTCATGACTCGTGAGACCTATTTAACCTAGGCTCTGATCCCATACGTGTCATGACCCAATTCCCAAACCCGATCGTGATGGCACCTCTCGTGAAGACAAGGCCAACCAGACCAAACCGAACACCTTTGATAAGTAGTTAAATACCATATAACAGTTCTAATACATGATATAATCGACAAGATTTTCAGAAATAGCGATAACAAAAAAGAGAACCATCCCGACATAGCCCAAACCGGGGTGTCACAAGTATGAGGAACTAATGAATTCTGATACAAGTATACTTAATATGAAATCTGATCCAATAGTCTGAAAGATATAGAATAATAAGATAAGGGAGGCACGAAGCTGTGGATGCTAACAGCTACCTCGTAGTCTCCTAAACACTGGCTGGACTAGGAGGATCAACACTCAGGAGCAGAATCTGCTATGTCTGAATCTGCACACAAAGTGTAGGGAGTAATATAAGTACTCCGACCCTGTAAGTAATAATTATAAATAATGACTGAAAGTAAGAAAACACTCAAAGGCACAAAGCAATTCTATATCAAGCAGTAAATTCACTTAAAGTGGTAAATCGGTGAAGAAGTCAAATAAAATCCCTTATCAAGTAAAACATGTAATTTAGCAGGAAAATAACAAGTAGGAATCGCCCCTCGGGCATAGCATCAATCACTCAGAGTAGTGTCAGCCTCTTGGGCACAATATTGATCATTCAGAATAGTATTAGCCCCTCGGTCTCTCTCTTCCTGAGAACATGATGGGTGCCGGCGCTCACTATGGGCGTGCAGACTCCGGAGGGGCCCCATACAGCCCAAGATCTTATCAATCCAACTCGTGGCATCATCACTTGGCACTCGGCCTCACATCACTCAAGCCAACTCGTGACATATAAATGTATCACAGGCCCTCGGCCTCATATCACTCAGCATATCCTCACATATGACCCTCGGCCTCACTCAATCCGAAAATCATCACAAGCCCTCGGGCATTAGTAAAACAATAGTTCTTGGGCCAAATCATCATTTAGAAATATCATTAAGCTTCAAATCCGAGTAAAAATGTCTGAGTTTGTAGAAGAATAGATATTAACAGGACTAAGTTCAAGTAATAAATCAAAACAGTGGGAAATAGTGGTAAAAATCCCCAAAGGGTTCAAATAATTGGCCAGATGCCCAAATATGGAAATCAGTCCAAATCATGATAATAACAAATAATTTTCAGTCAAATACGCAGTAAAATCATCAATCGGGACGGACCAAGTCACAATCCGCAGTAGTAAACGACCCCATGCTCATCATCAAGCGCATGTCTCACCTCAATATAGCATTACGTTATGCTACTTGGGGTTTCAAACCCTCAGGAAATCATTTGCAATCACTACTCACCTCGAACCAGCTACAACTCTAGCTTGCGATGCCTTTTCCCCTCAAATAGGCCTATACGCGCTTCGAATCTATCCGAAATTAGAATGAATACGTTACAATATGCGAAGGGAACAAAACTCAAGCGAAAACAATTAAAAAATATCAAAACTACTGAAATTAGCAAAACCCGAGCCACGGACCCACTTCTAGAAACTCAGAAATTTTTAAATTAACGGGTTCCTTATCTCCCCACGAGTTCATACATACCAAAAGTTCTCAAATCCGACCCTAAATGGCCCTTGAAATTCGCATACCAATTTGTAAAATCCCAAGCCTTAGTTCTTTCATTTTTAGTTCAATTTCCATGAATTTCTATGTTAATTTCACAATATAATCACATTTCTGGTTCATAAAACTTGCCTCCAATCGAACCTCCTTGAATCCCTTTTCAATTTCTCCCAAAGAGCACTCAAAATACCCAACAATGGTGAAAAAATGGCTAAGACTCGCGGATGAAATGTTTATAACATTCTGCCTAGTTTCTGAACTTTCTTCTATGTGATCGTAGCCCAAGGATCGCGATCGCAATGGGAAAATTTTCCAAGACCCTAAAATACTATATGCGAACGCGAATTAAGTCGTGCGAAAGTGATGGTGCCTTCACCTAACTACGCGAACACGAACCTCCAGCCGCGAACGCGAATGGAAATGGCCCCTGACCTTCAAACCCTTCTGTACGAACGCGTAGGGTCTTTCGCGAACGTGAAGCATCACCATCTAATCCTCTAGGATCGCGAACACTCAAATGCAAACGCGATGAACAAATTTCCTACCTCCCAAATTTCTTCTAGGTTATCGCGACACCACCGCCACGATTGCGAAGGCCAATCACCTTGCAACATCAAAATAACAGAATCTGCAACTCCCTAGTGCCAAAATTGGTTCGACTGACCACCTGAAGCGCACCCGAGGCCCTCGGAACCTCAACCAAAAGTACCAGCACATCCTAAAACCTTATTCAAACGTGTTCCAACTATCAAAATACCTCAAACAACACCAAAACAATCAATTCACATCAAATTCAAGCCTAAGTTTTCCAAAAACATCCGAAACACGCATTTGATAAAAAATTCTACCAAACAACGTCCAAATTAACGTTTGCACACACATTCCTAATCACATAACAAAGATAAAAAAACTCTTGGAATTTGAATCCAACCTTCTGATCAAAATCTCACATATCAACCGGAGATCGCCAAAATATTAACTTTGCCAATTCAAGCTTAATGCTACACCATACCTTCAAAACCACTTCCGATCACACTCCTAAATCACATATCACCTCCCAAAGCTAACCAAACCATCAAAACTCACATCCAAACCCTCTAACTCATAAGTCAACATCCGGTTGACCTTACCAACTTAAGTCCTCTTAAAAGAGACTAAATGTCTCATTTTTTGCCAAATTCACTCCGAACTCAAACCAATCAACTCGAACACATAAAAACACGAATAAAGAAGCATAAAGAAGCAGAAATGGGGGACATAGAGCGGTAACTCATGAGACAACTGGCCGGGTCGTCGCAATATGCTACTCTGCCACTCTCCCAATTTGGGCAAACTAACTTCTTTAAGAAACTACTCGACCTCCACTTCTTACACCTGAACTTCTAGAATTTTAACCACCGCATGACACTTTCTACATGTCCTTCCTCATCCTTTGCTGCTCTGCTAATGCCTTAGATCAAAATATATCATGGTAACACTTGAACCAATATATCGCTACTAACTTTTAAATCTTTCCGAAGATCATCTCTCTTGAGCTGTCAACATTAGAAATACACATTCAATCCTGAAACACCGCACCCCGCGAAATCTGACAGTCGCTTCTCCAATTCTATCTTAGAATATCCTGCCCCAAGGAAAAATTGTAGAAGGTATTAACACCGACGAACTTAGTACATTCAACAAGGACAAAGACATCTCATCACAAGTGAAAATTCCACCACGCTTGCAAATATCAAGCCTCGTTACTCCATCAACCCAAATTTGTACATTCTTAGCTCAATTGCTTTTTCCCCGCCTGGAATAAAATACCGAATCTCTAAATCATACATTGAGTAAACGTCCCTTCAAGTCATTCACTGCCTCGACACACAAGCAAACATCTTACCATTACATCAATGCCACGCGACAACAGTTCTTAAGCATCATGGAAATTTGTGCCTAGCTCAGAGCTCTTAAATGTACAACTACCAAGCTAATATGACAGAATAACCTTCTGCAAAGCGACGATAATAGTCAAATCAACTATGCAGGGAGAAGAATCCCGCACAACCTTTGTAGTACCTTTAAAATTTCTCTATTATTGATTTATAGTAAGCGCTCCATGTCTCATAAGATTGAATAGGAAGGTAATAAAGGCAAAAGCTCCAGAGTATTCAAATTGCACGATGAGGAATCAAGAAGGGAAGTACTCCTAATAGCCTTATAGCCTCTTGAAGATAAGAATAGACGTCTGTGTACCGATCCGCTGGACTATACTTGACTTGCTCATGACTCGTGGTACCTAAGGGAAACTAGTACTCTGATGCCATATTGTCACGACCCAAAATCCACTAAGGGTCGTGATGGCGCCAGACATCGCCTGTCAGGAAAGCCAACCAAAGTACTTAATTAAATTCTCATTTTAATAATTTTGAAAACAATGATTTTCCTTCAATTTTACTAGCAAAAGGTAATTTTCAAAAAGATTAAAAAGTTAATACAAGATACACCATAACATCCTAGAATGCGGTGTCATAAGTACATACGCATTTACTAGGGGATGAAATAAAATACAGTAGCTTCCCGAAATACAAAGTGGACAGAAAGAAAAATACAGTACAATACTTTGAAGGAGGCTCTGTTGGTTGAGAGTCGTCACAATAAATGCACTAAGTCTCCGTATGAACCATGCCACTATGTTAGTAAGCCACTAGCCACACATGATCCTGTTCAACAAAAATGAACAACAAGTGTAGTATGAGTACAAAAAGAATGTGTACCCAGCAAGTATCCTGTCTAATCTCGAAGAAGTATAGACGAGAGGTCGACTTCGACGCTTACTAGTGGTCTAATAGTAATATACTAATAATATAGTAAATCGTAGATTTTCATAAAGACGATTGTAACTCAATAGCATGAAGCAAGTAAGCAATTCTTTCATTAATAGGAGATTTCCAAATTTATTTTTCATCATTTATACATTTATCTTAAATCAAGGAGAGCAAATATCGATATCAATAAATCTCAAGGCAAGCAATACAAGAATGCACAAACATACCGAAGATGTATGGTCCAATCTAATAATATTTAAATTGTGCACTGCCAGAGGGTTGATGGCGCGAACCATAGATGCATCAATTACCCCCCTCGCAAATCATACATGCAACGCGGTCAAATATAAATAATCACAATAATCAGTCAGTAGTGAATTCATCATGGAATAATTATCCAAAGAAAAGCCAATTCTCTTTTAACAATTCAAGAAAATAAAGTTTAATCTGTTAGAAATTCATTTACTAATTTGATATGATTTAAGCAATTCAAACTGTCAATAAGATTTCAAATATTCCAAGTATAACATGCTTTTGGGTCCTAGATTACCCAGACATAAACATAATAGTAGATACACATGGACTTTCATCACCTCGTGCATACGTAGCCCCCTCAAATAGGATCAAAAATCCAATTAATTCACCTATGAGAACAATTCCCTCTTACAAGGTTAGAAAGGAGACTTACCTCCCTTCGAAGTCCAATGATTGGCTTCAAAGCCCTTCCAACGACTCAAACCGATGTCTCGATGTTCCAAAACTAGCCAAATAATGGGCAAACCAATGAAAATACAACCTAAAATTCATAACAATTCAATTTATATAAAATCCCAACTCCGCTTGAAAAGTTTACAAAATCACCCTCGGGCCCACGTGCACGGATTGTGAAGTTTTTGATGATAACATTCACCCATAACCTCACGAACTCAAATATGTAATTTACTCTTAATTTCATGGCTAAAATTGTGGTCAATATCCAAAAATACCTATCCTAGGTCTTTCCACCAAAACCCTAAGTTTTGACCAGGTTTTCTTGCTCAAACCCGTAATAATATCACGTATTTAACTCTCAAGGGGTGGAATTAACTTACCTCATATTTGATGATGAAATACCTCTCTGGAAGCTCTCCAAAAATTGCCCAAACAAGAATAAAATGGAAGAAAATAGCCAAGAACCCCCGATTTAAGAACCTTACTGCCTCCATCATTTCCGCACTTACGGTCACATGACCTCTTCTGCGGTTCCGCAGGTGCGGCCCCTCTACCGCTCCCACGGTTTCTCACCAGGCTCTTCTTCCCGCTTCTGTGCCTCAACCATAGCAGGTAAGGTCCCACTTCCGCGGCTACATGACCGCATTTTGGTCTCTTTACTTCTGGACAAACACTGCATCTTCGTCCCTCCTAGCCGCTTATGTTTCTCCGCACCTGCGGCCCAAGTCTTGCAGGTGCGGTTATACCAAAATAAATCAGCATTAGCTCTTTCTCCAAATTCAAATTTGATACATTAACCACTCAGAATCCATCCGAGGCCCCCTGGGACACCGTCCAATCACACCAACAAGTCCCATAACATAACCCTGACCTATTCGAGGCCTCAAATCACATCAAACAATGATAAAACTATGAATCACACACCCTTTCAAACTTGATGAACTTTTATAATTTTGAACTTCTTCATTCGATGCCGAAACCTACCAAATCAAGTTGGATTGACCTCAAATATTTGCACACAAGTCATATTTGACATTACAGACCTACTCCAACTTCCTGAATCGGATCACGATATCAAAAAGTCAACCCCCGGTCAAACTCATCAAAACCTTCAAATTTATATCTTCAGCCAAATGACTCCAAAATGACCCACGGACCTCTGAATTCACTTCCAATCATGCTCCCAATACCAGAGTCACCAAATAGGCTATTCCAAGACTCGGAATCCCAAACCGACATTAATAACACTGAAATTCACTTCAACCCAAACTTGTAAAATTCTTCCAAAAAGGCTAACTTTCATAATAGGTGCCAAAACATTCCTAGGTCCTCCGAAATCCGACCCGGACATACACCCAAGTCCGAAATCATCATGCAAACCTGGTGAAACCTTCAAATCCTTATTCCGGGGTTGTTTACTCAAAAATTCAATCTTAGTCAATTTTTTCAACTTAAAGCATCCAAAATGAGAATTCTCTTGCCAAATCAACTCATAACTTCCCGGAATTGAATTTTAGCCATGCATACAACTCATAATACCTGAAATGAAGTTTTTCATGGCCTCAAACTGCTGAACGACGCGCTCGAGCTCCAAACGACCATTCGGGTCGTTAGAGGCAGAGTTATAGTAGCTCTTCTAGGGCCTTCACTTAAATTACTACTACCAAAAACTGTGGTAACATCCATATTACACATACTTAAATGGGATAAATATTTCTTCTCTTTGAATATTTTATGTGTCATACATGAATCATATTAAATAAAAATTTTACAATTAAACATTGATCCAAATTGACTTTGTGAGATATCCATATTTGCTTCCCATGGTTTGACATACAAAAGTAATATACGAATAAACATTTGTATTTACAGAGAAAAAGAAAAAGAAACAAAATTAAACTAGTGATCCAATATGACATTTTAATGAAATTTTGAGCAAACTCTGAATATGATACAAATAGTTATGTTGCTATATAATATTATAATTAATTGATGAATTTTAAATGGAAATGAGAGTGTAAAAGAATTTAACTGTAGCTAATATATTATTTAATCCAACGTAAATCGTAATACTATCATCACAAATGACTGCGCACCCAATGACTACTGTTAGAACAAACAAAATAGTGCACCTATCATAGAATATTTACTAGTCCTACGAAGCCCGTACTGAGCAAGGGCCTTAGATCAAGGCAATAATAATAATAATAATAATAATAATAATAATAATATTAATAATAATAATAATAATTTATATTATATTTTTAGGCACAACTTTTCTGAGATCATCTCTTCTTAACTATTTATTATTTATTATTTATGTTTTCTGATTATATCGTTTGATAATATAATTAAAAGAAATATTTATAACAAAATAAGTGTGATGTGGAATAAGCATATATCAAAGGGATAAAAGTAACTTGATATTTAATAACATAATTTAAAGTATGTAAAATCATTCTAAAAAGACTAATTATAGATTAAAGAAGATATTTTAATACTTTATGAATTTGTGAGCATATAATTTTTAATTAGTGATAGAAATAAAAAAGATCTTTTAATGGATAATTTTTGTATTTATTGATTAACTCTTATAATTTCATATAATCATAGTTTATGCAAGAAAAAATATGGTATAAACCTAGGTTTAGATTAAATTCAGAAATACCCAAATTCATTAAAACAAACTCCAAGAATTAATTTTGTTTGTCATTAACTCATTAATGCTTTATTTTTGAAAGAAAATTCCGGTACCTAAAAAATTAAGTTTATATAATTTCTGACAAATTAAATTGTTTTAAGGAAAATAAAATCTTTTCTAATAGCATGTGACCATATGCCGTATTTAATAAATTTGAAATTATAAGTTGATTACCTCCTAAACACTTCTCCCTTTTCCTTTGTTCTATCTTCAAAGTAAATTGGATAAAGTTTCAATATTTTTTAATTTTATTTTCAAGATTCTAATTTATTAATTTAGAAAAAGATTTGAAATTTAGTTTCTATTGATAATTTAGTTAAATCACTAAATCACTACAAGGACATATTTGAAAGAGCAAACCCTTTTGGTTGCCAAGCTAACAAGATAGTTACAATATAACTAAGGACTACAAAACTCTTTACATGATCCCCTATGTATAGTAGTATTTTCTAAATAATTTTTTTATCGTAAATAATATCGAAGCGAAATTTAATTATAATTTAGAATTACAATGAAAATTTGATTGACAGAGTAGTCTCCTAATATCAAATAATTTCTTCAAGGTTATTTTCATCAACATTTTAGATTTATCTTTGTGTATAATTATTCATCATCATTCACAACAAATGTTCTGTAAAATAATGGCCTAATGTTCTCAAATTTCTTGCTACATCTTGATTTACGTAACTCCCAACAAATGATAAGAGGGAGAATTGTAGTAATGAATTTTGCAATGCAATTGCGAGCCTTGAAGTTCCAACATTTGAGAAGGAGCATTTTAAGGTTCATGTTGTTATAGTCTATACCTAGAGGGCCAGCAGAGAATCTCCAAATCGTTTTTGCATGTCCTCCCAGGCAGAAAAGATGATCTACATCCTCGATTGTGGCATTTTGGTTGTTATTTATAGTGAAAAATAGGATCAATCTCAATCCCAAATCTTTAAATTCTATCCTCTGTAGACAGTTTATCTTGTATAGCTCTCCAAGTGAGAAAGGAAATCTTGAAAGGGACTTCTTTGTGCCAAACTCCTCTAGTAAAATTGTTTACTTCCTTTCTTTGTCTAAAATTTTTCCAGGCAGAGCTCATTGTAAACTACCCTGTGTTGGTTGGCTTCCCTTTGGCTTTGTCCAAGCTTTTTATGCATAGTTTGATGTTAAGACTATTGATCTTTCTCTTAGTGTCTTCATCTGGTTGCACATGATATCTGTCCCAGACCCAAATCCCATTGATGAGGACCTCATTAAATCGAATCTGTTTTTGAGTGTTAGTGTCTTGATGTAGAATGTGAAGAGGCCCTAATTTTGACTAATTGTCATACCAAAATAACACCTCTCATTTACAAATGTTCTAGATAATGTTGTTATCCACTTCTTCCTTAATATTGCACAGAGTTTTCCAACTATGAGATTGGCCAGAAGTCCATTTAGCATTAGAAGGGTGAAAGTTGTAGATGTATTTTTTTTTATTAATTATTTTTTAAAGAGAGTTTGGCATTCTCAATGTCCACCATTTCTTGCTTCGGAAAGCAAGACAAATGTCAGATAAAAACCTAAAATTGGAACCTCCTTCATTATAAGGATAGCATAGATTATTCCAAGAGGCCCAGTGGTATTTACCACCTGTTTCATTCCCCGGCCAAAAGAATCTTACTATATATTTTTCTATGATATCAATGGTACCATTGGAGGGGTTTGTAGCAGGAAGAAGATATACTGGTAAGTCCAGTAATACATGTCTTATCAAAATTTCTCCTCCACCTGTATATAGAAACTCTGTTTGCCAACCTTTTATCTTCTTGATAATCTTGTTGACTATATTAGAGTAATAAAAAATTTTCTTTCTTCTTGTTATAAGAGGGAACCAAAGTTATTTAATGGGGAATTGTTGGTGGTTCATACCAGTAATAGTCTTTAGTTTATTTATGGTAGCAGTATTGGCATTGTCAACTATGGCAAACCAATTTTTCTCCTTATTTATGAGCTGGCCCAAAATTTTCTAATATGTTTCAAGGGTTTTTAAGACCATTTCAAGGGGATTTTTGCTACAATTACAAAATAAGATAGTATCATCAGCAAATGAAAGGTGGTTTATTTTGAGACCATTGGCACTCATGTAGAATCCTTTGTAACCTTGTCTATCATGAAGATTATTCAGCATTTTGGAAAGAAGTTCAACACTGATGATGAAAAGAGATGGTGAGGCTGGATCACCTTGTCTCAGTCCGCTGTTAGATTTAAAGAGACCATGCCTTCCTCCATTTATAATAATAAAGTATCAATTGTTAGATATGAATTGTGAATAACATGAATCCACTACTCACAGAAGCCAAACTTTTTAAGCGCCATGCAGAGGAATTCCTAAGAGACCCTATCGTAAGCTTTAGCCATATCAAGCTTAATAACCATATTTTCACCTTGATCATTAATGATTTCCTAGGCCAATAGGATATTTTCAATAGTAGCTCACCTTTTTATAAAGCTTGATTGATTTCTGAATTTGCTTTAGGAGGATATTTGAAATTCTGTTATTAAGAATTTTTGAGATGATTTTACTAGAGGCATTGCAAAGGCTTATGGGTCTGAGATCTGAGAATTTCTTAGGGTGATCTATTTTGGGAATCATTACCAAGAAAGTGTGAGTGAATAACTTAGGGAGTTTAGCACCTCGAAAGAAGGATTCCACTACCTTATGAAGATCATTGCATATAATATCCCAGGAAGATTGATAAAAATAACAACTCAGTCCATCTGGCCCTCGGGCATTATCCTTGTCTATATTAAATGCAACTTCTTTAATTTCAAACATAGTAGGAATGAACTAAAGAATTTGTTGTCTTCATCAGTGATGCACCTCTTTATACAGTCAAGAGCATTGTAATTATGGGTGTGAGCTTCCTGAGTGAACATCCCTTGATAGTGCCTCACAACTTCTTCTGTAATAACATGATTTCCTTCTAACAAATGGTTTTGGTTATCCATTATTTTAGTGATGGTCAATCTTCTTCTCCTTTATTTTATCACACCATGAAAGTAAGAAATGTTGGCATCACATTCTTTAAACCATTTGTCCCTCGCTTTTTGCATCAGAATACTCTCTTGGATCTTGTAGTATCTAGTGAATTCAGCTCCATATATCTAGAGAGGGAACTTCTATTCTCAGAGGAATTATCATAAACACAATTATCCTTCAAGGTTCTTATTTCTACTTCCATTATTATGGGGATCTCATAGATTACCCCAAAGGCCTGTCTGGACCACACACTAAGGTCTTTAGACACATTTTTAATTTTCTGATGGAGTGTAAACATTGGGTTCCCATAAACAGCTTCTTCCCTGACATCCTTCACTACCATGGTGTAGTCTTGGTGTCCAGTCCAAAAAATAAGGAATTTGTAATATTTGATATGGCTCGTAACCTCAAGACTCATTTTTCCAAGTAGATGAGCATGGTCTTGAGAGGTGAGTAACTGAGGTGTTGGATATAGTATCAAACCATGCACTATTGTAGACCAATCTATGCAATCTCTTCCAAATAGTTGTGGCAGGATCTCTGTTATCTCACCATATATGTATTGACCCTGTGAAACCTGCATCTTGAAGACCACACTGATTAAGGCACTCTATGAATTCAAGGCTTTCCTCCATTCTGTAGCTTCTATTCCCTTTTTTTCTTCACTCGAGGTGATAATATTGAAGTCTCCAATGACACCCAAGTTCCTTAAAAGTCGTTGGATATGTTTTCAGGTCCTGTCATAATTCTCTTATACTTTCCTCTTTGCATTTGGCATAGATAACTGTTAGTAGATAGTAGGATGATTGAGATGTTTTGCACTAATCAGGACATGTTGGTCCATATCTTGAACTATATTAACCTCCAATTCAGTAGTCCAGAATAATTAAATTTTGTTTGAGTGGTTGAAAAAACCTTGATTCATGTCTAGTTTTCTTATGTATCTATCCATTTTTCCACTGTCTACAAGTGGCTCCTGTATACTGATCAACGGAATTTCAAATTGTTTTTTCGTAGTTTTGAGTCTCTCCAAAGATCTTGTAGATTCTGTTCCCCTAATATTTAATGATAGTGTGTCTATCATTAGAAACTTGTAGGGGTAGGTTCTTTTTGTTGTTCCTTGATTTCTTCTGTGGTTTGGCATTCTTGAATGAATTCTACACCCTGGTTTTTGTAGCTCCTGGGCGATAAATTGTTGTAGAAGATGATGTTTTGTTGGATTGATGTACTCTCAGCATGCTCCAAATCGTTGTTAGCTGAGGTAATATTGAATCTATTGATTTCATCATCAGATTGAGTTCTTCTTTATTCTTGTTATTGATTAATGTCGAGTCTATCTCTATATCATCTAGGGCATGGAAGACTTCTTCATATTCATCTCTTTCTCCCTCTATAAAAGGATCAAGGTCCGGTGGTTCATGGTTACTTCTATATTTCCCTTCTTATTTTTTCTTTGTTTTGCCCCTCACCATCTATATCCTCCACTCTATTAGCTTCAGGCCTTTTCTGTCCTGCCTTGAGGATCTTAATAGGATTCTATGTGTACTTTCCTTCAGTACCATTTCTGTTGATTGTTCCACTAATATCCCTAGTTTCTCCTTGTAGAGTAATGCCTTCTGGAATGCTTATTGTCTTTATGATTATTTTCTTTTGTTTTGCAAATCCTTGCACTCCTTTGGGTCTTTATGACTAATCTAATCATCCCACTTTGTAGTTCTATGTCGACTTTGTTCTTATTTGTAGCATTTCTTATCCTCACATTTCTCAGGTTAAGACCAATTTGATGCTTTTTTGCTTTTTCTTTGTCTTATTACGCTTTGTTCCACCTTGTAGTTCTTTCTTGTTGCTAGCACTCTTGTGTAGAATCTTGTTCTTCCACACTCACATTCTTACAAATTGTGGTATCCATTTTACCAACATCTATTCCTTGTTGTAGGATATTGAAGGGGTTGTTGACCTCTGTTCTGTTGTTTCCCTTGCTTGCTATTTGCTCTATGACCTTCTCATTATTATTGTTTTTGATTTGTTGCTAGCCTATGGATGCCCCATTGTTGTTCATCCCTTTGCCTTTTTTCCTTTAAACGTTTTGTCATTTGCCAGTTTAAGAGGTTTGGGTGTACATTCTTCCTTCGTGGGATTCAGTGTATTTAGGCTCCACCTGTTCTTCAGGCATTCTTTGATCTTGGTTGTTGCCAGCGGTCTGTTTAACCTTACTCTATTGATTGATCTGTGCCATAATGTCATCCTGCTCAGCCAGCTGAGATTGTACTCCTTCTTGCAATTTTCCATATTGAATATCCCTATATTTTTCTAACGAGTGCCCTTGTACTTTCCAGTGTGAGCAATAGGTTGACATAGTTTCATGTTTGATCTTTGGGTTTCTTACCTCCACTTTTACCATATGAAGTAGAGGTTTCGAAAGATCAATTTGAACTCTAGCTTGGCAGTTTTGGGCCGAGATTTCATGGTTGTTGCCTTGTTCATCACCAATGGTATACCTATTGGGCTAACAATACAACACAGACCATCCGATTCATAGTAGTCCCAGGTAAATATGGAAGGCTTATCCAAATTGGGGCTATGGATGATTCAGATCCAGACTTGAATTTTGTTGTCCATTTGGTAATTTTCGTATTGATCCCTCAAGCTAGGGGAATGAATTCCCTTGTATATATTTTGTTGAAATTTTCTTCAATTTCAAAATCACTGAAGACATGGTATTTGTCCTTATCTCCATTTTAATCTCACCTTTAGTAGAAATGGTTCAAGAAAATTAAGTTCGAAAAATGTCGATTGAAGGTATGTTATTTATGAACTTACAAATAATGGTCCATCGACAACTTTCTGCTAACATGTCATGTTCTCGTTGGTGAAGACCACCACTAGTTTTGCATCTATATATTAATGCTTTCTGGGGGGTAGTTTCACTTTCAATTTTGTTTTATTTCAAATCTTAGACCCTAACACATTCGCATGAAGTACATTTGGATTTGATTTGTGTTGTCATCTACCTCATAAAGGCACGAATCAATATTTTCAACGACCAATTCTACTATTAAAGCATGAATTAGGCTAAATATCACAAACCCATAAGCAATTAAGCTGTAAAATTCAAGAGCCATTAAATGTCCACACTAGGGTTGGGATCACAAATCTAGCTATGAGTTTATCTACTCATGAAACTAGCAGAAATCCAAACTGAAGATGAAATATAGGCCAAAATATTCAAAATATAAGATGAAAATCTAAAGAATGAAGATAAATCTACTCTAAATTTACTCAAAAACGTAAAAACTAGCCGTTTACGTGTTCTCCTTAACAAAACATTACCTAAAATGTGAAAATTATCTATTTATACTAGGGGAAGTTCTCAGACCAAACCGGCCACGCAGAGGTTTCGTAGAGGCGTAATTTTTACTAAATATGTGCTTGAGATATCGCGGCCCTGTAACAATAACCACAGTCCACGTTTCTCCATATTTGATTCTGAACTGGGACATGTTTTGCAGATAGTGTAAAACCGACTGCATCCGCATAATTTGGAAGCACTCCGTGTTCTTCGTCAAGCTTAACTTGTAGGGTCTATGCACCTAGGAGTTTGCTCTCAATGAAAATACCATCACGATTGTGCATGGTATCCCGCAGCCACACTTTTCCATCGTGGTCAGAAGTTAATATTGTGCCCAAAATAGCTTCTCTGAGTCTCACTTAAGCGGGCCGCGTATTTGTGGCCGCCTCAACAGTAGTCCTTGTGCAGCCGCTCTTTTCTGCCTCTGTCAGTGCTCCAAATCCAGGTTTTGATTTTAGCAAGCCTAACTCTTTCATGAGTTGATTATGGCTTCTTTGCCTCATTTTGACCAGATCCTGTAAGCAAGAAGATTGAGTCAGTTTTCTTGGACCCAAAACCTAAGCAAAAGAGAGCACATAATGGGTTGAAATCCATAGTTATCAACTCCCCAAACTTAAGCTTTTGCTTGTAATCAAGCAAACAAAGTAATTCCCACCTCCACAAGAAAAAGAAAGGAAAACTTCAGCTGTCCTACGATGACATCATCAAGCATCAATTGGTACTAACAATTACCTTCAACAAAAATGCATTATCAACAACACATAACTGTTTTAGTACCATAGCTTTATTGTGACACAAGAGCATTAGAGTTGAGTTAACTCACCAAGGAAACTTGCTCTACTACGTTGGTCGTTGTGGAACACAAACTCTTTCTCCTCTACTCTCCATAAGCAATTCTCTCTTTATATTGTAGCACTCAAAAGAAGGATTGTGGAAAAGTATGATCATCTTTCTCAAGAGAAGGTCACAAGTGCGGCTTTATGTTCCATAAGCTTGTCACTTATGTAAATCACCACTAATGTAAACTCACTATACTTTAAATCACATAAGGCTTTTGGGGGAATGTAATGAAGGCTTTTGGTTCAAGATAGGATATAACGTCTCATCTTTCCTTAAGCACTTCATTTTCTTATTTAGGCTCACACTTTCATGAATCATTGAGTCATTTTCTTCTTCCGTAGGGGACTAGAAAGAAACATTGTCACTCTTTCTTGTCCATGACAGTCATTTTGCTCCTTTTCTAATCATTCTAAGCCCTTTATCATTGCTTTTATTGAATCACTTCATTTTTCTATATTATTCACTTTCTTTTTGACATTATGGCATTTCTTTCTTTTTTTTTCCTTCCCTTTTCTTCATTTTGTACCTTTATCACTTTCAATATTTCTCATCTCTCCCCAAAACTTATGCTTTTGTCAATTGTGCTAAGGAGAGATCTGGTGCCAAGAGAGAGTCATTATAGAACAGATAAAGGCGTGTATCATAATTATTAAGAGAACAAGGGCTTCGGCTCAACGGGGTTGACTAGGGTTATCATATTTGGTAGGCTATGGATGCTTTCAAGTTTCAAGATGTATCATGGAGAGCCTATATTCATTTCTTAAGTCGAGCTATACTTAGAATTTTGCCTACACAAACATCCGGGGCAAGTTCTAGACTTATTGAAATGAGACTTGGACTTGCAAAACAATACCTCACCTAAAAATCTATTGGATTGCTAAAGAGAATAGAGTCGAGGGCCCACAAAAACCCTAGCTAAGATTGAGCATCACAAATGGCTTCAAGAAGTCACTCGATGATTGTTTTGTCAACACAAGAGTTTAAAGGTTACAACTAGAACCATTCTTTGCAAATAAACTTGTTTCTAACCATGAAGTCAAAAGTAAATGTGCTAGGACCAAGTGAAGCTTGCCTGAAACACTTTTAGTCGTTACTACTACTTACACAAAAACATAAAGAAAACGAACTCAAAACCTTAAGAAGTTTGTCATGCCATATATAATCTGGAAGAGCCACCCAATTCACACAACCTCCACCTTTGGAATAACCGTGGAATTATGAAAATCAAAGGCTTATTGACCATGAAGCTAAGAACTCAAAAAGAAGCTACTAACAAAAATTAAAAAGCTAAGCTATTAAGGAAAAAGAACACACGAAGTTATAAAGTAAACAATTAAAAATAAAATGAATATGTACAATAATGGAAAGAAAAAATATACAAAACAGGAATGAATATATACATGGAATGGTAAAGTTATATGCATACAAAAAGTGAAAAATAACGAAAGTGAAAAATAATGATAAGTAAAAATAGAGAAAAATAGTATCATAATTATTACATGCTAGTCGTCAAATCAAAATAGAACCACCCCCCCCCCCCCAAAATAAAAGCAATTAGTGTTCTCAATGCTACAAGCAAAACTAAGATCAGGGATGCGATAAAGAATGAAGAAATCTCCCTATGTGGTCTACATCTAGTCCCGGAGATGAGTGGGGTCCTCGAACTGCATAAGATCAGTAGTTACCATTGGGTTTTCTAACTAGATTTCCAAATATGATTGGGGACCATGAGGTTCAAAAACATCTCTGTAGCAGCCTGTGTAGTGGAAGCTGGCTCATCAGAGTGGCCAGCGGCTGGTATATCATGCTCTGCTGCCTGAACAAGAGGTGGAGAGGGTTTGGAATATTATCATGACGCGGTCGGCCTCTCCTTTGTGCTTGACATTTGGATTAAATCTTATCTACATTACCATTATCTACCTCCTCCCCTAAAGGCAAATTTTCGGGGGCATCATTGTTAAGAGCTATATTGTACCTGAGAGCAATTCACAAACAAATTAGAAAATTAGAAGTGAAGAAAAACAAAACACATAAATACTCGGAGATATAGCTAAAATTATTTAACTCCCCAACAACTGCACCGAAAATTGATAGGTTCCAAACCTGCACTAATATAGAGTAGCAAGGATGGTCGATACAGTTTTACCAACCAAAGGTCGGGATCGAATCCATAGAGAGTTAATGAGTTTGGAGTTAGGTTTATATCAGAGTAGAGATGCGGGTTTTGCCCTTAATTGCACTTCCACAAATTGTTGGTTTTGTTTTCTACTTCTGCTTCTATACCATAACATGCAATAGTTAAAACTAAGTACAATATTTTTGTTGGTTTTTTTCAAAGATAAAAAAGGACTAGGATAATGACTTCCACCTAGGTGGATATCAAACGAGTATCGAGAATTTAGGGCAAGCTTGTTATGATTGGGGTCTTGATATAACCATCTCACATAAGTGGTCACTCTATATCTCTCGGTAGTTTTAGTTACTTTGCCCAATTTGGCTTTCTCAAGTCCAAATGGGTGTTCATGCATAACAAATGATATTTGCTCAAATCGGGTATTACTATTTCTAGGTTTAACCCTTTAATTAGGGCTATCAATCTCCTGAATGCACCCCAATTCCTTGTAAGCCTAATTTTCCTAAACTTAGTCCCTCTTTTTCAAGAAGAGACTAAGTCATAAAGGCACGAATCAATGTTTACTAACTATTTCTTCCCACACCGGTGTAATGTCTTAGGAAGTGACTTCACAATAGTAGTGCTAGCATAATCCATACTACCCAGATTTTTTACCTAGCCACTTCTTCATCCCTTTCTGCTCTTTATGCGTCACTTTCCTGTTATTCATCTTCCCAATTGAAGATTCCACTTTGGAAGACCGAGATGAGACTTTTGAGGAGGTGGTTCTCGAAGATATTGCCACCATGGACTCAACCTCAAGAATAGATTATGCTCTTGGCTTTTACTATATGTGTGCTTTGTTGCTTTATCGTTTCTGCATAAGGACCCGTCATGGGCTTTTGTAATCATATGTAAGGACCCTCTTCGGGATTTTGTAGTCATATGCTTATGAATACAAAGATGTTTCTTCAATTTGTCTCTGACTTATCCTATATGTCTTTTTGCCAGCTTTGTGAAGAACCTGACTGCATGACTTTACCGATTTGTGCGAATTATCGAGCCCATGTGCAAGTACTTCTTCTAGCTCTTGATTGATTAATGCGGTTTGAAGTAGAACCCTTTAACGTTTTTTACACTGAGCTCAAATTAGATTGGTAAACCTAGGTCGTTGGGTTTCCCGACTTCGAGTCGAATGAGAGTAGGGCTCTAAACTTTTAGTATGAGACTTAGCCTTTTAGACCCACGATAGTCTTTAATGGGGGATTTGTTGGGATGCCTAAAAATAAAGATAGCCTTTAGGCTTTTGAGAGTAGTCCCCGATTCGGGGTTCGCTCAAGCTTGGGCTACCTAGAGACTTGTTTTAAACTCACTATAAATAGCCTTAAAGCATTGAAGATAGATCCCGGATAAGGGCTTACATGGGTTTAGGTGGTACCTAAAGGCCAAGACCATATGAGTAGGTTTTAGTGCTTTTTTGAGAGAAGCTCTCGAGATAGGATACCATTTCAAGTCTCGCAATGATAATAATGGCCCCTCAGAACATATCTTCTTCTTGGTGGAGGTCGTCGAGATCGGGTACAACCTTGGGACGTATAGTGATATCATTGGTTTCCAGGACCCTGTCTTCTTTTTGATGGAGGTCCTTGAGAATGAGTACAATCTCGGGACTTGCAATGATGCCAAGGTCTTCGTAGAGACTATCTTCTTTTTGATGGAGGTCCTCGAGATGGGGTAATATCTCGGGACTGGAAATGATGCCTCATGGCTTCCATGAGTCTATCTTTTTTTTGATGGAGGTCCTCGAGAACGGGTACCATCTCGGGACTTATAATGGTGTTAATGGATTCTTGGAGTCTGTCTTCTTTTTTGGTGGAGGTCCGCGTGACTTGGTACCGTCTCGGGACTCATAATTATGGCATAGGATTTTTGGAGCCTATCTTTTTTTCGGTGGATAGTATTGATGATGAGGTTCTTTTCGGAGAATGCGTGACCTAAAATCACGCTCAGTCATCTTATCAGGATGTACCGACTTTTTCACCATCAAGGTTTGCCAACCTTATTATGCCGGTCAACCACTCCTTTTGTTGTTTATGATGAAGAAGACGAAGATCGGGAGTGGATGAGCTGAATCATTCAAGTACAAACTTTGACATTATCCTGTGGAGTTTATGCCATTCCCCGATGTACAGAATTATACACATAAGTGGTACACTCGTGACTTTATAGTTCTTTAATTATGTCAAAGGTGTGTTACGTAAGTGCACATTCCTTTCCTCTTCTGCAACATTTTCGTAGATGCCGTACGAGGTCCCTGATCTATCGAATTGAGCTCGGGAGTTGGCGATCCACTCGACTTATGATGAGAATAAGTGGAAAGTTTTTTCTAGGGGAAGATGGGAAGAAAAACATCACCGTACGTGCTTTGCGATTTGTTCCCTCCACTTTTTAATTTGGAAAGACACTTTCCTTTTATGCATACTAACTCTTTGTTGTAGGCATCAGGGAGTCTATTAAACTGAGGCTGTGTCCTCTCAGAATAGGAGAAGGAAGTCCAGCTTCTGGACTAAATATTGATAATAATAGGCAAGAACAACCTTTCCAGGGTGACGATAATCAAAGTAAGAAGAACCTAGTCTGGGGCTCGAAGAGGTTACATCGGCCGAGCCTACTGCGGCCGTGATCTCTAGCATTGGAAATATGGTTTCGCCCTTGCTTCTATCTTGTTTTCCCGTCAAAGATACTTTGGGGAATGAAGGTTCTCTAGCAACAATTCTTTTTGCCATCGAAGGTACTTCGATGGATGCTCGAATCTCGGGACCCTATACATCGAATGTCCGTGTCCCAATCAGGATTGGTTCTTCTCGGGCTGAGGGAGCCAAACTAGTAGATGTGCACTCAACCTTTGAGGAAGCTCATCGGCTCTACTCGGCGGTGAGTTTTGGCACATGCCTGTAAGTTTCGAGCCTCCCCTTTCTTATTGAGCTCCATTTTTCATAACGTCTTGACAAGCTCAAGTCAGAGCTACTTCATAGTGAGGCCGGTTTGTTGAAATCATTGGACGGGAAGAAAACCGTTAGGCTTCTTTGTGATGAAAGGGAAGTCGAGTTGGCGTGATTGTGGTATGAGGCGAGTTAGAGCTTGAATTATAAGAGTTACCTAACGGAGCAGGTAGTTTCTATTCCAAGAGAGTGCATGATCCTTCCTCTAACCCCTGAGGCTAATGTTTCATTCATTTCAGTCGTAGAAAAAGATGGAGGACCTGGAACGCCTTCGGAATAAATTTGGCCGAGTCAAGCGTGAGTATAATGAGCTAAAGGCTCGTATGGACATTTAGGATTCAATGGAGAAGGATGCTCTGGCTAAAGTTTCCACCTTTGAGGTTCAACTTTTCTTAGCATGGATAATATCATGGTTCGAACAACTATGATTAAAAAACTCGAGTCTGAGCTTTTGAAGATAAATTTTGAGGTATTAGATGCCCAGGACAAAGCCATAATGAGCCGAACCAAGGCTGAAAGGAAAGTGGCACTATATTTGAAGGATTCCGCTAATGCTCAAGCTGAGCGAAAAAGGACTCTCGACCGTGAGGACAGGAGCAAGGAATATTCTTGGTGTAAGTCTCGAAGGAAAGCCCTTGAGAAGTTACATGCTAGGGGCTTTGTCCTTTCGGAAGAGGTGAAGGAGGCGAGGGTGGACGAATATGGTGCTCAGTTATATTTGTCTAACACCGAAGATAGCAAAGATAAGGTTGGGCCATAGTCCCTAAGGGGTACGTAGGTTTACCTTCAAAGTATGTTTGTAAATAGAGCTTGTATTCTTTTACATACGTACACAAAAAGAAATCTTGCGACTTCGTTTTTATGTACCTTTTGATATTTGTTAGTCATGAAGAAGAACTGGTCTTTGGGTTAAAGCGATCCCTTGGATTCTCAATGTGGCCCTGGTCTTATTCGGCTGGCCCGTAGGATCTTACGTGCTCTGGCCGGCACGACCTTTTAATGTAAGCATGCATCTTAGGCTCTTATGCTTTCTCCCTTAGGCATATTTAGTTAACTATTTTGGGTTCAGTCTCTTAGTCGAGTTTTGACTCAGGCTCATTTGACCCTCAAGTTTTTGAATTTAAAGCTAGCCTTTAGGCTCTTATTCATTGGGTCAGTATGACCTTTAAATATAAGCTAGCGTCAGTGGCACTTATGCTTTAGGTCGGTACAACCGTTTATATGGGTTGGCAAGAGTGGCTCTTATGTATTGGGTCAGTACAATCTTTAATAAAGGTTATTGATAGTGGCTCTTATGCTTAAGGTCGATGCGGCCTCTAGTATAAACTTTATTTCCCTCATTAATGACTTTTGAAGTGGTGTTTGCTTTACTCTTTGATGATTTGATATTACCTCGATTGTGAGCCATTATATGGTGATGATCGAGCACCTCAAGAGTTTGGATCAGTGGCTGAGTATCTCGAAGCCTACAGTTGGAGCTAACGTAGTCGAAGTTCTTTTGCCTATGTCGAGGGTAGACTGTTTAACCGGTTCTTTCCGAAGTAGATTCGAAATAATTAAAGACGTATGATTCTATTGCGTTGATCGGGCATCCTCGAGTTGTGTTAGTTTGGATGGTGTAGCCTAGTTGACCGTAGTCGTTTGTGTTTGGCCGGAGCCCTTTAATTCCAAGTGAAGTAGTTTCAGCGTTTATATCGAGGGTATGCCTTTTTATGGGTCTTATAAGTTTAATATATAGCATTAACTTTAAGATCTACGTTATGCTTTTAGTAAGGTCTTACAAATTTTACATGCCTTTGACGTCTTGCAGTTTTGTTGTTGCTCACTTAGTACAAGTGTGGTTCATGCCTTGCTTGAGGTCTTACAAATATTGTTGTTGCTCAGTTGGTACAAGTAAGGTTCATGCCTTGCGTAAGGTCTTACGGATATTTTCATTGCCTTATATAGGTCTTATGAGACCGAGTCTACCCATTTGGGGTTTTATGGCCTCCGATTTTTAATAAGTCGATAAAGATGGAGATTGACGGCACTCCCGGAGTCATCGAGGATTTCTAGGCTCGGGAGCCACTACATGTAAACTTGGTATTTCCTCATTGAAGGCTTACTATTTTGGAGTTTTCGACTCGGAGGTCATGTGGATTTGAGTTCTCGATGCCAGTCCCCGAGTGTGCGAGACTTTTTTTGGGCTCTAATGCTATTTTGTAATCTTGTTTTTGCCTCATTGAGGGCTTATGAGCTTGAAGCTCCAACACAGGGTCGTATTGTTTCAATTGGTTGACACCACTCCTTGAGTGTTCTTGATATGTTTTTGCTCTAGAGCCATTTTTTGCAAAAATATCGAGCTTCTTATACCATGCTTCTTCGAATACGCAAAATGCTCTTGGGAAGTGTTCTTTTATTACTTGGTATAAGCAAATACGCTTTGCCGTTAGTGGCTTAGTGATTATATACATGCACGATTTGTTTGATCACTATGCCCGGTATATTACCTTCCGATTAAGACCCTATTCAGCACATCTTGGCTTCTCCAACGAGGCGATCTTCCGAGTGAATGCCCCCTAGTATTTGAGGTTGACTGAAAAGGAAACCTTGAATACTTTTTGAGTCTTTATTAGGTAGCATATAGGTGTTTTTTTGTTAAAAACCTTGCCGGTAAAAACGGATCGAAGGAAAAGTGTGCAACGCATGATATAGAAACCTATGGACTTCGAGTTGGAAAGCGCTTCCACTGTTTCGATTGGATGCCCGCACTTATGTTAGTAGAAGGTGTAATTGACAAAGGTAGATGACCACACATTAGTGCCGATGGCGCTTCAGGCCTCGATGTGATTTAACCGCTTGTGATGAGGAATTGATACGGTGCTTCATTTTGTTCAGTCGGGTATATCCCAGAATGTAGCTTTCTATCGCTACTTCATCATGTGCTTATCCGTTAGCTCATTTGGTGCAAAAGGTATTGGTGTTGGCATTATATCGTGTACTGCAAACATCTCTTTTGTTGCATGCTGCTCCCCGTAAATGGTTTTTATCCTATTCTTTGTTCGAAATTTCATCATTTGATGGAGGGTAGACGGTACTGCTCTCACGAAGTGTATCCATGGCCTCCCAAATAAGGCATTTTATCAATTGTCTCGTTCAATGACATGGAATTTGGTATTTTGGGTTGTGCTACCCACATTAATGGGGAGGGTGATTTCCTTTTTCATTGTTTCGCTCGCCGTGTTGAATTCTTTGAGAACTTGAGAGGCGGACATAATCCAGTCATGCAGTATGAGATGCTCTATTCCCCTCGACCTGATAATATTGGCCGAGCCACCTGGATCCACAAGCACATTTTTAATTTGAAATGTACCCACAAGAAGAGAAATTACTAGTGCGTCATTATAGGGCTGAGATAGAGCCTTAATTACACTTCTCCTCGTGAGGGATGTTTTCGTTATCCTGATCGTGCGTTCCGGCGGGCACCAAAACCTTAAAACATCATATGGGTGAAATGGTGTGGCTCGTTTTCTTTTCTCTTTTTGGTCGCCTCTGTTTCTTGGAACTTATTTTAGATCGGTCGTGGAGGAATTCCCGGAGATGACCTTTGTTGAATAATCGGGCCACTTCTTTCCAGAGTTTTCGACAATCTTCGATCAATCCTTTGATCACAGTGGGGTAAGATGCGCTTTGGGTAATTTATTCTGTCTTCTATATATGGTTGGTACCTTTCTTTATTTGGCTTTAGCTCCTTCGCTAGAAGCCCTCTTGGGTATACCGAGCCCAAGGGAGCCCCTAGTTGGTCGTCCTTGATTGACCCTGATCGTCGATTGGTATAGGTTGTGAACGTCCGACCAAGCCACGATGGGATATTTAACTAAATTCTGTTTTAGTTGCTTTGAAGCCAAAGAGCTCTGTTCACTCAAACCTTGAGTTAAGGCCTGTGCTGCCCAGTCGTCGGAGGCTAGTGGTCGTTCCATCCATTCCATTTTAAAGTGAGACACTAACTCTCGCAACATCTCATTCTCCCTTTGCTTGATTTTTATGACGTTGGATTTCCTTGTGGCCACCTTGATAGCCACGACATGTGCCTTTATGAAAGCATTTGCCAGTATGGCAAATGAATCTATAGAGTTAGGAGCTAGGTTGTGATATGACATCATGGACCCTTTTGAGAGTGTTTCCTTGAACTTCTTCAGCAGGACAAACTCGATCTTATCGTCTCTTAGGTCGTTGTCTTTTACTGTATAAGTGTAGGCAGTGACATGCTCGTTGAGGTCCGAGGTTCCATTGTACTTCGGCAGCTCGGGCATTATGAACTTCTTCGGAATGGATTTTGGATCCTCTTCCTATGGGAACGAATTCTGCACAAACTTCTTTGAATCTACGCCTTTCAGAACCAGGGTGCACCTGGAATTTGATTGACCCTGGAGTTGTAGGTCTCGACCTTCTTATCATTGGCTTCTATCTTTTTCTTGCCCGACTTGATCTTTTTTGAGGTTATCAAGCATCTTTATGATGACGGGGTCAGTTGCCAACCTGTTGTTGCTTGATCTCTCTGATACCTGCTCGGCTGGGGGGATTGTCCGCGGTGCTACCGTACTAGGAGTTTCTAGTGACTTTGCAGCTGAGCAATAGCCAGCTGTTTTGCCTATGGCATTACAAAAATAACGTGAAGGATAACCTCCTGTCCTTCCCCTGTTGGAGTTTTATGGACTTCTTGTTGCTCTCGTTAATGTACGGTCCTATTTGAGTGGGAGCTTATATCAACATGCTAGGGCATCACGTGTTTGAGGTGATACCGTGTCAATGGGAATTGGCTCTAGTGCATTCTCAGGGTTTTGAAGTGGTAAACTAACACCTGGAACATGCATACCAATTTCTCTATGGTGCTCAAAAGTTTTTTTTTTTACTAAGTCAGACATATCTGCCTTAAATTGAAGATCTTGGACGAGAAAACATGTGAAAGATAACTCGCGTTATGTAGTTAAACTAACAAGAAAATAATCACTATTATTTTTAGCCTCACGGTGGGCCCAAACTGTCTGCCGTGAAAATGGTAATAACAATTAGATTTGATTATGTGGTTCTAAAAATACGTGATCTATTTTATTGTAGTTGTTTAGGTAATAGTTGCGAAGTAAAAGGTTAGAAATCAAGATTATAACTGGGAGATGGTATGATAATCGAACCAAACATTAAGAGATTGGGGCCTGAAGCCTGCCTATTTGGGGCCTCGGGGTTTAATTTGATATCTCACCGAGGGAAGTTGATTGGTGACAAAATGTTACGATAACATCAATGATGGCTCCATAAGACCAATAATAAGTAATAAATGATGAGCAATAAGTATAAAATAATGAAAATAATGAATACAAGCAATAAATGGAAGTAATGAGATCAAGAGAATATGTTAGAGCAGAGAGAATGTCTTGTGTATTTAGTATAGAGCAACATATGATTACAAAATGATAAGAATCCCCTTTATATATGAGGGAAAGTCCCAACATAGTACAAATACATTAGTTACAAAGATACAGTGATGGTATATCTAGTTAATGTCATGATGCAGGCTCAAACTAGCCTGACAGACTTTGTTATGCACTTTGGGAACATCCCACTTTCTCTCTGTAACTGTCCATTTGTACTGCACCGAGGTCGAGCGTTGATGACCCTCGAGGGATGAAACTCGACCATAGTCTTGAGCCCTCGAGACGGGCTTACGAGCCATCATAACGACGAAAAATTGGACCTGTATCCACCTATTTCCCTCATTTATTAATTTCAATTGGTAGTAGTTGCTTTATTTAGATTAATTAGTCTAATCTATGGTCTTTAGACTTATTTATTACCTTATTTAACTTCAATCATGCATGTTGACTGATTTCGTACGATATTCTCCATGATTTAAGTGATATTAATTTATTAGGTTTGCCCTAACTTACTGGTTCATTGATTTGCATACTTTATTTATGTGCCATTAATTTTCCTTGCCTTATTTGTTTACTCTTCTCAAAGCTATATAAGCCTCACTCATTTCCTTTAACACACACTCAAATGGACATAGGAAAGTACACAAAGTTCTTGCTCTCTTCCTCTATCACAATCTTCTGCTCTTTGGTGTCATATTGTCTAGCCAGCTTGAAGCCCATGCTATACCTTTGGATCCTGTTTGCTTCACTCTTCTATTGCTATTTCTTAAGTAATATGCTTCAACTACAGCCATTCAATTAAACCTATGTGTTTCCCTACTAAGCATGTTTACTACTATTCAGCTTAACTATATGCCATGTTATCTGCATGTCTACTTTATCTCATTAGATCCATGTGCTTCATATTCATTGTTCTTGATCAACATATTTACCTCTATTCAATTAGACCATATGTTTCATGCTATTCAAATCTGACCTAGGTGTTTCCTTATAATCAGCATGGCTCTCTTCTATCTAATCAAACCTATGTGTTTACTTTAATAACATGTCTACTTTTGTTTGATTAAACCTATGATTGTCTACTTTCAACTTGTTTACTTCCTTTTTAGCTAGAACTATGTGCTTCTCTTTTCAACAAGTCTCCATGTTTGTTCATATCCAAATTAGTCCTATGTCTATTTGTTTCTCGACTAGCATGTTGTTTTTATCATTTTTTTAGATGATTCACCTCTCACAGACTCTTGTCAAATATTTCTCCAAATCCATGCTACTCCGTTGAATATGACTATCTGGTTGATCCCATCATGCCATGCCTTTGTTTAGTGTCTACTCAACTAGTAACATCTAAAATACAAAGTTAAAACTTTAAGTGATCCCATTTCTATATACTCTTTGAATGTTGGGACCTTTGTTTGAGTTTCACGAATTGAATGACCCTGTCTGCTCCTTAATTCCTAAGAATTCAAAACTCTTTTCTTAAAACTATCTCTTTTTTTCGGCTCCTACTCTTAGAACACCTAGGGTCCTGCCCCTCCAGTGTAAGCGGTGCCTAGGAGCCCATGAGGCTCCTCTGAACTTTGACACAGTGAGGTTGGGTTTCCAATCTTTCTCCCAAAAGGATGCTTTGAAAGTTTTGCTGTGCGAGCATTGCCTGGGGTCCCTAGTGCCCTTTGGAACTTTGACACACTAGGATACATTGGGTACACTGTGAGAGTATTGGCATGTTCATACTTGGTTGAAGGCTTGACTTTTTAGGTTTACTGTTTGGGCCTGTTCAAGCTGCTTATAGTTTTAGCATTTTCACTTTTATAATTATTATTTACTTTGGTTTGTAATAATAATTTCTTTGTGAACAGATATTGTTGATATTAATAAAACTGGGAGTGATTCTTATACATATATTTTTTTGGGAAAGGGTAGATATTATTGTGTACGGTAAAATCGGGGGTTCAATTTCCCCGTCATTATGGTGCCTCGCAACATACTTCACGAGGTTCGAGATCGAGGCCGAGGCTAACCTTCGATGGCTGTCAGGGCTCGACCTTGGGGCAGTGTCGACCAATGGCTATATTAGAGATGACGGGAGTTCCTAAGGCACTTGGATAAGACTGCCCCATCCCATATCTAGCTGCCCCATCACATATCTTTGCAATTAATGTATTTTGTACTATGTTAGGATTTTCCTCCTACATAAAGGGGATCCTTACTATTTTATAAACCTTTGTAACTCCACAAGAAATATACCAGAACATTCTCTTTGCTCTCTAACATACCCTCTTGATATTATTGCTTCCTTTTATTATCTTCATATTTGTTCTTCATTTATTGCTTGTCATTGGCCATAAAGAGCCTTCATTGATTATTTTATAACTATTAAGCCCTATCCTGATTACCCTCGATATCTAGTAGCCGAGCTTTGAGATCGACCTTGAGGCCCGAATCAACAAGCTCGAGGCCCCGAATAACTAGCCTATCAATTTGATTACAGCTCTGTTCTTAACTTTGTTTTGTCTCCATGTATCATATATCTAGCATCAACTTCTTAACAACTAGAATAAAAATAGATAAAGTATTTTTAGAGTTCCATCAACAAATTTAATTATTATTACCATTTTCACAGTAGACAGTTTAGCGCCCACTATGTGGCTAAAAATAATAGTGATTATTTTCTTGCTGTTTTCATCTCACAACGCAAGTTATCTTTCACACTTTTTCTTGTCCATGATCTTCGATTTTAGGTCAATGTCTAGCTCAGTAAATGGAGCTGGAAATGATAAACTTAAAAACCAATGAGATGATGATGTGTTTGCTCTAGATATCGGCATAACAAAAAAAAAAAACATAAAAAAAATAGATTCTTCAGCATGCCATCCATATGATTATTGGAGGGACAGACATTCCCCGAGGACCTATGATCAAACGAACGAAAATATGCACCAATGAAGAAGGGCCTACCCGATACCGCATGATTAAAGACACCCTCACATTCAGCAAGGTGATCTCATTTCTTTTGCGCAACACTCGAGTTAAATGTGTGCTTATGGATCCAGGCAGCTCGGCCAACATAATCGGATTAGAGATAATACAATAGCTTTGGCTACTCGATCGAGTCATACCTACCTCTCGAGTTCTCCATGACTTCAACACGACCGTTCACGTAACAAAAGGAGAGATCACCCTCCCAGTCGACATGTCCGGCGCAGTACAAGACAACTAATTCCAAGTCATCGGTGGTGACATAAGGTACAATTCATTGCTCGGTATGCCTTAGATACACAGTATGAGGGTAATACCATCGACCCTACACCACGTGATAAATTTCCCACAAAAACAACAACTATATATGGAGAATAATGGGCGGTGAAAAAATGTTTGCAGTCTATCAGGGGGCGTCGACTCCCACACATCTGACCTCAGATGAGTTTAAGAACATATAGGTCCCCGAGGACGACGAAGAAGATTTCATCTCTCCTAAAACTTTTGTCGCCCCCGAAGAGTTTGACATAATGAAATCCACGATTGAAGATCTGGAGTGAGCCGTTTTGATCGAACACCTCCCGGATCATAAGGTATACCTAGGAACGGGATTAACCCAAGAACTCAGGAAAGAATTCATTCAATTTATTATTAACAATATCATCTGTTTCATTTGGTCCCACTTATGTATGATAGGAATTCTGCTGGAAATAACCTCCCACATACTCAGTGTTGACCCCAGGTTTAACCCGGTGAAGCAGAAGAGAAGACCACAGTGTGAGGTGAAACACACATTCATCAAGGAAAAAGTAACAGAACTTCTTAAAATAGGGTCTGTTAGAAAGGTAAAATGCCCCGAATGGCTAGCCAACATAGTAGTGGTACCCAAGAAGGGAAATAAGCTAAGAATGTGCGTATATTATAAAGACTTAAATAAGACGTGTCCCAAGGATTTATTCCCCTTGCCCAAGATCGATCGTCTGATCGATGCTACCGCCGGCCACGAGCCCCTTACCTTTATCGATACCTTCTCAGGGTATAGCCAAATTCAAATGAACCCCAAGGATAGGGAGAAGAATTCGTTCATCACAAAAGATGATATGTATTGTTATAGCGTAATGCCCTTCGTATTGAATAATGCAGGGGCTATGTACCAACGCGTAGTTAATAAAATGTTTGACCATCAAGTAGGAAAATCCATAAAAGTTTATATTGATGACATGTCAGTTAGGTCCTTGAACATAGAGGACCATCTGACTCATTTACAGGAAACATTCGACATCCTCAGAAGTTACAACATGAAGCTCAACCCCGAGAATATGCCTTCGGAGTAGGTTCAGGCAAGTTTCTGCTCTTCATGGTATCAAACAGGGGGATCGAGATCAACCTCGATAAAGTCAAGGCCATCAAAGAAATTGCGATGATAAATAATGTCAAGGTCGTGCAACGGCTAACAGGGCGAATAGTTTCCCCAGGAAAGTTCATCTCGAGGTCTTCCAACATGTGCTATCATTTCTTCTCTTTGCTCAAGAGGAAAAATAGCTTTGAATGGACTCCGGAATGCCAACACGCCTTAGAAGAATTGAAATGATATCTGACTAGCCCGCCTCTGCTACATATGCCAAATGAGGACGAATCATTCTACCTGTACGTGGCCATATCCGAAATAGCGGTAAGCAGTGTGCTAGTTCGAGAGGAACAAGGTACAAAATTTCCTATTAATTATGTAAGTCGGGCCTTGGGAGATGCCAAAACTAGGTATCCACAATTAGAAAAACTGGCTCTCCCGCTAATAACCCCGTTAAAATTGAAACCCTATTTTCAATGCGACGTATTTGCATTCTGACGACATACCCTCTCCGTAGCATATTTCATAAGCCCAAGATATCGAGCCGATTGGCCATATGGGCTATCAAACTCGGGGAGGGTGGGGGTATGATATAGAGTATCAACCTCGAACGACCATCAAGCACCCATATTCTGGCAGAGTTCGTGGCCGATTTCTCGCCCTCTCGGATACACGAGGTAGAGAAGGAACGTTTTCTAAAATCAGGCAAGTCTACTGGATATGGACCCTATTCGCTGATGGTGCCACAAATGTAAGAGAATCTAGACTTGGTATAGTCCTGAAGCCACCTATTGGGGGCATAATTAGACAATATATGAAAACTGCAATGTTGACTAACAAGAAAGCCGAGTACGAGGCTATGATTGCGGGTTTAAAACTGGTCAAATTCTTGGGATGACAAGATGTAGAGATATTTGGATATAATCCAAGTTGTACTATGCAATTTCAAAGAGTGGACCTTAGTCCATGTACCTCGAGAGTAGAACAATGAGGCCGATGCCCTCAAGAACCTAGGATCATTTGTTGGAAAAGATGACCTACTCCCCCGGGTTGTTGTTCATCTATCTAAATTAGTGGTCGAGGAAGGTCGTGCCAAGATTAATTCCACATGCCAAACATGGGATTGGAGAAATAAATATATTTATTATTTAAGATATGGAAAGTTGCACGTGAATCGAAAAGAATCGAGGTGCATGCGAACCAAAGCAGCCTAGTTCTCGCTTGATGAAAATGAGAATATGTACAAAAAAACTTTTGATGGCCCTCTAGCAGTATGCCTGGGACTAGGTGATACAGATAGTGTATTCTGAGAAATTCACGAGGTTACTTGCAGAAAGCATTCTAGCACCGACTCCTTAGTCCGAAAGGCGATCAGGGCAGGTTACTACTAGGAAAACATGGAAAAAGACACAAGGAATTAATCCAAAAGTGCGACAAATGCCAGAGATTTTCCCCCATAACTCACCAACCTAGAGAGAAACTACATTTAATCTTATCGCCACGACCATTTATGAAATGGGGAATGGAGATCATTGACCCCCTGCCAATGGCACCAGGTAAGACTAAATTATTTTTATTTATGAATGACTATTTCTCAAAATGAGTGGAAGCACAAGCCTTCAAGAAAATCAGAGAAAATGAAGTCATTAACTTCATATGGTATCATTTTATTGGTCGATTCAGGATTCCTTTCGAGATGACATGTGACAATGGGAGGTAGTTCATCGGAAGCAATGTAACATAGTTCCTCAAAGACACAAAATCTAGAGAATCCTACCAACGCCTTACCACCCGTATGCCAGCGGCCAGGCTGAGTCCACAAATAACACCATCATCTAGAACTTACAAAAGAAGCTGGAAAGCGCCAAGGGAAAGTGGAGAAAAATGTTGCCTGAAGTACTATGGGCATATTGAACAACTTCGAAATCAAGCACAGGGGAAACACCTTTCTCTCTAGTATATGGCACTGAGGCTTTGATATCAATAGCGGTCGGGGAGCCAAGCGCCATATTCAAACACACCACCGATAACTCGAACAACAAGGCCATGGCAATGGCCCTCAAAATGCTTGATGAAAAATGAGAAACCTCGTTGGTCCGAATGGCTGCCCAAAAACAAAGAATCGAAAGGTATTATAACAAGAGAACAAACCTCTGATACTTAGGGGTAGGGGGCTTAGTCTTAAGGAAAGTCACTCTCAACACCCAAATCCTAAGGAAGGAAAGCTAGGCCAAAATTGGGAAAGACCATACCCTGTCCTCGGAGTAGTCGACAAAGGGTCTTATATGCTCGACACCATGGAGGGCGAGCAGCTTCTGAGGAATTGGAACATATCATTGCTCAAACGGTATTATTTCTATGGCATCCGATTGAATATTCTGTAAACACCCTCGAGCAGGTGTTTCAATCTTTTCCTTCGACCAGACTTTGTACCCACAAGGGTTTTACTAGCAAGGTGTTTAACGAGGCAACAATCATACGCCACTTAAGTAAACTCAACAAGTATGCAATATTTCTTCTGCAGCCCATCTCGGATATTGGGGGGCATCCTTCCCTCCCCCGAAAAGGTTACCTACTCGAGAAAAGCCAAGATATTTCTTATGAGACCTCGATAGAAAAGCAATGTACCGAGCCAAACGATCGAATGAGCCGTGCCCATATAGAACAACTAAGCCATTGACCGCAATAATGTCCACACTTGTACCAATTAATCAAAGAATACTTTTTATCAAAGTATTTTACATTTCAAAGGAAACTCAATGTTCTAGAAAAAGGGACCCCCATGTTAGAAAGTGTCCCAAACACTTGGAGGCTACCGTCGATATCTAAAAAATGCATGACCTTAAGGTCAGAATCTCAAAAATTGCAAGCCCTCAATGAGGCAATATCCAGTTTATGAGTAACGCCTCCCGTCCAGAATACGCTCGATGACTCAAGGACTGTCACTAATATCCAATCAATAGTTTGATGCGTGAACGGCCACCAGGTCAGAACTCTAAACTTATAAGCCCTCAATAAGGCAACATCAAATTCAAACACATCTCCAAAACCATAGGTGTCCCGAACACTCGGAGATTGGCGTTGATATCTCAAAAAAATCACGACCTCAAGTCCGGAATCCCCGAAATTGCAAGCCCTCAATGAGGAGATACAAAGTCTACAAATAACGACTTCCGAGCTAAGGTACCCTCGATGACTTGGGGACCGTCACCAGTCGTGATTAATTAAACAACTCGAGGCAATAAGACCCCGGACGGGCAGATTCGGTCCTGTAAAGCCTGCATATGGCAACAACAATATGTGTAAGACCTCAAGTGAGGCATAAACAACACTTGTACAATGTATCCAAAACTGTAACACTATAAAGGCATGAAAAATTTTCAAGACCTTACTATAGGCATAAACTCAATCCTGAAGTTTATATGCTATATATCAAACTTGTAGGATCCCTAAAAAGGCATACACTCAACATATAAACCATAGATACATCACTTGGGATAAAAATGTCTCTGTCCAAGCAAAAACTACTATAGTCATACGGAAATACCAGCCAAACTAACTGACTCGAGGACGCCTGACCGTCGCTATAAAACATGCCTTTAATTACTTCGAATCTATTTAGAAAAGAACCAATTGAACATGCTACCATCGATACACGCAACGATCTTCTACCATGTTAGTTCCTAAATATCATTTTCAAGATACTCAGCATTTGAGCCAAAACCTCCTGAGGTGCTCGATCATTGCCATATAATGGCTCACAATCGAGGCTTTTTAAGCCATTGAAGACCCGAGCAAACACTATTTCAAAATTCCTTATCGAGGGAAAAATAAAGCCTACATAAAAGGTTGCTTTGACCAAAGGCGTAAGAGCCAAAGTCGCCAGCCTACATAAAAGGTCACTTTGTCCGAACGTGTAAGATCCATAATCGCCAGCCCACACAAAAGGTTACTTCCAACCAACGCATAATATCCTTCTTCGCCAGCACACAAAAATAGAAAACTTTAGGGTGAAATGAGCTCGAATAGTTACCCGATTTAGAGACAAAGTCCAATATAGTTCACTAAATACACCTAAGAGCCATAGTTGGCAGCCCATATAAAAGGTCGCTTCGACCTAAGGCTCAAGAGCCGTTGTCACCAGCCTAATGAGCCTCAGGGCCCCACATGTAAAAGGTCGCTTCTACCTAAGGTGTATAATCCATAATTGCCAGCACGCATAAAAGATTGCTCCAACCAAAAGTATGGGAGCCATTGTCGCCAGCCCATGCAAATACAAAAACTTGAGGGTCAAACTGAGCTCGGTTTGGTTCCCAAGTTGGAGATTGAACCTAAAATAGTTCACTACATATGCTTGAAGTGTAAGAGCCATTTTTACCAGCCTAATAAGCCTTAGGGTCACACAGATAGAAGGATGATTCGACCCAAAGTGTAAGAGCCATTATTGCCAATCCGATGAGCCTCAAGGTCATATCGCAAATCTAAGTATTCGTACCAACTTAGAGGCCAGTTCGGCTGTCTGATTTGAGATAAAAAGGAATACAAAAGGGGTGAAGCTTCTTTTATATACATATGAAAAAAGTGCATTCTCCATTTATAACATAATGTGAAAACTCTATCCACAAAAGGGAAACAAATAGAGTCATAATCTATCATTGAGCCTACATTCTTGATGGCTCCACCAAAGGTTGCATCCCAACAACTACAGGTCCTTCAGTGGCCCTATTTTGACGACATCTTCCCCTTCTGAGGCTCCACCCTTATTTTTTATCATCGCCTAAACCACCGCTCGACACACCTTCAAAAGCCTTCCTTCGAGTCCCTAGATGAGCACGTTTGACAACTTGAGTTGGTTCCTGACCGGCCCCCTAAGACGCCCTCTAGGTGTAAGCGCTTTTCGCAATAACATCATCTCTATGTAAAAATATGAGCGTCTGGGCTTCAGTTTTTATCTTGGATAGTGCGGCTACAAGCTCAGAATGGAGACCTCTATATTTGTCGATATCCTCCTTCATTTTGTTATGCTAGCTCCGGACTAAGGTCACCTTCCCATGGAGGGCATCCCTCTTGGAAGTTATCACCCTTACCTATCGTCTAAGTTCAGAGACTTCGGAGTGTCTGGCCTGGAGCTCCTCCCTCAGCAAGGTTCCTTCATTCTTGAACTATACAGATTAGATTCAAGATTTTAAAACACTAGGATCCAGCAAAAATTTAGATAATGGTAAGCAGGGACTGGGTAAGCTGTTCAATAAGGAAAGCCTTATCATGCTCATTATGAGCTACCTCACCCTGATATCAATCGAAAGTCTGACTATAAAGTTACTCGGCCTGAAACCACAAAAAAGCGGGAGAAAGTTAGAAAGGCAAAGGTTAGGGCTGTCGAGTCCAAAGGAACAGATGGGATTCACATAAATCACCTACTCGTAGAACCTGCTTATTTCGCTAAAGAGGAATGAGGCATCGAGTTCAGGGAATCCCTCAAGAATGATTGAAATCCTCTCAAGTGCATCTCCACCTTTGACTGGTATCCCTGCATCGGGGAGTTCTTCATGTGGGGAATATTGCACTCTCTTAGGAGATAGGGTCGTTCTCTAAGGAGAATCGATCACGACCATAACACTAGCAGGAATGATTGGGGCCATCCTTTGCCCATTCAGGGCCCCAGAGCTAGGACCCTCCGAACCGACTATCCAAAACATATTGGCCTGAGGGGAATCCTGGCCACTAGATTGTTCGGGGGCAGTACTCGATACTCCATCAGTTGCCTTTCAACTACGAAGTTATACCACAACAACGTCAAGCTCCAGCTGCGAGCATGTGATTTTTACCCCTTTGAGATTATTCCTACAGGATTCTCAAGTTTAGGAGTTTTCCTCTTTAATATTTATTTATAGGATTTATTTTTAGGATTTAATTGTGCATATCAGTGAGTTTTCATTAATGCATGCATAAAAGTCACTAAAAAAATACAAAATTGCACAAGCATTTAGGATTCAATTTCACATAGTTTTATAAATTAATTAGTAATTAAGGTTTATTTTTGCAAAAAATAAAATCAGAAAAAATCAAGTAGTTATTCTGGCATTTTAATTGTTTAGCATTTTATGGTTAATTTCCACTGTTGCATTTTTTATTAATTTTGCAGAATAGGTAGTTATTAATTTGATTTAGCCTAATTAGGGTTTTCAAAATACAATTAGGATATTAAATAAACAAGAAAACAAAACAAAAATGGGATTTTTATAAATTACCCAGGCTGGCCACAATTGGGCCAAACCTGGGTGGCCCAAAGCATTTTACCCATCCAAATACCCTATACCCAGCCCATTAACTTGTCCTTGACCCAGTCCACACAAGAGATGCCCAAAAACGACACCGCTTTGGGGCAATTCATCTCAGCCGTTCATCAACGTTAATCCAACGACCCTAAAACATTTCCCTAAATCACATATATATGTCCAAATGCCTTTGCATATTCAGAGACCAAACCACCTCCTTCCTCGTATATACAACGCCGGTGTATCACCCACCCTGCCTCCACATCTTCACTTCCGTCTACCACCCCTCACCCACCCTAAAGCCGCCGCCGGAAATCGCCTCATGGCGGCGGGCAACCACCAAACAGCCCCAAAATTGCACCACTAGACCTCCTCAACCTCCCCTTTCCCCCCTTTCCCCTTCCACCATTTGTTCCCTTCAAACACCTCCCCAACTCCTCGAATATTCGACAGAAGAGTCGTCAGCTCTGCCGTCTCCGGCGACATCAACCCCAAATCAACCTAAAATAACACTTCTAAACAACCTTCTCCACCTCTTCCCAACCCTCTAAATCCCGTCCTTTGAATCTTTATGAATCGTTTCAAATATCAAATCGAAGTTTAATCCTAAAAGCTAAACTCACCGGAATTCCATGAAATTTTTTCTTGGTGACCGTCTCATGTCCTCATCCACAACCTTGCAATCCACGACCCTCGAATGCAACTAGACCCAACCAAAACTAAGTCTGAAGCCCCCCTGTCTCAATACCATTTGACCCTACCCTGAAATCCTTTTCCCCCCTCTCCAATAACAAAATCAAAGACCTTAAAAGGCCAAAGTACCTCTCAGAAGAGGTAGAAGATCTGGATATTTGAAAACCCTATGTTTAGGGTTGCAACGCTAATAAAGCTAAGTCCATGTGTGTTTGATTTTTGTGTGTGTGCTTTCTTCTTCTGATTGATTTTGTTATCTTTGATTTTTCATTTGTTTGAGTTCATCTATTAATCCTTGAAATCATGTGCCTTCTCTTGCTTTTTGATTTTCTTTCTTGTTACTCGTTCTCTATCTCTACATCTTCAAGACATTCTGGATAGTTATTTCCATCTAGAGGTACATGTTCCTGAGTTTTCATTTGCTCATCCTTGTTCTCTTCTATTGATCTTATATTCTTATTTTTGTTTTATGTTATAGTTGAAATTCTAAGTAAGCATCTCCATCTAGAATCATATACTTGTCCTGGTTCTCTTTTCTAAAATAGTCTTGATTTTCTTTATTTACATTTGTTAACTATGCTATGTCTCCTTATTCTGAGTGTTTATTTTTTGTTATTCACATAATTACTTTAAATCATGTACTCTTCCTTACAATTGCTTTTAGTTTTCTGCTGAGTGTTTTAATTTGGCCATCCTTATGATTCATGTATAGTTGCTTTAGGTCCTCTTATAATCCTTTTGTTTCTTTTTCCCATTTGCTTCTAAGTCTCATTGATTTTGTCATGCATTCCCATTTACTAATCTATTGGGTTTTTCTGGTTAGTGATTTCTTTTCCACCATATGTCTTGGTTTTAAGATTGAATGAGCTGCTTCTAAATAGTTTCCTTAATTCTATGTATGTTCGAGATTATAACGAATAATGAAGACAATAATATTTTTATGTATCAATTTCATATTATGAGTGTTATTTACCTTTCATTACCATTTCTGGTATTGTAAATAACATGAATGTGTAATAATGCCGGACTGTGTTAGGATTATAACCTTAATTTGTCCAAGATTCAGTAGATTTAAAAATAGTTTGGTCCAAAATTTACTTAGTGTTCACAATTTGTGTTGTAGTGAGACTTGATAGGTATATATATGTATACTCTGAATGATGAGTATTTTGATTCCTTTCCTTAGACGGTCAATCCAAATCTGAGTTATAGCTTCTTAATACCAATTTCTTATCAAAATTCTATATAAATGTCTCCAGTATTATTTTTTTTTAAAATGATCACTTCTTGAATCTTAACGATTATGATATAATCAATCAAAGGGTTGCTATCATTTCGTACAATGGATTTGTGGTCCAATGTTCTGGGCTCAATTGGAAGGCCCAACTACTGTCAGTTGTGACATAAAGAATATATATTTCCTGGACTTGCTATAAAATGAAGCCCAAGTTACATAACCAGCCATGAATGAGGATGGAAATGTAAGTGTTGAGTCTCTTTAAATGCATTACTCATGTAGGAAATTATTAGGACATTTTAGCGACAAGAGTAATAGAAAACTATTGTCGCTTTAGGTGGCACTTTATAAAATAAGGTGAGTCGCGCTAACATAATCATGCATTACGTGGGCACCTTGACTTAATAAAAATGCATAGAAATTCGGAAGTGTTGTTTAGCAAATTTCACGGCCTTCCATGAATTTCAAAACGCGTAGCTGCTATAAGCGCAATATATATTTATAGAAATATCTTCATAAATTCGGATGCGCCTTTATGTGTCCCAAATCCAAATCTCAACGATGTTGAAACGTGCCGAAAACCCGGGTGCATTTATGTGACGTGGTTCGATGCATGTTTTAATAACGTTGCAAATATCTCTAAAATGAATAAAGCGGTTAATAATTTCAAAATTGCACCATAGGACAAGCATGTACAAAATTTTGTGAAGTTAGCCATTTATAATAGTTTATGCGACCGTGCTAGAACCACGGGATCTGGGGTGCCTAACACCTTCCCTCGGGTCAATTGAATTCCTTACTCAAGAATTTGTGGTTTGCAAACTCCAATTGGGCAGTCGAAAAATTTTCCTCGATTTGAGATTCACAAAATAAACCGATGACTTGGGACACCAAAAGCCAAGCCTATCCCAAGTGGCGATTCTTTAATAAATAATTAATCCCACTTCGAATAATGTCACTTTAATTGAAAAGACTCCCTTATACGTGTCATCCTTTGGGGTAGCCGCGTAAAAAAGGAGGTGTGACACCGGCTCAGAAGCCACCACCTTTACGGCTCAAGGATCGGTCAGGTTTATACACCTCTTGAAGGCTGTCGAGAAGCCATTTTGCCTTTCACCTTCAACTCGAGGATTTCCTACCGTTTTAAGAGTCAGAACTGCCATAGAGTGGCCACAGATTATTCCGCAACCTTCTTGGACTCCAATGGTCTATCCAATGAATCCCTTTGTCTTTTCTTCCCTTCATTAGTTACTAATGCACCCCTTTCGCCAGGCAACACTCCCTTCATCAAAGGGACTTCCCCCAGACGGACACAAATGTAAGGAGTAAACACAGGAAGCGAGAATGCTGCTAAAACAATATTAAATTGAAGAATGCAACTACAGTCGGATTAAGATATCTCTATGGTCCTTAGCCTCCTAGAAGCTTGAGATAAATCATGCCACACTTGTTTAGTATACGGGCAAATCGAGTACAGACGACCGACCCAGTTCTGGAGGTCAAAATTATGCCAGGATAAATTGTTGCGGCTAAAATGACGTAGTATATTAAGTGCTTGAAAGAACTTAGTCAAAGAGAAGAAAGGAAAGGCTAGATAACGTGTCTACTTATGCTCCACATTCCACCTCTCGGAAAACATATTTTTTGCCAAAATTATGTCAGAAGTCCTCAGTCGGACAAATCGGCTTATCTATCCCCTATTCTCGAGCTCCTTGATACAGGCAAAGATGGACCTCACGGCTAGACAGCAAAGCTTGATTAGGCCCCCGCGGAAGAGAACAGTACTATACATCCTGATCAAATGATAGAGAGTGAAGAGCATCTTCTCGATCATGTTCGAATAGTAGCTGATCATATAAACAACGCACCAAAATGAATGATCAATTTGGCCAAAGGTCACTTGATACTACTTGTAGATATCGAGGATAACGTGATCAATCGTATGCGAAGATGGCCCCACCAGCCCTAAGGTAAATGGATAAGTGAATACACTAATAAAACCAGCTTTGTACATCGTAATTTCTTCCTCCCAAGAAGGGACCTCCACAAGCACACCGTCCCTCCAGTAGCAATCGACTTCCACTTTTTTCGCATTTGTTATTGAGCTAATATAGTGAGTCACGAGCTCTCAATGCTCTAACTTTGAAGAAGGCATCTCGACTTCGAAATCAGAAACCATCGCGAAAAATCCCGCATACATTCCTCGGTGTGAGGAGGTATTGCCGTTTTACCTTGAGATAAAAGCGAATAGGATAAGGCCATAATCTCATAAGAAGCAGAGGCAGAAGTTTTTGCCATTTCTAGAAATTTTCGAAAGAAGAGAGAGAGTTAAGTTTCTAAGAAAAAATGAAAGCAAAGAACGAATGAACCTTTTATGGGTTTTGGGAATACAATGAGTGGTAGAAAATAGGAAGGGGAGTATATATAGAAGCCTTGCATGTGCATTGAAGAAGGCCAAGAGATAGCCAACTGCCATTGTCAATGCTAAGATCTTCAGGGGCTGCGTGAGCATCGTATCTTGGCACCTTGTGCCTGACGTTGTTACAAGATTATCGGAGGGGGAAGAAAATCAACGCCATTTCTTATCACTTTCACTCTAATAAACACGGAGACTATTTGTGTACTGTAAAATCGGGGGTCCAATTTCCCGTCGTTATGCTTCCCCACGAACATGCTTCTCGAGGTTTGAGATCGAGGTCGAGGGTCACTTTTGAGGGCTGTTGAGGCTCGACATCGGTGCAATGTAGACATATGGCAATATTAGAGAAGAAGAGAGTTCCCAAGGCGCTTGGCTAAGACTAACAGAGCCTAGCAGGTTTATTTCAAACCAGAATCAGGGTGTCATATCTAACTATCCCATCCCCATATCTTTGCAATAGGTTAGGATTCCGCTAATATAAAATGGGGATCCTTACCATTTTGTAAACCTTTGTTGCTCTAGTTACTCCTCATGAAATATATCAGAACATTCTCTTTGCTGTCTAACATACTCTCTTGATATTATTGCTTCCTTTTATTACCTTCATATTTGTTCTTCATTTATTGCTTGTCATTGGCCATAAGGAGCCTTTTTTGATTATTTTATAATTTTTAAGCCCTATCCTGATTACTCTCAATAGCTTGCTGCTGAGCTCAGAGATCGACCTCGAGGCCTGAATTAACAAGTTCGAGGCCACGAATAACTAGCCTATCGGTTTGATTATAGCTCTCTCCTTCACTATATGTTGTCTCCAAGTCTCACGTACCTAACATCAACTGATTAAAAACTAGCATATATATAGATCATGTATTTTTAGAGTCTCATTAACAAATTTAATTGTTTTTATCACTTTCACGGTAAACAACCATGCCTATTGATTACTCTGATATTTGTTTGTCATTTAGATACTATGCCTATAAGGTTCAAATCAATCTTGCATTCTATATACCACACCTACAGGTTGTTGTGATGTTTGTTTACATATGTACATTCAGATAATATGCCTATATATTTAAAATCTTCTAGAATTCTAGATACTATGCCAATAGGGTTCAAAATCAGTCATGCGTTCTAGATAGCATTCTTATAGGTTACTACAATGTTTGTTTATTTAGAAACCATGTCTGCAAGCATAAAATCAGTCTTTGCATGCCAATAAGGTTTAAATTAGTGTTTTGCAGGCAACTAAGGTTTTAAAACCAACTACTTCATTTAGATACCTTGTCTATAAGGTTCTAAAACCAATTTCTACATTTAGATACCAAGTCTATAAGTTTTAAATCAGTTTCTTCACCTATAGAACATGCCTATATGACCTAATGAACCATACTGCATGCTTAAAATTGTTACCTAGTTTATTGCACTTCTAATCAATGACTAGATACCATGTTCATAGGACATCGCTGATCCACACCTAGGCAAGCCTGTAGGGTGACCAAAACCTTAAAATTATAAAATTGTGCTTTGTTTACTGCCTAGATTTAGGTAGTCCTAAAATTAGTGGGCAACTGATTAAGTATCTTGTGCTTCGCTTTTAATAAAATACTGCATATGTTCTGCTTTATGCTCACCTAGATATCCTACTATAGGACTTTTAAAGTGTCTGAAATACTACAATTTCAGACGTGCAATTGCTTGCTTATTTATGGCGATACATGCGAGTCTTTAATTGTTCCTTTATCTAACAATCCTATTTGTTTTTGCTTTTCTCTTAGATTTTCTCCTTTAAGCACTATAGGAAGGTCTATATCCACCAAAACTAGAAGTCCTAAACACCTCCAGAAGCATAAGTAAGGGATGGGTAATGCACGGATAGGGTACATTTAAATTAGAATCGCTTATATAATCACTAAGGGAAAGGTAATTGTGTAGTAAAGGATATGATGACCTGTGAGCTAATGCTATGTGTAGCACCCCAACTTGGGGACGATTACCAAGATTGCACAAAATTGATCCTATAGTCCAAAAACCATAGGACCACCTTTACCCCTTGTTTTAAAAAAAAAAAGTCTATTTGTCTAAATTAGTTTGTTTGCTTAAGGCTAATTCACCTAATTTGTGTTCGAAGGGGACCTACTATTGTGGACCTCAAGGGGTGCCGAACACCTTCCCTCAATGGTTATTTTGAGCCCCTACCCAATCTCTAGTAATACAAACCGGCTTTTATGAGTTACTTGCTTTAGGTGCCCTAATGCATCTTAAATCTGTCAGGTGGCTACTATACATATTCCATACCCAATTTCCAAAAGAAAATGAGTCGTTCTCAATGAATGTCGAAACCCGGACTCCACAAGGAAAATGAGGTCACGACAACATGGCGACTCTACTAAGAATATATTAGGCTTTTACCATAATGAACTTGTTTTTTTAATTACTCTTAAGCATGCATTATTTTGTTTATACAATATTTCCCTTTCCCTTTTACTTAGATTTAATTTCTTATTTCAAAAGCATTTATGATTTTTTATTATTTTCAAAAACTGACGTGTTCTTTGTTTTCCTTTTAGTTTAACTGTCTTTCAATTATTTAAATATTGTATTTATCATTTTAACATGCAAATACTTAACCACGCGTTATTTATTGTTACATAAATCATGCTCAACATCATATTCCACTCGTGCGTAATCAATCCTATAGCAACGCTTGATAAGTGTTTGCGCTCTTCCTATATATATCACCCATTAAATGTGTAAAGACGTATTTGCGGTAAAATCAGTCAATCAGCGGTGCAATCGACGGTTACGTGCCTTTCCCCTCAAGTTATATGCTTGAGGATCCCAGTCTAGACCTCTATAGCAACCTTACTCTAATGAATTGTACATGCATCATGGTCAAACCTAGCCGGGTTAATATGTTTTCCACATAGTAACCCTTTTAGACAAGCCTCATCCAAAAGTCCATTGGGTTTTCCCTTATCCTAACGGATGCAACCACGATTGTGTGCATTAATTTTGGAGAAATAAGTACCAAAGTACTAATCATTATTGTATAAATAGACGAACCTATAGGGGGAAAGGGCCAAATCATATTTTGTTTTGCATAAAAATGAGGCACAAAATCCCCAGGTTCGGCATTGTCGGTATCATACCATCACTATTGCTAGATTGGTATAGAGATCATCCATCAAGTGACAAAAGTCATGTGAAAGGGGACATAGAAAATTTTCCTTGTTTGTTGGATCATCATTCAAACAAAATATTGATCGAGGCTGCCACCATGTTCTGGGACAAAGAAAGGGCTGTGTTCCGCTTTGGAGATATATAATTGACCCCCCTCTTAGAAGAAATAAAGGGATTTGTTGGGCTACGTAGGGATAGCCCTGGTTCATTGGCACCTGAAAATCGCACCACTAGGGGATTTCTGAATATGATAAGGTTAAAGAAGAATGATGACTTGGAGTTCCTGAAAAACTCCTATATACCCTTTGACTTACTCTATGAACGATACAATCATAGTAGGTCCTATCGTATTTTCGATGATGAATTCTCCATCACTCTCCTTGGAGTAGATTTACAGCAAGGTCTTTGTGTTCATCGTGTGTTTCTTGTCTATGCTAGTGTTCCCGATCCAAGGGGACATAATCCATACCAAACTGGCCATGGTATCCAAAACTCTAATGGATGGGATCGAGGGGCAGACATATACAATTGTCCCTTTGATCATTGCAGATATATATCAGGCCTTGGATCATCGTCAAAAGGGGTTCAGATACTTCGAGAGTTGAAACTTGCTACTGTAGGTTTGGTTTTTAGAGCATCTGCAAAAAGGTCAATACCGTCAAGAGTTTCCACGAAGGTCGTGGAATAATCACATTGCCTTCCATCATCCCAATAAAATGACCTATATCACAGACATATTTGCTCAACCAAAGGATGATGTATGATGTATGCAACTTTTTTACAATTTAACATAGGACCAAGTTCAATTGATGTTCGAGTGGTTCCCTACCGACAATTTCATCATTAGATCTAGGGATGTTCTACACTTGGTATTGATTAAGCTAAAGGGAATATACCCTTATGCCTACTCAAGGTTATTAAACGGGCAGGCAGGAGGCAGGTTATGCTGCGAGTTGGTAAAATGAGTCACTTTATAGCTGATTTTCAAGGTGATGTCATTCCATACAAATATGAAGCACAACACATGTGGAACTTGAGTGGCAGGGGTATTAATGGCATTTGAACATAGGGAATCTTGTAACAAACCTCCGGAACCTTCTAGTAAAGGTCTAAAGTGCAATTTCTGTCTCAAAACTTGAGGGACAAGTCAGAAAATCAAGGACCATTTAGCCAAAACTGAAAAATGAATAAAGGACGAAAAGGAAAACAAAGAGATTTATGTTGCCCTAAGGCTTCAATTAGAAAATGGAAATTTGATCATTTTCAAAAGAGACTTCTTCAGGCTTTTCGAGATTTAGAATACAACCTTTAGATAAAGATACACATTACACTTTCATACATTTCAGAAAATCCTTTTTCAAGATGTTTCTTCTGATTAAAATATCTTTAATAATCAATACAACTTGAAGATGGACTGATTGAATGTGTATATTGAGCTACTTTAGAGATCTATTTTCATTAGTTGCTTCTCAAAATTTCCTGAGTTTCTGGATTTTACTGGTTACTTGGCTGCTTTGCATGCTTGCTCCTCGTTTAAGCATACTCATGGGTTCTTCTTTTTCTGCTGAAATTCCAGGTATCAATCCTCACTCAAAAGTCTGAGAAGTAATAGCTGTGTACGTTCGAGATTATAGCTGATAATGAAGACAATAATATTTTTATGTATCAATTTCATATTATCAGTGTTATTTACCTTTCAGTACCATTTCTGGTGTTGTATTAAACATGAATGTGTAATAATGATGTACCGTATCAGGACTATAACCTTAACTTGTCTAAATTTCAGTAGATTTAAACATAGTTTGGTCCAAAAATCTACTTAGTGTTCAAAATTTGCGTTGTAGTAGAGCCTCGATAGGTGTATATATGAATACTCTTAATGATGAGTATTTTGATTCCTTTCCTTAGACGCTCGATCCAAATCTGAGTTATAGCTTCTTAATACAAATTCCTTATCAGAATTCCATATAAAATGTCTTCAGTATTTTTTTTTTTTAAAATGATCACTTGTGTAATGTTAACGACTGTGATATAATCAATCAACGGGTTGCTATCATTTCCTACAATGGATTTATGGTCAAATGTTCTGGGCTTAATTTTAAGGCCCAACAGCTGTCAGTTGTGACATAAATAATATACATTTCCAGGGCTTGCTATAAAATGAAGCCCAAGCTACATCATCAGCCATGAATGACGCTGGAAATGTAAGTGCTGAGTATCTTTAGATGCATTACTCATGTATGAAATTATTAGGACATTTTAGCAACAAGCGTAATAGAAAACTATAGCCGCTTTAGGTGGCACTATATAAAATAAATTGAGTCGCGCTAACGTAGTCATGCACTACGTGGGCTCCTTGACTCAATAAAAATGCATAGAAATTTGGAAGTGCTGTTTAGCAAATTTCACGGCCTTCCATGAATTTCCAAACGCGTAGCTGCTATAGGCGTGTTATATTAATAAAAATATCTTCCTAAATTCGGGTGCACATTTATGTGACCCAAATCCAAATCTCAACGATGTTAAAACATGCCGAGAACCCGAGTGTATTTATGTGACGTAGTTCGAGATGTGTTTTAATAACGTTGCAAGTATCTCTAAAATGAATAAAGCGGTTTAAAATTTTAAAATTGCACCTTTGGACAAGCATGAAAAAAATAGGAAATTAGGCATTTATAATAGTTTAAGAGATCGTACTAGAACCACGGGATCCGGGGATTCTTAACACCTTCCCTCGGGATCCGGGGGTGCCTAACACCTTCCCTCGGGTCAACAGAATTCCATTTAGAATAATTTCTGGTTCGCAGACTCCAATTGGGCAGTCGAAAAAATTTCCTCGATTTGGGATTCAAAAATAAACTGGTGACTTGGGACACCAAAAGCCTAACCTATCCCAAGTGGCGACTCTTAAATAAATAATTAACCCCACTTCGGATTATGTCACTTTAATTGGAAAAACTCCCTTATACGTGACATCCTTAGGGGTAGCCGCGTAAAAAAGGAGGTGTGACAGCTCTGGTGACTCTGCTCGGGAATTACGAACCTAGAATCTCTGGTTTAGGGTTCAAGAATTTGAGCTTAGAATCACTTTTATATTTGTATTTTTCTAACTTCATTACATGTTCTGTGCTAAGTGGTAAATGCTTTTACCGCTTTGATATTATCTGAACTGTATAAATAAAGTGCTATGAAACTCTCCTCTTTTCACCTCCGGGGATGTGCTTACTAGTTGAGACTCCCTATTCTGTTAGTGTCATACCTGAAATAAGAAAGAGGCCGGACAAGTTACTAAGCCGGATGGCCTTTTGGTTCCCTGTACGTAGCCCCCTCCTCGACTCGAGTTTTTCACTCGAGTGCACAGTCTAGACCCTATACCGAGGTTCTGAACTTAGTATAACAAAACCTCATGCCGGATTCCTAGTAGGAATGTTTATTTGCATCATGCATTTGACTTAGGGGACTCAACACAAGGGTTGAGTCCTCTAGGACAGGTGACCCGAAATGAAAAGACCATCATAATGCATATTACGTGCTACTTGTGCATTCATTTTCTTTGGATTCGCATGTTGACCGGCTTGTGAATAAAAGAAAATTTGGGATTTTCCGAAATAAATCATTTGCAAAAACCCAATAGCGCTGAAATACTGCCGGATGTTTCAAAACAAAAAAAAAGGCAAAAGAAATTGGGAAAGTTTTTCAACAATATTTTTGGGGTTTTGATAAATTATTTTGCCGGGTCCAACCCCTCTTTTGCAAAAATGCAAAAACAAGAAAAACGAATGTCCAATTTTATTCACGCATTTCAAAATAAATCAGGTGGTGCCATTACTGCCGGGAACATCCGAATGTTACCGTAAGGGACGCCGGAAGGCGGATCTTTCTCAAATGGCCACCTCTGAGTCTTATTTTGACTGTCAAGTAAGCACAGCCTGAAAAACCTTCTCAGAATTAGAATTAGAAAGTTATTTACGACAATTCCAAAAGCTTAATCAAGAAGCAGAGCGAACTCTAGAAGCAAGGGCCGAGCAAATTCGGCGTCTATTATAAGAAAAAGGTATTATCAGGGAAGGGGTGCGGGCAATCGCAGAATATAATACCACAAAGTGCAACAACTGTGAGGACATGACGAAATCTATGTTCTTTGCTACTACCATGACATTTGTTCGTCAAGTGATGGAAGATCTCCACTAGCTCCAAGGAAGCTTAGCACGCAAGCTTGCGGCAAGGTCGTACGATGCCACGCAAGATCAAAAAATATTTGAAGTTTTAATGTACTCCTAAGTTTGTATTCTATTAAACGAGTCTGCCTGTATGTTCTTTTACGCACCTTTTGAGTCTGTAAGTTTATCGTGTCCAAGCTTGATAATTGATTTTCATTTTGTTAGCTTTTGTAATCAAAGTTTATGTCTTTATAAAAATTGAAAACCCCAAAACATCATGTTATTTACATAACATTTTTCCATGAACTACGCTCGGTATGATTCATGCGGCGTCATGATATGTAGGCAATCTTGATAGGATTCGAACGTATACTTAAAAGGAAAGTTGATAGGAAATAAGAAGTAGAAAACAAAGGAAGCTCAGAATAAATTCCCGGATTGACGCATGCGACCAGTGCAAACAAATAGAAACCCATTAACTGCATAGGTGCATCATACCCAACATGTGATTTCCTGTCTGTTATCTATCCCGACCTAACCGTTTGAAATTCCAGTTTCAAGTCAAGGTTTTTAGACAACAGTGATTGGTCTGTGGTAAGCGGGCCTCGCACAGATACCTTACTAGATCAAAAGGAAGCATAGAGATTTCATTCGAAATGAATCTACCACCAGTTCCTATCCCAGAGGACAACCCGATTGGGGGGATCCCAACCTCAGAATCTGCGGCAGCTAAAGAGAATAGGATCCTTTGACTCCAAGATATGGAGAAGTGGGATGCTTGGACAAATGGAAAAGAACCTCCAAGTGCTATCCTCAGATTTCCTATGCTTTTCCGAAGGTCGGGGGGTACCTCCACCATCCCCATCAGTAACCCAAAGATCCTCCTAGGGCATCACACCATATCAACAAACTTTGTCGGAGCACCCTCTGAAGCCCGCCCTCCGATATTCACATCTGGTACAGTTCCTAACATCTTTACGGCTCCCCCGTGCGCAGCCACCACACAGCATGTGGTGCCGAGGCCCATGTTTGATCCCACAACTTTCACATTTCAAACTCAAAACCGAGCCTCCACCATACCCCACATACAACTACCCTTAACCAGCGTACGAACTCACACCTGGGCAAGACAAAAACCCTAAAACACACGAACAAGATGAAATAACAAGAAGGATGAAAAGCCTCGAACAGACTCTGAAAAACACGAAAGGATTAAGTGGGCATAAGAGTGTGTCTTACTGGAACCTGTGCATGTTCCCACACGTACATCTCCCTCTAGGGTTCAAAACGCCGAAGTTTGAAAAGTACAATGGCTACGGCGACCCCATCGCTCATTTTAAAAAGTACTGCAATCAACTGTGCGGGGCATGAGGAAAAGAAGAACTCTTGATGGCTTATTTTGGGGAGAGCTTAGTGGGCATCGCTTCTGAATGGTACATGGACCAGGATAACGCCCGATGGCACATTTGGGATTATCTAGCCCGGGATTTTGTAAGTCAGTTCCAGTATAACATTGACATTGCCCCAGATAGGAATTCTTTGGCCAAGTTGAAAAAGAAACCTTCAGAAAGCTTTAGAGAATATGCTATCAAGTGGCGCGAGCAAGCATCAAGAGTAAAGCTACCCATGGACGACACGGAGATGGTTGTTGTTTTCCTGCAAGCACAAGAGGCAGATTATTTTCAAATTATGATGTCAGCAATGGGCAAGCCTTTTGTGGAAGCGATTAAGATCGGCGAGATGGTCAAAAATAGCCTGAAAATAGGAAGGACTCTGAGCCAATCCGCCATACGGGCAACCTCCCAAGCCATACAAGGCAGGGCAGGAGGGATCACAAGAAACAAAAAGAAAGAGGAAGTGTCAATGGCAGCCTCCAGAATGAGATGACATCATGCTCACAGACCTGTATTCTCAGAAAGGGTCTCTCAACATTTCTATCCCCACCAAGACATGCATTATGTTCCTCAACCTAATGCAGTCATGAATGCCCATCCCTTTGCTCGACCACAACAACAAGGCAACAGAAACGAAGCCCCGAGAAATCAGCCTCCTCAGAATCACTATAATCCCCGCCCTGCACAAAATAATTACCGTCCCAGGGAACCACCCAGGAGACAAAACTATACTCCAATAGGGGAATACTATGCAGCTTATTCCCAAAACTGGTCGACATGGGTCTCCTGCAACTCGTGCCCCCAAACAGGCAAAACCCCGAGTCACCTTCCTATCAAAGGGGCATACGCTGTGCTTATCATTCTGGGGCTGAAGGACATGACACTGAAAACTGATGGACTCTGAAATGAGCAGTGGAGGATTTAATATAACAAAAGAAAATAGTGCTATGAGATGAAGAGGTCCCAAATGTAACCAATAACCCGTTGCCGGCTCACAACAGCGGGCCAATCATCGAAAGTATCTGTGAGGACAAAGAATTTGACCCTGTCTAAAAGCCATAATAGACATTGCTGATGCAGATCGAAAGCCGAAGGTCACCTCCAAGAAGGCTGAAGAAAAGGAAATAAGTGAGGCCAAGAGTCCTGAAGTAGAGAAGAAGTCTGAAATCTAAACTGAGACGGCACCCACCAAGGAAACCATACTTTATATCCCACGGGGGCGTCAAGAAACGTATCCCACTTTGAGTCTCCCAAAAAGGTTTGAGTTGAACAAAACGATGTATGTACCTAAGGGAGTTTATGTGGCACATGGATTGATTAAACCACCAAGGCTGAATGAGCCCGTGGTAATCGGTCGCGCGCCTCAAAAGCCATTGACAAACCCTTCGGCAGTCCCGCGGAATTACAAGAAACCATAGTCGCATATAAGGGCAAAGAGATCATCGGGGAAACTCAAAAAAGCCATCCCACAACGAAATATTCAGTTATGGAAGAAGTGAACGCTGCTACCAAACGACGATTTCCACCTAAGAAGCCAGTGAATGTTGAAGAGGAAAAGCCTTCTTTCAAAAAATGAAAATACCAGAATATGAGGTGGCGGACCAGCTCCGAAAGTCTCACGAGCATGTCTCTTTGTTGTCACTCTTGATGAAATCTCCCGAGCACCAGAAAGTGTTGGACAAAACCTTGAATGAAGCATATGTACTGGCTGGAAACTCCGTGGAGTAACTAGAGAAAATGGCGGAAAGATTCTTTGCCATTAATCAAGTTACATTCAGAAAGAATGACTTACCTCCGGAGGGAGCTACCCACAACAATGCCTTGCACCTCACCGTCAAATGCGAGGGTTATTATGTCAAAAGTGTGATGATAGACGGAGGTTCTGGGGTAGATATATGCCTACTGTCAACATTGCAAATGATGGAGATTGGGACAGAGAGGATCCGTCCTAACAATGAGTGTGTCCGAGCTTTTGATGGAATCAAGAGAGACACCATATAGGAAATTGACTTAGTGCTGACCATTGGTCCGGTCGACTTTGAAGTGACATTTCAAGTATTGTACATGCACACATCCTATAACTATCTTCTAGGAAGACCGTGGATTCATGCGGTAGGAACGGTGCCTTCTACTCTGCACCAAATGCTAAAGTTCGAACATGAAAACCAGGAGATTGTAGTGAACATATAGTTTACCCATCTTTTGAAATTGTGGTAGCCAATCAACACGAAGAAGGAAAACCACTTCCCCAGCGTTTCCTCTCTAATGCTTCAATCATGGTGGCAAGAGAGATGACACGCCAAGGTTTTAAGCCAGGCAAGGGACTCAGAAGCTCTCTACAAGGCATAACTGAGCCAGTCGCTTTGCCTGCCGCAGAGAAGTATTTTGGGCTGGGCTTCCATCCAACACCGGAGGACATTACCTGGGCAAATCGTAGGAAACATCGTGGATGGGCTTTGCCACAAGCCCTACCCCACCTGTACAAAACATTTATAAAACCAATGTAAAGTGAAGAAGAAAAAGACGAGACCTTTACAACAGAGGAAATTGAGGAGATATGTGGAGCCATGAGGAAATTATTATATGAAGCCAACATGGTCCAGCTGGGAGAAGGCTCAAGAACTGCAGAAGTGCTTTATATCGGATTGCATGCCAAGTTGCAAAACTGGAAGGCTACACCTTTCCCAGTCAGGCGGGAGGCCCGGTAGTCCCGCCTTGCTACACTTCCTTGCATCATGAGCTATTTCAGGGTGTATCTCAGTTGTTTTTCTTTCATATTTTGTCCTTCGAATTCAAGATGTAAACCATGTTATCTTACAATTTCAAATAAATGAAATCAATATCTCATCATTTGAACTTCTCTGTCTTTTTTCTGATTTTTTGTTTTTCTTTTATTTTTATTTTTATTCTTTTAGTCCCAATAATGTGGTTTTAAATAAAAGGACATGCTCCCGGACTTCCTGCCACGACCCAAACATGCTGCCCATTTGTGAAATAATGAACCAAGAACCGGAATACGATGAAGAAGAGGCTTTTAGGGAACTCAACAGAGAGTTGGAACTCTTTGAAAATAAACCTATGCCAAAGTTAAACGATACTGAACCGGTTAACTTGGGCGATATCAGTGAAATCAAAGAAACTAAAATAAGCATCCATGTGAATAAAGAAATACGGGATTCATTGGTTCAATATATATATATATATATATATATTTGCTTGGTCTTATGATGAAATGCCTGGTTTGAGTATGGATCTGGTGTTTCATAAGTTGCCCACATACCCAGAACGCCCTCCGGTCCAACAAAAACAAAGAAAGTTCAAGCTTGATGTCAGCGATACGATCAAAGAAGAGATCACAAAACATCTAGAGGCGGGGGTAATCAGAGTGGTTCGATACACGACATAACTGGCCAATGTGGTCCTGGTACCGAAGAAAGACGGAAAAACTCTAGATTACCAAGATTTAAATAAGGCGAGTCCCAAGGACAACTTCCCTCTACCTAACATCAACATCCTTGTTGAAAATTATGCCAAACACAAGATACAATAAGTTAAGGCATTATCTGCAAGCTTATGCCACCTACCTCATAACCAGGCTGGACCCACTGAGGTATATATTCGAAAAATCGATGCCATTGGGCGATTGGCCAAATGACAAATCCCGCTCACCGAGTTCGACATAGTCTGTGTTACTAGTACTGCAATGAAGGCTCAAGCATTGGCAGATCGTCTGGCCAAGAATCCCATTGATGACGAATATCATCCTTTTAATACCTATTTCCCTGATGAAGAAGTGAATTCGGTGGAAGCAACATCTGAAGACATCCCCGCTTGGAAAGTGTTCTTCGACGGAGCAGTATACGCAAAAGGCGTAGGGATTGGGGAAATTTTAATTTCACCCACGGGTCAGCATTATCTGGCTACAGCCAGACTCCTGTTTTTCTACACCAATAATACAGCTGAATACGAGGCCTGCATCATGGGCATGAACATGGCTATTGACCAAGAAGTTGAAGAATTGTTAATCATGGGGGATTCAAATTCGATCATTCGACATGCTCAAGGAAAGTGGGAAACAAGAGACGCTAAACTCATCCCGTACAGAAAACATGTAGAAGGCCTCAACAAATGGTTCAAGTCGGTACAATTTAGGTACATTCCTTGTTGCCACAATGAGTTAGCAGACGCACTTGCAACCCTGGCTTCCATGTTGCCTTACCCCAGAAACGCCTACGTTCATCCTTTGACAATTCAAGTCAAAGAAAGGCATGGGTATTGTAGTGTGACCGAAGTAGAGTCCAGCACACAACCCTGGTACCATGACATCAAGAGATTCTTGAAAACACAGGAGTATCTCGCGCAGGCCACGGGGGAGAAAAAGAAAACCATCCGACGGCACGCAAGCAATTTCTTCTTGAGTGGTGATACGTTATACAAAAGGACTCCAGATCTTAATTTTCTCAGATGTGTTGACACCAAGGAAGCCGAGAGAATTATGCACGAAGTACACACGGGAGTGTGTGGGCGTCATATGAACGGGTACGTGCTGGCAAGGAAAATACTCCGAGCTGGGTATTATTGGATGACCATGGAGAAGGATTGCTTCAGCTTCGTTCGGAAATGTCATCAATGTCAGGTGCACGGTTATTTGATTCATGCACCTCTAGCGGAATTGTATCCTATGTCAGCACCTTGGCCATTTGCTGTTTGGGGCATGGATGTCATTGGGCCGATTGAGCCAAAAGCCTCTAATTGATATTGATTCATACTGGTTGCTATTGACTACTTCACAAAATGGGTCAAAGCCATCACTCTTAAATCTATTACCAAGAAAGCTGTGGTGGATTTTGTGAATTCAAAAATCATTTGCCGCTTTGGGATTCCCGCAACCAACATTAAAGAAAACGCAGCTAATCTAAACCATCGTTTGATGGGAGAAATATGTGAACAATTCAAGATAACACACAGAAACTCCACTCCTTACCAGCCCAAAGCTAATGGTGTTGTTGAAGCAGCTAACAAAAACATCAAGAAGATTTTGAGGAAAATTTTTCAAAGCTCAAGGCAATGGCATGAAAATCTGCCTTTTGCATTGCTGGGATATCGCACCACGGTGCGCACATCGGCATGAGCAACTCCCTACTTGCTGGTTTATGGGACTGAATGTGTCATATCCGCAGAGGTAAAAACCTCCCCCCCCCCTCCCGCTACGGGTAATTGTTGAAGCAGAAATTGAAGATAGCGAGTGGGTTAAAACTCGTTTGGAGCAGTTGTCATTAATTGATGAAAAATTAATGGCTACGGTGTGTCACAGGCAGTTATACTAGCAAAGAATGGCCCGTGCTTACAACAAGAAAGTGTGCCTTAAGAATTTCGAAGTCGGGCAGCTGGTATTGAGGCGTATATTTCCTCACCATCAAGAAGACAAAGGAAAGTTTGCTCCAAAATGCAAAGGTCCATACATTTTCTGAAAGATACTGCCTAAAGGAGAGCATTGTACCCGGGCAAAGTTGAAGGAGACGAGCCCGAGTTATCAGTAAATTCAAATGCAGTAAAAAGGTATTACGTTTGAACTTCTTACCGCAATGACTCTGATTGATTGAAATGACGAAGGCTTTTCTTTCCCCTACCATAAACACTATCAACCCTTTGCAAAACCCTTTGACCCGGCTACATTTCTTTGATCACCCTCTTTGGAACCCAGAAATGCTGTTCAAAAAAAAAGAAGAAAGAACAAAAAAAAATGAAACAAAGAATTAGAAGAAGAAGAAGAAACACAAACAAATTAGTTTAGGAATAATCTTCCTGAACTACGTCTAACTTGATTCTGAAAGAATACGTAGTCAGTCTCTCCCTGAGGTTCATTCATATCATAATAAAACCCCATTTCCCCAAAAAAACTAAAACTAGACAGAAACGTATTGTTTCGGTTACAAATCTGACCGAATGGTTTCAAAGTTGAAGATCCGTCCCACCTCCTTTACTGAAGAAGCCCAGTCCAAGTCCTTCCGATCACTTGAACAAAACAGGGACGTGAAAAGCACCTGTGTAGGAATTCGGCACAACTCAATTTTGAGAGAAATAAGATGAGAGTGTCTTATAGGTGAATACCTCCGGGCACCATAAGGAGATGGTGAGTAGAGAAAAACAAAATGAGAGAGTCCGTTTAGTGAACAATCGTGAAGAGCGCAATCAGACGACGGGAGAAGAGAAATGAGAGAGGCCGATTGGCGAAAACCTAAAAAAGGGCGTCGTCGGCCGAAAAGAGGAAATATTGCCACTCAAGCCTGAACAAATTTCCTTGGTTTGGAAGGATTTTAAATCATAAAGCAGAAATGGATTTGGGCTGGGTAATTAGTCCAAGAAGCATGTTGTTTCCATTTAAAACCGGAACTCACTCCCAGATAAGTCCTCCCTTTTCCCCAAAAAGAGACATACCTCTCTAAATTCATGTTCCGTTTTAGTGTTTTCCCACTCTTTCTCCCCTTTAACTTTGATGTCCTGACCATAAAGGTAGCAGGGCAGGTCTCACGGGTTTTCTCCTGACAAAAACTAAAGGAATGTCCAGTATCGGCAAGCGCATTTAGCCAACCCCGGTTGACCATGAAGGATAACACTTCAAAAGCAGGAAAATAGAAAGAAAAGAAATTCTAAAGAGTCCATGAAGGTGAATCAAGATCGGAAAGGGTTAAGCCCAAGCAGGATAATGGTTCCTACCAAATACCCCAAAAGCAAGCCCCGAAAAGGAAATCGGGACAAAAATCATAACCCGAGGGCCTGGAAAACAAAAGCCAACCCAAAAATGAGGACCCCCCGTCCAACCTACGAGGCGTAGATCGAAAGTCAAGGGCTTTTCTCCAACAAAAATGAAGTTAAAATCGAGAAGAACAAGGCCGCAAACCCAATCACTGTTCAAACAAACAGTATGTTTTGTTTTTGAATCAAAGTAGACGCAGGTGTAATCTAGAAAAACAAAAGTAACACGGGGTAAACACAACCAAATGAACGGCTCAAGGACCAAGAAGGGTGTTCATCAATAACAAAAGAGAAGTTTTTCTTTACATTCTTGTTCTGCAAACTCATAAATAAACATGAGAGCATGGAATTCCGATCCTTGGTTTCCCCTTGTGTAGCTTGTGGATTTCCTTGGCATAACCCAAGGATTGCATTCTACCCCTTCAAGCATAGACCAAGGAATTTCCTCCTTTCACTACCCGGGATATTTCTCTTTACATCCCCCAACATGACCTGAGGACCCCTTTTCCCATCTTTCACTCCCCAGCGTAGTCCGAGAGTTAGAGATCTTCTATCCTTAGTACAATTCAAGGGTTTTTCTTCCTTTCTCTACCCCCAGTATAGTCAAAGGATCGTTGTGGCCCTTTACTTCCTTGTAATTCCCTAACATAAACTAGAAGTTCCCTATTCAATCCCGGCATAAACTGTGGATTCACGTGGCATAACCCAGGAGTTATTCATTCATCTCGGCATAACCCATGGATCTCCCTAGCATAACCTAGGAGTTTTCTTTCAATACTGGCACAACCAGCGGATTTCCCCTGGCATAACCCAAGAATTTTTTATTTATCCCGGCATAAACCATGGATTACCCTAGCATAACCTAGGAGCTTTCCCTTCAAATCTTGGCATAACCCAGGAATTCCCCATTCAATCCCGGCATAACCCGCGGATCTCCCTAGCATAACCCAGAAATTGTTCACTCATCCCGGCATAATCTGTGGATCACCCTAGTATAACCTAGGAGCTTTCCCTTCAAATCCTGGCATAACCCAGGAATTCCCTATTCAATCCCGGCATAACCCACGCATTCTCCTGGCATAACCCTAGAATTCCCCATTCAATCCCGGCATAGCGCGTGGTTTTCCTTCCATCCTCGGTAGGGACTTTTCATTACTCTCCCGGCATAACCCGCGGATCTCCCTAGCATAACCTAGGAATTTTTCACTCAATCCTGGCATAACCCGCGGATTCCCCTAGTATAACCCAAGAATTATTCATTTATCTCGGCATAACCCGCGGATCACCCTAGCATAACGTAGGAGCTTTCCCTTAAAATCCTAGCATAACCCTGAATTCCCCATTCAATCCCGACATAACCCGCAGATTCTCTTGGCATAACCCATGATTTCCCCATTCAATCACGACATAACCCGTGGTATTCCTTCCATCCCCAACAAGGACTTTTCATTCCTCTCCCGGCATAACACGTGCATCTCCCTAGCGTAACCTAGGAATTTTTTACTCAATCCCGGCATAACCCGCGGATTCCCCTGGCATAACGTAGGAATTATTCATTCATCCCGGTATAACCTGTGGATCACCCTAGCATAACCTAGGAGCTTTCCCTCAAATCCTAGCATTACCTAGGAATTCCCCATTCAATCCCAGCATAACACGCAGATTCTCCTGGAATAGCGCAGGAATTCCTCATTCAATCCCGGCATAACTCGTGGTTTTCCTTCCATCCCCAGCAGGTACTTTTCATGCTTCTCTCGGCACAACCCATGGATCCTCCTCCTATCCCTCGTAAGTACCCTTTCTCCTGCCCAGCATAACCAGGAAGTCAGTCCTAAGGAAACACAATCTTGACTTCTATTGTTTTTAGAAAATAGCTCAAATTTGTGCAGTAAATAACTCACAAAATTTTCCCAGTAATAACTGTGGCAGAAATTTCGTTCATTTGCTTGTTTTGAAATCTGAGCAGGTTATACCTCAAGGCACAGAATTCGAGATGACCGGAAGTGGGAGCCTCAATCCAAAATAAGAAAAGAAATGAATTCAAAATGATGAAGCTGACGGAGACACGAATTGCCCAAATTTGATTGAAATCTCAAGACCCGCTGGTCCTGTTTTGCTTCAAAATTGAGGAATAAGCCAGAAACTGTAGCTAACGAGCATCAGGATTTAGATCGAAGTCTGCTACAAGAGCTAGCCAAGACTCGAGATCGTGTTTCAAGAGACTCATGGATAGGAACTTTGTAACTCGTAGATAATATACCTAGCTAGCTTAGATGTTGTTTTTTTTGTGTAATAAAGAGTCTGTAAGCGGTAGCAGCAACAACAGTAGTGAAATCACAGCCCACGGTAGTCCCAGCTACCAAAACTTCGAAAACTACACTGACATGTTTCCTTTATCGCCGAGGATATGTAGGCAACCTTTGAAGCGAGGTTCGATCCTTCAAATTGCTTCGCACGGAGTATTCAGTCGGACGAAAATCGCTCATGTTTGCTTACTTGTCTTTGCACAAAAACTCTTCATTTATCCGAGCAAAGAGGGGCAGCCTGAGCATGTGATTTTTACCCCATTGAGATTACTCCTACAAGATTCTCAAGTATAGGAGTTTTCCTCTTTAATATTTATTTTAAATATTTATTTTTAGGATTTAATTGCGTATATCAGTATGTTTTCATTAATGCATGCATAAAAATCATTAAAAAATTACAAAATTGCACAAGAATTTAGGATTTAATTTCACATAGTTTTTCAAATTAATTGGTAATTTAGGTTTATTTTTGCAAAATATAAAATCACAAAAAATCAAGTAGTTATTCTGGCATTTTAATTGTTTAGCATTTTATGGTTAATTTCCATTGTTGCATTTTTTATTAATTTTGTAGAATAGGTAGTTATTAGTTTGATTTAGCATAATAGGATTTTTAAAATACAATTAGGAAATAAAATAAACAAGAAAACAAAACAAAAATGGGAGTTTTAATAAATTACCCAGGCTGGCCACAATTGGGCAAAACCTGGGTGGCTGAAAGCATTTTGTGTCCAAATACCGTATACCTAGCCCATTAAATTGTCCCTGACCCAGTCCATACTAGAGATTCCCCAAAACGACACCGTTTTGGGGGCAATTCATCTCAACCGTTCATCAACGTTAATCCAACGGCCTTGAAACCCTTCCCTAAATCACATATATATGTCCAAACGCCTTTGCATATTCAGAGACCAAACCACCTCCTTCCTCATATCTATAACGCTGGTGTATCACTCACCCTGTCTCCACCTCTCCACCACCGTCTACCACCCCTCAACAACAGAAACGCCACCGCAGGAAATTGCCTCACGGTGGCGGCCGACCACCAAATATCTCCAAAATTACACTACTAGACCTCCTCAACCTCCCTTTCCCCTCCCACCATTAGTTTCCTTCAAACACCTCCGCAAATCGTCGAATATTTGACAGAAGAGTCCCCGGGTCTACCATCTCCAGCGACATCAACCCCAAAACAACCCAAAATAAAAACCCTGAACCACCTTCTCCCCCTCTTCCCCACCCTCTAAACCCCGCTCTTTGAATCTTCACGGATCGTTTCAAATATCAAATCAAAGCTTAACCCTAAACCCTAGACTCACTAAAATTCCCTGAAATTGGTCCCTGGTGACCGTCTCATGTCCCCATCCACAACCTTGCAACCCACGACCCTCGAATGCAACTAGACCCTACCAAAACTAAGTCTGAACCCCCCTCTGTCTGAATACCATTTGACCCTCCTTAGAAACCCTTTCCCCCTATCCAATATGAAAGTAAAAGACCATAAAAGGCCAAAGGACCTCTCAGAAGAGGTCAAAGATTTGGAGATTTGAAAACCCTATGTTTAGGGTTGCAACGCTAAGAAAGCTAAGTCCCTGTGTGTTTGATTTTTGTGTGTCTTCTTTCTTGTTCTGATTGATTTTGTTTTCTTTGATTTTTCATTTGTTTGAGTTCATCTGTTCATCCTTGAAATCATATGCCTTCTCTTTCTTTTGCATTTTCATTCTTATTACCCCTTCTCTATCTCTTCATCTTCAAGACATTCTGGATAGTTATTTCCATCCAAAGTTACATGTTCCTAAGTTTTCATTTGTTCGGCTGTGGAAAATTCTGAATAGTTACTATATGCACATCCATGTTCTCTTCTGTTGATCTTCTATTCTTATTTTTGTTTATGTATATTATAGTTGAAATTCTGAGTAGGCATTTCCATCTAGAATTAAATGCTTGTCCTGGCTCTCTTTTCTAAGATACTCTTGATTTTCTTTATTTACATTTGTTAACTATTCTATGTCTCCTTATTTTGAGTGTTTAATTTGCGTTATTCATCTTTTAATTACTTTAAATCTTGTATTCTTCCTTACAATTGCTTTTAGTTTTCTGCTGAGTGTTTTAATTTGGTGATCCTTATGATTCTTGTATAGTTGCTTTATGTCCTCTTCTAATCGTTTTGTTTCTTTTTCCCATTTGCTTCTAAGTATCATTGATTTTGTCGTGCATGCCCATTTACTCATCTATTGGGTTTTCTGGATAGTGATTTCTTTCCACCATATGTCTTGGTTTTCAGATTGAATGACGTGCTTCTAAATAGTTTGCTTAATTCAATATTCATGAGTGTCCCAGAATAAGCATGCTCTGATTTTTCATTTTCCTGGTCCCAAAATCGATTGGTATTCATGTGTTTCTGAAAGTTATGATAATCGGTTTCATCTTTGTTGCTGAGTAGTGTAAACTCCACATTGAGATATTTTCTTGAATCCATGAGTTGCATTGAGTAAATTCTAGCCCTTGATTGTTTGTTTCGGCATAATTTAGTTTGCAATTCAGAATTTGATCTTGGTCTATAACCTAAAATAGTTAACTAGGATCAATTTATGACCCAATAGATAGGAACCAAGGTCTAAAACACTGAGGCCAGTAATTAGGAAAAGAGACAGGGGTATTAAAGGCATTTCAACATAGAGAATCTTGTAACAAACCCTGGAACCCTCTAGTGAAGGTCCAAAGTGCAATTTCTGTCTCAAAACACGAGGCACAAGTCATAAAATCAAGGACCATTTAGGCAAAATTGAAAAATGAATAAATGACTAAAAGAAAAACAAAGAGATTTATGTTGCCCTAAGGCTTCAATTATAAAAGGAACATCTGATCATTTTCAAAAGGGACTTCTTCAGGCTTTTCGAGATTTAGAATACAACCTTTAGATATAGACACACATTGCACTTCCATACATTATTCAGAAAATCCTTTTTCAAGTTGTTTCTTCTGATTAAACTTTCTTTAATAATCAATACAAGTTTAAGATGGACTGATTGAATGTGCATTTTGAGCTGCTGTAGAGATCTATTTTCACTAGTTGCTTCTCAAAATCTCCTAAGTATCTGGGTTTTACTGGTTATTTGGCTCCTTTGCTTGCTTGCTCCTCATTTAAGCATACTCATAGGTTCTTCTTTTTCTGCTGAAATTCCAAGTATCAATCCTCACTCAATAATCTGAGAAGTAATAGCTATGTACGTTCCAGATTATAGAGGATAATGAATACAATAATATTTTTATGTATCAATTTCATATTATGAGTGTTATTTACCTTTCAGTTGCATTTCTGGTGTTGTAATAAACATGAATGTGTAATAATGTTGGACTGTATCAGGAATATAACCTTAATTTGTTTAAGTTTCAGTAGAATTAAAAATAGTTTGGTCCACAAGTTTACTGTGTTCGCAATTGGTGTTGTAGTAGAGACTCGATATATATATATATATATATATATATATATGTATGTATACTCTGAATGATGAGTATTTTTATTCCTTTCCTTAGACGCTCTATCCAAATCTGAATTATAGCTTTTTAATTCAAATTTCCTATCGCAATTCTATATGAAATGTCTTCAGTAATATTTTTTTAAAAAAATGATCACTTATGTAATGTTAACGACTATGATATAATCAATCAAAGGGTTGCTATCGTTTCCTACGATGGATTTATGGTCCAATGTTCTGGGCTCAATTGGAAGGCCTAACTTCTGTCAGTTGTGACATAAAGAATATACATTTCCTGGACTTGCTATAAAATGAAGCCCAAGTTACATAGCCAGCCACGAATGAGGCTGGAAATGTAAGTGATGTGTCTCTATAAATGCATTACTCATGTATGAAATTATTAGGACATTTTAGCGACATGCGTAATAGAAAACTATAGCCTCTTTTTGTGGCACTTTACAAAATAAAGTGAGACGCGCTAACATAATCATGCACTACGTGGGCTCCTTGACTTAATAAAAATGCATCGAAATTTGGAAGTGGTGTTTAGCAAATTTCACGGCCTTCCATGAATTTCCAAACGTGTAGCTGCTATAGGTGCAATATATTAATAAAAATATTTTCCTAAATTCTGGTGCGCATTTACGTGACCCAAATTCAAATATCAACGATGTTAAAACGTGCCGAGAACCCGGGTACATTTATGTGACGTGGTTCGAGGTGTGTTTTAATAACGTTGCAAATATCTATAAAATGAATAAAGCGATTAATAATTATAAAATTGCACCATAGGACAAGCATGAAAAAAATTAGGAAATTACACATTTATAATAGTTTAAGAGACCGTGCTAGAACCACGGGATCCGGGCATTCATAACACCTTCCCTCGGGTCAACAGAATTCCTTACAGAAGAATTTCTGATTCGCAGACTCCAATTGGGCAGTCGAAATATGTACCTTGATTTTGGATTCAAAAATAAACCGGTGACTTGGGACATCGAAAGCCAAACCTATTCCAAGTGGCGACTCTTAAATAAATAATTAATCCCACTTCGAATAATATCACTGTAATTTGAAAAACTCCCTTATACGTGTCATCCTTCGTGGTAGCAGCGTAAAAAAAGAGGTGTGACACCGGCTCAGAAGCCACCACCTCTACGGCCCAAGGTTCTCAGGTTTATACACCTCTTGGAGGCTGTCGAGAATCCATTTTTTCTTTCACCTTCCACTCGAGGATTTCCTACCATTTTTAGAGTCAGAACTGCCAGATTGGCCATGGATTATTCCGCCAACCTTCTTGGACTCCAATGGTCCATCCGATGTATCCCTTTGTCTTTTCTTCCCTTCATCGGGTACTAAAGCACCCATTTCGCCATGCAACACTCCCTTCATCAAAGAGACTTCATCCAGATGTACACAAATGTAAGGGGTAAACACAGGAAGCTAGAATGCTACTAATAGAAATATTAAGTCGAAGAATGCAACTACAGTAGGAGTAAGAGATCACTATGGTCCTTAGTCTCCTAGAGAGCTAGTGATAAATCATGCCACACTCGTTCAGTATATGGGCAAATCGAGTACAGACGAGCGACCCAATTCTGGAGGTCAAAAATTATGCCAGGATAAATTGTTGCGGCTGAAATGACATAGTATATTAAGTGCTTGAAAGACTATAGTCAAAGAGAAGCAATGGAAGGCTAGATAACGTGTCTACTTACGCTCCACATTCCACCTCTTGGGGAACATCTTTTTCGCCAAAATTAAGTTAGAAGTCCTCAGTTGGACAAATCGGCTTATCTATCCCCCATTCTCGAGCTCCTCGATACAGGCAAAGAGGGACCTTACGGCTCGACAACAAAGCTTGATTAGGCCCCCGCGGAAGAGACAAGGACTATACATCCTGATCAAATGATAAAGGGTGAAGAGCATCTCCTCGATCATGTTCGAATAGTAGCTGAGCATATAATCAACACACAAAAATAAATGATCAATTTGGCCAAAGGTCACTTGATACTACTAGAAGAAATCGAGGATCACGTGATCAATTGGACGCGAAGATGGCCCCACTGGCCCAAAGGTAAATAGATAAGTGCATACACTAAGAAAACCAGCTTTGTACATTGTAATTTCTTCATCCCAAGCAGGGACCTCCACAAGATCGTCCCTCTTGTAGCAATTGACATTTACTCTTTCGGAATCTGTTATCCAGCTAAAATAGTGAGTCACGAGATCTCAATGCGCTGACTTTTAAGAAGGTATCTCGACTTTGAAATCAGAATCCATCGCAAAAAATCCCGCATCCATTCCCCAGTGTGAGGAAGTATTGCCGTTTTACCTTGAGATAAAATCAAAGAGGATAAGGCCGTAATCTCCTAAGAAGCAAAGGCATAAGTTTTTGCCATTTCTACAAATATTCGGAAGAAGAGAGAGAGTTGAGTTTCTAAGAAAAAATGAAAGAAAAGAAAGAAAGAACGTTTTATTGGTTTTAGGAATATGAGTGGTATAAAATTGGAATGGCAGTATTTATAGAAGCCTCTCATGCGCATTGAAGAAGGCCAAGAGATAGCCAACTGCCATTGTCAATGCGAAGATCTTCAGGGGATGCGTGAGCATCGTATCTTGGCACCTTGTGCCTGACGTCATTACAAGATTATCGGAGGGGGACGAAACTTAAGGTCGTTTCTTATCACTTTCACTCTAATAAACATAGAGACTATTTGTGTACTATAAAATCAGGGGTCAAATTTCCCCGTCGTTATGTTGTCCCGCGAATATGCATCTCGAGGTTTGAGATTGAGGTCGAGGCTCACTTTTGAGGGCTTTTGAGGCTCGACATCGGTGCAGTGTAGACAAATGGCTATATTAGAGAAGACGAGAGTTCCCAAGGCGCTTGGCTAAGACTGGCAGAGCCTAGAAGGTTTACTCCAAACCTGAATCAGGGTGTCATATCTAACTATCCCATCCCCATAGCATTGCAATTAGTGTATTTTGTAATATGTTAGGATTCCACTATTATAAAATGGGGATCCTTACCATTTTATAAACCTTTGTTGCTCTAGTTACTCCACATGAAATATACAAGAACATTCTCTTTGTTGTCTAACATACTCTCTTAATATTATTTCTTCCTTTTATTACCTTCATATTTGTTCTTCACTTATTGCTTGTCATTGGCCATAAGGAGCCTTCATTGATTATTTTATAATTGTTAAGCCCTATCTCAATTACCCTCAATAGCTTGTAGCTGAGCTCTGAGATCAATCTCGAGGCCCGAATGAACAAGTTCGAGGCCGCGAATAACTAACCTATCGGTTTGATTATAGCTCTCTCCTTAACTTTATTTTGCCTCCAAGTCTCACATATCTAACTTCAACTGCTTAACAACTAGCATAAAAATAAATCATGTATTTTTAGAATCCCATCAATAAATTTAATTGTTTTTACCACTTTTACGGTAAACAACCATGCCTATAGATTGCTGTGATATTTCTTTATCATTTAGATACTATGCCTATTTGGTTAAAATCAATCTTGCATTCTAGATACCATGCCTATAGGTTGTTGTGATGTTTTTTTACTTATGTACATTCAGATAATATGCCTATTTATTTAATATCTTCTAGAATTCTAGATACTATGCCTATAGGGTTCAAAATCAGTCCTGCGTTCTAGATAGCATGCTAATAGGTTACTACAATGTTTGTTTATTTAGAAACCATGTCTTCAAGCTTAAAATCAGTCTTTGCATGCCAACAAGGTTTAAATTAGTGTTCTGCAGTCAACTAAGGTTTTAAAGCCAACTACTGCATTTAGTTACCTTGTCTATAAGGTTCTAAAACAAATTTCTACATTTAGATACCATGTATATAAGTTTTAAATCAGTTTCTACACCTAGACAGCATGCCTATATGACCTAATGAACCAGACTGCATGCTTAAAATTGTTAACTAGTTTATTGCACTTCTAATCAATGAATAGATACCATGTTCATAACATCACTGATCCACACCTAGGCAAGCCTATAGGGTGACTAAAAAATTAAAATTGTAAAATTGTGCTTTGTTTACTGCCTAGATTTAGGTAGTCCTAAAATCAGTGGTAAGCTGATTAAGTATCATTTGCTTCGCTTTTAATAAAACATTGCATATGTTTTGCTTTATGCTCACCTAAATATCCTACTATAGGACTTTTAAAGTGTCTGAAATACTACTATTTGAGACGTGCAATTGCTTTCTTATTTCTGGAGGTACATGCGTGCCTTTAATTTTTCCTTTATCTGACTATCCTATTTGCTTTTGCTTTTCGCTTGGATTTTCTCCTTTACGCACTATAGGAAGGTCTAGATTAACCAAAACTAGAAGTCCTAAACACCTCCATAAGCATAAGTAAGTGACGAGTAATGAACGGATAGGGTACATTTAAATTAGAATCGCTTATATAACCACTAAGGGGATGGTAATTGGGTAGTAAAGGAAATGATCACCTGTGAGCTAATGCTATATGTAGCACCCCAACTTGGGGACGATTACCAAGCATTGCACAAAAATGATCCTATAGGCCAAAAACCCTAGGACCCCCTTTACCCCTTGTTTTAAACAAAATGTCTATTTGTCTAAATTACTTTGTTTGCTTAAGGATAATTCACCTAATTTATGTTAGAACGGGACCTACTATTGTGGACCTCGAGGGGTGCCAAACACCTGTCCTCTATTGTTATTTTGAGCCCTTTTCCAATATCTGGTAATACAAACCGACTTTTATGAGTTACTTGCTTTAGGTGCCATAATGCATCTTAAATCTGTTAGGTGGCGACTATTCATATTCCATACCCAATTTCCAAAAGAAAATTATTCGTTCTCAATGAATGTCGAAACCCGGACTCCGCAAGGAAAATAGGGGCACGACAACATGGCGACGCTGCTAAGGATATTTTAGGCTTTTACCATAATGAACTTGTTCTTTTTAATTACTCTAAGGCATGCATTATTTTGTTGATACAATATTTCCCTTTCCCCTTTACATGGATTTAATTGCTTATTTCTAAAGCATTTATGATTTTTTTTATTTTCAAAAACTGACGTGTCTCTTTGTTTTCCTTTTTGGTTAATTGTCTTTCAATTATTTAAATACCGTATTTATCATTTAACGAGCAAATACTTGACAAAACGTTATTTATTATTACATAAATCATGCACATCATCATATTCCACTCGTGCGTAATCAATCCTATTAGCAACGCTTGATAATTGGTTGTGCTCTTCCTATATATATCACCCATTAAATGTGGAAAGGCGTATTTGCGGTAAAACCAGTCGAGAAGCGGTGCAATCGACAGCTACGTGCCTTTCCCCTCAAGTCTACTTGAGGGTCCCAGTCTATACCTCCATAGCAAGCTTACTCTAATGAATTGCATATGCATCATGGTCAAACCTAGCTGGGTTAATATGTTTTCCACATAATAGCCCTTTTAGAAAAGCCTCATCCAAAAGTCCATCAGGTTTTCCATTATCCTAACGGATGAAACCATGATTGTGTGCATTAATTTTGGAGAAATAAGTGCCAAAGTACTAATCATTGCTGTATAAATAGATGAACCTAGAGGGGGAAAGGGCCAAATCATATTTTGTTTTGCAGAAAAATGATGAACAAAATACCTAGGTTCGGCATGTTCGGTAACATACCATCACGATTGCTAGATTGGTGGAGAGATCATCCGTCAAGTGACAAAAATCATGTGAAAAGGGACATAGAAAATTTTCCTTGTTTGTTCGATCATCATCCAAACAATATATTGGTCGAGGCTGCCACATATGTTCTGGGACAAAGAAAGGGTTGTGTTCCACTTTGGAGGCATAGAATTGACCCCCCTCTTAGAGGAAATAAAGGGATTTGTTGGGCTACCTAGGGATAGCCCTGGTTTATTGCCACCTGAAAATCTCACCACTAGGGGATTTTCGAAAATGATGGGGTTAAAGAAGAATGATGACTTGGAGTGCTTGAAAAACTCCTACATACCCTTTGACTTACTCTAGGAACGATATGATCACAGTAGGTCCTATCGTACATTCGATGATGAATTCTCCATCACTCTCCTTGGAGTGGATTCACCGCAAGGTCTTTGTGTTCATCGTGTATTTCTTTGGCATGCTAGTGTTTCCGATCCAAGGGGACATATTCCGTACCAAACTGTCCATGGTGGCCAAAACTCTAATGGATGGGATAGAGGGGCATACAAATACCATTGTCCCTATTATCATTGTAGATATGTACCAGGCCTTGGAGCGCCGTCAAAATGGGTTCAGATACTTCTAGAGTTGCAACTTGCTACTGTAGGTTTGGTTTTTAGAGCATCTCCAAAAAGGTCAATACTGTCAAGAGTTTCCACGAAGGTCGTGGAATAATCACATAGCCTTCCATTATCCCAATAAAATGACCTATATCGCAGACATATTTTCTGTATGATGGATGCAACTTTTATACAATTTAACCGATGACCAAGTTCAATTGATGTTCGAGTGGTTCCCTACCTGCGATTTCATCATCAGATCTAGCGATGTTCTACACTTGGTATTGATTAGTCTAAAGGGCATATACCCTTATGCCCACGCATGGTTATTAGACGGGCAGACATGAGGCAAGTTATGCTGCGAGTTGCTAAAATGAGTCACTTCAAGCTGATTTTCAAGGTGATGCCCTTTCATACAAATTTGAAGCACAACACATGTGGCCCTTGAAGATTATTGTGGAAAAGGATACCATCAAGCCGGATCGATATCATGTTGGTCATGCATACTTCTACCCCTCATGGTTGGATGATAACATATCTGAAATACGCGAGCCAAGGGTTGGTCTAGGAAACAGGGTCATAGACGAAGTAGGCAAAGCATATGTGAAGTATAACAAATTGCAAAAAAGAGTTTGTGATGCATATGGAGCAACATAAGGCAAACATGGAAATGATCAACAAATGGAAGACAGGCTTATTAAATCTAGCGAAAGGCTGCAATATCTGGAGTACACTCTGATGGAATTGGAAGGAAAAATGAAGAAAAGAGTCACCGATTGCCAGAATGCTGAAGAAAATGAAGGAGGACATTTGGAAAGGGAATTCTTACTGTTGAATTTGTACAAACTGGGGGATCTGATTGACAAGAGCATCCAACTTAGAAAGTCCTTCTGGGACCAAGTAGATTAGGTTTACTTGCTTTTTAAATGTAATAAGGCCAAGTTCCATTGGTGACTTATCTTATTTAGCATCGTTTTAGGTCCTCTATTTTTCAAATTAATGAAATAAGGCAATTATGGACACTGCATTTCTCAAAATCTATTTGTCGCTAGGCCTACCTCAGGCAAAACGGGGCTCCCAAATCAGGACACGGATTTACATTCCTACAATATGTGTTTAAATACTACAAACTTTTTAGAACCGTAACTGACTTTATTACCTTTTTTTTATATTTTTATTATTTCCATCCCCTAAGGTTGGTTCAGACATACTGGTATCATCAGTATATCACACCAGATCTAGAGGCCCCCACCTTCTCCTCCTATAAATAATACGAAAAGTAGAGAAAACCCAAAATATGGATGGCTTGAGTTGTATTCGAAAGGAAAATACTGAGAATGCGGAAACTTTAGACGATCGGAGTACTCCAGCAACAAATAACTTGGTTTTGCAGTTGTAACAAAAGATACTGAAGTTAGAGGGAGAACATGAGCAAGTTTGCAACTTATCTAACCTCCCCCTCACCCTGAACGTCCCCGCCATCAACCAACAAAGTACCAAAAACACAACACCTCTCTAAAATACGGCAAACCAGCAACCACAAAATCCTCCTTCATCCCGTGAATATGCAACTCCACCTCACAATACCAATCCCTTACCAAGACAAACTCCACCATAACACCATCATCAACCAATACCGTACCCACAAGACACTACCTATCACACTCCTCCAAACACACCACAACCCATTCCCAACCCTCAAAACTTAACCAATAACAACCAATACACCCATGTCCCTAGCACTCACCAAAACAACATGTATATGTGGAAACCATACCTCACTCTACTCAACCAATCTCCTATACACCACAATTCGATTTATATGTTCATCAAGAACATGGCCGAGGAAATCAAGAAATTGACAAGTCAAGTTCAGTGTGTTGAGGGAGGTAAACAGATAGAAGGTCTGAATAATGAGGATCTATGCATACAACTAGACGTGGAACTTCCAGAGGACTACAAACCTCCAATGTTTGAAAAGTTTGATGGAACAGGTGATCCCAAGGTTCATTTGAGACCAGATTGTGACAAACTCGCGGGGGTCGTAAAAGATTAAAATATTCAAATAAAGCTCTTCATGAGAAGTCTTATCGGAGTTTTCTTGTCCTAGTGCATAAGCCAGGACCCTGAAAAGTGGGCCTATTGGGTGAGCATGGTACCAGAATTTTTAGACCTGTTCAGTTTCAATACGGAGAATGCACTGGATGTCTTCTACATCCAGAATTTAAAGAAGAAGCAAACTGAGACTTTCTGCGAATATGCTACTCAGTGGAGATCAGAAGCATCCAACGTCATACTAGCACTAGAAGAAGAACAAATGAACATGTTTTTTCTCAAGGCACATGACCCACATTATTATGAAAGGCTAATGGTCATTGAAAATCACAAGTTCTCCGATATCATCATACTCGGAGAAAGGATTGAAGAAGGTATCAAAAGTGGGATGATGACAAATTTTGAGGAACCATAGGCCACAAACAAAGCATTACAATCAGGTGGCATATCAAAGAAAAAAGAAGTGGGGGAAGTAATGGTGGCTCAAGGCCCAAATTCTCCGCTCACATACCAAACACCTACACCCACATACCGAACACCTCCACCCGCATATCAACCCTCATCCTCTAGATATTCTCAACCTGCCACCGCTTATTATACTTATTACACCCATCCAACCTATTATCATTCACCTCTAACTCGTTCAAATTACTAGAAACCAAATCCTATATTTTATCGCAAACCACCAAGGCAATACACCTCTATTGTTGAACCCATCGACCAGTTGTACGAAAGGTTGACGCCGCTTGTTACGTCACTATTATTCTTGCTGTGGCAATGGAGAACTCACCTCAATGGGTCTATCCAAGCAAAACCTGTGCATATTAATATGGTATGAAGGGTTACACCATTGATGAGTGCCAAACATTGAAAGATAAGATCCACACATTGATTGATAACAAGGTCATACATGAAAAGGAAGCTACACACAATGTTCACAACAATATTTTCCTAGATCATAGGGGTGATGGGGTACATGTGATAGAGACATATGAAGAATGGGATATTAAAGGGTCAATCATGATTATATTTGAAGGCGATGACATTAACTGACAGTCACACTCACTCCTATTGTGGTGTAGACATAGCAATCAATCGAGGTTGAGACAACCGTATCCGTTCAATAAGAGGTAGAGGTAGCTCCACCTGCACCCACACCTGCTCTACTTGAGGTAGAAGTGACCACACCTTTCATAGTGACAGTAGCAACTACACCTCCATTTAATTCCAAGGCAATACCTTGGGATTAAGTTGTCGAAGCTAGGCAAAACGGAAAAGCAAAAATGGAAGAATCTGATGTTGCACAAGGTATGACCAGAACAGGAAGGATCTAGTCACCTAAACACTTTGGAAGAATCTGATGTTGCACAAGGAATGACCATAACGGGAAGGATCTATTCACCCAAACACTTGGGAGGATCGAGCAAGGAGGCTGCTACTAAGCAACCTGTCATTGAAACTAGAGATGATCTTTGGAGGAAAGTACAGGCAAGGGAACACTTTTTTGTCAATCATTTGAGCAAAACACCGCCTAGATATCCGTCTTATCACTATTTCAATATTCATAGGCGCACAATAATGCTTTGATGAGGGTGTTAAATAAAGCTTATGTTCCCAACAATTATACCTGCAGTGAAATGGCCAAAATGGTAGGGCGCGTGCTGGAGAATCATAAGATAACCTTCCACGAGGATGAATTACTGCTTGAAGGGTTGAGTGACAACCGGGCACTGCATATCACGGTACAATTTGAAGACAAATTCATTGCCAATGTCCTGATAGATGGAGGTTCAAGCCTCAACATTTCTCCGTTGACTACTTTGAAAAGATTAGGAAAAGATTTTCATGAGATATGGGCAGAAAGTATGAACGTGAAAGCCTTTGATGGGTCTCAAAGGGCCACAATTTTGGATATTAATCTTTGCCTACAGATAGAGCCAACTTGGTTTGATGTTGAATTCCAAGTGCTTGACAAATCAGTTATATACAATCTTATGTTGGGTCGACCTTGGATACATGTTTTTGGGGTTGTGGCTTCCACACTACACCAGGATATGAAGTTTGAATGGAACCATCAGGAGGTGATCATTCACAGAGATGGAAGTAATCCTATTTACACCAAAAACCATCCTCGTTATTGAGAATAGACGAAGGCTAGGAGGTGAAAGTTATAACCACATTGAACATGTCAATGCAATTGAGAAGGATAAATTGTAGAGTAAAAAGATATAAAGCACACTAGCATGATCCGGGTACGAACCCAGAGGGCTTGGAAAGATCTCCAGGGCATTACTCAACCGATCCAGCTGAAATGTCATAGCATAAATTTTAGGCTTTGATATCAGTATACATGGAAAACTTATGATGATTGGTCACCTCCATGGCATGGTCCTTATTACCCACTTGAGCAACCAATGCCACATCTGGGTCTGACTTTTCACCAGGCTAATACAGTTCGGGGAACTACAGAGAAAGAACCTTTAGCTAGGCTAAGGAATTTGTTCCTAGAGGAAGGGGATATGGATTGCAATGCGATAATTGCGGAGGAGGAGGAGGAGGAAGAAGAAGGCCTCACCATTAAAACTATGGAGAAAGGAGTTGCTCTTTGGAATTGGACTACCATACCATTTCGGGCTCACCATCCCTGAGTAGTTTGGCATTTAGCCTGATCTATTTCTATAGCCATGCTAGGCATTTCAGATGTTTCAGTAATTTTGTTTTAAAAGACGCATTTTGTTTCAAAATAATTGCTCGATTTATCGAGCTATTCTTGTTGTGGATGCTTTCACTTTTTAATCAATGCAGTGCTATTTATTATTTATTATTATTATCTTTCATATTTTTCTTTCTACAAAGGTATTATTACTTCTCCTGATGAACCGATGACTGTGACATGTAATGAGATAACGCAACATCAAGATAGTGACTTAGAGGAAGAAGATGAAATACTTGAGATGACTACTAGAGAGGTTGAGAACTTTGAGAATAAACCTAAGCATAACCTAGAAAAAATCGTAGTAGTAAACTTGGGAGATGTCAAGATCGTCAAATAAACTCGTGTAAGCATTCACCTATCACCATCGGGGAAGAAAACTACATTCGTTTCCTTAAGGAATATGAGGATATCTTCGCATGGTCATATGATGACATGAATGGTCTGAGCACATCCATAGTGTCTCACAAGTTGACTATCAATCCTATATGTCTGCTAGTAAAGTAGAAACTCAGAAAGATCACCAGACATGAGCCTAAAAAGGAGGAAATCACTAAGTAGATCAAAGCCAAAGTCCTCAGGGTGGTTGAAAACCCAACATGGCTAGCAACCACAGTACCAGTTCTGAAGAAAGATGAGAAAGTTAGAGTATGTGTTGACTATCGAGATTCAAATAGAGCAATTCCTAAGGACGACTTTCCAATCCATTTTAGATTGCTTCGTGGATTAACATCAGATCTGGATGGATGAAGAAGACGCAGAGAAAATATCTTTTATCACACCGTAGGGGGAATAATGCTACAAGATGATGCCATTTGGTCTAAAGAAGGTTGGGGATACTTACATGAGAGCCATTGCAACCATCTTCCATAATATGATACACAAAGAAATAGAGGTGTTTGTTGACGACGTCATCATAAAATCCAAGAGGGCCGCAAATCACGTAACAGACTTGAGAAGGTTCTTTGACACGTCAAGGAGGTACAGCCTAAAACTGAACCCGTAAAATCTGCGTTTGGGGTTCCCGCATGAAAGTGGTTGGGATTTATTATCAGCCGCCGAGGAATCAGGTTGGACCCATCCAAAGTTAAGGCTGTTCAAAAGTTACCACCACCAAAGAGAAAAAAGGATGTGATGAGCTTCCTAGGGTGCCTTAACTACACCATCCGCTTCATAGCACAGTCCACAGTTATATGTGGGCCCATCTTCAAAATGTTGAGCAAAAATGCTGAAATGAGTTGGACTGAAGATTGTCAAAAGGCTTTTGACAAAATTAAGGAATACTTGTCCACACCTGCAGTCCTAGTCTCGCCAGAACCTAGGATACCTTTGCTAATCTATCTATTTATATTAAATGGAGCTTTGGATGTGCTTTGGGACAACATGACGAGACAGGAAGTAAAGAGCAAGCCAAATAATACTCGAGTAAGAAGTTCACACCTTACGAAGCACGATACTCTCTATTGGGATGCACCTGTTATGCGTTGACCTGGATAGTTCACAAATTGAGACATTACTTCTGTACTACTTACTTTATATCCAGGATTGATCCTTTGAAGTACATCTTTCGGAAGCCCATGCCAATCGGGAAGTTAGCCAAGTGGCAGATGCTGTTAAGCAAATTTGACATCATTTATGTAACTCAGAAGGCAGTCAAAGGACAATATTTTGTAGACCATATTGCTAAAAATACTATGGGAGGAGAATACAACCCTTGAAAACGTATTTTCCTGGTGAAGAAGTATCATTTGTAGGAGCGGGCATTGTTGAAAGTTTACGATGGTTCGAGAATGTTCTTCGTTATAGCTTAAAACTTCAAAGGAGTGGCCATTGGAGCACTTTTGATATCAGAAACATGCCAACATTACCAGGTATCCGCAATGCTTAGGTTTCCATACACCAAAAACATGGAAAAATACGAGGCTTGCATCATGGGGATCAATTTGGCCATCGATGTGAATATTCAAGAACTCCTGGTAATTGGTGATTCCAATCTTCTAGTACATTAGTTTCAAGGAGAATGAGATATGAAGAACACCAAGATACTGCCATACTTGTATCATGTGTAGAAGTTAATGAAGAGATTCACAAAGATAGAATTGAACATATGCCCAAATTTCAAAATGAGTTTATTGATAAACTGGTAAATTTATCATCAATGATACAACACACAGACAAGAATTTCATCGATCCTATCATGGTGAAAATCCATAAGCAACCAGCTTACTATGCTCATGTTGAAGAAGAAATAGATGGAAAGCCCTGGTTCCATGACATCAAAGAGTATTTGGCGAAAGGAGAATATCAAGAGTAGGTAAACCATACTCAGAAATGCACTCTCCGGAGGCTATCCAATAACCTTTTCCAATGCAGAGGGATCCTGTATAGAATAACTCCCCATCTAGGGTTGTTAAGGTGTATTGATACAAAGGAGGATTCTAGATTGCTCGAGGAAGTACATGCCGGAACATGTGGACCACATATGAATGGCTTTGTATTAGCAAAGAAAATACTCAGGGATGGATACTTTTTGATGACCATGGAAACGGACTACTCCGGTTCGTACAAAAATTCTACTAGTGCTAGGTACATGCAGACATGATGAGGGTACCACTAAACGAGCTCAATGCAACAAGTGTACCTTGGCCATTTGCTGCTTGGGGAATAGGTGTGATCTGTCCGATCGATCCCGCTACTTCAAATGGGCACCAGTTCATTTTGGTGGCCATCGACTATTTCACAGAATATGTAGAGGCCGCATTTTAAAAAGTTGTAACCAAGAAAGTTGTCGCAGATTTTGTCAAGGATCGTATTGTTTGCTGATTCGGAGTTCCTAAGTCCTTTATATCATATAATGCTGCCAATATCAACACTAACCTGATGAAAGCCATGTGTAAAACCTTTAAAATCAAGCACCAAAACTCTAGAACATACAAGCCTGAGATGAATAGAAATGTGGAAGCTGCTAACAGAATATTAAGAAGATACAAAGGAAGATGGTAGAAAATAACAAGCATTGGCACGAGATGCTACCCTTTGCCCTATTAGGGTACCGAACTATATTCCGCACATCAACTGGGGAAATTCCTTATTTACTGGATTATGGTACCAAAGTTGTCATTTCAGCTGAGGTATAGATTCCTTCTTTAAGAATAATATCGGAAGCCGAACTTAGCAATGCAAAATGGATAAGTAGGTGTTATATGCAACTGGCCCTTATAGATGGAAAGAGCACGAATGTAGTATGTCACACTTAGATTTATCAGAACAGAATCTCTAGAGCTTTCAACAAAAAGGTCAAACCAAGACAGTTCGCACCGGACAGTTGGGTGCTTAAGAAGATTTTTCTGCATCAAGATGAAGCCAAAGGGAAATTCTCTCCCAACTGGCAAGGTCCTTACATGGTTCACTGGGTACTAACAGAAGGAGCACTCATACTTGCAGAAACACACAGATAAGTTTGGCCCAAACCAATCAATTTAGACGAAGTCAAGAAGATACAATGTTTATATTATGTACATTTCCTTATCTGATGTAATTGAACTACGCTTGACTTGATTCCCATTTAAGAGAGGATACATATGCATCCCTGTGGGTTCAGTCATATCTTAATAAAATTTTCACATCTCCAAGATAGTCAAATTTTAGAGAAAGTCCAGCCGATGCCATCACATGCCAGATAGTCAAAATTTGATTAAGAAACTAGGGTAGAATTTTTCGAAGTATTTCAAAATTTTGGAGAAGGTTCAGCATCGTCACCCGCAAAATAGTTGAATGATCATTTAGCAAACCGGGGCAAAATTTTGAGCAGGACCCACAAAATTCTAATACAAGAAAGCTGCAATGTCTCAAAAATGTGTTACATTCATTGGCTCATCTAAAATTACTCAATATTTCACTGTGTTTTCTAAAATAACTCTATTTTCATCAATAAGTGCATATTTTTGAAAACTCTATTTCAAAGACGGCCAAGTGTTACCCAAGTCAACTCAAACAAGGCCTCCAGAATGGAGCGAAGTAAAGCCAGCAAACGAAGGCACGAAATAAGATCCCCTTACAAAACTTACAATTTTTATTTGGATGCAGGCACGGTCAACATAACAGAAGTATTCGCAAACATATACATATCAAATTCCTAACAATTAGGCCACCGGATGCGAATATATCTCCAGCTAAGAAATATTCTACTTTTATTTGCTACGTGTTCACTGCATAAGGCTAAGCACTTGCATGAGACTAATCCCTATCTCAAATTTGGCATGAGGCTAAGCCCTACCTTCATATATGCATATGGCTAAGAATTGTCTTCTTTTTGCATAAAACTAAGTTCTGTCTCAAATCTTGCATGAGGCTAAGCTCTGCCTCCATATTTGCTTAAGGTAAAGCATTGCCTTCTCTTTGCATGAGACTAAGCTTTGTCTCAAATCTTGCATGAGGCTAAGCCCTTCCTCCATATTATTATAAGGCTAAGAATTTCCTTCTCTTTGCATGAGACTAAGCCGTTTTTCAAATCTTGCATGAGGCTAAGCCCTGCCCTCATATTTGCATAAGGTTAAACATTGCCTTCTCTATGCATGAGACCAAGATCCGTTTCAAATCTTGCATGAGGATAAGCACTACCTCCATATTTTCACAAGGCTTCGTATTGCTTTCTCTTTGCATGAGACAAAGCCCTATCTCAAATCTTGCATGAAGCAAAGCCCTGCCTCAGTATTTTCATAAGGCTAAGCATTGCATTCTCTTTGTATAAGACTAAGCTCTGTCTCAAATCTTGCTTGAGGGTAAGTCTTGTCTCCATTTTCGCATAAGCTAAGCACTATCTCATGTGACTAAGCATTGTCCCTTCCTGCCTAAATATTGCTCTATTCTTGGCACTATCTTCTTCCCTTGGGCTAAGCTCTACCTCCATAATCCACACAAGACTAAGCTTTTTCTTACTATCTCTTTTAGCATCACATCTCTACACTTCATGGGCTGACATATAGCCAACCTGTCCAAAGGTGTCATAGTTCGAAGGCATCATCCTCAATAGCTTGGAGACACCATGTCATGGCCAAAGGATCTCTCAAACATGCACATAGAGCCGTCAAAATGGGCTTAACTCGTGAGACCAGCCCAATCCATCCCGCTTCTTGGGTAAGGTTGGGCTAGGATTTTTTAGCCCACCATATAAAACTGAGGCTTATAAGCCTGGCCCAAATCAGCTCGCTGGCCCTTGAGACTTGACCGAGGATGGGCCTAGGCCTACCCATGGGCCAAAAATTAATTAAATTAAAATAAATTATAACTAAATATTTAATATATAAAAAAATTAAAAATTAGAAAAAATCTATTAACTATAATCACTGTTCCCCAACCCTAAATTTCTCATTTAGCTTTCCATCTCAACTAGAATTTAGATTTTTGACATGCATGTAATATGAAAAAATTAGTTTTTCTTTTTTTAATTAATAACGAACTCAAAAAATCTGAGGTAACCAATAAAATCTTTTATCAAAAGAAAATATTAGTTTAAGTGGACAATGATCAGTTTGGATTACTTTAATATATCATTAATTTTTAAACTACTCTTTAGTATAGGTAAAGAGCAGGTATAAATACACAAAAAATTACCACCAGCAATTTTCAAGAATTTTAAAAATTTTACGGACTATAATACTGAAATCAACAAATGATGTTAATCCAACATTAAAAAACCTCATCATTGAATCTTATTAACATAATCTCTAAATCTTAGGAAAATAAAAGAAAGGTATTAAAAAAATATTTATGTAACTACAAACAAAAAGAGCAAGAGATATAGAGAATTTGCATTTCAATTACGATATTCCTCATCAAATATCAACGTTTTTGGTACGCTCTAAGCAAATAAAAGTTGTTTACATGATCAATCGAATATGTCACAAAAAAATATTTAAGGATCTAAAGATTTTTTAAAAAAAATTTGACGGGCCGGACCGTCCTAGCCCGCGGACCTCCTAGGGCTGGGTTGGGCTAACTATTTTAAGGCCTATTCAAAAGGCAAGCCGGGCCGTCCTAGCCCGCCAAATTTAAAAGCCCACGGGGCTTGGGCTGGTGTCCATTTTAACAGCTCGAATTGCATCATTTTCCAAAGGCGTCATGGTTCAAAGGCACCATCCTCATGGTCCGAGAACATCATTTCATGGCTTGTGGATCTCCTATCTCATAATTCATGGCCTAGGACATTATAGTCTAAAGACGTCATCTGCACTGCCCGACGACAATCTTTCATCGTCCAAAGGGAATTTCCATCATGTTTAAAATTCTCATAGTCATCTATATACTTGCATGCATCGTATTTTATGTGTTGTAGGTAATCCATTAGGTAACCGTTCTTCAATTAGGAGCAACCTTCACTCTGGTTTCTGTTCATACCACTTTTACTTTGCCATTATAGCAGATTCCCATGAATTCCCACTTTACTCTATGATCATTCAGATACTTGCCCTGTAATGCATCCGCTACACTCCAAACTCACAATCATAACTTCATTTAATATTAAACTTCACAAAAAAAAAACTATTTCCATTGGCTTCATTCACCGGTGGGTCAAAACCACGGATATGTATGCAACTCAGAGACCAGATTTCGGCCTCTATTTTTTGGAAAACACCCATTCAATCAAAATCGGTATTCATTTCTTTACCCAAAAACTCATTTATTCTTCCCGGGTAAAGAGATGCAGCTGTAGATACCCAATATTTTCCTCATATATTTTAAGATATATATAAATAATTTCAAAATAATTTACATACATTTACAAATATGTACAAATATTTAATAATTTTTGTATAATTTTTAAAAGCCTTGAATCAATTTATTTTCTGCATTTTTTACTATATAAATATCCACAAAAAAACCATCCCTCGTATTACTCTATGATGACTTAATCATATAAATTCATCATTTAGACTAATATAAGTGTTCAAATTTTTTAATTACATTTTTTACAATTACATTTTCATTTTAAACTTTAATTGCATATTTTGCAATAATATCCTATACATATGCATAACTACATTATCCATATAGAAAATAATTTTTTATATTTTTATAATACTAAGTAATTATTTAAAATCACCTTCATTCATGAAAATCATTTTTATCATTTAATTTGTCATTTTTAAAATTACATTATTTAGTAAAATGAGTATTTAACAAATAGCTCCTAATTTATACCCGCCAACACCCCAATCCCATTTAATTAAACCTAGGCCCAAATCACCCAAGCCCAAACCTAAAGACCTCTACCCGATCCAAAACCCCTCTAATCTTGGTCGTTGATCTCTAAAATAAATGGCCCCTATTCATTCTTTCAATTTTTAACTCAAACGACCCCCTAACCATATTTATTTGTTACAATTAGTCGCCCTTAGATCTCCTTCTTCCCCGGTTCTCTCTGAAACTAACCCTAACCCTAGCGCCATTACCTAAATTTACCCCCAAGTCTTTCAATGATTACCAGTTCCATGGGGTTCCCTGGTGATTTGAGGCCCCTACTGGCCTCTTACCTCTTCTGGTAGGTCGATTTTGTTGATTCATGAAGGGATCACAAAGAGATCCAACCTAGGTTTTGTTCGAAACCATTTAAGAATCCACCAGATTTATGTAATATCTAGTTCCAATCCAGATTTTCTTTTATCTCTCACTTTCTCAAAACCCTTATGCCTCACACTTTGAATCTGTTCAGATCCTTATAGATCTTAAATGTTTTCGAGTTTATACGCTACCTTTACTTAAAACAATTTCTGTTCTTTTTATCATCGATTAACTTTAACGTTCCTCCAAATTGGGGTTTTTGATTCTTTATTATTTGCTGTAGATTTTTAGTGGTTTCGTGTTTCTATAGCATTTTTTCTTTAAATTTTTTCTATTTTCCTTAACATTATCGATCCTAAATGTTTCTCTAAAACTAGGGTTCTGCATCTTCTTGTTTCTGCAACAACTCTTTGTAAGTGTTTCAAGCTGGTTATGTTTACTTTTATGTTCTAGTCATTTGTTTGTTCATTTGTCTCACTGTTCACTTTAATTTTTCCTGTTATTGTTTATCTTTGTCAATCAAAATAGATATATTGATTTTACTTATGTTTCGAATCATATTATACTGATAAAATTAGTACTTCCGCATGATTTTACCTATATTCCTCATTCATAACTTTTAATTGGTATCACTTGCCTTATTTATATTAGTTAGTCTAATCTATGGTCTTTTGACTTAATGCTTAACCATATTATACTTCTATCATGGTTGCTGACTATTTTCATACAAGATTCCCCATGATTTAAGTAATGTTAATTGAGTAGGTTGGCCCTAACTGACTAGTTAATTGATTTGCATGCTTTATTTATGTGCCGTTAATTTTCCTTGCCTTATTTGTTTACTCTGCTCAAAGTTATATCATCCTCACTATTTTTTTTAATATACACACACACATAGACATAGAAAAGTATACGAAGTTCTTGCTCTCTTCCTCAATCACAATATTATGCTCTTTGGTGTCACACTGTCTAGTCGGCTGGAAGCCCAGGCTAGACCTTTGGGCCCTTTTATTGCTATCTCTTAACTGGTATACTTCTACTACTGCTATTCAATTAAACCTATGTGTTTCCATACTCAGCATGTTTAGTGAAATTCAATTTAACTATATGCCCTATTATCAGCAAGTCTACTTTATCTCATTATATCCATATACTTAATATTTATTGTTCCTGATCAACATGTTTACTACTATTCCATTCGACTATATGTGTAGTGACCCGGTTGATCGTTTTTAGCTTCTGTACCTAGATCGCTAGGTCTCGAGTATGACTTTCCCCGTATGATATATTGTAACTGATGTAGATTGTTTATTTTGGTTTTCACGGAAATTAGAATGAATTCAAAAGAAAAGTCTCAGTTGAACGCTTTGAATTTGAAAGGTTTGACCAAGAGTTGACTTATTTGTATGTGAGCTTGGGATGGAATTTTTATGATTTGGTTAGCTTGGTTAAGTGATCTATGACTTAGAAGCGTGATCGGAAATGGTGTTGGGAGTCCGGAGTTGAACTAGGCTTGAATTGGTGAAGTTGAGATTTTGGCGAATTCTAGTTGATAGGTGAGATTTTGATCCGGATGTCGGAATGGAATTCCGAGAGTTTTTTAGCTTTGTTATTTAATTTTGGATATGTGTGATAAATTTCACGTCATCCAGACATGTCTTGGTTGGGTTTTTGATCAAAAGCGTGTTTCGGAAGTTTTTTGGAAAAACTTATGCTTGAATTCGATGTGAATTAATGGTTTTGGAGTTTTTGAGGTTTTTTTATGATTGGAACAAGTTTGAATGAGGTTTTAGGACGTATTGGTACTTTTTTTGGGGGTCCCCGGGGCCTCGGGTGAATTTCAGGTGGTCAATCGAACCAATCAGGGAATTTTGGAGTTGCAGATTCTACTGTCTTGATGTTGCAGAGTGTTTGGCCTTCATGATCGGGGGGATGGTGTCGCGATCGCGTAGAAGAAATTTGGGAGGTAGGAAATTTGTTCTCTGCGTTCGCGTTTCTGTGTTTGCAATCGCAGAGGATTAGTGGGTGGTTCTTTGCATTCGCATAATGTATTTTGCGTTCGCGTAAAAGAGTTTGGGGGTCCAATGATATTGCCCTTCGTGTTCGTGTATACGGGGACTTGGTCACATAGCTTTGAGAATGGAAAACATCGCATTCGCATGGCTCTAATTGCATTCGCGTAGTGTTATTTTAATAGGCCGGATTGTTGTGCTTCAAGATCGCGGGACCTTGGTCGCGATCGCGATGAAGGAATTACAGGAACTGGGCAGTGATGTTATAAACATTTCATCCACGAGTTTTAGCCATGTTTTCTCCATAGTTGAGTATTTTGAGAGCTCTTTAGGAGAAATTGAATAGGAATTTTAGAAGGAATGATTGGAGGTAAGTTTTATGAACCAATAACGTAATTATATTGTTAAATTAACCTAGAAATTCATGAAAATTTAGCTAAAATGGAAGATTTAGGGCTTGGGATTTTGAGATATTTAAATTGGGATTTGAAGGCCCATTTGAGGTCGGATTTGGGAGTTTTTGATATGTATGAACTCGTGGAAGGATAAGGAACCCGTTGATGTGAAAATTTTTGACTTTCAAGAAGTGGCCGCGGGGCTCGAGTTTTTCTAAAATTGGGATTTTTGATATTTTCGATAGTTTCCACTTGGGCTTTATTCCCTTGGCATATTGTGACATATTCGTTCTGATTTTGGATAGGTTCGACGCGTGTGGAGTCCAATTTTACGGGCAAAGGCATCGCGAGCTAGAGATTTTGCTTGTTCGAGATGAGTAATGGTTGTAAATGATATCCTGAGGGTTTGAAATCCTGGATTGGATATCGTAGTACATATTGAGGTGAGACACACACTTGGTGATGAGCATGGGGTCAGTTACTACTAGGGATTATGACTTGGTCTTTCCCGATTGATAATTTTACTAGGTATTTCGCTGAAAATTATTTGTTATCATTATGATTTGGATTGTTTGTCATATTTGGGCTTCGTGCCAATTACTTGAACCTTCTAGGGATTCCTATAAACATTTTCAAATTGTTTTGACTTTATTCTTGAACTCAGTCATGTTACTTTCCACTCTTTTGGTCAAAACTCAGCATGTTTACTCTACTTTGACACTTGAAATGATATTCTAAATAGTATTTTGGGCTGAACATCATGTTTATTGTTGCCCGAGTGGCTTATGTGATTTTGATAAATGAGTAAGGCCGATGGCTTATATTGTGAGGTAATTTTGGATCGGGATGCACGCCGCAGCAATATATATGTATATATATATATATATATATATATATATATATATATATATATATATATATATATATATATATATATATATATATATATATATACTGATACTGATGGGACATCGAGGGCCTAGATTTGATGCCACGAGATGGCTTGATATTGTGCTTGGGCTGTAAGGGGCCCCTCCCAGAGTCTGCACACCCACAGTTAGCACAATTGACAAAATATACGGATTGGGTTGCAGGCCGCAGCGGTATATGGATCGGGCTGCATGCCGTAACGGTACTGGTAATGTTTCATGTGTTTACTTATTCATTTGTATGCCATTATCTATTGTTGTGCTACTTCATCCGATATCTACCTGATTGCCCGACATTATCAATTAATTGAGCTTATCTGCACTATTATTTTGTATTCATTTGCGTAACCATTGAAAGGGTCATTTTCAAAAGAGATTTTAAACTAAGCTAATATGTGTTTCTAAAGATTTCACAACGTCATTGCTTTTTGGAAAAGGTTTTACACTGCTCTATACAGCATGTTGGTTGACTTACGTAATTTCTTACTGCTCAGTTATTATTTACCTTTATTACTCACTGAATTGGAGTACTCACTTTAATCCCTACACCTCGTGTGCAGATGAAGGTATTTGTTCACCCAGTTGCGGGTTTTGAGCTGATTGGAGGCTAAGTTATCGGAGTTTAGTTAGGTGACTGCCAGCGTTAGCAGCACCCCATTTCTTCCTTTTGTTGTCAGTCCTATTTTGTATATTTCAGACCTTGTTGTTGTACTCAAATTCTAATAGATACTCGTGACTTGTGACACCCAGGTTTGGGTTGTGTTGGGCTGTACTTCCGCTAATTATTATAATCATTAAATCATATTTAAACTGCTTATGAATTGTTTAACAGTTTCAAAAGGATGAATTGGTTTAGGTTGTTTGCTTGTCCCCACAAGAGGTACTATCATGATCCTCACTGGGTTTGGGTCGTGACAAGATGGTATTAGAGCCTAGGTTACTAGGTTTCACGAGTCATGAGAAACTTTAGTAGAGTCTTGCGGATCGGTATAGAGACGTCTGTATTTATCCTCGAAAGGTTGCGGAATCTTCAGGATAACTTCACATTCTTGAAATCTTATTGTGCGTCCTTGATTCATCTTGAAAAGTAATTCTTGAAATTCCTTCCGCGCATCTGTATGCGTGCATGAGTGCTCAGTATCAGATGTGCCTTGATGGTTTGTGATTTCCCAATCGAAGGGTGAGATATGATCTCTATGAGTTGATGTTGGGCTATCCTGAAGGACTTATGGCCAGATCTTTGCCTATGGCTTGAGCACCGAGGTGCTGATTTTGTGAGCAAGTGTTTTGAACATATATATGTTCAGTAATGTCCCTGTTTGTGGAATGATGGCTGTATCTATATGACTTGAAAGTGACGAGAAAGGTCTGCTGAATGATTGATAAACTATATAGTGTTTGATTTCCATTGTGATTGGATGTGTTGCCTTGAGCTATGGGCACGTGAAAGATCTTTTCATGTCTTATAGTTGGGCGTGAAGTAAATATTATGTTGCGGTATGAGTTCAGACTCGGAAATACTAAGTGACTGTATAATGTGTATGACGGTGGAAGGTATACAGAAAGGTTATATTGAGGCGAAGCAGGTGGATTATCCTCTACAGGTTGTTCTGAAGTGGTGTGATCCTTATATGTATGTTTGGAGACCTTATGTGTATGTGAAAAGTACATGTTGAAATTTGAATTTTCGGGTCGCTCAAGAGAGTAGGTTTAACTGTTGTGAGAATGAGTGCGAGATTTGTCGAATATTTAAAGTACAAGATAATCTGTGTTAACGCAACCTTACGAAGGATTCGGATTTAATCTCACCATGGTATTGTGGCACCAATTAAGTATATGTGTTATGATATTCGAGTGTATTATGATCTATGGATCTGAGCCAAGTGGGGGAGTCTTCTGTGAGTATTTGGTTGCACAGTTAGGTGCTATGTTGCTTTCAGTTTGAGGAGTGCTAGCGAATTCATTATGGCTAGCGGAGATAGAGACCGAGGATGTTTCGAGTAAAGGAAGAATTTGGGCAAAGGCTATATTATGCTTCAAAGGGTAAGAGAATCATGGGATGTCTTAAGTGGTTGTTGGTAAAGAACGCTCGATGCATATAGCAGGAAATTGCTTGGTTATTATGGGATGAGGATTTCATTCTGCAGTGTTAGAGTGCCTATGAGGCACGGATGGTTCTGTTCGTTGAGCTAGGTAATTTGCACTTTGAAAAGAGTGTGACTTTTGAGAATGTTTCCAATATGTTTAAGAATTTGCATATATCAATTGAGTATTCTAAGTTGCATATGGGTTAGAAACTGTGTTTACATTGGAAGAGGTCAAGACTTGTGGTATTTTTGTGTGAATTATGGAATTCTACGTATTAGTATCAGGAAAGTAAAGGTAATGGATTGATATTCGCAAGAGGCTCTTCAGATTAAAGTATTTGGGAACATGGTGTTTATGGGAATAATTGAGAGAGTATTCAGCGTCTTATGGGACTCAGACATTATGATATTATTCTTGGGTCTCGTGTGGTAAGTCTAGGGTGAGGGGATTTTGGTGCTATAGCAAGAGAGAATATCAAGTTTTTTTTAAACCCCTCCTAAATTAGGAGGATCTATAGTGCTTCCACACTTCCCCTCCCTGGTGACTCAAACCCAGGACCTAACGATCGTAGGTTGAGGTACTTTACCAACTGAGCAAGCCTCACTTGTCGAATAAGAAGGATATTTAGATAGCTGGAGCATCTTGATAGTAGACCAAATCGGTGTGGTACGGATATGATTAATTCTTTGTGTATGTTCGAGGTGATGAGCTCTTACAGATATTTTGCAGCGACGCTCTTAGGTATTGATGGCTTGCTTAGCTTGGTCGAGTTAGAAGAATTCAGTCCTGGTAGGTCTGATGTGTGCAAAGAGAACTCGGAGAGTTCTTGATGGTTCTTACCGTGGTTTGGAGATGTATATCCTCTATAGGCATGCAGAGCAAGGGATGTATAGTGATTTTTCTTCTAGATGGGACCAATGGAAGGTTCTGGACTAGTTGAGTACGTATGTGTCGGTGGCTCGGAAGGGAGATGGAGTTCTCACGTTATCCTAAGATTGTATGGTAAATGCAGGTTGTTGTGGAGGGTCGATATTTGCGTGTGTGAGATTTTTGTTTAGTTCTGAAGGGAAGTTCATAAAACTCTTAGGCAGCGGGTAGCCTTAGATTATTAAGGAAATGGTATTGTTAATTGGAAGTGATATGTTTTAGAAAAGGACAATATGATTAATTTGTTGGCACTTCGGTAGTATTGCAGCACTTTCTAGTTGAATTGATTGCTAACATTCGAGTTTTCTTGGTGGCATAGAAGCATTTTTGAGTATCTCTCATGAAATGACTAAGTATTAGAGGTGTAGCATGTATGCATATGGTTGAATTAGGATCGGATATGGTGATTTATGTGTCGTGTAGATTGGAAACGAAAGTTCTCATATTCAGGCTATGTTGTGGTTGTAGACTATTTATGTCGGCACTGTTTAACGACTATCTGGATTTGGGAGGCCCTAGTGGATCTTTTATTGCTTGGTATGTTAGATATTGGATACGATATTGGGGTTAGACTGGTTGTTTCCATGTTGGATTATTCTGGACTATTGCGCTACGGGTTATGCTTGAAATGCCACGAGTTGAGTGGCGAGGTGGGTCAGATTATGTTCTAGTAGCGTGGTTTATATTTTGAAGACCCAGTGGATGGTTGGGAAGTAGTATTTCTTTTAATTGGGGATTGGTGATGGGTGTTAGTGCAGAGGTTTCTACCATTGATTCAGTTATGGTGTTGAGGGTCTTTCGGTGTGTTTCTTATGGACGAGAATGTTGCCAGGTGAGGTTGTTGATTTTGGTATTGATTTGGTGTCGAGCACCATATCGTATAGATCCTGCATGAGTTATAGTAGTGGAAAGAGCAGCTTCACGCTTTCTTGATAATGAGTTAGTTGGCAGGACAATATGGATGAGTGTTCTAGCTTGAGTCGGCTTGGTTGGCCCTGAATTGTATTTTTGAAGTATAGGTTGATTCGATCATTATTGAGCTTGTTAGTGATTTTTGGAGATCTATGAGTGGCATTTCTGTGTTGTGAGATATTACAATTTGTTGGTAATAGGCACATATGGTGCGGTCCTATTGGGGTCCTTAGTAGAAGTCGAGCGGGAAGAGTACCTGGGTGTAGCTCGGTGGATGGCGTATCATTTATGTCCTATCAGGTTTGTGTCGTACATGTTACTTGTTCCACCGAGGGTGTAATGATTATCTTTGGTCCCAGGCATCAAACTGCGTGTGGTTCTCAATTTCGAGCACATTGACTTTAGGTGTCTCATGTGGAGCAGTGTTGGGATAGGATCGTGCATTGCAGTGAAGCTCTGTGTAGATATGACCTTGCTGGCTAGATTCGTGTGTTCTATTCTATGATGTGAGACGAGTTCTCAGCCTTGTGTTGTGGTGGTATTAGTGAGCTGGAGGTACATCTCTTTCATTTGAATCATGTTTCACGACTTGAGTATGTTCGGACCGTTGGTTAGAGGTGAGCGTATTATGCTAGTTGCGTGTATGAGGTTTCAGTTCATGTCTCATGGGAAGTTCATAAAACTCTTAGGTAATGGGTAGCCTCAAATGATTAAGAAAATGGTATTGTTAATTGGAAGTGATTTGATGAGAGTATATGTTTCAGAAAAAGACAATGTGATTAAGTTGGTGGCACTTCAATAGCATTGCGGCACTTTCAGGCTGGATCGATTGTTGACAATCGAGTTTGCTTGGTGGCATAGAAGAATTTTTGAGTATCTCTCGTGAAATGAATGAGTATTAGAAGTGGCATGTATTCGGACGATAGAGTTGGGATCGTATATGGTGATTCATGTGCCGTGTGGATTGGAGACGGAAGCTATTATATTCAGTCTACATTGTGGTTGTGGACTGTTTATGTTTGCACTATTTAGCTATCAAGATTTGGGAGGACCAAATGGATCTTTTATTGCTTTGTATGTTACATACTGGATATGATATCGGGGTTAGACTGGCTTGCTCCATGTTGCATTATGATGGACTATTGTGCTAAGGTTTAAGCCAGAAATACCACGGGTTGAGTGGTGAGGTGCATCAAACTATATTTTAGTAGAGTGTTTCATATTCCAAACACCCAGCGGATGGCTGGGATGGACTGTTTTTCTTAGTTAGGCCTTCCTGACAGATGTCAATACAGAGGTCTCTACCATTGATTCAGTTTCGATTTTGAGAGACTTTCGCATGTGTTTCTTGTGGTCGGGCATGTCGATGGGCGAGGTACTCGATTTCGGTATTGATTTGGTGCTTGGAACCATATTATATAGATCCGGTAGGAGTTATAGTAGTGGAACGAACAACTTCAGGCTTCCCTGATAATAAGTTTGTTGGAAGGCCAATGTGGATGTGTGTTCTATCTTGAGTCGGCTTGGTTGGCCCCGAATTGTATTATTGAGAGATAGGTTGATTCGATCATTATTGAGCTTGTTAGTGATTTTGGGAGATTTATGAGTGGCATTTCTGCGTTGTGAGATATTACGATTTGTTGGTTATGGGAATATATGGTGCGGTTCTACTGGGGTCCATAGTAGAAGTCGAGTGGGAAAAGTACCTGGGTGTAGCTCGGTGGATGGCGTATCATTTATTTCCTATCAGGTTTGTGTCGTACATGTTACTTGTTCCACCGAGGGTGTAATGATTATCGTTGGTCCTAGGCATCAAACTGCGTGTGGTTCTCAATTTCGAGCACATTGACTTTAGGTGTCTTATGTAGAGCAGTGTTGGGATAGGATCGTGCATTGCAGTGAAGCTCTGTGTAGATATGACCTTGCAGGCTAGATTCGTGTGTTCTATTCTATGATGTGAGACGGGTTCTCAGCCTTGTGTTGCGGTGGTATTAGTGAGCTGGAGGTACATCTCTTTCATTTGAATCATGTTTCATGACTTGAGTATGTTCGGACTGTTGCTTAGAGGTGCGCGTATTATGCTAGTTTTGGCTTAGGCCTCTATTGATGTGTCATGTCACTAGAGTGGTGTTTTGGTTAGGGGAGATCATTTGGATCATTAATTAATATGATTGAATTCGATTTCAGCATGTTGCAAGTTTTAATATCGAGGTTCAGGTCAAAAATTTGCTATGGTAATTGCCAGAGGAGAAATGGCTTCATGAAAGGTTGATTTGAAAAATGGTTATGGTTTATTGCATATTTCAGTTATCGTTGGCAGTATATGAAAGTGTTGGAAATAGGGCTTTATCTTATAAGAGGCTTTCTATCGGTATTTGGTTGTTCTGGGCAGCTGCTGTGAATGGAGTTTTCACTACATGTATTTGAGTTATGTGGTATATCATATAATGGCACCTGGGGTCGCGGTCATGGGCTATTGCTGCTAGTTTAGGCCTATTTAGAGTATATGTGTGAGGTTTTGATAGTATTGATGGTTTCAGAAGTGAAGATGTGATTCTATGATAGCTAGATTGGGTTGTGTAATTTCAGTTTCTATGTGTTACCAGACCTATATGAGATAGGGTGACGTGGGATCACCCCGGGGTATATGCATGGTTAAGTTATCTAGCTATTGGTTGGCTTCTAGAACAACTCTAGGCACGTTCAAGGACGAACAAGTGTTTATGTGGAGGAGGATGTAATGAACTGGTCAGTCATTTTGAGCTTTTGCACCTTGATCTCCAGTTCTCGGGCATGACTTGCCCCATATGATGTATTGTGATTGATGTAGATCGTTGATTTTTGTTTTCACAGAATTGGAATGAATTTGAAAGAATAGTCTCAGTTAAAAGCTTTAAATTTGAAAGGTTTGACCAATAGTTGACTTATTTGTATGTGAGCTCGTAATGGAATTTTTATGATTTTGTTAGCTTAGTTGGGTGATCTATGACTTAGGAGCATGATTGGAAACGATTTTGGGGGTCCGGAATTGAACTAGGCTTGAATTGGCAAAGTTGAGATTTTGGCGAATTCCGGTTGATTGGTTAATTTTTGATCCGATGGTCAGAATGGAATTATGAGATTTGCTGTAGCTTTGTTATGTGATTTGGGATATGTGTGAAAAACTTCAGGTCATTCAGACGTAGTTTTGTTTGGTTTTTTATCAAAAGCTTGTTTCGGAAGCTTTTGGAAAAACTTAGGCTTGAATTCGATGTAAATTAATGGTTTTAGTATTGTTTGAGGTGTTTTGATGATTGGAACAAGTTTGAATGAGGTATTAGGATGTGTTGGTACTTTTGGTTGGGGTCCCCGGGGCCTCGGGTGAGTTTTGGGTGGTTAATCGGACCAATCTTGGCAGTTTTGAGTGTCAGATTCTGCTGTCTTGCTGTTGCAGAGTGTTTGTCCTTCGCGATTGCTGAGGTGGTGTCACAATCGCGTAGGAGAAATTTGGGAAGCAGAAAATTTGTTCTCTGCGTTTGCATTTGAGTATTCACGATCGCAGAGGATTAATAGGTGGTGCTTTGTGTTCGCATAAGGTATTTCGCGTTCGCGTATAAGAGCTTGGGGGTCCAATGATATTGCCCTTCGCATATATAGGGACACGTTCGCATAGCTTTGAGAATGGAAAACATCACTTTCGCAGGGCTCTAATCGTGTTTGCGTGGTGTTATTTTGAGAGGCCGAATTTTTGTGCTTCATGATCGCGGGACCTTGGCCGCAATCGCAATGAAGGATTTACAGGAACTGGACAGTGAGTATATAAACATTTCATCCGCGAGTTTTAGCCATTTTTCCACCATAGTTGAGTATTTTGAGAGCTCTTTGGGAGAAATTGAAGAGGCATATAAGGAGGATTGATTAGAGGTAAGTTTTATGAACCAAAAACGTGATTATATTATGAAATTAACCTAAAATTTCATGGAAATTTAGCTAAAACGGAAGAACTAGGGCTTGGTATTTTGAGATTTTTAAATTGGGATTGGAAGGGCCATTGAGGTCGGATTTGATAGTTTTTGATATGTATTAACTCATAGAAGGATAAAGAACCTGTTGATGTTAAAATTTTTGAGTTTCGAGAAGTGGGCTCGAGGCTCGGGTTTTGCTAATTTCGTGAGTTTTGAGATTTTTCGATTGTTTTCACTTGGGTTTTGTTCCCTTAGCATATTGTGACGTATTCATTCTTATTTTGGATGGATTTAATACGCATGGACGCCGATTTGAGAGGCAAAGGCATCGCGAGCAAGATATTTTGCCAGTTCAAGGTGAGTAATGATTGTAAATGATCCTAAGGGTTTGAAACCTAGATTGCACATTGTATTGTTATATTGAGGTGAGACACACGCTTGATGACGAGTGTGGGGTCATTCACAACTGGAGATTGTGACTTGGTCCGTCCTGATTGATGATTTTACCGTGTATTTCAGTAAAACTTATTTGTTATCATCATGATTTGGATTGGTTGTAATATTTTGCTTCGTGCCAGTACTCTGAACCCTCTGGGGATTCTTATCACTATTTCCTCATTGTTTTGACTTTATACTTGAACTCAGTCATGTTAATTTTCACTGTTTTTATCAAAACTCAGCCATGTTTACTCTGCTTTAACACTTGAAATGATATTCTAAATAATATTTTGGACTGAGCATCATGTTTATTGTTGCCTGAGTGGCTTATGTGATTTTTGTTGACTGAGTAAGACCGTTGGCCTGTATTGTGAGGTACTTTTATATTGGTGTATATATATATATATATATATATATATATATATATATATATATATATATATATATATAGAGAGAGAGAGAGAGAGAGAGACCAGGCTGCACGATGCAACAGTATTATACAAATATAGATATGAGGCCGAGGGCCTAGATTTGATGCCAGGAGATGGCTTGATATTGTGCTAAAGCCATCCGGAGTCTGCACACCGCCAGTGAGCGCCATCGACGAAATATATGGATTGGGTTGCACGCCGCAACGATAAATGGATCGAGCTGCACGCCATAGCAGTACTGAACTGTTTTACGTGTTTACTTATTCATTTTTCTTCCATTATCTATTGTTGTGCTACTTCATGTAATATCTACCTGATTGCTTGGCATTATCGGTTAATTGAGTGTTATGCCCGAGGGTCAGATTTTTGTGCTTATCTGCACTATTGTTTTGCATTTATTTGCGTAACCATTGATAGCCATTTTCAAAGGAGATTTTAAACTGAGCTAAGATGTTTTTCTAAAGATTTCACAGCTCCATTGCTTTTCGCAAAGGGTTTTACACTGCTCTATACAGCATGTTGGTTGACTTACATGGTTTCTTACTGCTCAGTTATTATTTACATTTATTACTCACTGAGTTTGACTACTCACTTTACTCCCTGCACCTTGTGTGCACATGCAGGTATTTGTTCACCCGGTAGCGGGTTTTGAGTTAATTGGAGGCTAAGTTATCGGAGTTCAGTGAGGTGACTGCCAGCATTCACAGCACTGCATTTCTTACTTTTGTTATCAGTCCTATTTTGTATATTTCAGACCTTGTAGTTGTACTCAAACTCCAATAGATACTCGCGACTTGTGATATCCCGATTTGGGCTGTTTTGGGTTGTACTTCCGCTAATTAATATTATAAATAAATCATATTTAAACTGCTTATGAACTATTTAACTATTTCAAAAGGATGATTTGGTTTAGTTAGCTAATCTTGTCCCCACGAGAGGCGTCATCACGATCGTGTCTGGGTTTGGTTCGTGACCATATGTTTCCTACTATTTAAATCTCACCTATGTGTTTCCTTATAATCAGCATGTATTTCTTCTATCTAATCAAACCTATGTGCTAACTAATAGCATGTCTAATTCTATTTGATTAAACTTATGATTGTCCTACTTTCAACTTGTTTACTTCCATTTTAGCTAGACCTATGTGCTTCCTGTTTCAGCAAGTTTTCATCCATAAATTAGACCTATGATTGTTTGTTTCTCGACTAGCATGTTCTTTTTATTGTGTTTTTAGATGATTCATCTCTCACAGACTCCTGACCAATATTGCTCCCAATCCTTGCTACCCCTTTGAATATGACTGTCTAATTGTTCCCAGCATGCCATGCCTCTATTTAGTGTCTGCTCACCTAGTAACATCTAGTAAACTAAGTTGAAACTTTAAGTAATCATATTTCTGTATATTGTTTGATTGCTGGGACCTTTGTTTGAGTTTCAAGTATTGAATGACCCTATCTGCTCCTTACTTCCTGAGAATCAAAAACTGTTTTCTTATAACTAGCTTCAGTTTTCAACACCTACTCTTTGAACACCTAGGGTTCTGCCCCTCTAGTGTTAGCATTTCCCAGGAGCCCATGAGGCCCCTCTAAACTTTGACACACTGGGGTTGAATTTCCAAACTTGCTCACAAAGGGATTACTTTAAATGTTTTCTGGTGTGAGCATTGCCCGGGGTCCCTGAGGCCTTTGGGAACTTTAACACACCAGGATAGAATTGGGTGAACTATGAGAGTATTGGCATGTTCATACTTGGTTGAAGTCCCGACTTCTCAGGTTTACTATTTGGGCATGTCCAGGCTCCCTATAGTTTTTGTAGTTTCACTTCTGAAATTTATTATTTATGTTAGTTTGTAATGATAATTTCTTTGTAAATAGATATTGGGGATATTAGTAAAACTGGAAGGGATTCTTATATATATTTTGTTGGGAAAGGATAGATACTATGGCTATATATTGTTGTGATATTTGTTTACTTATGTACATTTAGATACTATGTCTATATGGTTTTAATCAATTCTGCATTCTAGATACCATGCCTATAGGTTAATGTGATGTTTATTTGCTTATGTACATTCAGAAACTATGCCTATGTATTAAAAATTGTCCACCATTCTAGATATTATGCCTATTGGGTTTAAAATTAGTCATGCATTCTAGATATCATGTAAATAGGTTACTATGATGTTTGTTATTTAGACAACATGCCTAGAAGCTTAAAATTAGTCTTAGTATGCCAACAAGGTTTAAATCAGTTTTCTGCAGACAAATAAGGTTTTAAAACCAACTGTTGCATTTAGATACCATGTCTATAAGGTTTTAAAACCTTTTTTTGCATTTCAATACCATGTCTATAAGTTTAAATCAGTTCCTACACCTAGATAGCATACTTGTAGGACCTAATGAAGCAGACTTCCATGCTTAAAATTGTTTACTAGTTTATTGCACTTTTGATAAATGCCCAGATACCATATTCATAGGACATCGTTGATCCACGCTTAGGAAAGCCTATAGGACGACTAAAACCATGAAATTATAAAACTGTCTTTGTTTACTGTCCAGATTTAGGTAGTCGTAAAATCAGTGGGCAACTGATTAAGTAACTTCTGCTTCACTTTAAATAAAACACTGCATATGTTCTACTTTATGATCACCTAGCTATCGTGCTATCGGACTTTTAAAGTATCTGAAATACTATTGTTTAAGATGTGCAGTTATCCACTTTTTTTTTTCAGTTAAACCTTGTATTTATATATAGCAAAATAAATTTACAAAGTGTCCCTATTGTAGTTGTTTGGACTACCAACTACTCATTCTATTTGCATTCACTATACTAACATATTCACCAAAAGAAGCGCAAAATCATTTAGTATTGGGAGAACTAAGAGCTATACTAAGGAAAATTATTGAGTTGTCGTAGCCTAGTCTTCCAGCTTCTACTGTGCCTTCCACGTATGTAAAGGAGCAGAGCAATTTCTCTGGTTATCTACTTATTTATGGAGCTAAATGTTATCCGTTAATTGTTCCTTTATCAGACACTCCTGTTTGTTTTTTCTTGTCGCTTAGATTTTTTCTTTTTAAGCACTATAGGAAGGTCTATATCCATCCTAAGTCCTAAACACCTCCAGGACCATAAATAAGGGACGGGTAATGCACGCACATGGTACGTTTAAAGTAAAATATCTTATATAACAACTAAAGGGAGGGTAATTGGGTAGTAAAGAATATGATGACCTGTGCGCTAATGCTATGTGTAGCACCCCAACTTGGGGATGATTACCAAGCATTGCACATAATTGATCCTATAGGCTAAAAAATCTGGGACCCTCTTTACCCATAGTTTTAAACAAAATGTTTGTTTGTCTAAATTACTTTGTTTGCTTATGACTAATTCACTTAATTTGAGTTCGAATAGGACCCACAATTGTGGACCTCGAGGGATTCCTAACACCTTCCCAACCCTCCACCCCCTTCCCCCCAAGGTTATTTTGAGCCCTTACCTAATTTCTGCTAATGCAAACCAACTTTTATGAGTTACTTGGTTTAGGTTCCCTAACGCACCTTAAATCCGTTAGGTGGCCGCTGAATCTTCAAAGACCATACCTTATTACCAAAAAGAAATAAGTTGTTCCCAATTAATGTCAAAACCCGGACTCCGTAAGGAGAAAAGGGGCACGACAACAATAGTATCAACATATAGCCTAAACATTATTTCTAATATGATTTACAGTTAAATTTTCTATAACACGTAGAGAGCATGTAGCTAACAACTAGTTATTCAAGTTTACAACTCCATATAATGGACCAAGTCACAATTCCTACAGTGCACGCGCACACATCTTTCACCTAACATGTGTGTCGTTACCAAATCAATCACATAACACATATTTTGGGGTTTCATACCCTCAAAACTAGATTTAGAAATGTTACTTACATTGATCCGATCCAAAACTCTACTCCACTACACCTTTGCCTCACAATCTACCTCCAAATGTCCTGAATCTAGCCACAAACAGTACAATACAATCAATATGGGTTAAAGGAATCAATTTCACAAGAAAATATGAAATTATAAGTCAAAATCCGAAATCGACTAAAAGTCGGCCCTTGGGACCTGAAATCTCTCCAGACCTGAACAACCTAACCCGATAAGTCACATAGCAGTAGTAGAGCACAAACAGAGCAAAAAATGGGGGAGAAGGGTTGCAGCTTTTGAAACAAACGGCCAGGTCGCTTCAGAAATTCGGAATAAAATCCGATTAGCGATTCACTCCCAAGCCCGATTATGTAATTTATTTTAAAATCCGACCGCAATTCGAGGTCTAAATTCTAATTTTAAAAAGTCCCTAATTCTACCCAAATGCCCAAATCCCCAATTTTCCCCATGAAAATTCTAGGTTTAATGATGAAAACTTATGAAATGTAATGGGTAAATGAAAGAAAATAAATTAAGGTCACTTACCAAAGAAAGTAGGAAGAAAAGCTCTTGGAAAATAGCCTCTAAGGTGTTTAGGGTTTAGAATATGAAAGAATGAGCTAAAATCCTGTCTATCTTAGCTTTTAACCAGGCACAGATGTCGCAATTACCACCTAGGATCCGTAATGCAAAAATTACAAATGCGAGACATACTTCACAATTGCAAAGTTGTCATCACATTTGCGATGATTTGTTCTCAAATTTGAACTATTATCCTCCACAAATGCGACTTACAAATGCGATTCCAGCTTACCCAACCCCTCTTTGCAAAATATTATTTGCAATTGCGAACATGATAGTAATTTGGTTCTTCACAAATGCGAATAGTGAACTTGCAATTGTAAGGTTAGAGACCTGCACCAGAACAAATTTTTCACCAGCTATTTTTTATGTCCAAAATCACTCTGAAGCCTATCCAAAACATACTCGAGACCTCGGGGCTCCAAACCAAATATATACATAAGTCCAAAGTTATTATATGAAGTCGCTCGCATGATCAAAAAACAAAATAGCACCTAAAACTACAAACCGGATACCAAAATGAATGAAATTTTCAATGAAGCTTAAGAACTTTCTTTTTAATAACAGAACGTCCGAATTTGTTGTACTTAAGAACTTTCATTTTAAATTGTACAAATTTTTGCAAATAAGTCATAAGTACAATAATGAACTTATACCATGTTCCGGAATCGGAATCTAGACTTGATGGCAACAAAGTAAAACTATGGTCAAACATGAAATTTTTTTAAATCGATACTTTGATTTACGATAAATCAAGGTAGGGACTTCCAAATTTAATTTCGGTCATAAAACTAAGTCCCAAATCATGATGCAGATCCATTGAGACCGTCAAAATACTGATCTGAGTCCGTTTGCTCAAAACATTGACCAAAACCAACTCAAATGAGATTGAAGGAACGATTTCACATCTCAATTAATTTTTACGTAATAGCCTTCCAAAAAAGACACTGGCTACGCATACAAATCTAGAAAGACTAAATAGAGCTATTTGAGGTTTTAAAATATAGAATTAAGGGTTTAAAATCTAGATAACTTATTGAATCATCACAAAATAGATCCAACATGCATTTAAATGAAAAAATGAGTGTAATTACACTGATGTAATAGGTGAGTTCAAAATTATTGAACACTAGACTAGCAAACGTGAATAATTTAATTACTTAAGTTAGTTATATAGCATTTGTAATATTTAACCAGTATTATAATTTTACCAAATAAGAATTCTATTTTCAAGAGGTAAAAAAGTTAATATTACATTTCATTTTTTAATCGTTGGGTTTGTAGAATGATTAGTGTTATTGACTCTTTCCAACTATGTTTATCTCTCTCTATCTCTCTTTTCTATAGTTTTCAATATTTTTTAGTTATTTATTCTAATTATATATTGTAATATTCAAAAAATTATAAATTTTAAAATGATAAATGTTAATTATATTTGGGAGTTTGATCTACTCTAGTGGTTCTTTTTTCCATTTGTTTTCTTACTTGCTTCATTCTAGAAAAAAGTGAGACGAGTAGCGTTGATTATTGAAAAGTAAAAAGACCATTCAACTTTATTTAAGCACTTACACAGTTGCATTGCATATATATTTCATGTTATTTACTACTCAAATTGTGTTATGTTATAAAATATTCTATTTTAGGTGAATGTCCATATTTAAAGAGATTCTAGGGTTTAATTCTTGGTGGCTAAGTCACCACCTCCCTATAAATAAAGGGGTTCTATTCCATTGTAAACCATCCCAAAGTATCAATAAGAATGCTCATCTCTCTACTTTTCTCTCTATTGTTCTTGTTCTTGTATTATTGTTCTTGTTCTTATATTATTTCATAACACGTTATCAGCACGAGACTCTACTGTCTCAAGAATCCTCTTGAGAAAATTAAGGTATTTCCCTTTTTCCGAATTTGGTTTTAATTATGTCTGATATTATGAAAAGAAAGTTCGTTGCCCTTGAAATTTCGGGCAAGAACTATATGACATGGGTGTTGGATGCTGAAATCCACTTAGATGCTATGGGTCTTGGAGACGCCATTAAAGACAGAGATAAAGCATCCACCCAAGACTGTGCTAAGGCCTTGATTTTCTTGCGCCATCACCTTGATGACGGTTTGAAAATTGAATATCTCACAATCAAAGATCCACTCATCTTGTGGAAAGGCTTAAAGGAGAGATATGACAACCTGAAGTTGGTCACTCTGCACAAGCACGATATGATTGGGCTCATCTGAGGCTCCAAGACTTAAAGTCCGTTTCTGAATATAATTCTGCAATGTTCAGAATTACTTCTAAATCTGTGGAGATAATATCTCTGATTATGATATGCTTGAAAAAACGTTTACAACGTTTCATGCCTCCAATATGGTACTGCAACAACAGTACAGAGAGAAAGGTTTCAAAAAGTACTCTGAACTGATTTCTCTTCTCCTTGTGGCTGAGCGAAACAATGACCTGCTCATGAGAAATCACGAAAATCGACCCACTGGGTCTACACCATTGCCTGAAGCAGATAAGGTGTATTCTAATTATGCCAAGCATGGAAAAGGCTATGGCTTTAATCATGGTCGTGGTCGTAATCGGGGTCATGGCCGTGGACGTAGACAAGGAAGAAATTTCCCTGATGTCTGTCACCCCCCAAGGAGATATAACCACCAAAAGCAGAAACGGGATTATGAGGATCCAAAGGCAAATAGTTCAGAAACTATATGTTATTGTTGCGGTGGAAAAGGGCACTGGTCAAAAGCTTGCCGTGTACCAAGACATTTGGTTGATCTTTACCAAGCATCTCTAAAGAATAAAGGCCCTGAAACAAATTTTGTCTTTGACGATAATTTTGACATCACCCACCTGGATGTGGCAGACTTCTTTGAGCAACCCGAGGGGAAAATAGACCACTTAATCGGTGATGGATCTGTGATGAAGGAAGATGGAATTGTTTGATTTTATTTTACTTATTTGTATTAGTTAGTGAATAAACTAATAGTCATTAGTATCAGCTCGTATTAGTTAGTTTATGATATAATGTTAGTATTAGTTCTTTAGAATGTTTCAATATGCTTAAATTTCAAAGATATTTTTATTTTCCAGTAGAGTTAATCGATTAACCTAACAGTTAGTCGATTATCTAATATTTCGCATTAAAACTGGACTTTTCCGCAAGCTAAGTTAGTCGACTATCTGATTTAGTTAGTCGACTAAACTGATGACTGTCTACTAAGTTAGTCGACTATCAACTTAGTTAGTCGACTAACTAATATTTCGCATTAAAACTGGACTTTTCCGCAAGGCAAGATAGTCGACTATCTGATTTAGTTAGTCGACTAACCTAATGACTGCTTCCCAAGATAGTCGACTATCAACTAAGTTAATCGACTAACCTCAGCAGATTTTGAAAATATTGTTTAAATGTGAAACAAACGGATTGAATTTGTTTATTCTCATGTTCGTGTATTTCTTTTGTATGTCAAACCATGGGAAAGAAAATATGGATATCTCACAAAGCAATCTTGGATCAACGTCCAACTGTAAAAATATTTGTTTAGTTGATTCATGTACTACACATACGATACTCAAAGAAAAGAAATATTTCTCTCAACTAAGTATGTGTAAGGCAGATGTTACTACAATCTCTGGTAGTAGTAAATTGATTGAATGCTCCGGAAGAGCAACTATAACTCTGCCTAGAGGAACAATGTTTATCATAGAGAATGCAATGTTCTCCTCCAAGTCTAAGAGAAACTTGTTGAGTTTTAAAGATATACGTCGGAACGGCTATCATATTGAGACAATAGATGAGAATAATCTTGAATATCTCATCATTACAAAGAATGTGTCTGGCCAAAAGAGGGTTATTGAGAAATTCCCGTCTTTATCTTGTGGCCTGTATTGGACAAAAATTAGTGCAATTGAGGCACATTCAACAGTAAACCAAAAGGTTACTGATTCCAATACTTTTGTACTTTGGCATGATCGATTGGGACACCCTGGATCAATCATGATGAGACGGATTATAGAAAGCTCATATGGGCATCCGTTAAAGAATTTCAAGATTCTTTTAAATAATGAATTTTCTTGCACTTCTTGTTATCAAGGCAAGTTAATTATTAGACCATCACCAACAAAGGTTGGGACTGAATCACCTACGTTTTTGGAACGTATACAAAGGGACATTTGTGGACCTATTCACCCACCTAGTGGGTCCTTTAGATATTTTATGGTCTTAATAGACGCATCCTGTAGATGGTCTCATGTGTGCCTGTTGTCATCACGCAACCTTGCGTTTGCAAAACTAATGGCACAAATAATTCGACTACGAGCACAATTTCCTGATAATCCAATCAAGTCTATTAGACTGGATAATACTGCTGAGTTTTCATCCCGAGCATTTAATGATTATTGCTTATCAATTGGGATAAAAGTGGAACATTCTGTTGCTCATGTTCACACTCAAAACGGTCTTGCAGAATCTTTAATTAAACGCCTGCAGTTGATTGCAAGACCATTACTCATGAAAACGAGGCTGCCCACTTCGGTATGGGGTCACGCCATTTTGCATGCAGCAATGCTAATTCGTCTCAGACCGACGAATTATCACAAATATTCCCCGTTGCAATTGGTTTTGGGTCATGAACCCAATATATCCCATTTAAGAATCTTTGGATGCGCAGTATATGTGCCTATAGCACCGCCATACCGCACCAAAATGGGTCCGCAAAGAAGGTTAGGAATATATGTTGGGTTTGAATCGCCCTCCATTATTCGCTACCTCGAAACATTGACAGGGGATTTGTTCACTACATGATTTGCAGACTGTCAATTTGATGAGACACTTTTCCCAAAATTAGGGGGAGAAGTTGGTGAAACCAAACGGGAAATTTTGTGGAAAAATGCATCATTATCTCATCTTGATCCACATACCTCTATTTGTGAAAAAGAGATGCAAAAGATTATCCATTTGCAAAGAATAGCAAATCAAATGCCTGACGCATTTACGGACTTGAAAAGGATAACAAAATCCCACATCCCCGCAGAGAATGTTCCAACCCGTATTGATGTCCCTGTTGGACAATCATCTAGTGTCATATCCAATGAGTCGAATGCACGCTTGAAGCGTGGCAGGCCATTAGGTTCCAAAGATCGAAATCCTAGAAAGAGGAAAGCAAACGATCAAAATGACACTACGAAAGAATCTAATGAGGAAATTCATGATTTAATAAATTCTGAGATTCATGAAGAATCCATTGAGCCCGAGACTCAAGAAAATAAGGAACTATCAATAAATCCAATCGATATTGAGGCAAATTTTAATCGAGTGGATATAGTGGTGGATTATGTCTTTGCTTTTAATGTCGCATCTAGCATTATGCAAGAAAATGAGGATCTTGAACCTCAATCTGTTGGAGAATGTCGAAAAAGACATGATTGGCCAAAATGGCAAGAAGCAATCCAATCAGAATTGAATTCACTGGCAAAACGTGAAGTTTTTGGCCCTATAGTTGAAACACCTAATGTTGTTAAGCCTGTTGGCTATAAATGGGTCTTTGTACGCAAGAGAAATGAGAAAAACGAGGTACAAAGATATAAGGCACGCCTTGTTGCACAAGGATTTTCTCAAAGGCTTGGTGTCGATTATGAAGAGACATATTGCCTGTAATGGATGCCATAACTTTTCGTTATCTCATTAGTTTTGTTGTCCTTGAAAAGCTTGACATGCATTTAATGGATGTGGTTACTGCCTATCTTTATGGCTCACTGGATAATGAGATATACATGAAAATTCCCGATGGACTCAAAATGCCAAATGCTCATAATTCAAAGTTCCGAGAAATGTTTTCAATCAAATTGCAAAGATCCTTGTATGGTCTAAAGCAATCAGGACGAATGTGGTATAATCGTCTTAGTGAGTATTTATTAAAAGAAGGCTATATAAATGATGCCATTTGCCCGTGTGTTTTTAGAAAGAAAACAACATCGAAATTTGTTGTACTTGCCGTATATGTTGATGACATAAACCTTATTGGAACCCCCATAGAACTCCAAAAGGCAATTGATTATCTAAAGAATGAATTCGAGATGAAAGATCTCGGAAAGACAAAATTATGTCTTGGTTTGCAAATCGAATATTTGGCAAACGGAATTTTTGTTCATCAATCTACCTATATAGAAAAGGTACTGAAACGGTTTTACATGGATGGAGCATATCCTTTAAGTACTCCGATGGTTGTTTGATCACTTGATGTGAATAAAGATCCATTCCGACCGCAAGAAAGGAATGAAGAGCTACTTGGTCCTGAAGTACCATATCTTAGTGCAATTGGCGCACTAATGTATCTTGCAAATACTACAAGGCCTGACATAACCTTTTCAGTTAATGTCTTAGCAAGGTATAGCTCGGCTCCCACAAGGAGACATTGGAATGGGATCAAATATATATTGCGGTACCTAAAAGGGACTACCGATATGGGCTTATTTTATAGCAATAATTGCAGTCCTAATCTTGTTGGTTATGCTGATGTTGGATATTTATCCGACCCACACAAGGCTCGATCTCAAACGGGTTATGTGTTTACCTGTGGAGGCACCGCCATATCTTGGCGATCGACTAAGCAATCAATTGTGGCTACTTCACCTAATCATGCCGAGATAATCGCTATTCATGAAGTAAGTCGGGAGTATGTGTGGTTGAGGTCTATAATACATCATATTCAAGACAAATGTGGTTTGAAGTGTAACAAACTACCCACGACTTTGTATGAAGACAATGCAGCATGTATAGCTCAATTGAAGGGAGGATTCATAAAAGGAGATAGAACAAAGCATATTTCACCAAAGTTATTTTTCACACATGATCTTCAAAAGAATGGTGATATCAATGTGCAACAGATTCGTTCAAGCGGCTGATTTGTTCACAAAATCTCTACCAACGTCAACCTTCAAGAAGCTGGTTCACAAGATCGGAATGCGAAGACTCAAGGATATGAATTGATGCTCTTTTCAAGGGGAGTTCATGAGCGTTGCACTCTTTTTCCCTTACAAGGTTTTGTCCCAATGGGTTTTCCTTGCAAGGTTTTTAACGAGGCAACCAATAGGCGCATATTCAAACATGTGTACTCTTTTTCCTTTTCTTTAATTTTTTTCCATTGGGTTTTGTTTTAGTTAAGGTTTTAACGACGCACATTATTGAATAGACATTCAAGGGGGAGTGTTATAAAAATTCTATTTTAGGTGAATGTCCATATTTAGAGAGATTCTAGGGTTTACTTCTTGGTGGCTAAGTCACCACCTCCCTATAAATAAAGGGGTTCTATTCCATTGTAAACGATCCCAAAGTATCAATAAGAATACTCCTCTCTCTACTTTTCTCTCTATTGTTCTTGTTCTTGTATTATTATTCTTGTTCTTATATTATTTCATAACATGTTAGATATTTTACTAAAATAAAAATTTCTTTACTTCTATTCACTCATTTTAACGGGACCTCTAAACAGTAATCTTATTCTATTTATATCTAAGTAATTATATAAATATCCGAACTCAATTATTATTATCATTTCTTATAAATTTTTAGGTCAACCCTTATCTTATTGTACCGATAATTTCTTTCTTAAGCCCTTTTACATGCGACTAATTACATATGTACGTTATTTTCCTATTCACGTTTGTTCTGTACAAAATATTGATCAATCTTTTTACCATTTAAAATAATTTCAGATTCTGAAAAGATTGTCATTTAATTATTTCCTAATATTTGGACAATAAAAGTGGACAATTTTCTTTTAGGTACACTTCAAATTTTAAGCACTTCTATTGGTCAAAGTAAAAAGAACGTCCTAATTGGTAATGCTAAATTCATATCACCTCAATATAATTCTTTCATATTTATTTAAACAAAATTGTGTACTGCGTGCACTTCTTTTACGTGATTTATATAAAATAGTTAAATAATAACTGTTATGTGGTAATTGAACTATTTTATTTTATGTCATAATTGTAAAATAAAGTTAACATTTAACTAAGAATACGATTTATATAAGCAAACATTTTCTTGATTTTGTGTTCCTAAATATTAGGAGTTATACAAAATTCAAATGAGGAAAGAAAATTTTAGTTGATTTCAAAAATTCATAAAATTAGGAAAATAATTTAATTACAATTTTATCAAAAGTAAAACTTATTTTAAAGGATAAAAAATATGAATAATATTTCGCTAAAGGGCTTCGTGCATATAGTGTACATATATAGATATAGACGGATTAGCCATACTTGTTTTAGCATAACTTAGTAATTTTAGATTATGGTCCTTTTTATTATGGCTTAATAATTAGCGATATTTATCTTATGCAATTTCATTATCGCCATTGTTGTATACTTTTGTATAATGCCATGACTCATCTCACATTTCGTGTTATTTTCCTGAAAGACACCTTATATTATTATATTTCACTAGACTCAAGAACTAACCGGAGCGAAAATTATATATTTTGTGCTCTACAGACTTTAGAGAGTATAAAATTAGAAACCCCCAATCGAGAAAATCTAAGAAAAAATAAGATTGAAAAATTCAACTTTTGTTGATTTCATTTGGTTTATATATTTAAAAATCCAACATAATTAATTTTATTTGTGAAATAAAGTCTGGATTAGATCCAACTTGATAAGTAGAGAGATGATAAAGAAGATGAAGAAATAGAGAGAGAAAGAGATGAGCTAAGAGAGGAAGAATTGATTTATTTCATCTGATTGATTTCTATGTAGGTGGAGTGTGTGTCTGTGTGTGTATATATATATAGAGAGAGACTAATTATACTCAACTAAAGCTAACTCTAACAAACTGGGATTAGTAGTTATTAACAATCTAACGAACACTAGGAATACTGGTTAATAACTAACAAACTAACTTATACGAAATTACTAAATTTCCCCTTCTTGATTATATTTTATATTTCTCTACACTCCTCTCAAGTTAGGTACTGAAAATACATTAAGAACACTGAGCTTGGAAGAAAGATAATCATACTATGCCTTGTTGAGACCTTTGATTAGCATATATGTTGATTGCTCTTTGGTAGATATGCATGTTATTTTGATAAGGCCTTATACAATTTTTTCTCTAATGAAATGACAGTACAACTCGATGTGCGTTGTTCTTTCATGATAAACTGGATTCACTGCAATTTGAATTGTAGCTTTTCTATCACTAAACACTTCAAGTAGTATCTTGATATCAACTTCCACTTCTTTTAGAATATTTAATTAACCAAATAAGTTTTGCTACAGTTGTTGCAAGACTTCTATACTTAGCTTCTGCTGAGCTTTTGAAAGTAGTTTGATTCTTGGATTTTCATGATATTAAAGAGTCTCCAAACTTAACGAGATGACCTAAAATATACTTTCTTAAAAAAAGACAAGCCATCTAGTATGCATCACATATGATGAGATTGTTCTGTTTAATTTGCTGGAAAGTAGTTTTCCTTGTCCTGGATTATTTTTGATATATTTCACATTTCTTAGGGCTACTTCCATGTGAGACTTCTTTGGTCTTTGGAGGAATTAACTTTGTGCTTGAACATTAAATGAGATATCTGGCCTTGTCATTGTTAAATATAAGAGTTTACCTATCAGTCTTTGATAGGAAGTTAAATATGCCATTTTCATTCATCAAGATAGTTGACTTGTTTTTCCTGAGATGTTCATCATACTTTATAGTTGTAAGCTTCATATTTGCATCAAGTGGTGTTATTGATAGTTTGGAAGCTACAACTCCTGTCTCAGAAATCAGCTCAGTGCATACTTCCAATGGTGCATAAGAATCCATTGAACTGATCTGGGAAATTCTATACATAGAAATTACTTCAATTCCCCTAGGTCTTTCATTTTGAAAGAAAGTTGCAGATGTGATTTTATTTTTTCTATTAGTCTCAGAGAATCACCAGTCACAAGCATATCTTCTACATATATTAACACCATTGTGATACCTTCTGTAGTTTTTTTAAAAAAACAAAGGCTAATCATATTAGCTTTCTGAAATTGAGGCTTTAGTGGTGCTACTGTCAGTTTAGCATTCTATTATCTACGAGCTTGTTTCAACCGATATAGAGATTTACAAGTCTGCATACTTTATTCTCCCCCCTGACTTATGACTCTTTAGGGATAGTTCCATGTATATCTCATATAGTAAATCTCCCTGCAAGAAAGCATTAAGTACATCCATTTGATGTATATTCCAGTGTCTTGTAGTAGCTATTGCTAATATAGCTCTTACAATTTCCATTTTTATGACTGCAGAAAATTTTCGTGATAATCTATCCCCCTCCATTTGACTGAATCCTTTAGCTACTAACCTAGATTTAGATCTTTCTATTTCACTAGAAGCCTTATATTTGATCGTGTAAATCCACTTGCATCATATAGGGTTACCAGTAGGCAGAGATACTATGTCCTAGTGTTATTGTTTTGTAGAGCTTCAATCTCTGCTTTCATTGCATCTATCCATTAAGTGTCCTTTGCAACTTTTGAATATTGATTTGGTTCATTAACATTTGAAGTTGCTCTCAAGTAGGCTTGATATTTAGGAGTTAAGTGTTCATGGGTTATCAATTTTGATACTGCATAAGTTTCATTATGTTGTGTAGTTAATGACACAAAATCTTTTATCTATATATGTGGTTTCTTTCCTCTACCTGAATTTTTGATATTTGATTGAATAGGAGCTAATTGTGAGATGATATGTTTGTTGTATAACTTATATTTGTTGATTGTTAGTCTGAACAAATTCTGTAGAAATAGTCTCATAGTGTTATGTGTAGTCTTGTGTAACTTCTGGCATGATAGTATCTTCTTGTTGCTTTGGATACATGTTATTTGCTAAAGTTGTAATTTGTGTTATTGGATCCTTGATATGTAAAAATATGTTTGTTATCTTTGGATGAACAAATAAAGATCTGTTGTCTTGTTTGTTTCTAAAAAGAAATATGCCTTAAATAAACTAAAATCTCTACTTAGAAAGAAGTTTTTATCTATTAAATCATATAACACATACTTTTTTTAGGTTGTAGCATATGCCACATGTATAGAAGGTTTTGCTCTAGGCATTAGTTTATCACTTTGATTAACTATTTTTGCATACCATAAACAGCCTATAACCTTAAGATTGTAATATAGGTTTTCTATTGTCACGACCTGAAATCCCCGCCCATGAAAGTCGTGATGGCGCCTACTCGTGAAAGCTACGCAAGCCATGAACTTTGATACTATTAACCTCTTTCGTATCCATTCATTTTTAACCAATTAACTTAGCAATGGATAAGCATTTAAAAAACAGCAGAAAATAAAATTAGTGGAAGTCTTAATTAAATATGGAAACAAATGTCTAAAAAAACTATTAAAAGTATCTACCCAGCACCTGGTGTTACAACATACATGGATTATCTAAGACTGCTACATACAGGTGTCTGGAAAAAAAAGAAATAAAGTCTATCTTGGGTACAAGAGGAAATAAATCATCAAGTTAGATAGAAGAGATGTCGGGGCTGCGGAAGCCTACAGTGCTACCTCGGGATCTCGTGGACTGAAGACTGCATCCCGAACTACTGCTAATGATCAAATGTTGCTCTGGAATCTACACATACTACAGAGTGTAGTGTCAGCATAACCGACCCCATGTGATGGTAAGTGTATAGCCTAACCCCGGCGAGGTACTGATGAGGCTAGAACCAGACTCCAGATAAACATATGTTGCTATATAATATATGGCAGAAATGTAAACGGGTAATAAGAAATTAAAGATGGGGAAGGAAAAGATGTTGCGGGGATAGCAAATAAAACATAATATCAAGAACAATAATGAAACTATAATTTAACTTCTAACACAGATAAAGAGTAATAAAGGGAACTTTCACTTTCAATTTTATCTTGTTGCGGGCCTACCACCCGCTCCCATTTCATCAATCTTGTGGTAGGCGTACCACCCGCTTCCATTTCATCAATCTTGTGGTAGGTGTACCACCCGCTCCCATTTCATCATATGTTGTGTTAGGCGTACCACCCACTCCCATTTCATCATATCTTGTGGTAGGCGTACCACCACCCCCCCCCCCCCGCCCCCATTTCATCAATGTTTTGGTAGGCATACCACCCGCTCCCTTTTCATCAATCTTTTGGTAGGCATACCACCCGCTCCTATTTCCATGTCGTCACATAATCACAAGAAATTTTGGAAAGGGAACAAAGCATAATAATAACTTCCCGGCAAGGGAACAACAATATCAAAACAGTCATCCCTGCAAGGGAGAATCAGCTATAACCAACCTTAACTTAGCTTGTACTCAGCTCAGTTAATGAAAATTCTCAATCATAAATAAGATCTACGAGGATAAAACAAATCTTTGCTCTATATAGTATATCATTAGTTAAGGCATTTGAAATGTCATTTAAGAACACAACAACTTTCAGTTTAAGACTCACGATCATGCTCGACACCAACGTATAGATACTCATCACCATGTCTATACACCATACTCAACAAGGAGCAAGTAGCAAACATGATTCAACTCCTAATCCTTTAAGCTAAGGTTAGACTGAACACTTACCTCGATGCCTTGAACACTACTCAAGTCTCAATTATAACCTTGCCCCTTGATTCCACCACCAATTCATTCATATATAATCACAAATTATTTAATTACAGAAATAAGCGCTAAATGAACCAACCCCAATGCATGAAAAGGAGATTTTCAAAGTTTTACCCAAAAAGTCAAAAATCATCCCTGGCCCCACATGGTCAAAACCCGAGGTTTCGACCAAAACCTCGTCACCCATTCCCCCACGAACTCAAATATATAATTTTTTTGAAAATCGGACCTCAATTTGAGGTCCAAATCTCTAATTTTTGAAAAACCTAGATTCTACCCAAAACACTCAATTTTCCTCATGAAAATCTTTGATTTTAAGTTGAAATCATGTTAAAAGATATTAATGATTAAAGAAAGTTAGCTAAAAATAACTTACAATTGATTTGGAAAAGGAGAAATTCTTGGAAAATCACTCGAGTGTGTTTGTGTTTGAGAGAATATGAAAAATGGGTTCAAAAATTGGCTAAGGATAAAAAATGCATGTCTCAGATGTAGGAATTGCGAATAGTGGTTCGCAATTGCGAACCCGATTTCAGCAGATATAGGAATTGAAAAATAGGGTTCGCATTTGGGAACCCTTAAAAAATCCCAAGCATTCGCATTCGTGAAGAAGTTATTTCATTTGTGACATTGCATTTTCGAAGAACATATTGCATTTGCGATAACAGAGGATTAAGCGGGCACCACATTTGCGATAGCAACTTCGCATTTGCGAAGAAGGCTGCCCAGGACAACTCTCGCATTTGCGATGCATGGCTCACATTTGCGAGAATGGCTTTGCAAATGCAAATCCTGTAGCTAAGAAAAACACCAGCTATTTTTTAAAGTTCAAAATGTACTCGTGACCTATCCGAAACTCACTCGAGCCCTCGGATCTCTAAACCAAATATACAGACAACCTCAAAAATATCCTACAGACTTATTCGTGTGATCCAATCGCCAAAATAACATCATACACATCGAATTAAACCTCAAATTCCATGAAATTTCTCAAAACTTCCTTAAGGATTAAATTTTCCATTTAAAGTCCAAATCACATCAAACGACATCCGATTTCAACAAAATTATACATAAATGACATAAAATATATATAAGACTTGTATGGGGCTCCAGAACAAAAACCGGGCACGATACTATCGCTTTCTAGTCAAATTTTATTTTAAATTTCACTAAACATTTCTAGAAAATAATTTTAGTCAAAAATTTTTTGGGCTTGGGACCTCAAATTTTGGTTAGGGGCATACTCACGAGTCCCATATTTTCCTACTGATCCTTCGGGACCGTCGAATCACGAGTCCGGGTCCGTTTACCAAAAATGTTGACTAAAGTCAAATTTATTTATTTTAATATTAAAACTTAGCATTTCTTACAGTTTTATATTTAAGCTTTCCGGCTACACACCCGGACTATGCACGAAAATTGAGGCAACTCTAAATGAGGTTTTCAAGGCCTCGAAAGTATAGAATTTGATTAAAAATAGGGGATGACCCTTTGGATCGTCACATCTATTATATATCATTTCATATGGACTGATATTTTCAACGATAGAACTAGGAAACTTGTTAATGATATATAGTGCACGAAGAACATAATATACCAGATTTTGATAGGTATATTAGCTTGAAATCTGATAACTCTAGTGAGTTCTAGGATATGTCCATGCTTTCTCTCAGCTACTCCATTTTGTTGAGGAGTATAAGGACATGTCATTTGGTGAATCACTCCTAGATTCTTAAAGAAATTCTCAAGAATCAAATTAACAAATACTGTGACATTATTTGTTCTTACTGTCTTAACTGTTGTTCTAAACTGTGTTTTACAAAAGTAATAAATTTTTGTACAACCACACATACAACAGATTTCTACTTAAATAGAAAAATCTATGTCATTCTAGAAAAATCATCTACCACAGTTAGAAAGAACCTATTACCATCCATAGCAGGAATTTTGTAAGAATCCCATAAAACCATATGAACTAACTCAAAACTAGTAGATGTTCTTATACAACTGACAGGAAAAGGTTGTCTTATTTGCTTTGCTCAAGGACATAGTGTACATAGATTTATTCTACAGATATATCTAACGCATTTGCAGAAACCAGCTTCTTGATAACTGCAGCAGACACATGTCCAAGTCTTCTATGCCAAAGTCTAATATTATTTGAATTAATCTCTTTACTAATTTCTGTCTCCATAGTGTTTAAACTAATTGCATTATTTCCTAGTGATTTTTGTCTACTGAGAATGTATAGACCATTGTCTTCTTTACTAATGGCTTTCACCCTCCCACTGAAGAATTCCTGAAATATAAAAAAATTAGGGAAGAATGCTATCGAACATTTCAATTCCTTAGTTACTTTAGAAACAATGTGACGATCCAAAGGATCATCACATGTATTAAACTAATTTTGTACTTCCAAGGCATTGAAGACCTCATTTAAAGTCACCTATATTTGCATGTGCAGTTCAGGTGCGTAACCGAAAAGCTCAAATATGAAATTCTATGAAAAATGATAAGCATTGATATTAAAATGAATAAATTTGACATATGACAACTTTTTGGGTAAATGGACCTGAACCCACGATTTGATTGTCCCAGAGGGTCTGTAGGAAAATATGATACTTGAGCGTACGCCGGAATCGAATTACCAGGTCTTGAGCAAGAGAAATGAATTTTTAAAAGAAATTAATTTAGTGAAACTGTTAAGGAACAAATTAAATGATATTTGATTGGAACATGTTGATATCAGGCTCGTATTTTAGTTCCGGCACCCGATATCGGTCTTATATGTGAATTAAGATATTCCTGCAAAGTTTGGTTAAAATTGGATGTCATTTGACGTGTTTCGAACTTAAAGGTATAGATTTGAAACTTGATGAAGTTTGAGAGAAAAATACTTGATTTTGAGGTTTTATCCTTTTTTTAGGTTACTTAGGCGATTTGATCGCATTGATAAGTTCGTATGATGTTTTTTTGTGGGTACATGTGTTTGGTTAGGAGCCCCGAGGCCTCCGGAGTGTTTCGGAGTAATTTTTAACTTAGAAAAATTGCAGAATTTGCTTCAGCTGTTGCAAGACCCATTCCTTCTTTGCATTCGCGTCATATGTTCCGAATTCATGAAGCTTTAATTTTTCCTCTCTTCACGTTCGCATCCCATCCCTCGCGTTCGCATAGTGTTATTTGACACTGAGGGATGACTCTCCTTTGTTTCATCGCGTTCGCTTGCATCTAGTCGCGTTCACATAGCTTTGTAGGATTTCCGTTTCGTGTTCATGTGCTGGCCCACGGGTTTGCGTAGAAATTTTTTTAGGCCACACCATTTCTACTCTTCCCGTTCGTGTTCCCCTTCCCGTGATCGTGATAGACTGTTAAGTGTAACTCATCGAGAACGCGACCAGCCTTTCGTGAACCCGTTGAGTAATTTCGCCCAGTTAAATTTTAAAATTCCAGAACAGTAGCTATTTGAGATTTTCATAAGACTTCTAAAACTTCCTCTTCTCCAAGGTTCTAGGGCGGCTTTTGAAGCATCTTTTCACCATTAACTCGTGGATTTGTAATCTTTAATTCATTTCCTTTATTTTCCATCAACTCTATTTAAATTCTAGGCCTAAAACATTTAATTAAGAGTACAAATTAGAGAACTGGGTAGAGTTAGGGCTTTTTGATTTTTCTTGATTTAGACCTATTTTTTTTGTCGAATTTGAAAAGAAACTAGATATTCGGGCTCGTGGATGAATGGGTGATTTGATTTTGGTTTAAACCTCGTGTTTGGACCAAGCTGGCCCAGGGTTAATTTTTGAGTTTTTGGGAAAAATTATGGAAAAGTTATAATTAGGCATTGGATTCATGTTGTTTAGAATTTATTGATGTATTGAAGGCATTACTGTATAGATACAATTGATTTGGAGACGAATTGGAGAGGAAGGGCGGTTATTGAGGATTGAATTGGCCGTGGAAGTTTGAGATAAATGTTTGGTCTAACCTTAGCTTGAGGGAATAGGAGTTGAGTCTTATTTTCTACTTGCTATTTTTCGAGTACGATGTACATGCATGGTGACAAGTATCTATACGTTGGTGTCTAGCATGACCGTGAGTCTTTATATTGCGAATATCTGACTTTGTTGTACCTTTCATACCTAAATGATAATATCTATATGTTGTAAAGAACACGTGAAAGAACTTCTGATCTTTGAACTTCGAGGAGCATTGGCTCAAATTGCGATACGAATGGTGAAAGTATATAAGATAATTAAATCCTTCGGAGTATTGGCTCAAGCGGTAAAGTGAGATATGAAGTAAAAGCAAAAGAAAGAGAAAGAGTATTTAAATTGTTGCATGGCCGGTATATTGATGCTTATTGATTATTTTCCCTTGCTGGGTCGTTAAGATTATTGATGTTGTACCCTTGTCGGGATGTAATTACTTAATTGTGTTCCCTTGCCAGGATTTCTATAATTGTTTTGTTTACTCCATTGCCCCTTGTTTGTTACTATTGTTTGGGTGAGGAAGAGTGTTAAAGCACGAAGGGAGATGCCGTGTATTGTTTGCTATTGAGAGGAAAGAGTGTTAAAGCACGAAGGGTGATGCTGTGCAGCACGATGTACCATTCCGTGCCGATTTAATTGATTATATGTGAGGAAAGAGAGTAAAAGCATGAAGAGTGATGTCGTGCACGTTTTATTATATCATTGCTTTGTGAGGATGAAACTAAAAGCACGAAGGGTGATGTCGTGTACATTTTATTATATTATTGCTTGGTGAGGATGAGAGTGAAAGCACGACGGGTGGTGCCGTGCATTTATTGCTTTTTGTTTCTTTATTAATGTCTGAGTTGTGTTGTTTCCTTCGTTACTGGACGACTTTTACTTGAAATTGTTATTTCCCCCATAGCATGCTCCCCTTGCATATTGATTACTTTTCTTTGTATTTTGTTTCCGCTGTATATATATATATATATATATATATATATATATATATATATATATATATATATATAACTGCAAAGATTTATATGGTAGTCTTGCCTAGCCTCGTCACTACTTCGTCGGGGTTAGGCTAGCCACTTACCAGCATATAAGGTTCGTTGTGTTGATGCTACACTTTGTGCTCTTTTGCACAGATCCAGGTGTCGGAGCAGCTTACGGTGCGCAGTAGTAGTTAGGGAGCCAACCTTCAATCCATGAGACTCTGAGGTATCCTTGCTGGCGGCCGCAGGCCTGGCGTCTCTTCTTTCAGTTTCCATGTTCTGTTGATATTTGTATTCGAGACAGACTATGTCCTTCATTTCAAACTCTTATTTGTGGTAAATCTTAGACAGTTTGTGTATTGGTATGACACCAGGTGCTGGGTAGAGACTTGTATTGGTTTTCTAGATGTTGTTTCTATATTTAGTTCAGACTTTCGCTAAATTTTACTTTTCGTTGATTATAATTGCTTATTCATTGATAATTTAATTGGTCAATCATATATAAAATGATATGGGCTAATGTTTTCAAAGGTTCTTGGCTTGCCTAGCTTCCACGAGTAGGCGCCATCACGACCACCGAGGTTGGAAAATCCGGGTCTCGACAAGTCGGTATTAGAGTTCTAGATTGCATAGGTCTCACAACTCATGGACAAGCTTAGAATAGTCTGAGGGATTGGTACGGAGACGTCTGTATTTATCCCTCAGAGGCTACAGAGTTAGGAAAATTTCATATTTGTTCTTTCTTGTCGTGCGGTTGGTTTCTCAATGCTTATTGAATTTCTACTCTGTTCCTTCGTTGACGGTGAGAAAATGTGATTCGTCATCTTCTGATCAGTAGTCCGAGCCCCAGGAAACTTCCATTAGGGGCAGAGGGCAAGGCCGAGACCGTGCTAGAGGCCAAGGTTGGGGTAGAGCTCAGCCCCGAGCAGCAGCACCGGTGGCGGAGCCTAAGGTTGACTTTGATGAGGAGGTTCCCTCCCTAGCTCCAGCAGTTCTGGTGGGCCCAACTCATGTCCTAGAGGGGTTTATTGCCACCCTAGTACTTGAAGATACTCTGGCCCGATTGGTGGGCCTTGTGGAGAGTGTCACCTGAGCAGGTTCTCTTCCTGTAGCACCAACTGTCTCTCAGGACGGAGGAGGGGCCCAAACTTCTAATACTCGTACTCCAGAGCAGGTAGCTCCCAGGTTCAGACTACAATAGTTCAGCCAGTTGGACCGGCTCAGCCGATTATCATAGCCCAAACTGGTGATGGGGCAGCGTGTCTGTCGATACTTTATGGAGATTGGATAGGTTCACCAAGCTCTTCACTACTAACTTCAGCGGTGTATCTACCGAGGACCCTCAAGATTATTTGGATAGATTCCACGAGGTTCTTCAAAACATGGGCATTATTGACACCAATGGGATTGATTTTGCTACATTTTGCTTGTCTGGATCTGCCAAGACTTGGTGGAGAGATTATTGTTTAGCTAGATGAGCAGGGTCGCCAACCTTGACCTGGGAGCAGTTCACGTAGCTATTTCTGGAGAAGTTTCTCCCTATTAAATAGTGAAAGGCCTATCGGAGGCAGTTCAAGTGTCTCTATCAGAGATCCATGACAGTCACCTAGTATGAGACTAGGTTTATTGGTTTGACTTGCCATGCTCTTATTAAAATTTCTACAGAGAGGGAGAGAGTGAGACAGTTTATTGATGGACTCATACAGCCGATTCGTCTCCAAATGGCCAGCGAGGCTTGGAGTGAGATATCTTTCAAGGAGGCGGCCAATGTGGTCCGGAGGATTGAGATGGTATTGTCACAGGGGAATGGTCATAGGGCAGACAAGAGACCTCATCAATCAGGCAGATTGAGTGGTGCCTCATCTAGAGACAGAGATTCATATGATAGGGGTCATTCTTCTAGGCCTTTCCAGTCAGCCCTCCAGGTTCTGACGGTGCCTCGAGATGACGTGGTTCTTATGTGCACTATTCTGATCAGCAGATCTTCAGTGCACCGCCAGCTCTTATCAGTGCACCGCCACATTAGAATTTTTGTGGTGGTCATTCAGGTCGACCAGGCCATCTAACTTAGCAGCTGAGAGCTTGTTACACTTGTGGTGACACAGGTCATATTGCCAGATTTTGCCCTCGAGCATCGAGCAGTTCTTAGCACCAGGATTCTTGTGCCATGGTTCAGGTACCAGGTGTTCCACAGCCTGCCCAACCAGCTAGAGGTGGGGGTCGAGGTTCTAGAGGTGGAGGTCGAGGTCATAGAGGTGGAGCTGATACCGCCAAAGGTGGAGACCAGCCAACAGCAGGCCATCACATGGAGGTAGACCGGAGTGGTAGGGCCCAGACCGAATGTTATGCTCTACAGATCAGGCCTAAGGTAAAGGCTTCATATGCGGTTATTACAGGTACGATTCTAGCTTGTGATTGGGATGCTTTAGTGTTGTTTGATTTGGGGTCTACATATTTGTATGTATCATCTTATTTTGCCCCGTACTTGTTCATGCCTAGTGATGCATTGGGTATTCCTTTTAATGTTTTTACACCAGTGGGTTACTCAATTTTGGTTGATCGATTCCATCGTTCTTGCGTTGTGGTGATTGGGGGTATTGAGACTCGTGTAGATTTGTTTCTATTAGACATGGTTGGTTTGGACATTATATTGGGGATGGACCGGTTATCACCTTACCACACTATCTTGGACTGTCTTGCCAAGATTATGACCTTAGCTTCTGGAATGCCCCGTTTAGAGTGGAGAGGAACTTCAGGTCATTCTACCCATCATGTTATCTCGTATAGTCGAGAAGGGGTGTTTGGCTTATTTAACATATATTTGTGATTCCACTATTGTGGTTCCCTCTACTGATTTTGTGCTCGTTTTTCGTGAGTTCCCTGATGTCTTTCCTTCAGATCTGCCGGGTATGCCACCCGATAGGGATATTGACTTTTGCATTAATGTGGCTCTAGGAACGAAGCCCATTTCTATCCCGCCATATCGTATGGCCCCGCTGGAGTTGAAATAGTTAAAGGATCGGTTGCAAGACTTGCCGGAGAAGGGTTTTATTAGACCTAGTGTATCGCCTTGAGGTACGTCAGTGTTGTTCGTTAAGAAGAAGAATGGTTTGATGATAATGTGCATTGATTACCTGCAGTTAAATAAGGTAACAAGCAATAAGAAATATTCGTTGCGTAGGATTGATGATTTTTTCGATCGGCTTCAGGGTGCCAACGTATTTTCCAAGATTTACTTGAGATCTACCTACCAACAGTTGAGGATTCGTGCTTCTGATGTCCCTAATACAGCTTTTGGCACTCCGTACGGGAATTATGAGCTCTTGGTTATGTCATTCGGGCTGACAAATGCCCCAGCAGCTTTTATGGACTTGATGAATCGAGTGTTCAAGCGTTATTTGGATTCATTTGCGATAGTTTTCATTGATGATATATTGATATATTCCTATAGCCAGGAGGAGCGTGATCAGTACCTTAGAGTGGTTCTTCAAACTCTAAGGGATAGCCGGTTATATGCAAATTGTATCAGCAGAAGGTATTCAGGTGAACCCAAAGAAGATTGAGGCAATCAAGAACTGGCTTAGACCAGCATTGGCTATAGATATTCGAAGTTTCTTGGGGTTGGAAGGCTACTACTGATGATTCGTGGAGGGGTTTTAACCTCTTATAGCCCTTATGAACAGATTGACCCAGAAGGGTGCCCAGTTCATATGGTCGAATGAGTGTGAGGCGAGTTTTCGGGAGCTCAAGATAGCTCTGACTACGATACCGGTGATGGTTTTGCCCACGGATTCAGGGCCTTATACAGTCTATTTTGACGATTCCCTTGTTGGGCTTGGAGTAGTATTGATCCAGGATGGCAAAGTTATTGCCTACACTTCGAGGCAGTTAATGATTCATGAGAAAAATTATCTTGTTCATGATTTGGAGTTGGCAGCCATAGTTCACGCACTGAAGATTTCGAGGCATTATCTGTATGGCATGGCATGTGAGGTGTTCACTAATCACAAGTGTCTCAAATACTTGTTCAAGCAAAAAGAGTTGAATTTGAGGCAGAGAAGGTGGTTGTAGTTGCTGAAATATTATGATTTCACTATCTTATATCACCCAGAAAAGGCCAATGTGGTGGTCGATGCTTTGAGTAGGAAGTCAGCAAGTACGGGCAGTCTTGCTTATATTCAAGTCGGTGAGAGACTGCTTGCTTTGGATGTTCGGGCCTTAGAGAATCGGTTCGTAAGGCTGGATGTTTCTAAGCCCAGTCATATGTTAGCTTGCACGGTCGCTCCTTCTTCATTATTGAAGCATATCCGTAATTAGTAGTATGATAATCCCCATTTGTATGTCCTCAGAGACACGATGCAGTTCGGAGGTGCCAGGCATGTTACCTTGGATGGTGAGGGAGTTTTGAGTTTACAGGGTCGAGTATGTATGCCTAATGTGGATGGGCTCCAATTGTTGATTTTGGAGGAGGCCCACAGCTCCCGGTACTCTATTCATCCGGGCACCTTGAAGATCTATCAGGATTTGCGGCAGCATTATTTGTGGCGTAGAATGAAGAAGGATATCATAGCATATGTGGCTCGTTGTTTGAATTGTCAGTAGGTTAAGTACGAGAATTAGAGGCTTGGTTGTTTATTTCAGAGGATTGAGCTTCCCAAGTGGAAGTGGGAGCGGATCACTATAGACTTTTTACTACGCTTCCGCAGAGTCGAAAGAAGTTTGACGTAGTATGGGTCATTGTTGATAGGCTGACCAAGTCAGCGCATTTTATTCTTCTGGCAATATCCTATTCCTCTGAGAGGTTAGCTGAGATCTATATTCGGGAGACTGTTCGCCTTCATGGTGTGCCCGTGTCTATCATTTCGGACCAGTGTACGCAGTTTACCTTGCGCTTCTGGAGAGAATTTTAGCAAGAGTTAGGCACACGGGTTGAGTTGAGCACAGTATTTCATCCCAGACGGACGGTCAGTCCAAGAGGAGTATGCAGATTCTGGAGGATATACTCTGAGCTTGTGTTATTGACTTTGGAGGTTTGTGGGATCAGTTTTTGCCTCTGGAAGAGTTTTCCTACAACAACAGCTACCAGTCGAGTATCTAGATGGCTCCTTATTAGGCTTTATATGGTAGGCGATGTCGGTCCCGGTTGGATGGTTTAAGCCGGGAGAGGCTCGGTTTTTGGGTACATATTTTGTTCTGGAGGCCTTGGACAAGGTTAGGATCATTCAATATAGACTTTGTTCAGCTCAGTCAAGGCAAAAGAGATATGCAGACCGCAAGGTTTCAGATTTGGCTTTTATAGTTGGTGAGCCGGTATTGCTCCAAGTGTCGCCTATGAACGGTGTAATGAGATCTGGGAAAAAGGGCAAGCTTAGCCTTAGGTTCATTGATCCCTTTAAGATTCTTCATCGAGTGGGAGAGGTGTCTTAGACTTGCCTTGCCGTCGAGCTTACCAGTCATGCATCCATTGTTTTACGTGTCCATGCTTCGGAGGTATCATGGCTACCCAGCCCATATGTTAGATTTCATCACTGTCCAGTTGGACAAGGACTTGTCTTATTAGGAGGAGTCGGTTGCTATTCTTGGCCGGCAGGTTCGTCAGTTGAGATCCAAGAGTTTCTCTTCTATTCGTTTTCAGTGGAGAGGTCAGCCTCCTGAGGAATTGAACTGGAGTTCAAGTCTTGTATGCAGAGCCGTTATCCTCATCTTTTCCCTGACTAAGGTACTTCTCTCTTTTGTCAGTTCGAGGACAAACAATTGGCTTAGAAGTGGAGAATGTGACGACCCCAAGAGTCATCATTTTTTTAACTAATTCTATACTTCCAAGGCCTTGAAAACCTCATTTAAAGTCGCCTCAATTTACGTGCGAATTCCAGGTGTGTAGCCGGAAAGCTCAAATATGAAATTCTGTGAAAAATACTAAGTTTTGATATTAAAATGAATAAATTTGACATTGGTCAACTTTTTGGGTAAACGGACCTGAACCCATTATTTGATGGTCCCAGAGGGTCTGTAGTAAACTATGGAACTCGAGCGTACGCCCGAAATCGAATTTCGAGGTCCCGAGCCCGAGAAATAAATTTTAAAAGAAATTATTTTTCTGAAATTGTTAAGGAAAAAAATTTAAATGATATTTGATTGAAACATGTTAGTATGGGCCCATATATTTTTTCCGGCACCCGATATTGGTCTTATATGTGAATTAAGATATTCCTGTGAAGTTTGGTTGAAATCGGACGTTTCAGACTTAAAGTTGGAAATTTAAAACTTGATGAAGTTTGAGAGAAATTCTTAATTTTGAGGTTTGATCCTTCGTTTTTGAGGTTATTTAGACGATTTGATCGCACAAATAAGTTTGTATGATGTTTATGAGTGGGTACATGTGTTTGGTTAGGAGACTGAGGGCTCGGGAGTGTTTCGGAGTGTGTTTCGGAGTAGTTTTTTACTTTGAAAAATTGCAGATTTTGCTTCAGCTGTTGCAGACCCCATTCCTTCTTTGCATTCACGTCATATATTCCGCGTTCGTGAAGATTTAATTTTTCCTCTCTTCACATTTGCATCCCAGCCCTCGCGTTCGCGTAGTGTTATTTGACGTTCAGGGATGACTCTCCGTTGTTTCATCGTGTTCACGTGCATCTAGTCGCATTCGCGTAGCTTTGTAGGATTTCCGATTCACGTTCGTGTGTTGGCCCACGCTTTCGCGTAGAAAGATTTCTGGGCCACACAACTTTTACTCTTCCCGTTCGTGTTCCCCTTCCCGCGATCGTGACATCGCGAACACGACCAGCCTGTCGCGAACGCGATGAGTAATTTCGCCCAGTTAAATTTTAAAATTTCAGAACAGTAGCCATTCGGGATATTCATAAGTCTTCGCAAACTTCTTCTTCTTCAAGGTTCTAGAGCGGCTTTTGAAGCATATTTTCACCAGTAACTCGTGGTTTAGTAATATTTAACTCCTTTCCTTAATTTTCTATCAACATCTATTGAAATTCTAGGCCTACAATATGTAATTATGGGTAGAAATTAGAGAATTGGGTAGATTTAGGATTTTTTTGATTTTTCTTCATTTAGACCACATTTTTGGATCGAATTTGAAAACAAATTATATGTTCAGGATCGTGGGTGAATGGGTGACTTGATTTTGGTTCGAACTTTGTGTTTGGACCAAGCGGTCCCGGGGCTGATATTTGAGTTTTCGGGAAAAATGATGGAAAAGCTATAATTAGGCTTTGGGTTTGTGTTGTTTAGTATTTATTGATGTATTGTAGTCATTATTGTATAGATACAATTGATTTGAAGCCGAATTCGAGAGGAAAGGCGGTTATTGAGGATTGAATTTGTCGTGGAAGTTTGAAGTAAGTGTTTGGTCTAACCTTAGCTTGAGGGAATATGAGTTGAGTCTTATTTGCTACTTGCTAATTATGGAGTACGACGTACAGGCATGGTGACGAGTATCTATACGTTGGAGTCTATCATGACCGTGAGTCTTTATATTAATATTCTGATTTTATTGTTCCTTTCATGCCTAAATGATAATTTCTATTTGTTGTAAAGAACATGGGAAAGAAATTGTTATCTTTGAAATTCGAGGAGCATTGGCTCGAGAGAATGCGCATTCATTTGATCCTGATCCTTGTGGATCGAAAGGTAGACTAGACTGGACCTGCACGACCCTCCTAATAATATCCATAAATGGCTTGTTTTTGGTAATAGATGAACATTTCCATATGTAAATTCGGGTGCATGATAGACATCGGTACTCCAGTGCATTTCTCCGTCTGAATCAGAATAAATATGTTTTCGAACCTTCTCTTTTAAATTCAAAGTGGATATTCCTGCGCGAATCTCAGCAAATACTTGTTCTGATTCTACATATTGATCGTTTTGAACTACAAGCAAACTTTTAGGTGGAATATTCATATTATGTAGAATATATTCACTCTCAATAGTTACATACAAGTCTATAGAACATAGAAAGGCGGGATGCCCATGAAGTGTACGTGTCGGATGAACCAAATCCTCATTGAATTTGATTTTTCCATTAGATAGGGCTCGTAAATGTTCTGCAGTACCCCCTGTGAATACTCCTCCGGTATGAAAAGTTCTTAATGTTAATTGAGTACCCTTCCAGTTCCCAAAGCTGAGTCATTGTAGTGCAGCTCCTGCTGAAGGCTGCTTTGTTTGGCAAGACGTGACGCAAAGTAGTGTGTTTCTTCTTTTTCTTTGTTTGGTGGAGATCTACTCCTATCCTAAGTATATGAGTTGTAATATGAATGGTGAAAGTATATGAGATAACAAAACTCTTTGGAGCATTGGCTCAAGTGGTAAAGTGAGATATGAAGTAAAAGTGAAAGAAAGAGAAAAAGTATTAAAATTATTCTCTTGCTAGGATATTGTTGCTTATTGATTATTTTTCCTTGTGGGGACGTTGACATTATAGATGTTGTACCTATTCCAGGATTTAATTGCATAATTGTGTTCCCTCACCGCGATTTCTATTATTGTTTCGTTTACTCCCTTGCCCCTTATTTAACTGTTGTGTGGGTGAGGAAGTGTGTTAAAGCACGAAGGGTGATACCGTGTATTGTTTGCTATTGTGAGGAAAGAGTGCTAAAGTACGAAGGGTGATGCTGTACCGCATGATGTACCATTCCGTACTGATTCTATTAACTATATGTAAGAAAAGAGAGTGAAAGCACGAAGGGTGATGCCGTGCACATTTTATTATACCATTGCTTGGTGAGGCTGAGAGTAAAAGCACGAAGGGTGGTGCCGTGCATTTATTGCTTTCTGTTTCTTTATTAATAGCTTAGTTGTGTTGTTTCTTTCGTTACTGGGCGACTTATACTTGAAATATTTATCTCCTCCATAATATGCTCCTCCTCCCATATTGATTACTTGTCTTTGTATTTCGATTCTGATGTATATGTATATATATAACTGCGTATGTTTATGTGGTAGTCTGGCCTAGCCTTATCACTACTTCGTCGCGGATAGGCTAGGTACTTATCATCACATGGGTTCGGTTGTGTTGATGCTACACTATGTGCTCTTTTGCACAGATCCAGGTGTCGGAGCAGCTTACAGTGTGCAACAGTAGTCAGGGAGCCGACCTTCAGTCCACGAGACTCCGAGGTAGCCTTATTGGCGTCCTTAGGCCCGTTGTCTATTCTTTCAGTTTCTATGTTCTATTGATATTTGTATTGAAGACAGACTATGTCCTTTGTTTCAAACTCTTATTTGTAGTAAATTTTTTAGACAGTCCGTATATTGTTATGACATTAGATGTTGGGTAGAGACTTGCGTTTGTTTTCTAGATGTTGTTTCTATATTCAATTCAGACTTTACTTTTTGTTGATTTTAATTGCTTATTAATTGATAATTTAATTGTTTAATCATATATAAAACAAGATGGGTTAATATCTGCAAAGGTTCTTAGCTTGCCTCCACGAGTAGGCGACATCATGACCCCCAAGAGTAAAAAATCTGGGTCGTGACAAAATATGAGATTATAATTGAATTGAGGGATGTAGTTAATTACATCTTGATTTGTTAAGTACTAGTTCCAATATGAGTAACTTGAGTAGTTTCATTAATGTACTTGCTTTGACTGACTTGGTTGCATTAATGAGGCCTTATTTAACGATACTAAATTAGCTACCATATGATTTGTAGTCCCCGTGTCTATAATCCATTCTTGTAGATTATTAGAAACTAATAAGCCACAAGGAATACCTACAACATTAGCTGATGATGTTGCTGTAGTAAAAGAAGAACTTGAATTGTCTTTGTTAAGTAGTTGCACAATATGATCATACTACTCCTTCGTGAACGTACAATTTGCCATCCAAGGAGTATTATTCACTTGCCCAATATTCTGAGGATTATTAGCACTCACAACACTGCTTGTTAATTGAGAGTTCTGTGAACAGTTCTCATTCCAATTCCCTCTAGGTGACTGATTACGCTGTATGCTAACATCAGATAGCATATTATTTGCACTGTGTGCATTTGAGTTCTTCTTTCTTGGTCTATATTCTGAGGATAACCTACAAATTTATTGTAATTTTTTTTAGAATGCCTTTTCATTTTGCACACTTCACATAATAGATTGAAATTTTTCCTAGTTTCTAATAATTTTCCCCGATTATGGTATACATTGCCATATATACTGACCAGTTCCAGATGTAGAATTTTCTCCTATAAAACCAGCATTGGCTGCAACTGATTTTTGGCTCTCATCACTAATTATCATGGCATTTGCTTGATTAATCATTGGCATTGGATTCATCAGTTTTTGATTTTTGCAAATAAACAACAAATTCTCTTGACGTTGGATAGTCACACCCAGGTGTAGGAACCAATGCTTCAAATTTCTCCTACAAATCCTTTAGTACAAATCCTTTAGTCTTGAAAAATATGCAGAAACCAATGTTGTTCCTTGGCTAAGAGTAGCAATTTCCTTATGCAAATTGTATGATATTAAGCGATCTACTTTGTCAAACCTTTCATGCAAATCATTCCACACAGCCTGTGCACTTGAGGCATACATTATACCTTCACACAACCCATTACTCACAGAATTCCTCAATCATGAAAGTATGATACCATTTATTCTTCCCCAATGATTCAATAAACTTTCTAGGAAACTATCTTTTGTGCATGTTCCATCCACCAAAACCAACTTATTCGTTCATAACAAATCCATTCTCATAGATCGAAATCATAGGGAATAGTTTTCAATCCCAGTTAGTAGAAATGATATGATTTGGATGCCACTAACATCTGATGGGCTTAAAAATAATGGATAATTGTAATCAATTGCATGCAATCCTCCTTGAGTGGAACTTGTAGTCAGAATAACAGGAGAAACAACTTGCTTATTTAACGCCATAGCAATTAAGTCTTCTTCAAGAATTGAACTAGACAAGAAATCAATTTCAGAATTCTTTTTGATTTTGTGGAAAGAATATGTAGAATCGAGATTCAAGCTATTGAATTAACCTGAACTACTCTAATACCCTAAATAAAGTCTGAATTGGATCCAATTTGATGGAGTAGAGAGATAAAAAATAAAGAAGAAACAAAGAGAGAAAGAGATGAGCGGAAAAAGTGATTTATTTCATCTCATTGATTTCTGCATAGGAGTGCGTGTACATACATATATATATATATATATATATACATGTGTGTGTGTGCGAGTGCGCATATGTGTTTGACTAATTATACTCTACTAAAGCTAACTCTAACAACTTAGGATTAGTAGTTATTAACAAACTAACTAACGCAAGGACTAGTGGTTAATAATTAACAAAGTAACTTATATGAAATTACTAAGTTGTCCTTTTTCGATTATTTTATATCTTTCTCTATAATTTGATAATTATAAACTTCGAATTAACTTGAGCTATACATCGCCCTTGCCATCTTTATAATGCATAGAAGTAATTCAATTAGGCTTTAAACTAAAAAATCTCAAATATGAAAGCCTGTAACAATTCAATAGGATAACTGTTATAACTACTAATAGAGCTAAAGCATCCATAAAGAAGCTAAAACAACCAATTGAATAGTGGTAATAAGCAAGGTAAATCCTTGTGATAAACTTGCTGCTGCTGCTATAGTAACAACACATTCTTCACATGATAGCACAACCCTGAGGATTATCATCACTAAAATAGCTAGGTGGGTAAGACATCGGCGGCGGTGTCGGTGGGGGGCCCGGCTGACCATATTCTGGTGGAGGCAACTGAGACGGTGGCATATGTGGTGGTGGTGGTGGATATCCATTTGGAGGTGGTGCACGGGGATCATTGTAAATATAATAATAGTCATCAGCATAGTCACGGAAATTAATCCTATAAGTCCTTGACTGTTCCATCTCAATGTTTCTTAACCGACGCATTCTTGAAAGTCTATCCAAGTCATCCCAATTATTTCCTCCTCTCATTTGGCGCTGCAGCGGCGGCGGCGGCTGGCGGTAATAAGGATCATTCAGGTGGCGACTTGGTCGTGCAATTATCTCCCCTGGTGGTTGAGGCTCTGGTGGCCTCCCATCCGACTTATAACATAAAGAAAACTTCCCTTATTACAGAAAATCATGAATATAATATATCTAAATATAAATTTTGAGTTTAAGTTTTATAGACGGAAAAGGTAAAAAAGATTACATGGCCATCTATAAGATACTTATATGTAAACATTCCTACAACAAGTTAAGACACGCTTTAGTAAAAAAAAAAAAAGTTAAGACATGTTGTAAGAAAAAAATATTTATATCAATCACTATAAGTTAAATATATAAAGTATTAGGGCTCAAAATGGCATCAGAAGTACTCTATGATGTAACAGTTAAAGTTAAATGTTATGATCCAAATAGTTTCTCTATGCTATTTAAAATTCGTGTGCACACATTTATGGTTAACAAGTATAAATTTTTAACAATAAAATGTTGTATGTATTTTGTTATCACATGTACCGTATATTTTAGTTTAAGTACAAAATAGTTTTTTTCTTTTTCATGGAAGAAAGACGAATTCATAGAAAAATAAGTGATGAGCATTTATACCTCAGGACCATCCATAATTAGCTTGTAAAGTTTTGGAGTACCACAAAATTATCCCTGCGGACCTCACCTATAGGCTATAAAAATTGGAGGTCGTTAGAAAGGGAAGTGAATCAAATATATAATTCATTTATTTATGATTTCAATAGAAAAAGTCTGAAAAGTATTTAATTTAAATACGGATAATAGATTACGACTTGGAATTTGCAAGGGATGGAATTTATTTGATGAAATACAAACTAAAAAGAAGTGGAAAATGGTACTCGAAGAGAAATTCATGTATTGTAAATAAGAAATTAAATTGTAAGATGATGAAAAAAGACTCAAGTTATATAATTTATTTTGGTCGGACTACAATCACTGTGTATAATGAATTTGCACAGATGTTAAAGAACAAAAAAAAAAGTATACACGACTCTTTTGAGCCAAAAAAAGTATTCGATGTACAATTTATTCCTTTAGAAAACATGCTTTTGGGCATTAATGCATTCTAAACAACAAGTTATAAGACACTGAGAAGAAAAAAATACAAGATAATAAGTCAAAAAATTGGTGCTGTCATTTTATATGATAAAGATTTCTTTTCCTGGCGTATTTATTTTATATATTCTATGAATTTTATGCTGTACCTTGTAATAATTGTGACAAGAAAACTATAATCAAACATCTCATTACTACAAAACTATAATTACATACTTCTCCTTTTAGTGAAGAAATATGTTCTTATTAGGTCATAAAATAATATCTTATCGCATATAATAATCAAACATCGGCCGAGCAATCATTAACTAATCATATAAAAGCGGATTAACCTCGTAAGTAATTAGAAAAAGAACAGTTCCATGAGAAAAAAAGACAATACACAGACTAAGTGCAATAAACTAAGCCAAAATACGAGTAAATTATGCAATTATAATGGTAAATTACCCTTTACGATCGAAGTTGCATGAGAGGCTTTCAATGAAGACGACTACTAAAGTTAGGGTTCATATATAGTTGTGTATATAACCGACTAATTGATAATACTATAGACCTTGATTAATTTTGGGAAGAATATCTCCGAAAATATTTGGCTAATTATTCATAATAAGGAAAGAACATTTTAAACTTTGGCTTCCATATTTAAAAACAAAAAAAAAACGAAAAGAAGAAATATGATATTACAAAGATTTCTTCGAATTTCTACCAATATGATTCTAACGGAAGGAAAATTTGCCGTGGAAGGAGAAAAAGAGAACTTCGTTGGGATGACTTCTTGTATTTTCTTTTCCCTTTTTGCTGTTATTTTTTTTTTCATTTTCTTTTTCCAGTCGGAAAAAGCCTATCTATCCTTTCGGGTAGGGGTAAGGCTCGTCTACATATTACCCTCCCCAGACCTCACCTGGTGGGAATATACTGGGTAGTTGTTGTTATTGTTTTTCAGTCGGACAAGATCTTATTTTGTCTTTAAAAAGGAAAAAAGAAGATTTCAAAATTAATGGTTTCAAAGTTGTGAAACAGAGAGCACACAAAAATATCTCAATGAAAATAGAATGGTTAGCACTAGCTATACCTTAAGAGTGTCTATATTCTAACCAATTTAACTTATGAGGACTTTGTTAGACAGCTAAAAGTATTAATATGTAACTACTACCCTAGAACGAATAAATTAAATAACTCGTCTAATCTTTTGTATTTGAAAAGAAAAAACCTAATTAGTTTCATCTTTTGGGGTAAATATTTACGGACATTGAATATTTATACAAAATCAAGAAATTTAATCTTAGTATGTAAAATTAAGAATGCCATATGAATTAGCCTTGATACATACATATATATATACATACATATATATATATATATACATACATATATATATATATATATACATACATATATATATATACATACATATATATATATATATATATATATATATATATATATATATATATATATATATATACATACATATATATAAATATAGTGTAAATACCGAATACGAGTAAATTTTTACCCATTTTTTAATGACCCATGCCAAAATGTAAAATCCCGTAAAAATCTGTATTTAATTTTGGTGAGAGTGATGTATGATTTTGTATTTCAGATCGTTTGGAGGACAACAAAACCTAGTGCAGGAAATCATTGGACTTAATAAGAACGTTAGGGTGACTTGAAAGTGAGAAAAATGAAGAAAAAATTAGCATTTTCAGACCTAAGCACGAAAAAATCCTAACTAGCACGAGGTGCCCATCATTGGGTTGCACGAGGTTGCTAGGCAAGTTTGGGCTTAAATGGGCAAAAATTCAGGTCTATGAAAATCCCTCTCCGCACGAGATGTCTTGTGCCGTGTGGCACGAGGTGCCAGGAGAAACTCTGCCATGTATTCTGCAACGCGGAGTATAAATTAAAAGTTGAAAAAGAATGTTAGCTCCAAAAACTGGGTCCACGACGTCTTCCTCGACACCAATAATGACTTAGATCAACCCCAAGAACTCAAGAACAATTTTTACTAGCCTAGGGTTTTTACAATTCAAGGAAATTTCGTAACCTGCTTTCAACTACAAGTTTTAGAGAAGATGAAGGTTGATGTTTGTATACAGTTAAAATCGGACCTATCCGATTTTGCTATTTAATCAAAATTAGGGAATTGTTTCGAGGATCAACCTCGTAGTGAAGCGAATCAAAGTGACACAGGCAAGGTATTGTGTTCGAGAATCAAAGTACCCGCCAAGATCAAATCTGACAGTGATCGAGGTCAAACAAGGCAGATTCTGAGCTAAGCACAATAACAGAAAAGCGAGATATCTGTGACTTGTTGAAGATCACGGCAAGAATTTTGGAACGAATTAAATCAAAAGCGGTTAATTAGCTAATAATGTGATTTCCTGCTGTAATTAGAGTTAGCCATAATTAGGATTTCTCTTCTTTATAAAGAGGAGTCACCATCATTTGTAGGGAATTTACATTCACACAGATAAAAGAAATACAATATTCTCTCTTTAATCTACACTCTCTTATTTATCAGGTTATTGTATTTTAACTGTCCTTGCATAACTAGCTCTAGAGCTGTCAAAATGGGCAAGCCCAGCCAGCCTAGCCCAAGCCTCACGTGCTTATAAATTTGGTGGGCTAGAACGGGCCGTCCCGCCATATAAAAGGACCTTAACATGCCCCGCCCAACCCATCCCTAAGAGGGTCGCGAGCTAAGGCGGGTGGGCCCTTCGATTAGTTTTTAAGAAAAAAGATTTCTTTAAATTCTTAAATATTTTTTGTGACATAGTCGATTAATCATGTAAATAACTTTTGCTTGCTTAGAGCATAAAAAAAACATGATATTTGACGAGGAATCTCGTATTTGAAATGCAAATTCTCTATATTCTAACTCTTTTTTAAAAAAGTTATAGGAATATTTTCTTAATGCTTTGCTTTCATTTTCTTCAGATTTAGGGATTGCTTCAATAAGTTTAAATATTGAGATTTTTTTAATTTAGAATCAATATAATTTGCCGATGTCATCATTATAGTCCATAAAATTTTTAAAATTTCTGAAATTTGCTAGTGGTCAATTATTTTTTTTTTTTGATGTATTTAAAATTGATCTTTTTCTATACTAAAGAGCAGTGTAAATATTAGTAGTATATTAAAGTAATCCAAACTAATCATTGGCAAATAAAAGTAATATTTCCTTTTGAAAAATAACTATTACTGGCCAGCTAAAACTTTTCGAGTTCGTTACTAATTAAGAAAAAGAAAATATATTACATGTATGTCAAAAATCTAAATTCTAGTTGATATGAAGGGGTAAATGAGCAATCTAGGGTTGGAGAATGAGGATTATAATTAACAGTTTTTTTAGATTTTACTTTTTTAAATATTAAATACTTTAGAGTTAATTAATTTATTAATATTTAGCCCACGGGCCTGGCCCAGACCCAGCCTCAAGGGCCAGCGGATGATTTGGGTTGGGCTTATAAGCCTCTATTTTAAATGGGCTCAAAAAATTCTAGCTCAAACCTACCCTTGTAGTGGGTTGGGTTGGACTGCCCTCACGGGCTAAGCCCATTTTGATGGCTCTAACTAGCTCGATGGTATTCAGGTTTGAGGGCTCTGTCTAAACACTGTGTTGCTTTATATTATCGTCAATTTCAATTATTACTCTTTGCATTTGTCAATTGATACTAGGTGAAATCATATATCCTTAAAACCATATTATAAGTTCAATTGTTATCCAAGTTTTAGGGTAAACAGCTTGGCATCCACCATGGGGCTAAAGATAATAGTGATTGCCTAGTATTAATCCTCATACCACACATTGTTTTTACGCTTGTTCTCGTAAGTGTCTTTGTTTTCAAGAACCAACATGTCAAACTCTCAAGCAGTGCCCACTCACACAGACGTCGGGTTGTTCTTCTTGGCGAGAACAAGAATGTAGTCGCCCCGGGAAACGGAGTACCTCCAGTAAATCCCGATGGACCACCTGTTGTATATCCATTCGATGTCGGTTCTCGTGTTTCTATTCATGGAAATTTAGGCTCCGACCCTGAAATTATCATCCACAGAGATGCCCAAGCTGCCAACAAAAACGCACAAAACGGTGAAAAAGGCAAGGTTAATCTTTGAATGATATTAACATATTGTAGACCCAGCAAGCTGCAATAGGGCAGCTCCAAAATCATAATCGAGCACCAAGTAGAATTGAGCTCGATACATCACATGAAGTAATTCAGAGGGTTGAACCTGTACCGGAGAAACTGAATGATAATGGACTGGGAACTGATCCCTCCATCATGAAGATGCTAGAGGAGCTCCTTAAACAGATCGAATCATTAGAAAGAAAATTGAGGCTAATGATAAAAAGGTAGAAACATACAACTCACGGGTTGATCAAATACCGGGGGAATCCCCGATTCTAAATGGTTTAGATTCGAAGAAGTTTGTGTAGAAGCCTTTCCAACCAAGTGCGGTTATGAAGCCCATTCCAAAGAAGTTTTGCTGGCCATAAATTCCCAAGTATAATGGAACGATCCAAATGAGCATGTCACCTCTTGTACATGTGCTATAAAAGGAAATGACTTGGAGGATGATGAAATTAAATCTGTTTTGTTGAAAAAATTTGGAGAAACTTTATCGAAGAGAGCGATGATATGCCACTATAATTTCCACCAATTCCATCGATTCCTTCGTCGTGCTTGCTGATTCGTTCATAAAGGCATAGTCGGAGCAATAATGCTTGCGACTAGGAAGTCGGACCTTTTCAACATGAGACAAAAGGACAATGAAATGCTAAGGAAATTCGTATCTCGGTTCCAAATGGAACGGATGGACCTACCCATGGTCATCGATCATTGGACTGTCCGAGTCCTCACTCAAGGTTTGAATGAGCGAAGTTCAGTAGCATCACAACAACTAAAGCAGAATTTGACTAAATATCCAGCTGTGACCTAGGACAATGTACATAATCGATACCAGTCAAAGATCAGAGTCGCGGATGATTAGTAAGGAGCCCCTTCTGGTTCTGTTTACCCAAATAGATTCTAACGCATAATTCAAAGAGATATCGACAAAGAGCCCCGATCGAACAGAGATCGATACCAACCATACAGCGCAGATCATAGAAATAATGGACTGGGATAATCCTGTTCGAAATGATCGAGAAAACAACTTCTGAAGGATCATGATTAAGAGTGGCATATATAAATATGTCGAGCCCAAAGAAGTGCCACGATTGTCAGGATTCAACTTCAACATCGATGGCCAGATATTGTATAAGCCATTAGACAAATTAAGAATACTAGGTGGCCCATACCCCTGGAGACCTATCCGACTCAAAGGAACCCTAATAGAATATGCAAATACCATGAAACCTATTGTCATAAAATCAAAGACTACAAATAGTTAAGGGAGGAAGTAGCTCGTTTATTCAATGAAGGTCATCTTCGAGAGTTCTTGAGTGACCGAGCTAAAAATCACTTCAAAGACAGGGATGCAAACAGGAAAAATGAACAGGAGGAACCAGATTACGTGATTCACATGATCGTTGGTGGGGATAATACTCAAGGCTCGATATCTAAACATACCAATGTGACAATCACAAGGGATTAGCATACCTGAGACTATTTACTAGAGGAAACCTTGTCTTTCAATAACGAGGATGCAAAGGGATCGAACAACCTCACAATGATGCACTGGTAATATTTATCCTTATGAATAAAATTCAAGTTAAGCGTGTTTTGGTTGATCCAAGTAGATCGGCAAACATCATTTGATGAAGGGTCGTAGAACAACACAGCCTCCAGGATCAAATCATACATGCGACTCGAGTACTCAATAGTTTCAACATGGCAAGTGCAACTACTAAAGGGGAAATCACTTTGCCGGGACAATCCAAGAAATAATGTTCCGTGTAATTTGAGATGATATGAGACAAAACGCGCTGCTCGAAAGACCATGGATTCACAATATGAGTTTAGTACCTTCGGCGCTTCATCAAGTCTTGAAATTGCAAACATCAGAAGGGATCAGAACAGTGTACGAAGAATAACTCGCCGTCAGAGAGATGTTTACAATCAATGAAGTAGTATAAGTATCAGCGCTTTTGTCAATAAAGGAATCGGATCCAAAGAGAAAACATTAAGTCAAATAGCAACCATAGGTACCGGCCTTGGCCCTGTCGGAGGAGCATGAGATCTTCAAGGATGAAGATTTTATGATACCTCAAACCTTCATGATCCTTAATAATTTTGATGCAACAAAGTCAACAGTCGAGGAGCTGGAACAAATCATATTGATCGAGAATCTTCCCGTTTGAAAGGTGTACCTGAGCATATGGTTAACTTTCGAGCCTAGGAAAAAACTCATTCGATTCGTTTTAAATAACATGGATTGTTTTGCTTGGTCCCACTTAGATATGATAGAATTCTATCGAAAATCACAATATGTCGGTTGATCTTGGACTCAAAGTTCAGACCGGTAAAAAATAGGCCCCAGTCCGTGGTAAAACATGCATTCATCAAGCACGAGGTAACTAAACTTCTCAAAATAGGGTCCATCCAAGAAGTAAAATATCGTGAATGGTTAGCAAACGCAGTTGCAGTCCCCAAGAACGGGAGCCAACTTAGAATGTGCATGAATTATAAAGATTTAAAAAAAGCATGTCCCAAAGACTCTTTTCCTATGCCGAATATCGATCGCATGATCGATGCCATGATCGGTTACGAGATCCTTAGTTTTCTCGACGCATGTTAAGGTACAATCAAATTCAAATGAACCCGAGGATCGATAAAAGACTTCCTTCATCACTAAGTATGGCACATACTGTTATAATGTAATATCGTTTGCGCTAAAAAATGACGGTGCTACTTACCAACACCTACTTAGTCGTTTGGGCTAAAAAAATTGAATCTCATCTGAAACACACCCGGGGCCCTGGGACCCATCTAAACACACAAACAAGTTATAAGTTAACATGGACTCGCTCGAGGTCCCAAATCACATTAAAAAAATACCGAAAAAGTAAATCGCGCCATGAATCAAACATATGATTTTTCAAATTTTCCAACTTCTAAAACTCGTGGCGAAAGCTATCAAATCAACCTGTAACGACGCCAAATTTTGAAAACAAGTCCTAAATGACAAGACATATCTTTTCAATATCTTGGAATTGCATTCCAACTCCGGTATCTGAAAAGTCAACTATGGGTCAAACTTATCTATTTTTCAAACTTCAACTTTTTCAACTTCGTCAAAATGCTCCACATTACCCTGTGGACCGCCAAATTTGAATCCGGACGCATGCCTAAGTCCAAAATTATTGACATAATCCAAAACTCATTCCAGAGTTGTTTACATTAAAGTTATATTCCGGTCAAATTCTCACCGCTTAAGCTTTCAAATCTAGATTTCTTTTTCGAATTCGACTCCAAATCATCATATAACGGAATTCAATTATGCACGCAAATCGATACGTATAATATGAAGTTGTTCAAGACGTTACCAACTAATATGTATTACTATAACTTGTTCTAACACTAAAGTACGGGATATTACATTTCTAGTATTAGTGACACCTTTTTCATTCCCATGTAATTCTTTAGGTGCACACCTAATGACTCATCACCAAAATTTACTCCTCATGTATATAATTTTCACTTTCTGCTCATTCATAGATATGATCCATGTGAAATAATAATCATATAAATTTATTAAGTAGTAACTTTATCTATACATGTGTCACCCATGCGTTGTCCTTTTTAATAGGATATCGACACACCCTTTTAATACACATGTAACCTTTATAGACAAAAAAAGGTGTCCTCTCTCCCTAATGCATTCAAGTCTCCAATCCTTGGATGCCTCCTATTCCTAACCCATGCGAATCATGGCCACATAATAATTATTCAACAATCTCGACTTATTTTTCCTCTTCCTACTATAATCTCCAATTTAATTAGTTATATACATAATTCCTTTCTAGATCACGTTTCACTTAAATACTAATCACCTTTAGTATGCTTTATATATCATACCATCATGATCAATGTAGCACTAATCCATAAATATGAAGTATTATAGCTTAGATCGTATTTCATTCCAAAATATCAAACTTCGACGAAATTAATTTTTTTCGATTCGTTTATCCTCTGACTTTCATAACACTTACTTGTCACTAGTTTGAAATGGCATACATACTTATAACCTCAATTTGAACGTATTGTAATTAACTTACGAAAAATCCAATATACAAAAGTACCGAATGTAACGTATATACATCCAAATGCATAAAATCTAGCCAAAAATATTTACCAAGGTCATTAATAAAGCTATAGAAATTAATCTCATATGATAAAGGTTCGGTCTTGAACAAAATCTTAAAGTCAACAAAATATCAAATTCTAACCCACATAGTCAAAACAAAAAATAAAAGTCAGATTTTTGTGGACTCATAATTTTACGAGTCTATATATGTGATTAGTTTTCGAATTCGAGTCCAAATTGATGGTCAAAATCTCAAAATTTACTTTCTTGATTGTAAGTCAAAGCCCCTCTTCTCTTTTTTGCATTCCTTGATATATAAAGGCAAAAATAATAATTGATCCAAGTAATACTTATAGATCAAGGTTATTATGTCAATGATTTAGATCAATCACCCTACAAAACATCTCCCAAATTCGTTTCTTGTAGCTTTTAAAATTATAAAATAAAGTCTATGTATGAAATGGGAGTTAAATATACCAAAAAGATAAAATTTTAGCACTCGTAGGAGCTCATCGACATGCCTTACATTACGAGGACCCCAGAGGAGGTGTTCTCTGGCTCGTCTCTTCCCCTCGCTTCACGAGCCTCTACGACCTGGTGCTGATCTGATGGTTTTTCTCTTTCAAACTACACCCGAACACCTCGAAAGTAACCCAAGCCTCCGGTTTATTTATATATCCTATATAAACTTGCCCAAAGGCTCCACACATACAAAAAAATCACAACTACGAGTTAAGGTCCAAATGAAACTATGAACTCTCTTAAGTTTTCAAGCTTTAACTTTACAATATATGCCAGAATCATACCCGAGTTCCTTGGGTACTAGAAAAGATATACATAACACTCCAAAATTATCATACTAACCTTCGATATTTTCAAATTAGGAATGTGAGTTCGTTTATCCAGAATATTGACTTTGATCAACTCTATTAACTTCAAGCCTCTAGTTAGAAACTAAATATCCAAATTAATTCCGAACCTCTTGGGAACCCGAACTTGCCTTGCCTGCAAGTCGTAAATCATCAAGTAAATCTATCAAAAGTATCAACTATGAAAAGAGAATCTTAGAACTCAAAATAAAAGTTAGATAATTGAAGCACTCCCATAAAAGAGAAGAAAGAAAGAAGAGTTTTTATAAACAAAATAAATAAGAATTCTTTGAGAAAAAAATAAAGAAGAAATAAAAAGTTTTATGAATTTTTTTTCATCTGTTCATAGGAATATTTTACTCTAATAGTATATGATCATACATGCACAATTCTTTCAGAGTATCGTTCTAACATTAGTAGAAGAATATTTTACTTACTAAGTATCATTTATACTGTCAATCTAATGTTTTCCGTGAAACCTACATAGGGGTACAGTTATTATTGAGAGCAGGCTACATGTGAGGACCTCCCCCCATTTTTATAGATTTTGGGAGCTCAGTTTCGAATCATGGAGTTCAATGCTTTGGTTCTAGTCCATTAATTTGTATGTTATTTTTAGTTGAGGATTAGATGGCCGGCAAGTCATCTCCCAAGAAATTTATCTACATTATTTAGATGCTTCATAGAAATTTCATTATAAAAACATAAAAGTTAGATGTTGTTATGCTTTTGGCAAATGTTTGAATTTATAACTTTGATTTTGTTCGCAACAAATTTTTGTAAGACAAAAAATAAACTGCAATAGAAATAATATGAACAAAAGGTGATGTTATTCATAAATATTTATTAGTACGATTATGTATCCCTTGATTCTCCTCTCCAGAATTCTCTATGAGTCGAGGGCTTGAGCAACGTTTTTCTCGAATGCAGGATGATGTATACCTCCTAATGATATATTTCATCACCAAGAAGGTCGAGCGACACATTGTTATTACGGGTTGATCTCGGAGAAGAACTCCGTTGATCACTCATTGTTGAAGAACTAAGCACTTGATGATTAATCTCTCTATTTGTGGATGCCTTCACCAATTGTGGAATGTTCTTCTCCAACTCTGAATGTCCCTTAAGAGTTATGTAACCCTTCTATTTATAATTTTAGAGGATGGACAGTCAAATTACATAAGAACTCTATTACTTAATTCTGATTGGCCTATCATTTTATCCATTTGGTGACCTGTGGTTGGTTCTTGCTTTTTGACTTAGATTGACACATCATTTATCACATGGCATTACCTTGTTGGCCTGGAGTTTGATGGGATATGCCATGTTACTTGACACATGGTTAGTCTGGGCCTTAAAATGATATGGACACTGGGCTTAAAAATACTAAAATGGACTTATTTAATTTGTTAAGTCCAAATTGATTATTCAACCCAAAGTAATTTAGAATTTAATCTAGATTTTGTACGGACTAAATAATTATTTACATGTCTACAGATGCCCCCTACTTCAAGCCTTGTCGCAATAAAGACAATATAGCTGCCATGAATACCCAATAAACTTGAAGTCCTTTGCGTGTGCCTTACAAAATTAACTCCAACTCTACACTTGAGATGGTTCATAGCTCTCAAAATACTTTTAATTCTGTATACGGTAGAAATTAGCTGTCTGATTTTATGCTCATTAAGGTACCTCGTGAAGACCGCCCCTAGAGGGCTCAAAGCTCAGCTCGGGGTTTCGACCTCGAGGGTTCTCAATAATTGGCTCGGGGCATTGCGAACCAACAGTTACGGTGGATCGATGTGAGGTTCCTATGGCACGTGACTAGAGCTGATAAAGTCTATTAGGCTAGTCCAAATCCGTATCATAGCATAGATGATTGTACCATTCCTATATCTTTGTAATATATGCATTTATACTATGTTGGGATTCCCCTTCATACATAAAGGGGATCCTTGTCATTTTGTAAGGACATCTCAGACACAATATAGAATATACAAGAACATTCTCTGCTCTCTAACTTATCATATTTCTTGATTTCACTACTATATTTATTGCTTATATTCATAGTGTTCTATCTATTGCACATTATTGAAAATAAAGAGCCGCCATCCCAACTCTCATAACTATTAATCCTCATTCGATTGCCCTTAGTTGGGCATCCGAATCGACCTCGAGGCCCCATATACGCCTACTCGAGGACCCAATTTCTAATCATTCGGTTTGACTATTACACTATCTATATGAACTTATCTTATATTCTAGTCTTTCATTTAGCATCTATTTCCTAACAACTTCATAAAAATAGATCACGTATTTTTAGAACCACAAAATCAAATCTAACTGTTATTACCATTTTCAAGGTAAACAGTTTGGCGCCTACAGAGGGGCTAAAAATAATAGAGATTATTTTCGTGGTGCTTTACTACATAACACAAGTTACCTCCCACACTTTTCTTGTCCAAGATATTTGATTTCAGGTAAAAATGTCTAACTCATGAAACGCACGTGAAAACAACAATCTTGAGAATCTTGGAGAAAATAGTGTGATTGTTCCAGGTGTTGGTGTTTAACCACAAAACCCTGGGGATGCACCAGAACTAATTCCTATGGATTCTGTCTCACGCAACGCTAAACACGTCGAAATAAGCTCCAACACCAATAAGAGCATACACCAAGAAGATAACAAGAATCTCAAAAAAACTCCGGCTTAGGGAGAACAAGGGGTTAGCCTTCATGTCATCTTCGAGATTTTACAAGCATAACAGTTGGCGATTACTCAGTTGGAAAGCCACCAGAAAACTCCCAGCACGGTAACACCAGAAACGGCTCCCCGAGTCAAACAGGTACCAGAAAGATCAAGCAACAACGAGTCAGAAATAGACCCCTCCATCATAAAGATACTAGAGGACCTCACAAAGAGGGTTGAGACGGGCGAGACGAAGATAGAAGCCAACGATAAGAAGGTAAAGACCTACTATTCTAGAGACGATCAAACTCCGGGGGCACCCCTAATCCTGAAAGATGTAGATTTGAAGAAGTTCATACAAAAGTCATTCCTACACCATAAAACCAATACCAAAGAAGTTCAGAATGCCTAACCTTCTGAAGTACAATGGAACCTCAGACCCCAACGAGCATGTCACCGCTTACACATATGTAATGAAGGGAAACAACCTAAAGGACGACGAGATCGAATCCGTCCTATTGCAAACATTTTGGAGAGACACTTTAAAATGGGGAAGTGATGTGGTATCACAATCTAGCCCCAAACTTGATAGATTCATTCGCCATGCTGGTAGATTCTTAGATAAAGGCACGTGTTGGAAGCCATCAAAGTAGCTACAAGGAAATCTGACATCTTCAAAATCATGCAAAGGGAGAACGAGATGCTGCGAGAGTTCGTATCTCGCCTTCAAATGAAACGTATGGAACTACCACCAGTCTCTAATGACAGGGCAGTACAGGCCTTCACTAAAGGTTTAAACGAGCGGAGCTCGGTAGCTTCGAAATAGCTGAAGCAGAACTTAGTCAAGTATCATACCGTAACTTGGTCGAATGTCCACAACTGATACCAATCAAAGATCAAGGTCGAAGACGACCGACTAGGATTCCCTCAGGCTCGGTATATCTTAACAGGCTTCTGGCAAAAGAGTCAAAGCTAAACAAAGAATGATACCAACCATGCACTAAAGATAGATAAAACATCTCGAGGCCCAACATACCCCGCAATGACCGAAGGATGGATCGAGGCCAGAATCCTCAGAGAGTTGTTAGCAGAGCTGAATTCGATAGGCATACATGGCCGATGGAGGCACCCCGCTTGTCGGAATACTACTTCAGTGTCGATATTTCAGACATCGTATTCACTTTCAGTAAAATTAAAGACACCAGGTAGCCAAGGCCTGTACAATCAGATCCTTCACAAAGGAACCATAACTTAGTGTGTGAATTTTTCAATGCACATGGTCACATAACCAAAGATTGCCGACCACTCCGGGAAGAAGTAGCCCGACTACTCAGCAAAGGTCACCTCCAATAATTCCTCAATGACTAAGCCAAAAATTAGTTATGGGAAAGAGAAGACAGGCGACAAAGAAGAATGAAGCAGATTAGCCACAACATGTCATCCAAATGATCTTAGGAGGCATCGATGCCCCAGAACATCCCATGGTCAGAAGAACAAAAATATCCATCACCAGAGAAAAGCGAACTCGAGGTTACAAAACTGAGGACGCTCTCACATTCAGTGAAGAGGACATCGAGACCTTGTATCAACCTCACAACAACACATTAGTAATTTCTTTTCTTGTGAATACATTTCAAATTGAATATGTACTTGTGGATCCAGGTATCTCGACCAATATTATCAGGTTGAGGGTGGTAGATCAACTTAACCTACTTGACCAAATCGTGCCCGCCTCTTGAGTCCTCAACAGGTTCAACATAGCGAGCAAAACGACAAAAGGGGAAATCACCATCTCGGTTAACGTGGCCAGTACAAACCTAAAATTCCAAATTCCATGTCATGGAAGGAGACATGAGGTACAACGCCTTGCTAAGAAGGACATTGATACACTGTATGAGAGCAGTACCATCCACCCTCCATCAAATGATGAAATTTCCAACAATAGAGGGGATAAAAACCATCTACGGGGAACAACGTGTAGCAAAAGAGATCTTCGCGATGCACGATGTGGCACCAGTGCCAGTAACCCCACCATCGAAGGAGCCAAAGAATAGGCAAATAGTTAAATTGCAATAACAAGATATATTCTCGGCTACACCAGACTTAACAAGAAAAAGGTTGTGTCATGTTGTAAAAGCAAATGATCGAATTATATTGAGACCCGAAGCACCGTCAGCACTAAGGTATAATCATCTTCCTTTTTCAGCTACATTTTGTATTAACTTGAGCACATGTATCAATCAAAAAAACTGAAGCACTTTCCATCTCGAAGGAATAAGGTTCCAAAAAGCATACGTTGCACTCTTTTCTTTCGAACGGGTTTTTATCCCAATAAGGTTTTTACCGGCAAGGATTTTAATGAGGCAACATCTATATGCTACCTAAGGAAGGCTCGACAAGTATTCTAGGCTTCTCTTCAATCAACCTCGAATACTGGGGGCATCCCGCCGGAAGGTCACCTCCCCGGAGAAGCCAAGATGTGCTGAACAGGGTCTCGATAGGAAAATCATGTACCTGACCAGACAGTCGAATGAACCGTGTCCGTATAGAATAACCAAGCCTCTGACAGCAAAAACGTGTATAATTGTACCAACTAATCAAAGAAAACTTTCCCCTCCACTAAAACATTTTGTGTTTCAAAGAAGCTTAGTATATTTTTAGAAAAATGGCTCCAGAAGACAAAAATATCCTAAACACTCGGGGCATGGCGTCAAAAACTCGAAGCCAAGCCCTCAATGAGGCAACATCAAGTTCATAAAATATCTCCAGAGCTAAAAAAAACATACCAAAAACATGGGGATTGGCGTCAAAACTCGAGGCTCTATGACCTCCAGGTCAGAAGATTAGAACTTGTAAGGCCTTAACAAGGCAACATCAAGTTTGTAAGAAATGGCCCCAGAATCAAAAGCATCCTGAACATTTGGGGATCGGCATCCTGAACACTCGGGAACTGTTGTCAAGAAACCTTCACTGTCGAGGTTTATTTCCAACCACCACCTCATAGATTTATCAAAAACCCGAGGCCATAAGACCCCATTTAGGAAGCCTCGGTCTCGTAAGTCCTATATAAGTCAACAAGAATATCTACAAGACCTCAAGCAATGCATGAACATTACTTGTACCAAGTAATAATATCTGTAAGACCTCAGGCAAGGTATGAACCATACTTGTACCAAGTAACAATATACATAAGACCTCAAGAATGGCATGAAGGATACTTGTACCAAGTAACAATATCTATAAGACCTCAAGTAAGGCATGTAAAAATTTGTAATACCTTACAAAAGGCATAATCTCGATCTTAAAGTTAAGGTTATATATAGAATTTATAAGACCCCTAAAAAGGCATACCCTCGATATAGACACCGAAAAATACTTCACTAGGGGACTTAAAGGCTCCGGCAAAACACAATGACTACGGTCACAAGGATGTACCAGCCAAACCAACATGACTCGGGGATGCCCGTCCATCGCTATAAAAGCACAAGCCTTCAATTAATTCAAAAGTAATTTGAAAAGACTCAGTTAAACAGGCTACCCTCAACATAGGAAATCGAGCTTCGATCATGTTACCTCCAAACTATAGGCTTTGAAACACTCAGCCACCAAGCAAAACCTCTCGAGGTGCTTTTTCATCACCACATAATGACTCACAATCGAGGTTCTATCGAACCGTCGAAGAGTTAGGCAAACACAATTTCAAGAAGTCCTTAACAAGCGAAAAGTAAAGCCAATATTACAGGTTGCACCAATGCTAACATGTTAGAACCACTACCGTTTTTTATGCCCCCCTTTTCTCGTGAAATTGAGTTTATGACATTTGGGCGGACAACTCTTTTCTTTTGTGGAATTGGGTTTAAAATTTAGAAGAATCACCACCTAATGATTAAAATTCATTAGGACACTAAGAAGAAATTTAAATAGAAAGGAAGGACCAGAGAAGGGTAAGGGCTTGATATTATCTCGAGGGAAAGGTGTTAGTCACCCCTTAAGAATCACTAGTGTGGTTCCCGTCCATGCTACAATTGTGAATTTGAATACAAACAACAAATAAACAAGCAAGCATTGTATATACTAGGTACTTTCACAAAATGGATGCAAATAAAAGAAGTATAAAAGGTTTAAAGAGTGCTGAAATTTGGAAGAAGATAGTTTTATAATTAAGGAAAAGATACACAGGTAAAGGAGAAGGGGTCAAATAATAGATGCAAATAATTTTTTTTAAAAAGGAAGTGAAAGAGGCGGAAGTTGGGAGGGAACAATACTGAAAACTAGACGATTAAAAGAGAGATTTACATAATATGTGCAAGTAATTGAAGTGAAAGAAGTTGAAGAAACTGAAAACTAAAAAACTTTAAAATTCTAGAAAAAGGAAAATGAATAAGTAAAGAGGAAAGAGGGTCCTAGGTTTACAAATAACATGTATCACCCCACACAATACCCGGTAACCATTTATACATGTGGTGTCACGTGGTCATCATATCCATGTCTACCCTTACCCACCCCATTAAGGTATTAAATCGCAAAATGGTCTCGTTAATTATTGTATGTTATTACCTGTCCTCATCCTATCAGCCCTGAAAGGACTAGGGACTACTAGTCCTAAAGGGGAGTGAGAATTGGCTTTTAGAGTTTAAAAAGGACAAAATTCTAAGGTGACAATCAAAACATACACGAGAAGTATGGGGAAGCACATAACAGAAAAGCTCAAACAAACCTCCTTAAAACATAGAGAAACAGATAGTTTTAGCATGTCTTTCAGATACTGATTAGATCTTTAATTAAACTTGAACGTTAAGGTGTGGCTGATTTATCACATATTTTCATATAATAAGTCCAAATTAAGCATGCCTGCTAGTTGTTATAATTAAAGACTGGTGTAGTTAATTAATTACCTAATAGTTTGCCTAGGTGAGACATATAGGCATTATATCTAGCAATGCAAAGTACTGATTTTAGAGAAAGCTTCTGATAATAGACAAACACAAACTATGCTGGTGTTAGGTATCTATATTACTGATTCTAGGCTTGATTTAGATTCAGTTGATTATCTTTATTGACATACTTTCTAGGCGTGATTGATTTTGAAGCGTTTATAGAAGTGCGAGAGTTTTATAGGCGGTATCTATAATGCAGATTTTTGTTATTTTAAACCTATAAATCATTTTCCTAATGATGGATGTAAGTGCAGAATTAAAAAGGTCCTATAGATAGGTTATCTATATGTTACAAGAATGTAGAAACCTATTGTCATGTTTCTATATGAATGTAGAACCTTAAGGACATGGTATCAATACATGATGCAGAACTATAAGCAGGATTTCTATATGGCATGCATAAGTGCAGAACTATAGACAGGATGAAATGCATAAGTGAAGGACATTAAGCAGGATTTCTATATTATATGCATAAATGAAGAACTATAAACAGTATTTCCATATGACATGCACATATGAAGAAATATAGACATGATTTCTATATGATATGCATAAAGGAAAAGTAGGACGAGATTGCAGGAATAAAAGCCTAAGAACATAATGTCTACCGCACATGCATACATGAGTGACCCTCCCCTTTTAACTAAAACCCGTAAGTTATTACAAACTATTACAGACATGAATGAATTACGAAGAATAAAATTACATTAGAAATTAAAGATTCCAACCAAGGAGAGCCTAATTCAGACCCCAGGTTTGAGATATGAAATAAACCAACTCCAAAGATCTGATTTCCAAAGCCTTTCTCATTTTTTTGGGTGCGTTAGAGTTCCCAGGAGCTTCATGAACTACATGCAGTGCTTACACCCAAAATAAGTTATAGAATTGGATTAAAGTACAGTGTGGAAGGTCCATCCTTAAATGTCCAAGTTTAGAGGGAACTCAAGGTCCCAAAGCAAGGCTCATAGGAGGGGGCAGAACTTAGAAACTAGGAATGAGTGTAAGTCCAATAGAAGGGATTCTGGGAAGTCCCTAGCAGGCTAGTGGTCATACCTAGAAATTTAGGAGTGCTGGCACACCCCTAACTAGCATGTTAGCCAAATTTTGGGAGTTAGGACCCAGGTAGGATAAGGTTTAGACCCGAGAGAAATATGGATACTGCCAGGCCATGAATCTTAACTCAAACACATAGAAGGTAGTACGGATATGGGGAATTCACAACAAACAGCAGATGCAAAGAGAAGAACATGCATAGTCAATGTTGAACATAAACAACAAAGTAAACAAGAATGCTGAATCTATAAAGTAAACACATAGGGGTGAAGATGAAAAGTTACATTAGAACATACCAGTTTCAATGAAAAAAATAAGTAAAATAGTAGTCTTGATAAAAAAACTAAATAGCAGGCAAACAATCCAAAGGATCCCAGAACGGAGCATAATGGTGCAAGAGTATTAAAATTGCAAGTGAATAATGTGTGCTCGAGTATTGAACTCAAAGAAGTACTGAATTGTAAGTGTTTGAGTAATGTGTCAGCGGGGCCTTCAAGCATCCGAAATACGCCGGGATTGAAAATGTTAAGTTGAAGGTGTTGAACTGAATGTTCAAGGTGGTCTAAGTGCAGAAGGGTAGTGCCCCTTTTATAGTGCAGAAAACAAGTAAGAAAAGATAAGGGAATAGTTTGCAATCAATCACATAAAGTTTCCCTTTAGTTAAGGGATTCTTATTTCAAACAGGTATAAGATAATTAAGGAAAGAAATTTGATAAAAATATTTTCCAAAGTAACACAAGAAGGGTAAATACATAGGAGTTATTTAAGGCAAAGTTCAGTGATACACGGTTTGTGAAAAATAAGGAATGAATCAATCAAACAGCTAGTGAAATCAAAATCACAGGCTTTGTTTGAAAGAACCAAGTCAGGAAAATGTAAAGAAGGTTCAATTAAAGAAAAAATAAGTAACAATTAGTCAAGCGTTATAAAAATGAATTTCGAAATCAATCAATTTGTTTGCAAAAACCCTTTTTGCAAGAAGAAATTCTCATATATTAAGTACACAGATAAACAAGAAGGAGTGGTCATGCTAATGAGAAAAGACGTGCATAGAAAGGTTCAGAATCAAAAGCAAAAATTTTCAAATTCATTTCATAGTACTTAGAATGAGTCTGATAGTCTGGGGTTCCAAAGTAGAACTCTAATTAAACTTGCCAAAGAAACCCCCAAATCCTTGGATTTCAAATCAAATCAGACATAGAGATGAAAAGGCAAGTCATTGAGATAGACTCAAAGGTCTATTTCAGAGCCTCATAAGAAACAAAACAGATATGATAGTAGGTTTGAAACAACAAAGAAAGAAAGCTGATTTAAGAGCATAAAAGAGCATGTTTTAGAAAAGTCGGAACTGAAGCAAGTTCAGAAGGAAAGTCCAGTAAAGCAAACAAAAATTGAAGAACTCAGCAGGAAACATATACAATAGAAATCATGTAGGAAAACATAGCAGAGATAACCATGCGAGCCTGGTCTAGAGACATAGTAAAATACAGATGTATATAAGAATCATGTATAATAGAAAGAAAAATAGAAGAGTAAATACATGTGTGATAAAAAGAAAACATACGAGCATAACAGAGACAAACAAACATAAATAAAAGAACAAAAAGAATCAGAAAGATATTTTGAAAACCTTTCAGAAACCCTAAATCGAAAACAAATTATTTTGAAAAAGAAAATTTGGGGAAAAACTTTAAATGTCGAGTAAATCAGAGATACATCATATAGCGAAAAACCTCGAGTAGCTTAGGGTTTCGGAGAACCCTAGAATGAGCAAGGCTTGGAAGAAAGCCGGATCTTGAGTCGGAGAGGTAGAATTAGGCCCTCTATTCTTGAATATGCCAGAGCACAGGACGGAAAGGCCATAAAACCATTGATTTAGGAAGGTCTGGAGGAGAACCATCAAGGTCAGACCTCAAAGCTTTGAACAAACATGGTCTAATGGTGGACGGGGTGATTGTACACCATTCATGGCCTAAGAAGTCATGGATTTCGATGGAAGTACGGTGGAAAAGGGTCAGAGACGGTTAGGATTCTGAAGAACCTTCAAGAGAATTTGGGAGTGGAGAGTATTCAAATGCGGCGAACTGAACAAAATGGGGCATTAGGGTATGGTTTGGGGAATTAAAATGGAAAGAGGTGATTCTGGCCGTTGATCAACATAATCAACGGCGGAGATTGAAAGAAAATCTGAGATGGTTAATAAATGGGTTAATAGGTTGGGTAAAGGTAGAATTGGACCGGTCCAAGTGGGTTTGGGATTGGGTCAATTAGGGTGAAAATTGAAATGTACAGTAGGCTATAATTGAAATGAAATAGGGATAAATGTTAAATAGCCAGTTTTCCTTTTTTTTATAAAAAATAGTAAAGATGATTTTATAAGCAAATTAAACGTACTGAGCCAGTAAATAATATATAAATATTAATTTAAAAATGCTATTAAACTTAAAATAGGTTAGAATTGCAATTATATGGAAAAAACTTTTAAAATACCAGATAAGTTTATAAAAATGTACAAAAATTATCTTAACTATGTTTTGGTATAAATGTGGGAATAAATTAAATTATTCAAAAAAATTGATATTTTTGGGGAATAATTACTGATTTTGTATTGTTAAAATGGACAATAAATTGATTTAAAAAATTGGGAAAAATAATAAAATCATTAGGCATGCTTATATATACATATATATGTTATTTAAAAATTATTTCATATCTACAAATACATATAAAAAAATTGGGTATCAACAACTGCCCTTCTTTACCCGGGAAGGATGGAAGAGTTGTCGGGTAAAGATATGATGACCAATTTTGACCGAACGGAATGGTTTGAAGTGATCGACTATGCTCTGGCTTCTGAGCTACCTACATATCCCTTGTCTAACAGTAATCAGGGTGTTTGTAGTTCGCGATCCATATGCAGAACATGTTGATGGAGATCTTTTCAAGAACGGACGGGATATTCTGGTTGGGGTGGTGGTTATGAGCTTAGTAGGGCTTCGGAAACTAGAGCGAGATTACTCCTGCTGGGAGGGTCATAGCTCGTCGGTTTAGCTATAAATAAACAATACGAAAGCATATATTGTGCATAATTTAGAAGTGATGCAAGTTCTCGTTGGACCATGAATATTGTCTTTGGACGATTAGGATGACGTCCTCGGACCATGATATCATGTGCCATGAAGCATATAATTGAGGATTTGCATGCTATGAAATGATGTTCTCGAGCTATGAAAATGATGCCTCCGAACTGTGATGCCTTTGAATAATGCTATGCAGAAATAAAAGTGGGATCCTCAGTCCATGGAATGGCGTTCTCGGGCTATGAATATGGTGCCTCTGGCTAATGACGCCTTTGGACAATTTGGCGATCTTTCATCTGATGCAGGATTTAAATGAAGTGGTGATATTTCAATCGATGTAAGATAAAAAGAGGCGGTATTTCAGCCATGTGAAAATAAAGTTGTGATATTTCAGCCATGCAGGATTTAAATAAAGTGACGATATTTTAGTCGTGCAAGAAATGTAAATAAAATGGCAATATTTCAGCCGATGTAGGAATTACATGAAGTTGCGATATTTTAGCCATACAAAAAATGTAAATAAAGTAGCGATCTTTCAGCCGATGTAGGATTTAAATGAAGTGGCAATATTTCAGCAATGCAAATGGAAGTAGAGCTTAATCTCGGAAGGTAGAATAGTAGTCTTATGCAATGCATGAAATGCAAATGGAGGTAGAGCTTAACCTTGGAAGGAAGAACTCAGGAAATACAAATTGAGGTAGTGCTTAACCTCGGAAGGCAGAATAGTAGCCTTATGCAATGTAGGAAATGCAAATGGAGGTAGAGCTTAACCTCGAAAGGCAAAAGAGTAGCCTTGTGCAATGCATGAAATGCCAATGGAAGTAGAGCATAACCTCAGAAGTCAAAAGAGTAGCATTATGCAAAAGTGAACAATAGAGAAACAATTCTTAGTTGATGGCTGATAGCTGGTTACTGATTGTGATATTGTGGATGCTGGAGATATTGTATGTGGATATCAGTCGCGAAGCAATAAAATTAATCGTTGTACTTCCAGAACAATATGAGTGTATAGTTTGCGACTTGGGTTCGTGGATCCAAAAAAATCGTGAGTTTTGTAAGGGGAAAAGGTTAGTTTTGTGTCCCTGCTGATTTTGCTTGACCGGCTCGGCTCTGATTTAGTGATATTGTCGGTATCCTTGGGGTAGCGTTGCTAAACAACGCAATTCTGATAATAAACATGCATGAATTTGTTAAATATATGACATGTGTGTATGTTTTTTAGATGAACCAATGACTACGATGTGGTTTAGTAAATTGCAACCTCTCATACCGCGGAATTTTGAGGGTCCACCTTATAATTGTGCCCCAGTTTATTGGGTTGCTACTTCTAATGACCGCTTACGATGATCGGCTGAGGTTATATTGGAATTTTGGAGGGTTCTCCTCAAAATTCTACCTCAGTTTCCAATTGCGGGGGAAAATGATATTTTTATTGAATTGTAATCGAACCCATAAGGTTGTCTATGTATCCCCTCTTAAACGGGAATCAGGTCAGACATAGTTCAAATTACATAAAGAAATCACTAATGGTTACACATAGTATCGCTTGACTATATCTGAATTTATCAGCTTTGGCCAAACTTCTCCGTCCATTTCTACAAGTATGAGGGCTCCTCCTTTTAGAACCCAGTGAACCATGTATGGGCCTTTCCTGTTAGGAGAAAACTTCCCTTTGGCTTCATCTAGATGTAGAAAAATCTTCTTTAACACCAGCTGCCCTAGTGTGAACCGTCTTATCTGACTCTCTTGTTGAAAGCTCTGGATATTTTGTTCTAGTAAAGTTGATAGTGGAAAACTGCATTTATTCTCTTCCCATATATTAGTGCTAGATGCTCGTAACGACTCCTTACCCATTCTGCATCATGGATCTCTGCTTTCTGTATAACCCTTAGGGAGGGAATCTCTACATCAGCGGGAATGACCGTCTCTGTTCCACAAACCAACATATAAGGAGTTGCACCAGTTGATGTGAGGACTGTAGCGCGATACCCAAATAAAGAAAATGATAGCTTCTCATGCCACTGCTTATGCTTTTCTACCATCTTCCTCAGTATCTTCTTAATGTTCTTGTTGGCGGCTTCCACCGCTCCATTCATTTGAGGCCTGTAAGCTGTAGAATTCATGTGTTTGATCTTGAAGGTTTGACACATAGCTTTCATCAAATCACTATTGATGTTTGAGCTATTGTCAGTAATGATTGATTCTAGAATCCCAAACCGGCAAACGATACGGTCATGAACAAAGTCTGCCATGACTTTCTTGGTTACTGCTCTATAAGATGTTGCTTCAACCTATTTGGTGAAATAGTCAATTGATACCATAACTAACCTATGCCCATTTGGTGCGGCAGGTTCAATTGGTCCAATAACATCCATTCCCCAGGAGACAAACGGCCAAGACGAGCTTGTTGCATTGAGCTCATTTGGAAGAACCTTTATCATGTCTGCATGGATCTGACAGCGATGGCATTTTTGGTCATACTGGATGACGTCTGTCTCCATAGTCATCCAAAAATAACCAGCTCGTAGTATCTTCTTGGCTAAGACAAAACCATTCATATGTGGACCACGGGTCCCGTCATGAACTTCCTCTAGAATTTTAGATGTTTCCCTCGCATCAACACACTTTAGCAAACCCAAATTTAGAGTCCTCCTATGCAGGATTTCTCCGCTGTGAAAGAAATTGTTGGACAATCTTCGAAGTGTGCGCTTCTGAGTAGCATTTGCAAGCTCTGGATATTCTTCTTTCGCTAAAAATTCCTTGATGTCGTAAAACCAAGGCTTTCCATCTGCTTCTTCCTTGTCATGAGCACAGTAAGCTGGATGATCATGCATCTTCACTAGAATAGGGTCTATGAAGTTCTTATCTGGATGTTGAATCATAAATGATGAGGTGGCCAGTGCGTCGGCAAACTCATTCTGGACTCTAGGAACATGCCAGAATTATGTCTTTATGAATTGCTTTCTCAACTCCTATACATTATGCAGGTATGGTAGTATCTTGAAGTTCTTGGTTGCCCATTCTTCGTGGACCTGATATATAAGGAAGTCTTAATCTCTAATCACTAACAACTTTTAGACGTTCATGTCAATGGCCGTCTTAATCTCTAAGATGCAAGCTTCGTACTCGGCCATATTATTGGTGCAGTGGAACCTATGCTTGGCATATACCGGATAATGCTGACCAATTTCTGATACTAGGAATTCTCCTATGCCAACTCCTTTGATTATTTCTACTTCGTCGAAAAAAATCCTCCAACCATTAAAGTATTCTCCAATGTATTCCCCTACAAATGATACCTCATCATTAGAAAAATACGTCTTTAAGGGTTCGTATTCTCCACCCATAGTATTTTCTGCAAGGTGACCTATTAATGCCTATCCTTTTATTGCTTTCTGAGTCACGTAGACAATGTCGAATTCACTCAGCAGGATTTTCCACTTGGCTAGCTTGCTAGTGCGCATGGGCTTCTGAAAGATATACTTTAATAGGTCCATTCTTGATATGAGATGCGTAGTGTAAGCGTAGAAATAGTTCCTCAGCTTCTGAGCTACCCAAGTTAGAGCACAACATGTGCGTTCCAACAGAGCATATCGGGCCTCGTACGAGGTGAACTTTTTGCAGATATAATAGATGGCCTGCTCTTTTTTCCCCGTTTCATCATGTTGCCCTAAAACACAACCAAACACTCCATCTAGCACCGCAAGATAGAGTAATAGGGGTCTACCTGGCTCGGGCAGAACCAAAATTGGAGGTGTTGACAAGTACTCCTTAATTCTGTCGAAGGCCTTTTGGCAGTCATTAGTCTATTTGGTACCGGCATCATTCTTCAGCATCTTAAAGATTGGCTCACAGATGACAGTAGACTGTGCTATGAACCGGCTGATGTAGTTAAGTCTCCCTAATAAACTCATTATTCTTTCTTGTTCTTTCGCGGTGGCAATTCTTGAATAGATTTGACCTATGATGGATCCAATTCTATCCCTCAGCGACTCACAACGAACCCAAGCAATTTGCCAGCTGAAACCCCGAATGCACATTTTGCGAGATTCAATTTCAGGTTGTACCTTCTCAGTCTATTTAAGAATTTCCTCAGATCTTACACGTGATAAGTGGCTTTCTTGGATTTGATGATGACATCATTTACATATACCTCGATCTCCTTGTGTATCATATCATGGAAAATGGTAGTCATGGCCCTTATGTAGGTGGACCCAGCATTCTTTAACCCAAACAACATCATATTGTAGCAATATATGCCACACGGTGCAATGGAAACTATTTTCTCGTCCTCTTCTTCGTCTATCCAGATCGGATAACACCCAGCGAAACAATCAACGAATGACCGCAGCTCGTGCTTGGCGCAGTTGTCAATCAAGATGTATATATTCGGCAAGCGAAAGTCATCTTTTTGTAGCCTAATTGATATCCCGGTAGTCGACGCAGACTCTGACCTTCCCATCCTTCTTTGATACAGGCACAATATTGGCAAACCATATGGATACTCTACTACCCTGAGAACCTTAGTTTTGACCTTCTTGGTGACCTCTTCTTTGATTTTCAAACTCATATCTAGCTTAAATTTTCTAAGATTCTATTTTACTGACGGAGAGGCCAGATCAGCTGGTTATTTGTGAGCCACAATGGATGTGCTTAGACTAGTTATGTCGTTGTATAACCAGGCAAATATGTCTTCATACTCTTTTAGAAACTATGTATATTCTTTCTTTTATGACGGTCACAAATGAATGTTGATTCGTATTTCTTTGATGTTTTCTGCATCTCCCAGTTTGACAATCTTAGTCTCGTCCAAGTTGGACTTAGGCCTATTCTCAAAATTCTCAACTTCTTTAAAAATTTCTTCCGGTACATCATCTTCCTCTAAATCTACGTCAGTTTGTTGCGTTGTCGTGTTGCATGTCACAGTCATTGGTTCATCAAGATAAGTAATGGTAATGCTGCTTGAGTAAAGTAATGAAAAATAATAAGCGTAAGATTTATATGAAACTGAAATACTTTTAATAAATTCCACAAATGTTTTGAACATCGGAGCTCTTTCTTGCGAAAAATAAAAATGCGAAAGGAAAAAAAAACTAGTAAAACAAAATAGTGTGTGGTGCTTTGTTCAGCCTTGCTACCTAGAGGCACGTTGGGCTCTAGTGGTTCTGACGCTCAAGTTGTTAAGGCGTGCTCCGCTATTTACAGCCTGTATGGAAGGGCCTTCCTCCCCCTCCTCCTTAAAAATGACACAATAGCCTATATCATCATCCTCGAAGAACAAGTTCCTCTTTGCTGCTAGTGCTTCCTCTTCTACTGACCCATAGATGATTTCGGTCAGTTGGAAAGTCTGCTCCAGACAGCATATCGACTGTTCGGATAGTAAGGATTGCGCCAGGGTGACGATCATTCCTTTAATTCCTTCTAGGCATTCTCATATGCCAATCTGAAGGTGGTGTCATGATTCTTGAGCTGATGGGCTTAGCGATTCCTTGGAGATTCGTGCTAAGTCCTTTGCATGGTTCATACCCACTCCAATTCAGTATGCTTTAAATTTTGTTATCCCACTATTTATCTTTATTGACAACATTGACTCGCTCAATGTGGTGGTAAGTTTCCCCACCTATCTTTCTTCTTCCTCCAATTGTTAGAATGGTCTGGCAGCTATATATGGGATTTCTACCATCACCATGAATGATCACCTCCTGGCGATTACACTCAAACTTCACTACCTGATGGTAGTGTTGATGACACGGCCCCTACGGCATGAATCCATGGTCGTCCCAACAATAAATTTTAAGATGTTGGTACGTCTATCACACGAAAATCAACATCAAACCAAGTAGGACTCATTTGCAAACGTAAGCTAATTTCCCCAATAGTAGACCTTTGAGAACCGTTGAAAGCCTTGACGTTGATGGCCCCGTCCTTGATCCCATACAGCCCCTTTCCTAATGTCCTGAGTGTTATCAATAGATAAATATTAAAACTGGACCCCCATCGACCAGGATCTAGATGATAAAATAATCTTCACACTGCACAGTGGTGTGCAATTCCTTGTTGTGACTCAATCCTTCCGTTGGTAGCTCATCTTCGTGGAAGGTGATTTTGTTACTCTACAACACCTGAACTACTATGTTTGCAATTTCTCCTCCTATAATGTTGCTCGGTACATATGTCACACTCAGTACCTTCAACAAAGAATTTTTGTGTGCATCAAAACTTTGTACCAAAGCAAGGATAGAAATATGTGACAGTGTTTTATTCAACTGATCAATGATTGAGTGTTCATTTACTTGTATCATTCTCCAGAGATCGTCGGACCTGGTTTCAATAATGGCTTGTCAACCAGAGGGCTACTTATTCGACTTAGCCAAATGTTCCTTGGGATAAACCCTGCCGGTTCTTGTTATACCCTGTGCTTCAACTGCTTCCCCGAACATGGCCTTTACCTTCCTTCTTGTTGTGGCTCTGTATGGTGTTACGGATGTCATTGCTACTTGAATAGGCACCCTTACTTTGGCAGGTAATACAGTAACTTCAGATGGGTTAGGCGCCTTTGGTGACCCAAACTCGACCTCTCTTGGTGTTGGCGTCTTTGTAGAGCTAGTGTTTCAAACTCAAGTGGTATGGACATGCTCACCTCGGCATCCTCAGAAGGCTGAATTTGAGCTGCAAGCATATTAAGGGTAACTGTTGGTTTCTTTGGATCATCCCCTTCTGTGATCCAAACAATTTATCCTTTGGGATCCCAATCATCCTCTATTTCAATCAGAACACCTCTACCCTTGTGGTGTGGTAGAGGGTTGTTGCGAACATTCAGAGATGGCTACTTGGCCTTGATGATCTTGTTGTGAATTAGAGCTTGGATCTTATCTTTCAGGGAGCGACATTCCTTGATAGTGTGCCCTTTCATGCCAGAATGGTATGCACAGGTTTTATTTGGGTTGACCCATTGGGAAGGGTTTTCAGGGGTTATTTCAAGGATAGGGTTGATATAACCGGCAGCTTGGAGTCTCTCATAGAGTTGGTCGATCGGCTCAGCAATAGCGGTATACTATTTAGGAGGTATGCAGTCACAATTTGGTTGAGGTATAAGAATGTTTTGGCGAGTGGGAGGTGACTGGTAGTGGGATGGTTGAGTGTTGTAAGCTTGGTAGACGTGTGCGGGTTAGGAAAATCTGGGTGAAATAGGTTGGTATGTAGGAGGTGGAGGTGATTGATCGGTAGGTGGTGGAGCTTAGTAGGAAGGAGCGGGTGCTTGGAAATTTGGAGTGGGTTGATATGTAAGTGGAGATATTGGGTAGGTTTTGTATTTGACAGGTGATATGGTTCTCTGTGCAACCACTACGACACTTGTGTCCCTCTTCTTGGATGTACCACCGGACTACAGTTCCTTATTGGTGGGTTGCAAAGCTTCAAAGTTAGTAACCATACCACTCTTGATGCCTTCTTCAATCCTTTCTCCTAGTTTAATGATGTCAGAAAATTTATAATTCTCGATCAGCATCAGTCTTTCGTAGTATTGCAGATCCTGAACCTGGACAAAAAATTTGTTATCTGTTCTAACCCTAAAGCAGGTTGAACCTTATCAGCCTCTGATCTCCAACGAGTGGCATACTCGCAGAATGTTTCTGTGGGTTTCTTCTTCAAATTCTGAAGGTAAAACACGTCCGGAGCATTTTCCATGTCAAACCTGAACCTATCCCTGAAATCGGACACCATACTAACCTAGTTTGACCACTTTATTGGGTCTTGGCTAATGTACTAAGACGGAGCATCTCCTTTCAGGCTCCTCGTGAAAAGCCTCATGTGAATCCTCTCATTTTTTCCTACTCCGACCAGCTTGTCGCAGTATGTCCTCAAGTGAATACTAGGATCCCCTATGTCATCAAATATTTCAAAATTATGAGGTTTGTACCCCTCGGTCAGTACAACATCGGGTTGTATGCATAAATCTTCATAGTTCAGCCCCTCAATTCCTTTACTACATTCAACGCTTTGGATCTTGGTGGTCAGCTTCTTAAGTTCTTCAGCCAAATTTCTGATGAGCGAGTCTTCGTCATTGAACTCAGGTGTGCTTGAGATGTGTTGAGTGGGATGCGGCACAGTTTGCACATAGATCGGGGTGTTGTGTTGGTTGTGTTAGTGGTCGTTTGTGGAGTTCAATGGTTCCGGGATGAGCAGTAGAGTGTTCTTGGGAGTGTGGCAAGTATTGCAATGGTGGTGAGGAGCGGGATGGTTGGGGACATTTTGTGGAGGATGGGATTCTGAGTAACTTCTGGGGTGGCAAGGGAAAATGATAGACTTGTGAAATTCCGTATTTGATCAAGCTCTTCTTGGAATTTCAGTAACTTTTGTTCTATTTGAGAAGCATTCTCCTTGGGGACCATGGCACTACGAGTGATCTCTACCCATTCAACTAAGTTGTTTGAATCTTCCATTATTCTTTTGCCTTTGTGCATGAAAAGACTGGGAGGAGGAGTAGGTGGAAGGCCCCTGGATCTTATAAAATATGCATGTTGTCAAAGTTCACGAACTAACCTTTGGGGAGGGAAATAAACAAATGTAAAAACAAAAAGGTAACAAGTTAGTAAGGATTATAACAAAATATATTTCAATATTCAAATACTTAGTGCAAGAAATATAGTGTGTCTTAATTTTGCGGACCTCATCGTGCCCGAGGTAGGCACAGCGACAAGTAAATTTAGAGAACTTAGAATGCTAAAAAGATCATTTTATTAATAAGAAAATAAGACGAATCCCAAAACGAGACTAAATAACATGGAATAAAATTTCATTTGTGGCCACAGGCCTTATTACATTCCAAAGGAAAAGAATAATTTCCTATCTATTTGGTCCCAGAAGGACCTTCCCTAGATTTAGCAGTGTTGGCTCCCTCGTACAGCTCTCCCAGCTCGCGCAGTCCCAGCAGCATGTAGGCCCTGGCTAGATGTCAACCTTTATTTCCTTCAGCAACTCGGCAATCTTCGACTCTCTTCAGAAACATCTTTTACAATTCTACTATGCCTTGCTCCAAGTGGATCAGTCAGTTGTTGGCGCTAACAGCCATATCCTTCCATTCTCCAATGAGTTTTATTGGCTTCTTGTATTTCACGGTGCTCATTTCACATTCCCACAACCTCTTGTGCAATTGGTTGTATTTTACCTATGATTCAGTCTTTTCATCAATGATCTTGTGACCTCGAACAAACCTGGGTTGACCCAAATCGTTGTGATTGTCTTTCAGCCAGCCTAAATATTTTAGTGTACAACCAGCATGGTAGCGATCTGGTTCGAGGGAGTCTTTTCCTAAGACAATTTTGCAATGCCACATATGCTGAGCTTGACACCTGTATGGACTATCGTCATCCTGGAAGTCGGCTCGGAAGTGACTCATCTTGTCGACCCTTGGTATAACCTGGTTCCTACTCGCCTGTCTCCAAAACCCATATAGGAACATATGGATAGGTCCCTCTCAAACCAATTAGTATCAGAAATGGTGCATCCCTAGATCGAATGATGAATTCTTTAGTAGGGAACCACTCAAACATCCATTTCACCCTATCCTCAGTAAGATTGTCAAAGAGTTCGACCCATTCTCTAGCATTTTTTGGTTGGGAGAACATGTTGGGCATGTAATTCATTCATTTTAGGTGATGAAAGGCGATATGATCGTCCCAGTCTCTATGATGGATTCCCTGCCGGTACTTACCCTTTTGGAGGTGTTCCATGAGCCATAATTGGAGTAGCAAATTACAACCCTCGAAATGTTTAGCTCCCTATTGACACTTTCTAGGGCTTGGTATATTTCTACAACTATCATTGGCACAAGAGTGAATAGCTGCCCGTTAATTCCTTCCATTAAGGCTTTGGTGACCATGGCTAGCCTGGTATGGATTCTTGTTTCTTCATTGGGAATACTATCATCCCAAAGAAATAGAACATGAAGACAAAGACCCTTCGATCGATGTGCCCCAATGAGATGAGGGAGAACTCATCAGGATAAGTGCGGTAAGATTTTCTATGACTGTACCTTTCATACAAATAGTCAAAGAGAATGTATGACTCCTTCAAATATGACAAGTCGGGATTCTTCTTTAGAAACATCATTTTGAAAAACCCCTACCCTTGCGATTTTCCAGCATTAGCTAACCCAGAGTTTCCCATGGTATCCCAGCTAGTCCTCCTATTTCCTCAAGCAAAGGTGTCATATCAACGTCTCCAAAGAGAAATACCGACCTATCACAATCCCAAAATAGAGTTGCAGCTTCTATGATTTGGTTGTTAGGTTGAATTTCTAGGAGAGAAGGCAAGTTTCTTAGATGCTTCCTGGCAAGAGCTTGATCGCTGGAGTGAAGATCTCCCCACCAACTCAGCAATTTGGGGTAGATGTTGGTGACCATGCCAAATCTGGGGACTTCGTTCCTTATTTTCTGCAAATCAAAAGTGTTAGGCCTTCACCCCCACCAGACTTGACTATTTAATATCAACAATTAGCATAGAAATCATTTACTTCTCCAAATAAATGCACAAAACGTGATAAGGTCCATTTGGGTTTCAGGGAAACCCAATGGACTTTGGACAAGGCTTGTCTTAAAGAGTCATTACGCTAACAACATAACTGACTCGGCTAGGTTTTGACAGTGATGCATGCAAAATTTAAAGAGAAATGGTTTCTATAGGGTATTAGTTTGGTACCCTTGAGCGGACAACTCAAGAAGGAAAGGCATGGAACTGTCGACTATACCGTTGATCGACTAGTTTTACCGCAGATACGCCTTTGCCAAATTTAGGGGATAATGATATCGGAAGGGCACAACCACTCATTATAAGCGTTGCTATGGTATTTTATTTGGCATGAGTGGAATATGATGTTAAATATGCAGTTACAAGAATCAAACAAGTTGTCATGTATTTGCACGTTCATAAAGTAATAATTGCAACAGTTTACAACAAAATTGGAGGAAAGCGATAAAGGAAGGCATTAAGAGAAACAAAGAAAAGGAAACAAAGAGCCAAGTCAGTTTCGTAGTAGAAGAAAGAATAAATACTTAAAGATAAGTAAAGACATGTAAAGAAGCATAAAGTCAGAAATAGCATGAAATGGTAAAAGCCTTAAAGAAATCCTTAGCAGAGTCGACATGCTGTCGATGTCCTCTTTTTCATGCGAAATTGGGTTTATGACATTTGGGCAGACAACTCTTTTCCTTTTGGGTTTTGCAATTAAGAAGAGTTCCCACCTAATGATTAAGGTGCATTAGGGCACGATGAAGAAATTTTAACTACAAAAGAAGGACCAGAGAATGGGTAAGGGCGAGGGGAAGATGTTAGGCATCCCTCAAGATCCACTAGATTGGTTCCTGGCCATGTTGCAATTGTGACTTTGAATACAAACAACAAATAAACAAGCAAGCATTGTAAATACTAGGTACTTTCACATAATGGATACAAATAAAAGAAGTGTAAAAGGTTTAAAGAGTGCTGAAATTTGGAAGAAGGTAGTTTTGTAATTTAAGAGAAGATACACAAGTAAAGGAGAAGGGGTCAAATAATTGATGCAAATAATTTAAAAAAGGAAAGGAAAGAGGCAGAAGTTGGGAGGGAACAATACTGAAAACCAGACGATTAAATGAGAGATTTTCATAATAGGTGCAACTAATTGAAGTGAAAGGAGTTGAAGATGTTGGAAATACGTTCTCAATGCAATATACTAAAACGTGTGTTCTTTTGTATAGGTTTTGATGAATATACAAACGAACCGAAAATTGATATATGACGAAGTTCAAGAAACAAGCGCACAATTGATATACAACGAGATTCAAGCTCAAGACAAAGTTTTATAGTTTAATTGAGTCATTCTTAATTGCGATCTTGATCCTACAACTTGACTCGTAACATGGCTTCTCTCATAAAACTATTTTCCAAAATCATGCATATTTAATTTAATGTCAAATGATTTTAAATCATGCATAGTTACAGTAGTCAAAATAACTTCTAGACATGCCTTAAAAATCTGGACTAAGATAATCGATTATGTACTTATGATAATCGATTGTTTTAAGCCAAGACTGCATGACAATCGATTGTGAACTAATGACAATCGATTGTGAGTAAGACAGTGAGCATCAGGTTTTTCAAACCTGCATGACAATCGATTGTGAACTAATGACAATCGATTGTGACTGAGGCAGTGTCCATCAAAGTTTTTCAAAACTCAGAATAATCGATTATGAACTAATGGTAATCGATTATGTTGAGACAGTGTCTTCCAGTGATTTTCAAATTTATTGAATAATCGATTGTTACGTTGGACAATCGATTGTCAAAGAGACAGTGTCTAAAATGTTTTTCAAAAACTGATAAGTAATCGATTGTTGACTTTGTGCAATCGATTGTGAAGCTGACCGTTGTCGTAAAGTTTTCAAATACCGTCAGGTAATCGATTATTGATTCTGTATAATCGATTGTTTTGATTAAAATCCGGAAAAGATTTTTTGAACGTTATTGGGTAATCGATTATTGATTTTGTATAATCGATTGTTTTGATTAAAATTCGGAAAAGATTTTTTGAACATTGCTGAGTAATCGATTGTTGATTCTGGACAATCTATTGTTTGTGGTAAAATCTGGAAAGGATTTTTTGAACGTTGCCAGTAATCGATTATGGATTGTAAGTAATCGATTATCAAGCGTAAATCTGGGATTGAATTTTGATCTGACTGGCAGGCAATTGATTGTTGGGGTTTGACAATCGATTGTCAGTGAGTAAAATCAGCAACTCTTAATTGGAAATTAGGCAACGGTAATGCCAAGTTTTTCAACTATAAATACAGCTTCATTTAAGTGTTTTAAACACAACAACATACTACAACTGATCATTACATTGCTATAAGCTTGCATACTTTTGTTTATCATTTTATATTCAATTTCATAAAGCTTTTGAGAGCCATATTCTTGTCCAAAGTTGTTGTGATCGAGAGCTTACTTCTTTTACTCATATCTACTCATTAAGGAGTATTTTGTTTGAGTGTTTAGTGTTTTATACACTTGTGAGAGAATTGTAATTCTATTGTTGTAAGGAACTTGTGTTTCCTTGGTTGAAGTCTTGGAGTGTTGTATCTCCGAGCAAAGGTGTTAAGGCTTGTGTCCTTAAGTTGTAAAGGTTTGTTGAGCACCCGTAAGCTTAACAAGTTAGTGGAAAATCTCGAGAGAGTCTCTCGGGGACTGGACTAGCCACGTGTTGTGGTGAACCAGAATATATCGGTGCGTTCTTTCCTTTTTGTTTATTTAACGCACTTATTTATTTCCTGCAAATTTTAATTTCCGCAAGTTTACTCTAAATTTTATTATAACACTATTCATCCCCCCCCCCCCTTTAGCGTTAAGCGTATTTTCTAACAATTGGTATCAGAGCCATACTCTCTGAAGACTTAACAGTTTGAGAGAACCATCCATGGCTTCTACTCGTGACTCTTTTGCAAGAATTGATGAAGGACAGTGCTCCACACGACCACCTCTATTCAATGGTACAAATTACACGTACTGGAAGGAGAGGATGATGATCTTCGTTCAATCCAACAGTTTTCACCTTTGGAAGGTGTTTACAAAGGGAAATCAAATTCCAACCAAGAAGGTGGAAAATGAATGGGTTCCCAAGTCCGAGGATGAGTATGACGCGGATGACATCCGAAAGGTCCAAAATAATGCTAAAGCAATAAACTTATTATATTGTGCTGTTAATGCTGACGATTACAGGAAAATATCGTGTTGCACAACAGCAAAGGAGATGTGGGACAAGCTAGAAGTTACATACGAAGGAACGGATCAGGTAAGGGAAGCAAAAATTGATTTCCTAACCCATGCTTATGAATTATTTCACATGATGGAAGGAGAAAAGGTGGACGAAATGTTTGAACGATTTTCAATAATCGTAAACGATCTACATGCCTTCAAAAAGACATTCACGGATAGAGAACTTGTACGGAAGATCCTTAGAAGTCTCACTCCGGCATGGCGATCAAAGGCCGACGCAATCCAAGAATCCATCGGCGTCTCAAATGTCACAATTGACGCATTAAGAGGTAATCTCAAGACCTATGAATCTACTATTCTTAACCCTCTTGTTGATGATCAAAGGAGCAAAGAATAGCTCTAAAGGCGAGCACAAGTCAACCGCAAATTGATGAGGAAGGAGACAATGAGTTTGGACTCGTTATCAAAAGATTTCAAAAGTTCATGCGCAAGGAGTATGAACGCAAAGGGAAAAAGCAAGGAGAAATAAAATGCTACGAATGCGGAGAAACCGGGCACATCAAGTCAAATTGCCCAAACCTCAAAAAGGAAAAGAAACCGTTTAAAAAGCAACGCGCATATATTTCTTGGGGAGGTGACTCCGGAGATGAGTCAAGCGAAGGAGAAGAAGACGAAGCAGCAAATCTTTGCCTCATGGCACAAGAAGATAACAAAGATGAGGTATGTCAAATTTCGTCTCAAAACTTCTTTACTCTTGATGAAATGCGAACTGCTTTTGATGAATTATATACTGAATTTATTAAAGCTTCAAAAATAGTCAAAAGCGTAAAAGAAAATGCTTCTCTAAAAGAAAAAGATTTTCAAAAACAGCTTTCTTTAAAAGAAAAGGACTTAGAAAAACTGGTTTTAGAAAATGAGAAGCTGAAAGAGGAAAACAAGTTTTTTGGAAAAAGAAGTTCCGATAAGCCCGAAAGCTCTACTAGAAATTGCACTTCTTGTTTGCATCTTAAGAATGAAGTAAGTAGGCTTAAAGGCACATTAGATAAGTTTAATTCTTCGCACAAAAACTTGAATGATGTTCTTGTTAACTTGAAATCAACCAAGCATGGAATAGGCTTTAAGAATGAAGAAAAGGTTGACGCTAAACCCCAACAACCTAAAGCTCAACCTAGGATTAACAATAGAAATGCTTATCCTAGAAACAACAACTCTAGAGCTAATATGCATGCTAGACAAAATGCTGAACATTTTAGAAGACCTAGGAATGACTTACCACCTAGAAATAGACACCCTAGAAATGATGCATATTTTAGGCCAAATTTTGAACCCCTTAGAAGACCTAGCAATGGCCCTCAACCGAGAAACAATCACTCTAGAAATGCTGCCCATCCTAGAGCTCATAGTAGGAGAAATAACTCTCATGAAATGCGAAATAGTCATAGTGTTCAAAATAGAGTAAGAAATTTTCATCCATCTAGTTACTATGAACCTAGAAGGATGCATAACCCAAATGTGACTTGTCATTATTGTAGACGTATTGGTCATATTGCTCCTGCATGCTTTGCACGTCATAGACATATTACTCAATCGCATCATTATAATATGCCTAACCCCCAAGGACCCAAGATGGCATGGGTACCTAAAGAACATTAATTTGTTTTGTTGGTGTGCTTGAAGGGATCAAGTGTGCTATGGTACCTTGATAGTGGATGCTCCAAGCATATGACGGGAGATGAATCCAAATTCCTTCAATTAGAGCACAAAGAAGGAGGAAGTGTTATCTTCGGTGATAACAATAAAGGAAAGATCATCGGCATCGGCTCGGTCGGTAAGGATGAAAAATCCTCTATTAAGCATATATTACTTGTTAAAGGATTAAAGCATAATCTCTTGAGCATAAGCCAATTGTGTGACAAGGGAAATCTTGCTTTATTTGACTCGGATGAATGCTTAGTGTTCAGACGTAGTGATTTCAAAATTATCCTCCGTGGTTTTAGAGTGGATAATATTTATATGGTTGATCATGCTAATTCCTCACCCGATTATGTTGATTGTCTATTAAGTAAAGAGGATGATACTTGGCTATGGCATCGTAGAGTAGCACATATCAATATGCATCTTTTGAACAAATTGATTTCTCAAAACTTAGTTGTTGGTCTTCCCAATTTAAAATTTAAAAATGACTCTATTTTGTGACTCGTGTCAAAAGGGGAAGCAAACAAAAGCATCTTTTAAATCTAAAAACATTGTTTCAACTTCCAGACCATTGCAATTACTTCATATGGATTTATTTGGTCCCTCTCGCATTGAAAGTCTAGGAGGAAATAAATATGCTTTTGTGATTGTTGATGATTACTCGAGATTTACTTGGACTTTATTTCTTGCCAATAAAAGTGATGCTTTTCAAAATTTTAAATATTTTCTTAAGCGTGTTCAAAATGAGAAAGAAACAATCGTCACTTCAATTAGAAGTGATCATGGGGGAGAGTTTGATCACAATCTCTTTGCGGACTTTTGTGACGAACTCGGAATCGAGCATACCTTTTCCGCTCCACGTACACCACAACAAAATGGGGTGGTGGAAAGGAAAAATAGGTGTCTCGAAGAGATGGCTAGAACCATGCTCGACGAAGCTAAGAAAACATTTTTGGGCGGACGCCGTGAGTACTGCTTGCTATGTTCTAAATAGAGTAGTAATTCGGCCGATACTCATGAAAACCCCCTATGAACTTTATAAGGGTAGAAAACCAAATATTTCCCATTTTAGAGTTTTTGGTTGCAAATGTTTTGTTCATAACAATGGCAAAGACCAATTGGGTAAATTTGATGCTAAGTCGGATGAAGGTATTTTCATTGGATATTCCTCACGTAGTAAAGCATATAGGGTCTTTAATAAAAGTACCCAAATTGTGGAGGAATCCCCTCATGTTGTATTTTCCGAAAATAATGCTCGCTTGGCGAGAAAGGATTCCGGTTTTGATCTTGCAGGTATCTTAGATAGCTTGAAAGACAAAATACAAGAGAAACCACCCAAGGAAAATAAAGATGAAACTGAGGAACAACCAACGGAAGAAGCGCCACAATTGGAAAAAGAAACAAAAGTGCCAAATGAGTGGAGGACGATCAAAGATCACCCTCTTGAACAGGTAATTGGAGACGTCGGAGGAAAGGTAAGTACCCGAAACTCTCTTAAGAACACTTTAGGACACACTTCTTAAGAGCTCATGTTCTCACTTTGCAACACTATTTTAAGTTATTACTTCTTTACAAATTACTGACTTGAGCGTCGGAGACGTTTAATTCTATTTTGCAGGTATCGCCATAAAAGATAGGGGGAATTATAAAGTTTTGGCACAGAACAATCGATTGTACCAAGCAAATAATCGATTATTTTACTGTGTTGAAAATCGATTAGCAGTATCACTAATCGATTGTTTATGGTTTAGGTTCATTATGCAGCTTTGTTTAATAATTGATTCCTTAAATTGCATAATCGATTTCTATCTCAGCCATTCAGCAATGCTTGTCCAAAACAATCAATTATTTCACATATATAATCGATTATTTCATGTCAGTAACTCAAAAGTTTGTTACCGTTTGGTCCCGTAATCGATTACCACATTTGACATGTCAGAAATTTAAACTCTTGTTACCGTTTGGCTCCTCAATCGATTTGTGTCAGTTCCAAGTCAGGTCATAACTCTTCAACAATCGATTATTGCATCTCAACAATCGATTGTCTAACGGTCAGTGAATTTATTTTATCGTTTCTGACTGATTTGGCTTTAAATTCTCAGCAAAATTCTTCCATAAATGATAAGCCACTCTCCCCTCTATAAATAGGCTTCATATATGTTCATATTCATTCACTCAAGCATCAATTTTAGCTTTCAAAATATCAAATTCTCTCTAATCTTTTGCAAAATCCAGCAGCTTTCATTAAAAATGTCGGGCTGTCACTCAAAACGTTCCCGTTCTGCTAGGCACGGCGCATCCGCCTCTGCTGCCCCTCCTCGTCCGAACTATCCCTATCAAGATGGTTCCGTTCTATATTTTAATTCCGACATCGAGTCTTCTTCAGAAAAATCTGTTTCCCTCATCTAATAATCGATTATCTCGTATCAATAATCGATTGTAATGCTATCATTTGAGCTATTATACTCTCTTTAAATAATCACACCTTCTTTCCAATAAATAAACAAGGTTTATTTCATCTTTGGCATCTTATTATTATTTTTGCTAATGGCAAAAGGGGGAAGATAACGGGTATGATACACTCTCAAGTTATAAGCTTAAATTGAGGGGGAATTCTCAAATTGAGGGGGAACAAATTACATACTTGTTGCATGTATATACGTGTCTTGAATCGTCAATATAAATTGCTTGTCTTGCATATCCCCCTTAATGTTTGCCATTATCAAAAAGGGGGAAATTGTTGGAAACACGTTCTCAATGCAATATACTAAAACGTGTGTTCTTTTGTATAGGCTTTGATGAATGACAAACGAAGCAAAAATTGATATATGACGAAGTTCAAGAAACAAGCGCACAATTGATATACAACGAGATTCAAGCTCAAGACAAAGTTTTATAGTTTAATTGAGTCATTCTTAATTGCGATCTTGATCCTACAACTTGACTCGTAACATGGCTTCTCTCATAAAACTATTTTCCAAAATCATGCATATTTAATTTAATGTCAAATGATTTTAAATCATGCATAGTTACAGTAGTCAAAATAACTTCTAGACATGCCTTAAAAATCTGGACTAAGATAATCGATTATGTACTTATGATAATCGATTGTTTTAAGCCAAGACTGCATGACAATCGATTGTGAACTAATGACAATCGATTGTGAGTAAGACAGTGAGCATCAGGTTTTTCAAACCTGCATGACAATCGATTGTGAACTAATGACAATCGATTGTGACTGAGGCAGTGTCCATCAAAGTTTTTCAAAACTCAGAATAATCGATTATGAACATATGGTAATCGATTATGTTGAGACAGTGTGTTCCAGTGATTTTCAAATTTATTGAATAATCGATGTTACATTGGACAATCGATTGTCAAAGAGACAGTGTCTAAAATGTTTTTCAAAAACTGATAAGTAATCGATTGTTGACTTTGTGCAATCGATTGTGAAGCTGACCGTTATCGTAAAGTTTTCAAATACCGTCAAGCAATCGATTATTAATTCTGTATAATCGATTGTTTTGATTAAAATTCGGAAAAGATTTTTTGAACGTTATTGGGTAATCGATTATTGATTTTGTATAATCGATTGATTTGATTAAAATTCGGAAAAGATTTTTTGAACGTTGCTGAGTAATCGATTGTTGATTCTGGACAATCGATTGTTTGTGGTAAAATCTGGAAAGGATTTTTTGAACGTTGCCAGTAATCGATTATGGATTGTAAGTAATCGATTATCAAGCGTAAAATCTAGGATTGAATTTTGATCTGACTGGCAGAAAATCGATTGTTGGGGTTTGACAATCGATTGTCAGTAAGTAAAATCAGCAACTCTTAATTGGCAATTAGGCAACGGTAATGCCAAGTTTTTCAACTATAAATACAGCTTCATTTCAGTGTTTTAAACACAACAACATACTACAACTGATCATTACATTGCTATAAGCTTGCATACTTTTGTTTATCATTTTATATTCAATTTCATAAAGCTTTTGAGAGCCATATTCTTGTCCAAAGTTGTTGTGATCTAGAGCTTACTTCTTTTACTCATATCTACTCATTAAGGAGTATTTTGTTTGAGTTTTTAGTGTTTTATACACTTGTGAGAGAATTGTAATTCTCTTGTTGTAAGGAACTTGTGTTTCCTTGTTTTATACAGCTTTCCTTTTTGTTTATTTAACGCACTTATTTATTTACTGCAAATTTTAATATCCGCAAGTTTACGCTAAATTTTATTATAACGCTATTCACCCCCCTCTAGCGTTAAGCGTATTTTCTAACAGAAGAAACTGAAAACTAAACAGCTTTAAAATTCTGGAAAAAGGAAAGTGAATAATTAAAGAGGAAATGGGGTCCTAGGTTTATAAATAACATGGATCACCCCGCACAACACCCAGTAACCGTTTATACACGTGGTGTTATCGCATGGTCATCATATCCATGTCTACCCTTACCCACCTCGTTAAGGTATTAAATCACGGAACGGTCTCGTTACTTATTGCATGCTATTACCCGTGCCATCCTATAAGCCCTGGAGGTATTAGCAACTACTAGTCCTAGAGGGGAGGGAGAATTGGCTATTAAAGTTTAAAAAGGAAAAACGCCTAAGGAGACATTCAAAACATACACGACAAGCATGGGGAAGCACATAATAGACAAAGCTCAAACAAACGTCCTTAAAACATAAAGAAACACATAGTTTTAGCATGCCTTTCAGGTGCTGATTAGGTCTTTAATTACACTTAAACGTTAAGGCGGCTGATTTATTACATATTTTTAGATAAAAAGTCTAAATTAGGCGTGCCTACTAGTTGTAATTGTTAAAGACTGGTGTATTTAATTAATTACCCGATGGTTTGCCTATGTGAGACATATAGCTATGATATCTAGCAATGAAAAGTACTGATTTAGAGAAAGCTTCTGATTATAGACAAACACAAACTCTGCAAATGTTGAGTATCTATATTACTAATTTTAGGCTTGATTCAGATTCACTTGATTATCCTTATAGACATACTTTCTAGGTGTGATTGATTTTGAAGCATTTATAAAAGTGTGAGAGCCCTATAAGCATGGTATCTATAATGCAGATTTTTGTTATTTTAAACCTATAAATCGTTTGCCTAATGATGGATGTAAGTATAGAATTGAAAAGGTCCTATAGACAGGTTATCTATATGATGCAAGAATGCAGAAACCTATAGTCATGGTATCTATATGAATGCAAAACCTCAAGGTCATGGTATCTATATATGCATAAATATAGAACTATAAACAGGATTTCTATATGGCATGCGTAAGTGCAGAACTATGGATAGGATGAAATGCATAAGTGAAGGACTATAAGTAGGATTTCTATATGACATGCATAGATGAAGAACTATAGATAGAAATTTCTAAGTGACATGCATAGATGAAGAACTATAGACAGTATTTCTATATGACATGCATAGAGGAAAAGCATGATGAGATTGCAGGAATAAAATCCTAAGAACATGATGTCTACCCCACATGCACACATAAGTGACCCTCCCATTTTCACTAAAACCCCCATAAGTTATTAGAAAATATTACATACCTGAATCAATTAAGAAGAATAAAATTACATTAAAAATTAAATATTCCAACCAAGGAGAGCCTAATTCAGACCCTAGGTCTGAGATATGAAATAAACCAACTCCAAAGATCTGATTTCCAAAGCCTTTCTAAATTTTTTGGGTGCGTTACAGTTCCCAGGAGCTTCATAAACTCGGGACAGTGCTTACACCCAAAATAAGTTGCAGAATTAAATTAAAGTGTAGTGTGGAAGTGTCATCCCCTAAATGTCCAAGTTCAGAGGGAACTCAAGGTCCCAAAGCAAGGATCATAGGAGGGGGTAGAACTTAAAAACTAGGAATGAGTGTAAGTGCAAGAGAAGGGATTCTGGGAAGGCCTTGGCAGACTGGTGGTCATACCCAAGAAATTAGGAGTGCTGACACACCCTTGACTAGCCTGTAAGCCAAATTTTGGGAGTTAGGACCCATTGAGGATCAGGTTTAGACCTGAGCAGTAATTTGGATACTGTCAGGCCATGAATCTTAACTCAAACACATAGAAGGGAGTAGGGGTATGGAGAATTTACAATAAATAGCATATGGAAAGAGAAGAACATGCATAGTCAATGTTGAACATAAACAACAAAGTAGACAAGAAGGCTGGAACTATGAAGTACACACATAGGGGTGAAGCTGAAGAATTTAAATTAGAACATACCAGTTTAGGAAAACAAACAGGTAAAATAGTAGTCTTGAAAAAAAAACAAGTTGGAGGCAAACAATCCAAATGATCTCAGAAGAGAGCAGAATGTTGCAAGAGTATTGAATTGCAAGTGAATAATGTGTGCTCCAGTATTGAATTCAAAGAAATACTGAATTGTAAGTGTGTGAGTAATGTAAGGTGAAGTTGTTGAACTGAAGGTTCAAGGTGGTCTAAGTTCAGAAGGATAGTACCCCTTTGATAGTGCAGAAAACAAGTAAGAAACGGTAAGGGAGTAGTTTGCAATCAATCACATAAAGTCTCCCTTTAGTTAAGGGATTTTGATTTCAAACGGATAGAAGATAATCAAGGAAAGAAATTTGATAAAAAAAATTTCTAAAGTAACACAAGAAGGGTAAACACACAGGAGTTATTTAAGGCAAAGTTCAGTGGTACACGGTTTGTGAAAAATAAGAAAAGAGAATCATTCAAACAGCCAGTGAAATCAAAATCACAGGCTTTGTTCGAATGAACGAAGTTAAGAAAAGGAAAAGAAGGTTCAATTAACCACAATAGTCGTTCACCTAATCATTTAAATTAAAAATAGACGATGAAAGTATATAATTTATAATTTATATATTATACATATAAATATATATATATATATATATATATATATGAAATTATATATATAATTAATGTATAATCTATATATATAATTAAAAAGTAAATTATAAATTTGGCCGAAAAGGTTTGTAGGCCAATAATGCTGATTCAAAATGAATTTAGTTCTGTATACGTGTTAAACCCTATTATTGTGAATATGGTTGGCCATAAAGGAAAGGGACAAATTAATAGTATCATTCATAACACAACTTATGGTATCTAACAGGCATATCATACAGTAACTTATATATATATATATATATATATATATATATATATATATATATATATATACACGATTGAATTGAAGTACTTGCAAATTGCAATTTTTCCAATTTCAACATTTTTTTGCCACAATTTTATTTTATTTTTGATGTGCATCTGCTTTCAACAATACAAACTGTTTTCTCTTAAGTAATTGTACAATGAGTTTCTGATCCGGAAAAAATGATTACTGTCAGTTCAAATTATGTACTATATTTGATATTTTATGGAAGAACATCCCTAGTATCTGAAACAATTAATTAAACATACACCTTGCATTTCCGTGGATGAATCATGTCAGGATCCATTGAAGAAAGCTTCCACTGCACCCCACAAAAAACAAATTCAAGAAACTTAAAATAAATAAATAACTACGTAGTTCATATGTGGGTGGGGGTGGGGGTGGGGGGGTGAGACTACAAAATGCAAGAAACTGTTATAAAATATTCTATTTTAGGTGAATGTCCATATTTAGAGAGATTCTAGGGTTTACTTCTTGGTGGCTAAGTCACCACCTCCCTATAAATAAAGGGGTTCTATTCCATTGTAAACCATCCCAAAAGTATCAATAAGAATACTCCTCTCTCTACTCTTCTCTCTATTTGCTCTTGTTCTTGAGTTATTGTTCTTGTCTTTTATATTATTTCATAACACGTTATCAACACGAGACTCTACAGTCTCAAGAACCATTCTCAAAAAATCTAAGGTATTTCCCTCTTCCTAATTTAATTTTCGATTATGTATGACATTACGAAAAGAAAGTTCGTTGCCCTTGAAATTTCGGGCAAGAACTATATGACATGGGTGTTGGATGCTGAAATCCACTTAGATGCTATGGGTCTTGGAGACGCCATTAAAGACAGAGATAAAGCATCCACCCAAGACTGTGCTAAGGCCTTGATTTTCTTGCGCCATCACCTTGATGAAGGTTTGAAAATTGAATATCTCACAGTCAAAAATCCACTCATCTTGTGGAAAGGCTTAAAGGAGAGATATGACAACCTGAAGTTGGTCACTCTGCCACAAGCACAATATGATTGGGCTAATCTGAGGCTCCAAGACTTTAAGTCTGTTTCTGAATATAATTCTGCAATGTTCAGAATTACTTCTAAATTGAAACTCTGTGGAGATAATATCTCTGATTATGATATGCTTGAAAAAACGTTTACAACGTTTCATGCCTCCAATATGGTACTGCAACAACAGTAATGAGAGAAAGGTTTCAAAAGTACTCTGAACTGATTTCTCTTCTCCTTGTGGCTGAGCGAAACAATGACCTGCTCATGAGAAATCACGAAAATCGACCCACTGGGTCTACACCATTGCCTGAAGCAGATAAGGTGTATTCTCATTATGCCAAGCATGGAAAAGGCTATGGCTTTAATCATGGTCGTGGTCGTAATCGGGGTCATGGCAGTGGACGTAGACAAGGAAGAAATTTCCCTGATGTCCGTCACCCCCCAAAAAGATATAACCACCAAAAGCAGAAACGGGATTATGAGGATCCAAAGGCAAATAGTTCAGAAACTATATGTTATCGTTGCGGTGGAAAAGGACACTGGTCAAAAGCTTGCCGTGTACCAAGACATTTGGTTGATCTTTATCAAGCATCTCTAAAGAATAAAGGCCCTGAAACAAATTTTGTCTCTGACGACAATTTTGACATCACCCACCTGCATGTGGCAGACTTCTTTGAGCAACCTGAGGGAAAAATAGACAACTTAATCGGTGATGGATCTGTGATGAAGGAAGATGGAATTGTTTGATTTTATTTTACTTATTTGTATTAGTTAGTGAATAAACTAATAGTCATTAGTATCAGCTCGTATTAGTTAGTTTATGATATAATGTTAGTATTAGTTCTTTAGAATGTTTCAATATGCTTAAATTTTAAAGATATTTTTATTTTCCAGTAGAGTTAATCAATTAACCTAACAGTTAGTCGATTATCTAATATTTCGCATTAAAACTGGACTTTTCTGCAAGCTAAGTTAGTCGACTATCTGATTTAGTTAGTCGACTAACCTGATGACTGTTTACTAAGTTAGTCGACTATCAACTTAGTTAGTCGACTAACTAATATTTCGCATTAAAACTGGACTTTTCCGCAAGGCAAGATAGTCGACTATCTGATTTAGTTAGTCGACTAACCTAATGACTGCTTCCCAAGATAGTCGACTATCAACTAAGTTAATCGACGAACCTCGGCAGATTTTGAAAATATTGTTTAAATGTGAAACAAGCGGATTGAATTTGTTTATTCTCATGTTCGTATATTTCTTTTGTATGTCAAACCATGGGAAAGCAAATATGGATATCTCACAAAGCAAGCTTGGATCAACGTCCAACTGTAAAAATATTTATTTAGTTGATTCATGAACTACACATACGATACTCAAAGAAAAGAAATATTTCTCTCAACTAAGTATGTGTAAGGCAGATGTTACTACAATCGCTGGTAGTAGTAAATTGATTGAAGGCTCCGGAAGAGCAACTATAACTCTGCCTAGAGGAACAATGTTTATCATAGAGAATGCAATGTTCTCCTCCAAGTCTAAGAGAAACTTGTTGAGTTTTAAAGATATACGCCGGAATGGCTATCATATTGAGGCAATAGATGAGAATAATCTTGAATATCTCATCATTACAAAGAATGTCTCTGGCCAAAAGGGGGTTATTGAGAAATTTCCGTCTTTATCTTGTGGCCTGTATTGGACAAAAATTAGTGCAATTGAGGCACATTCAACAGTAAACCAAAAGGTTACTGATTCCAATACTTTTGTGCTTTGGCATGATCGATTGGGACACCCTGGATCAATCATGATGAGACGGATTATAGAAAGCTCATATGGGCATCCGTTAAAGAATTTCAAGATTCTTTAAAATAATGAATTTTCTTGCACTTCTTGTTATCAAGGCAAGTTAATTATTAGAGCATCACCAACAAAGGTTGGAACTAAGTCACCTACATTTTTGGAACGTATACAAGGGGACATTTGTGGACCTATTCACCCACCTAGTGGGTCCTTTAGATATTTTATGGTCTTAATAGACGCATCCTGTAGATGGTCTCATGTGTGCCTGTTGTCATCACGCAACCTTGATTTTGCAAAACTAATGGCACAAATAATTCGACTACGAGCACAATTTCCTGATAATCCAATCAAGTCTATTAGACTGGATAATGCTGCTGAGCTTTCATCCCAAGCATTTAATGATTATTGCTTATCAATTGGGATAAAAGTGGAACATTCTGTAGCTCATGTTCACACTCAAAACGGTCTTGCAAAATCTTTAATTAAACGCCTGCAGTTGATTGCAAGATCATTACTCATGAAAACGAGGCTGCCCATTTCGGTATGGGGTCACGCCATTTTGCATGCAGCAATGCTAATTCGTCTCAGACCGACGAATTATCACAAATATTCCCCGTTGCAATTGGTTTTGGGTCATGAACCCAATATATCCCATTTAAGAATCTTTGTATGCGCAGTATATGTGCCTATAGCACCGTCATACCGCACCAAAATGGGTCCGCAAAGAAGGTTTGGAATATATGTTGGGTTTGAATCGCCCTCCATTATTCGCTACCTCGAAACATTGACAGGGGATTTGTTCACTGCACGATTTGCAGACTGTCAATTTGATGAGACACTTTTCCCAAAATTAGGGGGAGAAGTTGGTGAAACCAAACGGAAAATTTTGTGGAAAAATGCATCATTATCTCATCTTGATCCACATACCTCTATTTGTAAAAAAGAGGTGCAAAAGATTATCCATTTGCAAAGAATAGAAAATCAAATGCCTGACGCATTTACGGACTTGAAAAGGATAACAAAATCCCACATCCCCGCAGAGAATGTTCCAATCCGTATTGATGTCCCTGTTGGACAATCATCTAGTGTCATATCCAATGAGTCGAATGCACGCCTGAAGCGTGGCAGGCCATTAGGTTCCAAAGATCGAAATCCTAGAAAGAGGAAAGCAAACGATCAAAATGACACTACGAAAGAATCTCATGAGGAAATTCATGATTTAATAAATTCTGAGATTCATGAAGAATCCATTGAGCCCGAGACTCAAGAAACTAAGGAACTATCAATAAATCCAATCGATATTGAGGTAAATTTTAATTGAGTGGATATAGTGGTGGATTATGTCTTTGCTTTTAATGTCGCATCTAGCATTATGCAAGAAAGTGAGGATCTTGAACCTCAATCTGTTGGAGAATGTCGAAAAAGACATGATTGGCCAAAATGGCAAGAAGCAATCCAATCAGAATTGAATTCATTGGCAAAACGTGAAGTTTTTGGCCCTATAGTTGAAACACCTAATGGTGTTAAGCCTGTTGGCTATAAATGGGTCTTTGTACGCAAGAGAAATGAGAAAAACGAGGTACAAAGATATAAGGCACGCCTTGTTGCACAAGGATTTTCTCAAAGGCCTGGTGTCGATTATGAAGAGACATATTCGCCTGTAATGGATGCCATAACTTTTCGTTATCTCATAGTTTTGTTGTCCTTGAAAAGCTTGACATGCATTTAATGGATGTGGTTACTGACTATCTTTATGGCTCACTGGATAATGAGATATACATGAAAATTCCCGATGGACTCAAAATTCCAAACGCTCATAATTCAAAGTCCCGGGAAATGTTTTCAATCAAATTGCAAAGATCCTTGTATGGTCTAAAGCAATCAGGATGAATGTGGTATAATCGTCTTAGTGAGTATTTATTAAAAGAAGGCTATATAAATGATGCCATTTGCCCGTGTGTTTTTATAAAGAAAACAACATCGGAATTTGTTGTACTTGCCGTATATGTCGATGACATAAACCTTATTGGAACCCCCATAGAACTCCAAAAGGCAATTGATTATCTAAAGAATGAATTCGAGATGAAAGATCTCGGAAAGACAAAATTATGTCTTGGTTTGCAAATTGAATATTTGGCAAACGGAATTTTTGTTCATCAATCTACCTATATAGAAAAGGTACTGAAACGGTTTTACATGGATGGAGCATATCCTTTAAGTACTCCGATGGTTGTTCGATAACTTGATGTGAATAAAGATCCATTCCGACCGCAAGAAAGAAATGAAGAGCTACTTGGTCCTGAAGTACCATATCTTAGTGCAATTGGCACACTAATGTATCTTGCAAATACTACAAGGCCTGACATAACCTTTTCAGTTAATGTCTTAGCAAGGTATAGCTCGGCTCCCACAAGGAGACATTGGAATGGGATCAAACATATATTGCGGTACCTAAAAGGGACTACCGATATGGGCTTATTTTATAGCAATAATTGCAGTCCTGATCTTGTTGGTTATGCTGATGCTGGATATTTATCCGACCCACACAAGGCTCGATCTCAAACGGGTTATGTGTTTACCTGTGGAGGCACCGCCATATCTTGGCGATCGACTAAGCAATCAATTGTAGCTACTTCATCTAATCATGCCGAGATAATCGCTATTCATGAAGCAAGTCGGGAATGTGTGTGGTTGAGGTCTATAATACATCATATTCAAGACAAATGTGGTTTGAAGTATAACAAACTACCCACGACTTTGTATGAAGACAATGCAGCATGTATAGCTCAATTGAAGGGAGGATTCATAAAAGGAGATAGAACAAAGCATATTTCACCAAAGTTATTTTTCACACATGATCTTCAAAAGAATGGTGATATCAATGTGCAACAGATTCGTTCAAGCGATAATATGGCTGATTTGTTCACAAAATCTCTACCAACGTCAACCTTCAAGAAGCTGGTTCACAAGATCGGAATGCGAAGACTCAAGGATATGAATTGATGCTCTTTTCAGGGGGAGTTAATGCGCGTTGCACTCTTTTTCCCTTACAAGGTTTTGTCCCAATGGGTTTTCCTTGCAAGAATTTTAACGAGGCAACCAATAGGCGCATATTCAAACATGTGTACTCTTTTTCCTTTTTTTTAATTTTTTCCCATTGGGTTTTGTTTTAGTTAAGGTTTTAACGAGGCACATTATTGAATAGACATTCAAGGGGGAGTGTTATAAAATATTCTATTTTAGGTGAATGTCCATATTTAGAGAGATTCTAGGGTTTACTTCTTGGTGGCTAAGTCACCACCTCCCTATAAATAAAGGGGTTCTATTCCATTGTAAACCATCCTAAAAGTATCAATAAGAATACTCCTCTCTCTACTTTTCTCTCTATTGTTCTTGTTCTTGTATTATTGTTCTTCTTCTTATATTATTTCATAACAGAAACAAATTATTTAACCAAAAGATGAAAAAGTTGCCCTTATAAACTTGTAAACTTAATAAAGTAATTTACAGTAGCTATGCCTTTATTATTGGATACATGGTTTGAAAAATCGACACAATTAGTTTTCTAATCTAAACAAGCAAGACCGAAGAAAAATAATTAACAAACTATAATTATGTGCATAGACAAAAATCTTTTGCCTGATGCATAAGATCTGAGAGAATAATTAAAGAAAGTTTACTTTTTTACTGAAAAAAGTATAAATAAGGAAATGATGAAAGTGAAAAACTCTGGAAATTTGGCTGGTAATATGAATTCAAAAGAGGTAGTTATTTATATCTATATTATATTAAAAGCACGAATATTTTTATCAAAATATTGTTCGTCTTTTCTATTCTTTAAAAATAAATTTGATACTAGACAAAATAGTTGTTATGAAATAATATAAAAGACAAGAACAATAACTCAAGAACAAGAGCAAATAGAGAGAAGAGTAGAGAGAGTTCTTCTTATTGATACTTAGAGAATGTTAGGAGTGATTTACAATGGTAGAGAGCACCTCTATTTATAGGGAGGAGGATGATTTATCTACCAAGAATAGAACTCTAGAATCTCTCTAATTAAAGACATTCACCTTAAATAGAAGTGTATTTATAACACTCCCCCTTGAATGTCTATTCAATGATGTGCCTCGTTAAAACCTTAAAACAAAACCCAATGGGAAAAATTAAAGTAAGGAAAAGAGTACACATGTTTGAATATGCGCCTATTGGTTGCCTCGTTAAAAACCTCGCAAGGAAAACCCGGTGGGACAAAACCTTGTAAGGGAAAAAGAGTGCAACGCGCCTTAAACTCCCCCTGATAAGAACATCAATTTATGTCCTTAAGTCTTCGCATCCCGATCTTGTGAACTAGCTTCTTGAAGGTTGACTTTGGTAGAGATTTTGTGAACAAATCAGCAATATTGTCGCTTGAACGAATCTGTTGAACATTGATATCACCATTCTTTTGAAGATCATGTGTGAAGAATAACTTTGGTGAAATATGCTTCGTTCTATCTCCTTTTATGAATCCTCCCTTCAATTGAGCTATACATGCTGCATTGTCTTCATACAAAGTTGTGGGTAGTTTATCACACTTCAAACCACATTTGTCTTGGATATGATGTATTATCGACCTTAACCACACACACTCTCGACTTGCTTCATGAATAGCAATTATCTCGGCATGATTAGATGAAGTAGCCACAATTGATTGCTTAGTCGATCGCCAAGATATGGCGGTTTCTCCACAGGTAAACACATAACCCGTTTGAGATCGAGCCTTGTGTGGGTCGGACAAATATCCAGCATCAGCATAACCAACAAGATCCGGGCTGCAATTCTTGCCATAAAATAAGCCCATATCGGTAGTTCCCTTTAGGTACCGCAATATGTGTTTGATCCCATTCCAATGACTCCTCGTAGGAGCCGAGCTAAATCTTGCTAAGACATTAACTGAAAAGGATATGTCAGGTCTTGTAGTATTTGCAAGATACATTAGTGCGCCAATTGCGCTAAGATATGGTACTTCAGGACCAAGTAGCTCTTCATTCCTTTCTTGTGGTCGGAATGGATCTTTGTTCACATCAAGTGATCGAACAACCATCGGTGTACTTAAAGGATGTGCTTCATCCATGTAAAACCGTTTCAGTACCTTTTCTGTATAGGTAGATTGATGAACAAAAATTCCGTTTGCCAAATATTCAATTTGCAAACCAAGACATAATTTAGTCTTTCCGAGATCTTTCGTCTCGAATTCATCCTTTAGATAATCAATTGCCTTTTGGAGTTCTATAGGGGTTCCAATAAGGTTTATGTCATCAACATATACGGCAAGTACAACAAATTCCGATGTTGTTTTCTTTATAAAAATACACGGGCAAATGGCGTCATTTATATAGCCTTCTTTTAACAAGTACTCACTAAGACGATTATACCACATTCGTCCAGATTGCTTTAGACCATACAAGGATCTTTGCAATTTAATTGAGAACATTTCCCGAGATTTTGAGTTGTGCGCGTTTGGCACCTTGAGTCCATCGGGAATTTTCATGTATATCTCATTATCAAGTGAGCCATAAAGATAGGCAGTAATCCATTAAGTGCATGTTAAGCTTTTCATGGACAGCAAAACTTATGAGATAACGAAAGGTTATCGCATCCATTACAGGCGAATATGTCTCTTCATAATCGACACCAGGCCTTTGAGAAAAACCTTGTGCAACACAGCGTGCCTTATATCTTTGTACCTCGTTTTTCTCATTTCTTTTGCGTACAAAGACCCATTTATAGCCGACAGGCTTAACACCATTAGGTGTTTCAACTATAGGGCCAAAAACTTCACGTTTTGCCAGCGAATTCAATTCTGATTGAATTGCTTCTTGACACTTTGGCCAATCCTGTCTTTTTCGACATTCTTCAACAGATTGAGGTTCGAGATCCTCACATTCTTGCATAATGCTAGATGCTACATTATAGGCAAAGGCATTATCCACCACAATATCCACTCGATTAATATTTGCCTCAATATTAATTGGATTTAGGGATAGTTCCGTATTTTCCAGAGTCTCGGGCTCAATGGATTCTTCATGAATCTCAGAATTTGTTAAATCATGAGATTCTTTCGTGGTGTCATTTTGATCGTTCTTTTTCCTCTTTCTAGGATTTCGATCTTTGGAACCTAATGGTCTGCCACGGTTCAGGCGTGCATTTGACTCATTGGATATGACACTAGATGATTGTCCAACAGGGACATCAATACGGATTGGAACATTTTCCGCGGGAATGTGGGATTTCGTTATCCTCTTCAAGTCCGTAAATGCGTCAGGCATTTGATTTGTTATTCTTTGCAAATGGATAATCTTTTGTACCTCTCTTTCACAAATAGAGGTATGTGGATCAAGATGAGATAATGATGCATTTTTCCACAAAATTTCCCGTTTGGTTTCACCAACTTCTCCCCCTAATTTTGGGAAAAGTGTCTCATCAAATTGACAGTCTGCAAATCGTGCAGTAAACAAGTCGCCTGTCAATGTTTCGAGGTAGCGAATGATGGAGGGCGATTCAAACCCAACATATATTCCTAACCTTCTTTGCGGACCCATTTTGGTGCGGGATGGCGGTGCAATAGGCACATATACTGTGCATCCAAAAATCCTTAAATGGGATATATTGGGTTCATGACCCAAAACCAATTGCAACGGGGAATACTTGTGGTAATTCGTCGGTCTGAGACGAATTAGCATTGCTGCATGTAAGATGGCGTGACCCCATACCGAAGTGGGCAGCCTCGTTCTCATAAGTAATGGCCTTGCAATCAATTGCAGGCGTTTAATTAACGATTCTGCAAGACCGTTTTGAGTGTGAACATGAGCTACAGAATGTTCAACTTTTATCCCGATTGATAAGCAATAATCATTAAATGCTTGGGATGTAAACTCAGCAGCATTATCCAGTCTAATGGACTTGATTGGATTATCTGGAAATTGTGCTCGTAGTCGAATTATTTGTGCCATTAATTTCGCAAACGCAAGGTTGCGTGATGACAACAGGCACACATGAGACCATCTACAGGATGCGTCTATCAAGACCATGAAATACCTAAACGACCCACTAGGTGGGTGAATAGGTCCACAAATGTCCCCTTGTATACGTTCCAGAAACGTGGGTGACTCAGTCCCAACCTTTGTTGGTGATGGCTTGATAATCAACTTGCCTTGATAACACGAAGTGCAAGGATATTCATTATTCGAAAGAATTTTGAAATTCTTTAACGGATGCCCATATGAGCTTTCTATAATCCGTCTCATCACGACCGATCCTGGGTGTCCCAATCGATCATGCCAAAGTACAAAGGTATTGGAATCAGTAACCCTTTGGTTTACTGTTGAATGTGCCTCAATTGCACTTATTCTTGTCCAATACAGGCCACAAGATAAAGACGGGAATTTCTCAATAACCCTCTTTTGGCCGGAGACATTCTTAGTGATGACGAGATATTCAAGATTATCTGCATCCATTGTCTCAATATGATAGCCATTCCGGCGTACATCTTTAAAACTCAACAAGTTTCTCTTAGACTTGGAGGAGAACATTGCATTCTCTATGATTAACGTCGTGCCCTTGGGCAGAGTTACAATTGCTCTTCCGGAGCCATCAATCAATTTACTACTTCCAGAGATTGTAGTAACGTTTGCCTTACACATATTTAGTTGAGAGAAATACTTCCTTTCTTTGAGTATTGTATGTGTAGTACATGAATCAATTAGACAAATACTTTTACAGTTGGATGTTGATCCAAGTTCGCTTTGTGAGATATCCATATTTGCTATCCCATAGTTTGACATACAAAAGAGATACAAGAACATAAGAATAAACAAGTTCAATTCTTTTGTGTCACATAATATTTTCAAAATCTGCTGCTAACAGTTGACTAACAAAATCAGATATGTTATCCATTACTTTGCAGTTTGAAAATTTCAGTTTAAACGTTTTCTTCAAACAATCGATTGTTACTTACAAACAATCGATTGTTGAACATTGACAATAGATTGTTAAACACACACAATCGATTATTTGCTATTTTGAAAAACTTCAGATCACACTGTCTTAAGACAATCGATTGTTATGCATAGACAATCGATTGTTGGCTATTTTTGAAAAATTCCAGAGCACACTGTTTCAAGACAATCGATTGTTATGCATAGACAATCGATTGTTGACAATTTTTGAAAATTTCCAGATCACACTGTTTTAAGACAATCGATTGTTAGACAAAGACAATCGATTGTGGATGATTTTTGAAAAATTCCAGATTACACTGTCTTAATGACAATCGATTGTTAGTCAACGACAATCGATTGTTGATCAATTGTTTTTCAACTTTAATGCGAAAATAGTTGATAATCGACTAGTTTTTCAGGCTAGTCGATTACCCCTACTGAAAAATAAAAATATTATTGATATTTGAACATATTGAAGATATTCTAAAGAACTACTGCTAACATTGCTTTATGAACTAACTAATACGAGCTAATACTAATGACTATTAGTTTATTCACTAACTAATACAAATAAGTAGAACAAAATCAAATAACTCCATCTTCTTTCATCACGGACCCATCACCGATTAGGTGGTCTATTCCCTTCGGGTTGCTCAAAGAAGTCTGCCACATCCAGGTGGGTGATGTCCTCATTGTCGTCATAGACAAAATTTGTTTCAGGGCCTTTTCTCTTTCGAGATGCTTGATAAAGGTCAACCAAGTGTCTTGGTATACGGCAAGTCTTTGACCAGTGCCCTTTCCCACCGCAACGATAACATATAGTTTCTGAACCATTTGCCTTAGGATCTTCATGACCCCGTTTCTGCTTTCGGCGGTTATCTCTCCTTGGGGGTTGACGGACTTCATTGGAATTTCTTCCTTGTCTACGTCCCTGGCTATGACCCCGTTTACGACCATGACCATGGTCCTTTTCATGTTTGGCATAATGAGAGTGCACCTTATCTGCTTCAGGCAGTGGTGTAGACCCAGTGGGTCGATTTTCATGATTTCTCATGAGCAGGTCATTATTTCGCTCAGCCACTAGTAGAAGAGAAATCAGTTCAGAGTACTTTGTAAAGCCTTTCTCTCTGTACTGTTGTTGCAGTACTATATTGGAGGCATGAAACGTTGTAAACGTTTTCTCAAGCATATCATAATCGGAGATATTATCCCCGCATAGCTTCAATTTAGAAGTAATTCTGAACATAGCAGAATTATATTCAGAAACGGACTTAAAGTCCTGGAGCCTCAGATGAGCCCAATCATATCGTGCTTGTGGCAGAGTGACCAACTTCAGGTTGTCATATCTCTCCTTTAAGCCGTTCCACAAGACGAGTGGATCCTTGACGGTGAGATATTCAATCTTCAAACCTTCATCAAGGTGATGGCGCAAGAAAATCAAGGCCTTCGCACATTCTTGGGTGGATGCTTTTTCTCTATCTTTGATGGTGTCTCCGAGACCCATAGCATCTAAGTGGATTTCAGCATCCAACACCCATGTCATATAGTTCTTGCCCGAAATTTCAAGGGCAACGAACTTTCTTTTCGTAATGTCATACATAATCGAAAATTAAATTAGGAAGAGGGAAATACCTTAGATTTTTTGAGAATGGTTCTTGAGACGGTAGAGTCTCGTGCTGATAACGTGTTATGAAATAATATAAAAGACAAGAACAATAACTCAAGAACAAGAGCAAATAGAGAGAAGAGTAGAGAGAGTTCTTCTTATTGATACTTAGAGAATGTTAGGAGTGATTTACAATGGTAGAGAGCACCTCTATTTATAGGGAGGAGGATGATTTATCTACCAAGAATAGAACTCTAGAATCTCTCTAATTAAAGACATTCACCTTAAATAGAAGTGTATTTATAACAATAGTTATTTAATAAATTTTTCTAATATTTAAAGCTTTCAAATAATTAAAAATATTAACTATTAAATGTTTTCCTATTTGAACCACGTAAGAATTCCTAATTTATAGGAATTACAAATTAAGTAAGATTTGACTTAATAAATTCTTTACTTATTTAAATGGTGTACAATAATTTTAAATCTGATCCTTCCCCTTATAAAAGAATCCTAAAACTGTTCTACTTTATTCAGTTTCTTTTTGTTAAAGTAACATGTTTTGCTATAATTGTTATGTTTGTAATTGTAAGGATAAATAACATGCTACCCATGAGCTGATTTACAACAAGATACGAACGGCAACAACATTGGGTTTTTTACGTGTGTCTTTATTATATTGCCTTTGATAAGAGTTAAATAAATTTTCAAAAACATTTCTGTGTTGATATTTTACTTTTAAGCTATGGTATTTATTTATTGTTTTCTATAGTTTATTTATGCAAGTGCTCAAATGCTAAACCTACTATACCTATTTTCTATAATTGAAAATAAATCACTAACAACGACTACTTACATATTCAAATTAAATTCTGTTATTATAAGGTTCTAAGTACAAACCTAAATGTCTTTGGACTACAAAATGGTAGCTTTAGCTGATTTAGCATGTTTAACTGGCTTTTCGTGTTTAAAGAATTTTTCGACTACATTTTTTTTTGGGCTAAAACTTGATTAATGTTATAAAGATGACAAAAAAAAGTCAGTGATCTTTTATAAATTTCTCATAATTTGGAAGATTATGAATGACAAAAGTTAGTATAATGTATTTGAGTTGTGTCCCACATCGGAGGGATTTGATGTTCTTGGTCTTCTTATATGGCTTGGACAATCCTCACCTCATAAGCTAGCTTTTGGGGTTGAGGGTTGAGTTAGGCCCAAAGTCCATTCTTATCATGGTATCAAAGCTAGGCTCACCCCAATTATTGTTATCGATGTTGGGCCCCCATTTATGTTGTCCACGCTCCAGAGATCTGGGCGTGGGGGGGGGGGGGGGGGGGTGGGTGTTGAGTTGTGTCCCACGTCGGAGGGATTTGATGTTCTTGGTCTCCTTATATGGCTTGGACAATCCTCACCTCATAAGCTAGCTTTTGGGGTTAAGTTAGGCACAATGTCCATTCTTTTCATAATGAGCTTTGTTAAAAAATAAGCTGCGTGAGCTTAAACTGACAACTTACGTTAGTATAACTTCTGTAAGAAAATATGTGAATCAGATAACCATTTGAGAAGTAAACTCTCAATCTTGAAGATCCCAAAGATGATCATGTAAAGAGCTAATTTAGCTCTAGAAAAATTGATCATGAAGTTGGATAAAAGTCCATGCATTTTTATTTATCATAATCTGTTTGATTGAATAAAACGTGTGATTAAATTTTTTATAAACGTTTTATCTACATTATGAAGAAGCAAATAAGGACCGAGAACAAATGCCTAGACTTCAAAAATAAAAATAGAATTCAACGGGACTTAGACTTAAAAACTAAACCAGATTATTTGTTGGAGGACTATTTACTGAAATTAGAATTTTAAAACAAAATCCATTTAAAGTATTTTTTTTCTTTTTTCTTTTTTTTATTTTTATTTTTTATTTTGTAGAATGTATTTGAGTAAAGAATTTAATATTTAAAAGATATGACTTTGCCAGTACGAATCCAAGATTATGATTTGTAGAATGTATATAGATATGTTTTATGAAAGTAAATAAAATAAATTAAAATAACAAAGTTAAAAAGAATATTGTAGAAATATAAACAAAGTATTTTTGGAAATTTTTCTCAGAAAACAAGAAATAGAAATAATTTTTTTTTATCAAACATACTTACTTTTAAAAAGTCTCAATCTACATGAAATTCATTACAGACATTCGTGGAAGTGACTTGAGAACTAGAATATTTATCAACTACATGTAATTTATTTCAATCGTAGACTTTTGCTTTTATAAAACAATATTTGGATGCATTAGGTTAGGATTCGATGCATAATAATATGTTTGGACAGAGAATAATATCCCTCTCTGAAACGAAGAAAGAGTAGATTAATCAACATGTGGCTGTCGATTTTTATGTTAACGATAGTAATTTATTCTTTTCTAACTTATTTGCGATAACTCATAGAGTATTTATTATTGGTTAAGGAAATAGATGCTTGCATTTTGCTCGTCAGAAAGAAAAAAAAATAGAGATGTCTTGACTTTGTTTGTGTCCACTATTATTAACTTAAGAATATATAGCTTTCCGAGAATAAAATTTTCAGAAAAACTCTTAAATCCTTAAGAGTTATATGTTCTTGGTGAAATTAAAAGAAAATATGATAAATTATTATTTATGTAATAAAATTATAAAATTAGAATAGATATTAAGTTGAATATACTGATTGAGATGATTGAGGATTTCTATAGGCAAGAATTTCTTTATTAAGTTAGCTAAATAAGCTCAATAATCAATATTTTCACAAGCTTACTTTTTTCTTTTAACTTTTATTTTTAACTCAAATATAATTTTTAATATAATATTTATATAACCTTTATAAATTATTTTCAGTCACCGAGATGAAATAAATGCGCAACGCGCGTATCCCAACACTAGTTATATTAAAAACATAAAGATTCTTAGTAAAATTTTACTTGCATTTTTTAATTTTTAAATTGAAAGTTCACACTAAGAAATGGTCATATGGTTATTTCTCTAATATTGGTATTATGTTATGAAATAATATAAGAACAAGAACAATAGAGAGAAAAGTAGAGAGAGGAGTATTCTTATTGATACTTTGGGATGGTTTACAATGGAATAGAACCCCTTTATTTATAGGGAGGTGGTGACTTAGCCACCAAGAAGTAAACCCTAGAATCTCTCTAAATATAGACATTCACCTTAAATAGGATTCTATTTATAACACTCCCCCTTGAATGTCTATTTAATAATGTGTCTCGTTAAAATCTTAGCTAAAACAAAACCCAATGGGAAAAAATTAAAGAAAAGGAAAAAGAGTACACATGTTTGAATATGCGCCTATTGGTTTCCTCGTTAAAAACCTTGCAAGGAAAACCCATTGGGACAAAACCTTGTAAGGGAAAAAGAGTGCAACGCGCATTAACTCCCCCTGAAAAGAGCAACAATTCATATCCTTGAGTCTTCGCATTCCGATCTTGTGAACCAGCTTCTTGAAGGTTGACGTTGGTAGAGATTTTGTGAACAAATCAGCCATATTATCGTTTGAACGAATCTGTTGCACATTGATATCACCATTCTTTTGAAGATCATGTGTGAAAAATAACTTTGGTGAAATATGCTTTGTTCTATCTCCTTTTATGAATCCTCCCTTCAATTGAGCTATATATGCTGCATTGTCTTCATACAAAGTCGTGGGTAGTTTGTTACACTTCAAACCACATTTGTCTTGAATATGATGTATGATAGACCTCAACCACACACACTCCCGACTTGCTTCATGAATAGCGATTATCTCGGCATGATTAGATGAAGTAGCCACAATTGATTGCTTAGTCGATCGCCAAGATATGGTGGTGCCTCCACAGGTAAACACATAACCCGTTTGAGATTGAGCCTTGTGTGGGTCGGATAAATATCCAGCATCAGCATAACCAACAAGATCAGGACTGCAAATATTGCTATAGAATAAGCCCATATCGGTAGTCCCTTTTAGGTACCGCAATATATGTTTGATCTCATTTCAATGTCTCCTTGTGGGAGCCGAGCTATACCTTGCTAAGACATTAACTGAAAAGGTTATGTCAGGCCTTGTAGTATGTGCAAGATACATTAGTGCGCCAATTGCACTAAGATATGGTACTTCAGGACCAAGTAGCTCTTCATTCCTTTCTTGCGGTCGGAATGGATCTTTATTCACATCAAGTGATCGAACAACCATCGGAGTACTTAAGGATATGCTCCATCCATGTAAAACTGTTTCAGTACCTTTTCTATTTAGGTAGATTGATGAACAAAAATTCCGTTTGCCAAATATTCAATTTGCAAACCAAGACATAATTTTGTCTTCCCGAGATCTTTCATCTCGAATTCATTCTTTAGATAATCAATTGCCTTTTGGAGTTCTATGGGGGTTCCAATAAGGTTTATGTCATCGACATATACGGCAAGTACAACAAATTTCGATGTTGTTTTCTTTATAAAAACACACGGGCAAATGGCATCATTTATATAGCCTTCTTTTAATAAATACTCACTAAGACGATTATACCACATTCGTCCTGATTGCTTTAGACCATACAAGGATCTTTGCAATTTGATTGAAAACATTTCCCGGGACTTTGAATTATGAACGTTTGGCATTTTGAGTCCATCGGGAATTTTCATGTATATCTCATTATCCAGTGAGCCATAAAGATAGGCAGTAACCACATCCATTAAATGCATGTCAAGCTTTTCAAGGACAGCAAAACTAATGAGATAACGAAAAGTTATGGCATCCATTACAGGCGAATATGTCTCTTCATAATCGACACCAGGCCTTTGAGAAAATCCTTGTGCAACAAGGCGTGCCTTATATCTTTGTACCTCGTTTTTCTCATTTCTCTTGCGTACAAAGACCCATTTATATCCAACAGGCTTAACACCATTAGGTGTTTCAACTATAGGGCCAAAAACTTCACGTTTTGCCAATGAATTCAATTCTGATTGGATTGCTTCTTGCCATTTTGGCCAATCATTTCTTTTTCGACATTCTCCAACAGATTGAGGTTCAATATCCTCAGTTTCTTGCATAATGCTAGATGCGACATTAAAAGCAAAGACATAATCCACCACTATATCCACTCGATTAAAATTTGCCTCAATATCGATTGGATTTATTGATAGTTCCTTATTTTCTTGAGTCTCGGGCTCAATGGATTCTTCATGAATCTCAGAATTTATTAAATCATGAATTTCCTCATGAGATTCTTTCGTAGTGTCATTTTGATCGTTTGCTTTCCTCTTTCTAGGATTTCGATCTTTGGAACCTAATGGCCTGCCACGCTTCAGGCGTGCATTCGACTCATTGGATATGACACTAGATGATTGTCCAACAAGGACATCAATACGGATTGGAACATTCTCTGCGGGGATGTGGGATTTTGTTATCCTTTTCAAGTCCGTAAATGCGTCAGGCATTTGATTTGCTATTCTTTGCAAATGGATAATCTTTTGCACCTCTTTTTCACAAATAGAGGTACGTGGATCAAGATGAGATAATGATGCATTTTTCCACAAAATTTCCCGTTTGGTTTCACCAACTTCTCCCCCTAATTTTGGGAAAAGTGTCTCATCAAATTGACAGTCTGCAAATCGTGCAGTGAACAAATCTCCTGTCAATGTTTCGAGGTAGCGAATAATGGAGGGCGATTCAAACCCAACATATATTCCTAACCTTCTTTGCGGACCCATTTTGGTGCGGTACGGCGGTGCTATAGGCACATATACTGCGGATCCAACAATTCTTAAATGGGATATATTGGGTTCATGACCCAAAACCAATTGCAACGGGGAATATTTGTGATAATTCGTCGGTCTGAGACGAATTAGCATTGCTGCATGCAAAATGGCGTGACCCCATACCGAAGTGGGCAGCATCGTTTTCATGAGTAATGGTCTTGCAATCAACTGCAGGCGTTTAATTAAAGATTTTGCAAGACCGTTTTGAGTGTGAACATGAGCTACAGAATGTTCCACTTTTATCCCAATTGATAAGCAATAATCATTAAATGCTTGGGATGAAAACTCAGCAGCATTATCCAGTCTAGTAGACTTGATTGGATTATCAGGAAAATGTGCTCATAGTTGAATTATTTGTGCCATTAGTTTTGCAAACGCAAGGTTGCGTGATGACAACAGGCACACATGACCATAAAATATCTAAAAGACCCACTAGGTGGGTGAATAGGTCCACAAATGTCCCCTTGTATACGTTCCAAAAACGTAGGTGACTCAGTCCCAACCTTTGTTGGTGATGGTCTTGTAATTAACTTGCCTTGATAACAAGAAGTGCAAGAAAATTCATTATTTAAAAGAATCTTGAAATTCTTTAACGGGTGCCCATATGAGCTTTCTATAATCCGTCTCATCATGATTGATCCAGGGTGTCCCAATCGATCATGCCAAAGTACAAAAGTATTGGAATCAGTAACCTTTTGGTTTACTGTTGAATGTGCCTCAATTGCACTAATTTATGTCCAATACAGGCCACAAGATAAAGACAGGAATTTCTCAATAACCCTCTTTTGGCAAGAGACATTCTTTGTAATGATGAGATATTCAAGATTATTCTCATCTATTGTCTCAACATGATAGCCATTCCGGCGTATATCTTTAAAACTCAACAAGTTTCTCTTAGACTTGGAGGAGAACATTGCATTCTCTATGATAAACATTGTTCCTCTAAGCAGAGTTTGTTGGAAACACGTTCTCAATGCAATATACTAAAACGTGTGTTCTTTTGTGTAGGTTTTGATGAATGACAAATGAAGCAAAAATTGATATATGACGAAGTTCAAGAAACAAGCGCACAATTGATATACAATGAGATTCAAGCTCAAGACAAAGTTTTATAAGTTTAAATTGAGTCATTCTTATTTGTGATCTTGATCCTACAACTTGACTCGTAACATGGCTTCTCTCATAAAACTATTTTCCAAAATCATGCATATTTAATTTAATGCTAAATGATTTTAAATCATGCATATTTTCGTTAGTCAAAATAATTTGTTAATGCCTCTCAAAACTGGACTAAGATAATCGATTATGTACTAATGATAATCGATTATGTTGAGCCAAGACTGCATGACAATCGATTGTGAACTAATGACAATCGATTGTGTTAAGGCAGTGAACATCAGGTTTCTTCAAACCTGCATGACAATCGATTGTGAACCTTATGACAATCGATTGTGATGAGGCAGTGTCCATCAAAGTTTTTCAAAAATCAGAATAATCGATTGTGAAGCTAATGACAATCGATTGTGAAGAGACAGTGTCCTTCAGATTTTTCAAAGTCACAAAATAATCAATTGTGAAATAATGACAATCGATTGTGTTGAGGCAGTGACTTCCAGTGATTTTCAAATTTATTAAATAATCGATTGTGAGTATATAACAATCGATTGTCAAGAGGCAGTGTCTAAAATGTTTTTCAAAAACTGATAAGTAATCGATTGTTGACTTTGTGCAATCGATTGTGAAGCTGACCGTTGTCGTAAAGTTTTCAAATACCGTCAGGTAATCGATTATTGATTCTGTATAATTGATTGTTTTGATTAAAATCCGGAAAAGATTTTTTGAACGTTATTGGGTAATCGATTATTGATTTTATATAATCAATTGTTTTGATTAAAATCCGGAAAAGATTTTTTGAACGTTGCTGAGTAATCGATTGTTGATTCTGGACAATCGATTGTTTGTGGTAAAATCTGGAAAGGATTTTTTGAACGTTGCCAATAATCGATTATCAAGCGTAAAATCTGGGATTGAATTTTGATTTGACTGGCAGACAATCGATTGTTGGGGTTTGACAATCGATTGTCAGTAAGTAAAATCAGCAACTCTTAATTGGCAATTAGGCAACGGTAATGCCAAGTTTTTCAACTATAAATACAGCTTCATTTCAGTGTTTTAAACACAACAACATACTACAACTGATCATTACTATAAGCTTGCATACTTTTGTTTATCATTTTATATTCAATTTCATAAAGCTTTTGAGAGCCACATTCTTGTCCAAAGTTGTTGTGATCCAGAGCTTATTTCTTTTACTCATATCTACTCATTAAGGAGTATTTTGTTTGAGTGTTTTAGTGTTGTATACACTTGAAAGAGAATTGTAATTCTCTTGTTGTAAGGAACTTGTGTTTCCTTGGTTGAAGTCTTGGAGTGTTGTAACTCCGAGCAAAGGTGTTGAGGCTTGCGTCCTCAAGTTGTAAAGGTTTGTTAAGCACCCGGAAGCTTGACAAGTTAGTGGAAAATCTCGAGAGAGTCTCTCGGGGACTGGACTAGCCACACGTTGTGGTGAACCAGGATATATCTGTGTGTAAGTTATTATTTATCGCACTTATTTACTTCCTGCAAATTTTAATTTCCGCAAGTTTACGCTGAATTTTATTATAACGCTATTCACCCCCTCTCTAGCGTTAAGCGTATTATCTAATAATTGGTATCAGAGCCCAACTCTCTGAAAACTTAACAGTTTGAGAGAACCATCCATGGCTTCTACTCGTGATTCTTTTGCAGGAATTGATGAAGGACAGTGTTCCACACGACCACCTCTATTCAACGGTACAAATTACACGTACTGGAAGGAGAGGATGAAGATCTTCATTCAGTCCAACAGCTTTCACCTTTGGAAGGTGATAATGAAGGGAAACCAAATTCCAACAAAGAAGGTGGAAAACGAATGGGTTCCTAAGTCCGAGGATGAGTATGACGCGGATGACATACGAAAGGTTCAAAATAATGCTAAAGCAATTAATTTATTATATTGTGCTGTTAATGCTGACGATTACAGGAAAATATCGTGTTGCACAACGGCAAAGGAGATGTGGGACAAGCTAGAAGTTACGTACGAAGGTACGGACCAGGTAAGGGAAGCAAAAATTGATTTCCTAACCCATTCTTATGAATTATTTCACATGAAGGAAGGTGAAAAGGTGGACGAAATGTTTGAGCGATTTTTAATAATCGTAAATGACTTACATGCTCTCAAGAAAACATTCACGGATAGAGAGCTCATTCGAAAAATTCTTAGAAGTCTCACACCGTCATGGAGATCAAAGGCCGATGCAATTCAAGAATCCATTGGCGTTTCAAACGTCACCATCGACGCACTAAGAGGTAACCTTAAAACCTATGAATCTACTATTCTTAACCCTTTTGTTGATGATCAAAGGAGGCAAAGAATAGCTCTAAAGGCGAGTACAAGCCAACCGCAAATTGATGAGGAAGGAGACAACGAGTTTGGACTCGTTATCAAAAGATTTCAAAAGTTCATGCGCAAGGAGTATGAACGCAAGGGAAAAAAGCAAGGCGAACAAATCAAGTGCTATGAATGTGGTGAAACCGGGTACATCAAATCAAATTCCCCAAACATCAAAAAGGAGAAGAAACCTTTTAAAAAGCAACGTGCATACATTTCTTGGGGAGGTGACTCCGGAGATGAGTCAAGTGAAGGAGAAGAAGACGAAGCAGCAAATCTTTGCCTTACGGCACAAGAAGACAACAAAGATGAGGTATGTCAAATTTCGTCAAAAAACTTCTTTACTCTTGATGAAATGCGAACTGCTTTTGATGAATTATATACTGAATTTATTAAAGCTTCAAAAATAGTCAAAAGCGTAAAAGAAAATGCTTCTCTAAAAGAAAAAGATTTTCAAAAACAGCTTTCTTTAAAAGAAAAGGACTTAGAAAAACTGGTTTTAGAAAATGAGAAGCTGAAAGAGGAAAACAAGTTTTTTGGAAAAAGAAGTTCCGATAAGCCCGAAAGCTCTACTAGAAATTGCACTTCTTGTTTGCATCTTAAGAATAAAGTAAGTAGGCTTAAAGGCACATTAGATAAGTTTAATGCTTCGCACAAAAACTTGAATGATGTTCTTGTTAACTTGAAATCAACCAAGCATGGAATAGGCTTTAAGAATGAAGAAAAGGTTGACGCTAAACCCCAACAACCTAAAGCTCAACCTAGGATTAACAATAGAAATGCTTATCCTAGAAACAACAACTCTAGAGCTAATATGCATGCTAGACAAAATGCTGAACATTTTAGAAGACCTAGGAATGACTTACCACCTAGAAATAGTCACCCTAGAAATGATGCATATTTTAGGCCAAATTTTGAACCCCTTAGAAGACCTAGCAATGGCCCTCAACCGAGAAACAATCACTCTAGAAATGCTGCCCATCCTAGAGCTCATAGTAGGAGAAATAACTCTCATGAAATGCGAAATAGTCATAGTGTTCAAAATAGAGTAAGAAATTTTCATCCGTCTAGTTACTATGAACCTAGAAGGATGCATAACCCAAATGTGACTTGTCATTATTGTAGACGTATTGGTCATATTGCTCCTGCATGCTTTACACGTCATAGACATGTTACTCAATCGCATCATTATAATATGCCTAACCCCCAAGGACCCAAGATGGCATGGGTACCTAAAGAACATTAATTTGTTTTGTAGGTGTGCTTGAAGGGATCAAGTGTACTATGGTACCTTGATAGTGGATGCTCCAAGCATATGACGGGAGATGAATCCAAATTCCTTCAATTAGAGCACAAAGAAGGAGGAAGTGTTATCTTCGGTGATAACAATAAAGGAAAGATCGGCATCGGCTCGGTCGGTAAGGATGAAAAATCCTCTATTAAGCATATATTACTTGTGAAAGGTTTGAAGCATAATCTCTTGAGAATAAGCCAATTATGTGACAAGGGAAATCTTGCTCTATTTGATTCGGATGAATGCCTAGTATTTAGACGTAGTGATTTCAAAATCATACTTCGTGGTTTTAGAGTTGATAATATTTATATGGTTGATCTTGCTAATTCCTCACCCGAATATGTTGATTGTCTAATGAGTAAAGAGGATGATACTTGGCTATGGCATCGTAGAGTAGCACATATCAATATGCATCTTTTGAACAAATTGATTTCTCAAAACTTAGTTGTTGGTCTTCCCAATTTAAAATTTGAAAATGACTCTATTTGTGACTCGTGTCAAAAGGGGAAGCAAACAAAAGCATCTTTCAAATCTAAAAACATTTTTTCAACTTCTAGACCATTGCAATTGCTTCATATGGATTTATTTGGTCCCTCTCGCATTGAAAGTCTAGGAAGAAATAAATATGCTTTTGTGATTGTTGATGATTACTCGAGATTTACTTGGACTTTATTTCTTGCCAATAAAAGTGATGCTTTTCAAATTTTTAAATATTTTCTTAAGCGTGTTCAAAATGAGAAAGAAACAACCGTCACTTCAATTAGGAGTGATCATGGGGGAGAGTTTGATCACAATCTCTTTGCGGACTTTTGTGACGAACTCGGAATCGAGCATACCTTTTCCGCTCCACGTACACCACAACAAAATGGGGTGGTGGAAAGGAAAAATAGGTGTCTCAAAGAGATGGCTAGAACCATGCTCGACGAAGCTAAGATACCCAAACATTTTTGGGCGGAGTGAGTACCGCTTGCTACGTTCTAAATAGAGTAGTAATTCGGCCGATACTCATGAAAACCCCCTATGAACTTTATAAGGGTAGAAAACCAAATATTTCCCATTTTAGAGTTTTTGGTTGCAAATGTTTTGTTCATAACAATGGCAAAGACCAATTGGGTAAATTTGATGCTAAGTCGGATGAAGGTATTTTCATTGGATATTCCTCACGTAGTAAAGCATATAGGGTCTTTAATAAAAGAACCCAAATTGTGTAGGAATCCCCTCATGTTACATTTTCCGAAAATAATGCTCGCTTGGCGAGAAAGGATTCCGGTTTTGATCTTGCAGGTATCTTAGATAGCTTGAAAGACAAAATACAAGAGGAACCACCCAAGGAAAATAAGGATGAAACTGAGGAACAACCAACGGAAGAAGCGCCACAATTGGAAAAAGAAATGAATATGCCTAACGAGTGGAGGACAATCAAAGATCACTCTCTCGAACAGGTAATTGGCAACGTTGGAGAGAAGGTAAGTACCCGAAACTCTCTCAAAAATACCTTAGAACATACTGCTTTTGTTTCTCAAATTGAACCCAAAACCATCTCAGAAGCAATTGGGGATGAATTTTGGACCTTGGCAATGCAAGAGGAGCTTAACCAATTCGAACGCAATGACGTTTGGGATTTGGTGCCAAGACCCGAAGGTCATACCATAATTGGTACGAAATGGGTTTTTCGCAATAAACTAGATGAAAATGGTATAATCACTAGAAACAAAGCTAGGCTTGTAGCAAAAGGTTATAATCAAGAAGAAGGTATTGACTATGAGGAAACATATGCTCCCGTAGCTAGATTAGAAGCTATTCGCTTATTGCTTGCATTTGCCTCTTCTATGAATTTCAATTTATATCAAATGGATGTGAAAAGTGCTTTTCTAAACGGTTTTATTCAAGAAGAAGTTTTTGTTGAACAACCCCCCGGTTTTGAAAACTTTAAATCTCCCGATCATGTTTTCAAACTCAAAAAGGCTCTTTATGGTTTAAAACAAGCTCCCCGAGCTTGGTATGAAAGATTGAGTAAGTTTCTTTTGGAAAACGATTTCATTAGGGGGAAAGTTGACACAACTCTCTTTGTTAAGCATAAAAACAATGATATTTTGTTAGTTCAAATATATGTAGATGATATTATATTTGGTGCTACTAACAATGTTTTATGCAAGGAATTTTCTGATTTAATGACAAGCGAATTTGAGATGTCTATGATGGGTGAGTTAACATTCTTTTTGGGATTACAAGTAAAGCAAATGAAAGAAGGTACATTCATTTGTCAAGCCAAATATTGCAAAGAATTGCTGAAACGATTTGACATGAACAATGCAAAAGAAATGGCAACTCCCATGAGCACATCCGATCATCTAGACAAAGATGAGAAAGGTAAGGAAGTCGACACCAAAAAGTATCGAGGTATGATTGGCTCTCTTCTTTATCTTACTGCTAGTCGTCCGGACATCATGTTTAGCGTGTGCTTATGCGCTCGTTATCAATCGTGTCCGAAGGAGTCTCACCTTACTGCAGTAAAACGGATTTTAAGGTATCTTGTTGGTACTACAAATGTGGGTCTATGGTACCCCAAAGGCTCTTCATGCCAACTTGTTGGCTACTCCGATTCCGATTTTGCTGGATGCAAATTGGACCGCAAGAGCACTAGTGGCACTTGCCATTTGCTCGGTAGCTCTCTCGTTTCTTGGTTTAGCAAGAAACAAGTAAGTGTTGCGTTGTCCACAACCGAGGCTGAATATGTAGCCGCGGGGAGTTGTTGCGCTCAAATCCTATGGATGAAACAACAACTCTTGGACTATGGCCTAAGTCTTGATAATATCCCTCTTAGATGTGATAATACTAGTGCCATATGCTTGACGAAGAACCTCGTTCTTCATTCGCGAACGAAACACATTGAAATTAGACATCATTTTATTAGAGATCACGTTCTCAAAGGCGATGTCGAAATTGAATTTATTGAAACCAAAAACCATTTGGCAGACATCTTTACAAAGCCTTTAGAGAAAGAGTCCTTCCGAATTCGCAGTGAACTCGGGATCCTTGACTCCACGTTGATCTAAGTCATGCATTGCATTTTTTATTACATGATTTCTAACTTGAGCGTCGGAGATGTCTAACGATTTTTTCAGGTATCGCCCCAAAGGAAAGGGGAATTATAAAGCATGACGTGCAACAATCGCTTTCCGTCATCTAAAAATCGATTATTTCGTATCAATAATCGATTATATTGCTATTATTCGGGTTGATGTTGCTATATTTCTTTCCAATAAATAAACAAGTTTTATTTACATCTTTGGCATCTTCTTCTTTTATTTTTGCTAATGGCAAAAGGGGGAAGATAACGGGTATGCAACTCTCAATATTTATAAGCTTAAATTGAGAGGGAATTCATATATTGAGGGGGAACAAATTGCATACTTGTTGCATGAATATACTTGTCTTGAATCGTCAATATAAATTGCTCGTCTTGCATATCCCGGTTAATGTTTGCCATTATCAAAAAGGGGGAAATTGTTGGAAACATGTTCTCAATGCAATATACTAAAACGTGTGTTCTTTTGTGTAGGTTTTGATGAATGACAAACGAAGCAAAAAATTGATATATGACGAAGTTCAAGAAACAAGCGCACAATTGATATACAACGAGATTCAAGCTCAAGACAAAGTTATATAAGTTTAAATTGAGTCATTCTTATTTGTGATCTTGATCCTACAACTTGACTCGTAACATGGCTTCTCTCATAAAATTATTTTCCAAAATCATGCATATTTAATTTAATTCTAAATGATTTTAAATCATGCATATTTTCATTAGTCAAAATGATTTTTTAATGCCTCTGAAAACTGGACTAAGATAATCTATTATGTACTAATGATAATCGATTATGTTGAGCCAAGAATGCATGACAATCGATTGTGAACTAATGACAATCGATTGTGTTAAGGCAGTGAACATCAGGTTTCTTCAAACCTGCATGACAATCGATTGTGAACCTTATGACAATCGATTGTGATGAGGCAGTGTCCATCAAAGTTTTTCAAAACTCAGAATAATCGATTGTGAAGCTAATGACAATCGATTGTGAAGAGACAGTGTCCTTCATATTTTTCAAAGTCACAAAATAATCGATTGTGAAATAATGACAATCGATTGTGTTAAGGCAGTGACTTCCAGTGATTTTCAAATTTATTAAATAATCGATTGTGAGTATATAACAATCGATTGTCAAGAGGCAGTGTCTAAAATGTTTTTCAAAAACTGATAAGTAATCGATTGTTGTTGTGCAATCGATTGTGAAGCTGACCGTTGTCGTAAAGTTTTCAAATACCGTCAGGTAATCGATTATTGATTCTGTATAATCAATTGTTTTGATTAAAATCCGGAAAAGATTTTTTGAACGTTATTGGTTAATCGATTATTGATTTTATATAATCGATTGTTTTGATTAAAATCCGGAAAAGATTTTCTGAACGTTGCTGAGTAATCGATTGTTGATTCTGGACAATCGATTGTTTGTGGTAAAATCTGGAGAGGATTTTTTGAACGTTGCCAGTAATCGATTATGGATTGTAAGTAATCGATTATCAAGCGTAAAATCTGGGATTGAATTTTGATCTGACTGGCAGACAATCGATTATTGGGGTTTGACAATCGATTGTCAGTGAGTAAAATCAGCAACTCTTAATTGGCAATTAGGCAACGGTAATGCCAAGTTTTTCAACTATAAATACATCTTCATTTCAGTGTTTTAAACACAACAACATACTACAATTGATCATTACATTGCTATAAGCTTGCATACTTTTGTTTATCATTTTATATTCAATTTCATAAAGATTTTGAGAGCCACATTCTTGTCCAAAGTTGTTGTGATCCAGAGCTTATTTCTTTTACTCATATCTACTCATTAAGGAGTATTTTGTTGGAGTGTTTTAGTGTTGTATACACTTGTAAGAGAATTGTAATTCTCTTGTTGTAAGGAACTTGTGTTTCCTTTGGTTGAAGTCTTGGAGTGTTGTAACTCCGAGCAAAGGTGTTGAGGCTTGCGTCCTCAAGTTGTAAAGGTTTGTTAAGCACCCGGAAGCTTGACACGTTAGTGGAAAATCTCGAGAGAGTCTCTCGGGGACTGGACTAGCCACACGTTGTGGTGAACCAGGATATATCTGTGTGTGAGTTATTATTTATCGCACTTATTTACTTCCTGCAAATTTTAATTTCCGCAAGTTTACGCTAAATTTTATTACAACGCTATTCACCCCCCCTCTAGCGTTAAGCGTCTTATCTAACAGAGTTATAGTTGCTCTTCCGGAGCCTTCAATCAATTTACTACTACCAGAGATTGTAGTAACATCTGCCTTACACATACTTAGTTGAGAGAAATATTTCATTTCTTTGAGTATCGTATGTGTAGTACATGAATCAACTAAACAAATATTTTTACAGTTGGACATTGATCCAAGCTTGCTTTGTGAGATATCCATATTTGCTTTCCCATGGTTTGACATACAAAATAAATACACGAACATGAGAATAAACAAATTCAATCCGTTTGTTTCACATTTAAACAATATTTTCATAATCTGCTGAGGTTAGTCGACTAACTTAGTTGATAGTCGACTATCTTGGGAAGCAGTCATTAGGTTAGTCGACTATCTTGCCTTGCGGAAAAATCCAGTTAATGCAAAATATTAGTTAGTCGACTAACTAAGTTGATAGTCGACTAACTTAGTAAACAGTCATCAGGTTAGTCGACTATCTAAATCAGATAGTCGACTATCTTGCCTTGCGGAAAAATCCAGTTTTAATGCGAAATATTAGATAATCGACTAACTGTTAGGTTAATCGATTAACTCTACTGGAAAATAAAAATATCTTTGAAATTTAAGCATATTGAAACATTCTAAAGAACTAATACTAACATTATATCATAAACTAACTAATACGAGCTGATACTAATGACTATTAGTTTATTCACTAACTAATACAAATAAGTAAAATAAAATCAAACAATTCCATCTTCCTTCATCACAGATCCATCACCGATTAAGTGGTCTATTTTTCCCTCGGGTTGCTCAAAGAAGTCTGCCACATCCAGGTGGGTGATGTCAAAATTTTCGTCAGAGACAAAATTTGTTTCAGGGCCTTTATTCTTTAGAGATGCTTGATAAAGATCAACCAAATGTCTTGGTACACGGCAAGCTTTTGACCAGTGTCCTTTTTCACCGCAACGATAACATATAGTTTCAGAACTATTTGCCTTTGGATCCTCATAATCCCGTTTCTGCTTTTGGTGGTTATATCTCTTTGGGGGGTGACGGACATCAGGGAAATTTCTTCCTTGTCTACGTCTACGGCCATGACCCCGATTACGACCACGACCATGATTAGATCCATGGCCTTTTCCATGCTTGGCATAATGAGAATACACCTTATCTGCTTCAGGCAATGGTGTAGACCCAGTGGGTCTATTTTCGTGATTTCTCATGAGCAGGTCATTGTTTCGCTCAGCCACAAGGAGAAGAGAAATTAGTTCAGAGTACTTTTTGAAACCTTTCTCTCTGTACTGTTGTTGCAGTACCATATTGGAGGCATGAAACGTTGTAAACGTTTTTTCAAGCATATCATAATCAGAGATATTATCTCCACAGAGTTTCAATTTAGAAGTAATTCTGAACATTGCAGAATTATATTCAGAAACAGACTTAAAGTCTTGGAGCCTCAGATGAGCCCAATCATATCGTGCTTGTGGCAGAGTGACCAACTTCAGGTTGTCATATCTCTCCTTTAAGCCATTCCACAAGATGAGTGGATCTTTGACTGTGAGATATTCAATTTTCAAACCTTCATCAAGGTGATGGCGCAAGAAAATCAAGGCCTTAGCACAGTCTTGGGTGGATGCTTTATCTCTGTCTTTAATGGCGTCTCCAAGACCCATAGCATCTAAGTGGATTTCAGCATCCAACACCCATGTCATATAGTTCTTGCCCGAAATTTCAAGGGCAACGAACTTTCTTTTCATAATATCAGACATAATTAAAACCAAATTCGGAGAAAGGGAAATACCTTAATTTTCTCAAGAGGATTCTTGAGACGGTAGAGTCTCGTGCTGATAACGTGTTATGAAATAATATAAGAACAAGAACAATAGAGAGAAAAGTAGAGAGAGGAGTATTCTTATTGATACTTTGGGATGGTTTACAATGGAATAGAACCCCTTTATTTATAGGGAGGTGGTGACTTAGCCACCAAGAAGTAAACCCTAGAATCTCTCTAAATATAAACATTTACCTTAAATAGGATTCTATTTATAACATATTATGAATTGTCATTTAATATTTCCTAATATTTAGAAATTCGAGATCAATTAGATTTTGTATATCAAAGTCTTCCTTTTTTTAACTATGTAACATAATAATTTTTAAGAGAAAAAAAATATTCTGTAAAGTGTTTCAAAAGCGTGTCTACATAAATTTTGAAACACTTTAATGGAGGGTGCGTTTTTGGTCATAAGCTTCAACAATAAATTCTAGAAAAAGTTAGGAGGTAATCTAGGTAAAAGTTTTAAGCAATTTCAGTTCCTTTTCTAGGGTTATGAGATTTTTTTTATTGGTTCTAAGTTATAAAAAGAATTAAAATTTTGATTGAGGTTTATGAATATTTCTTCAAGATTAACCGGATACTTCTTTATAATAAAAGGATTAATTCTTTATAGTTACGTTAAGTAAATGACGACGCCAACAAGGAAATTAACTTTCTCGTCATGCATAGGGATCTCAAAACCAATTATAGTTGATATGGTTCAAGGTAATAAATCTATATAACATGGTTTGAAATTGAACTACTATCCCCTATCAAAGGTTCGAATGTTTTTGTTCTTGCACTCAGCCATTTGACTTCCATTTTTCATGAACTAATCTGATGCTTCTCTCCTATCTAGTTATGCAGAATGCTTATATGCTTTTTGAGTATTTACATTCAAAGTACAAGTGAGCAATAATTTTATTTTTCTTATTCTTACATAGAACACATTCAAGGTCAACCTGTATGTCCGGTGCTGCTAGTCTATCCACAGTATTAAGTTTGTAATTTAGAGCTAGCCATAGTATAAAGTTGTGTCTAGGGATACTAGTACCCAATAATAAGGCCTTCCACCCAACCTTTGGATATTGAGGTCTTGATAGAGTGTACATCTTTTGAATACTGAATTGTCCTATTTTGCAAAACTTGTTAATATTTGCAAAGGATTCAATATTTTTCTACCAGTCTCTAATATCAAATACCTTCCTTATCAGCCAGCAAGCTTGATTATGAGTCTGTATAATATTGAAATCCTTCTTCTTTATATATTGAGTGAATTCATTTAATACAAAGAGCATCCTTCTTTGAGTGTACTGCCCGCATTAGCTTATACAGTGCTGCTTTGTTCTATCAATCAAAGTTGATAACATTGAAACCTCAAGATGATACAGGCATGCATATGTCCCAGGAAATCAAAGCTCTCTTTGAAGGGATATAGCTTCCGGCGTTAGAAAAATTCTACATACAGAGTTTACTAGTTGTGTGATCTTTTTTAGTATCAAAAACACCTGCTCCCAGTATGTCTGTATTTCAAAAAACACACTTCTTATCAGTTGTAGTCTGCCACTGTATTATAAGAGCTTTAATGTCCAGTACTTTGTTATGTTTGTAATCTTCTCTACTAATGGCATACACTGCTGAACAAATAGTTTCCTTGAGGATAAAGGCACTCCCAAGTACTCGTATGGTAAGGATTCCAGTTTGAATTGAATGTCTGAGCATATCATTTCTTTAAACCCCTAGTTGACTCCAACTACATAGATTGAGCTTCTATCTAAATTATCCATGAGTCCTATCACCTTTGAAAAATGGTTGAACTTTTCTAGTAGTAGTTAGATAGAGGTCTTGTCAGCTCTGCAACACATGATCAGATCATCTGCAAAATAGATGTGAGTGAGATTCATTTTGGCCCATCATGGATGGAAATTGAAATTAGGAATATCCTTGAGACTCTTCAAATTTCTGCTGAAATATTCCATCACTAGGACAAATAAGTATAGGGACATAGGGTCCCCTTATCTCAAGCCCTTCTTTGCTTGAAATCTTTTTGTATGTCCACCGTTGATCAGTAGAGAATAGTTTGCATTAGTTACACACTTCATAATCCACTGCACCATCTTAGTAGGAATCACATACTCCAACAGCACCAATTTTAATAAGGACCATTCAATAGAATCATAGGCCTTTCTTATATCCACATTGATAATACATCTAGGTGAAATCTCTTTTTTGCTATACCCTTTCACCAATTCATGAGCAAGGATAACATTGTCTAAGATACTTCTCCCTTCTATGAATGTTGACTGAGCTTGTCCAATAATGAAGTCCACCACTGTTTTGAGTCTTGAATTTAGAGTTTGAGTTTATACATAGTGGTACAACATGCTATATGTCGGAATTCTTTGAAAAAAGAAGGACAAGCCACTTTTGGCACTAATGTAATAGCTGCACTGCACACACTCTTCAATAGCTTTCCTAATTCAAAGAATACCTTGACTGCCTTTATCATCTCTTCTCCAACTATATTCCAATATTTCTTAAAGAATTCTACTGGAAAACATCAATGCTAGGTACTTTATCACTTGTTAATTTCTTTAGCCCTTGTAGAATCTCAGTATCAAAAACACATTTTATCATGTTCAACTGCTACTCTCTATTCAAGCAAGGACCATTCGTAGCTATGTTTACATCAAGGGAGGGAAATTCTGAATCCCTTTTTCCTAGAAGGCCTTCAAAGAAGGATGTAACCTCTTGTTCAACTAACAAAGGATCAGTCAATTTTTGTCTAAGATCATTACAAATAGTAAAAAATAGGTTTCTAGCTTGCTTTTCCTTCAAATGTCCAGGAAAGAACTGTGTTCTTTCTCCTCAAGGATCAAGGTATTGTTGAATAAATCATTTATTATTTTCTTCTGAATTTTCTGCAGCTGATCTTTTAGTATTTCAACCTTTTTGTTTACTGAATTATAGACTCTACTCATTCCTTTTGGCCTGCTTCCCAATCTCTGTAGTTTTTGCTAAACTGAATACATAGTGTATCCACTTATATTTTGATCCCACACCTCTTGTACTAGCTTGTTGAATTCCTCTTCCTGCAAAAGCACATTAAGAAGCCTAAATGGCTTTGGTAAGTGGTTTCTAATAACCTCAGTACATAATAGTATGGGTAAATGATCAGAGACCCAATAGTTTTCATATATTGCCTCTATATAGTCATATTGCATAAATCAGTAAGAGTTACCCAATGTCCAGTCAATATTGCTATATATTCTATCAGTACTCTCTCTTTTGTTGCACCAAGACCACTAACATCCTTTTCTGTTTTAAAATCCCAAATCAGTATCATCAACCCAAGTTTGAAAATCAACCACTTTACTTTGATGAACAGGATTATCATTAATTCTGTCATTAACAGATAATACAGTGTTGAGATATCCCAGAATGAGTCAGGCCTCCATCATAGTGCTATTTATCTGTCTTATTTGATTCCATATTTCCTTTCTCTCTGCAACAATATTATAATCATATACAAAAGTAAGGCATCACTTAAAATTACAATTCTTGTCCTTGATCTCATAGTGCACAAACTGAGTTCCAGCCTCAGTTAGATTAATATCTGCTTGTTGAGCCTTCCAAAGTATCCATAGTCTCCTAGTGGGAGCATATGAATAGTTTTACAATACTTCTCATTCAATTCCAATCCTCCTTCTAAATTTTTTTTTCATTTTATTTTTTATTTTGGTCTCAAGGCAACCTAACACTGTGATTTTATTCTTCAGAGGAGAAGCCTTGATTTTTTTTAACTTATAGGGCTTATTAAGCCCTATAATATTCCATGAACTAATAATCATTGGGAGGGGGTGAACTAAATGTACTGTTACTTCTTTTGATGCCAAACTAGCATCCTCTCTTTCCTGAATTTTTAGTGCATTAAATCTATTTTTATGTAGTATAGCTTCAGTAGTCTCATCAGCCATACCCTTTCTCATTGAGCTTCTTTCCTTGGGAATTTGCACATATTTTTCTTTTGACTTTACTATGTGAAAATCAGTATCCCACTGCTCTATTCTTGTACCGGTAGCTGGTGGTGCAGTTGGCTCTTCTTTACTAGCCTCATCTCTGACCTATTGAGCATGTGCTTCTCCTATTGTCTTTTGCTTCACAATTCATTTAGTGGTTACTCTTTTCCCCTCTTTTTCTGTCTATCTATCCGTCCTTTGGCATCAGGTCCTTGGTACTTTTCCATCTCTGTTTGGCCATTACATTTCCCTATGGCATGACCTGTTGTGAGATAGTCTTGACAGAAGGAAGGATGCCAATCATAGCTCAATTTTTGCTCCCTTATTTTTCCTTCAACAGTTTCTATCAACACTGTCTCAGGTAGTACTTGATACACATCCATCTCAATCAATATGCGAGCATAGGATGCTCTAACCTCCTATGTTGTTAGTTTATCAGTGTAAATTGGGTTCCCAGTCGAGCTTGCAATTCTCCCTAAGTTCTCTGTTGTCTAGTTGTATAGGTAGCCCAAGGAAGTTTACCTACACTTAAATATTTTTGTGGATTCCTCACACATTTCGAAATCCGATTCCCATACTTTCAAAATCATATGCTTGTTGTTGAAAGTGTATGGTCCATTTTGAAGGATCAAATCTCTATCCTCATCAAACTCAAGTTTGAAAGTAAAGTAGCCTTCATCATGCATTAGTACCTCTGGGGTTGAAACAAATTGCCAAACTCCATACACAAACTTCAGCATCTCTTTGAATTGATGAGATCCACCTATGACATAGCCAATTAAGCTAGTCCTCCATCTCCTATTATGCTCTTCCACTTCTATGAGGTTCAATCTAACAATTTTTCTTCCATCCTTAACAATAGGGGGTAACAGTTCAATTTCAAACCATGTCGTATAGATCTATTACCTTGAACCACATCAACTATAGTTGGTTTTGAGATCCCTATGCCTGACGAGAAAGTTAATTTCCTTGCTACCACAGCCATTTACGTCTCATTTGGTGCAGGATCTGCAGGAGTCTTTGTTATCGGAGTTGTTTATGTTTGAATTGCCACTAGCTTCTTCGATTTCTCTCTCTCTTGTCCATGCAGAATAGTTGGTGTACCACCCATGCCTTTCATCCAATGGAACAGTTGCACCGAGTCTAAAGCTTGAGGAGTCCCCATTTTTGGTATAACTAATCTTGTATTTTCATCATCTGCCTTATCTTCCTCATCTATATTCGTTTCCTTAGCTATGGAGTTCTTCTTTCTCTGTCTCACCATCTCCACCGGTGCAAGTTAGCAGACCTTGCTTAATATGCGGCAAGAGAAAATGATTACGTGTCCAATGTTTCTTTATAAATATTTTAGGTTTACGAAAATTCTTTTTTGGGCGATGTTCTCAAGCAATTTTACCTTCTTTTAGGTTTACGAATATTTATGTATTCCTAATATTTAGGATTTTAAATTTATTAAAATTCTACCTTTTATAAAGCCCTCCATTACTATATAATGTAAGATGGTTATAATTTCTTACATCTTTTCTTCATAATTCATTTTTTTGTTACCAAGAGACACAAAAGCATTGTCATTGAATCTTATAGGCTTACTGTTTCATACATTTAGTATTTTTCAACATAAATCCCTGTAGGTATTCAATATGAATTCATAGCCCTTCTCCGTTTTTAGGATTTTTTAAAATTCCTTTAAATTAGAGGTTTTTGTTTTTCTTCATTAAACTGTTGAGATTTTATTTGTCCTGGGTAAATATAAAAGGTTAATTGACTTAATTCAATATTCAAGCTAATTTTTTTTAGACAAATTCAAGTTTGAATTTTATCAATTATAGAAATAGGTCTTGGTGGGAAGAAATTTGAATTTCTAACAAGATTCGGGACTGTATAAGCATATTATTCACGGAGATAACTGAAGTTTCTCCTCTTCGTAAACGGTAAAAAAACTCTCCCGCTCTCTTCTTGGTAAAACTCACCTTTATAATTCATGCTAAATAAAATTATAATACGAAATATTATGTACTTTGCCTAATAGAGGAGTTTGAAATCAATTAAAAATTTAATGATTCGTTCGATAAACTTTGTCTTTTCTTTATTGCATTGAGACTAAATAGATGTCTTGTTATAGGTACATTTTTCATACTCTTTATTGATATTTTTAATTTATTTTTTCAATATATTATCTTACTATTAATTGCTATCAGCACTTCTTCTATCTTCTTCAGCCGATGGTCAATCAGAAACAGTCTATTTATCTTTCTAGAATAAGGGTAAGACTGCATATATCTTATCCTTCATATCGCACTTGTGGAATTTCACTAGGCTGGTATCATTGTTGTGGTAGAATTATATTACTATTAATATTTGCATTATATATCAATATGGTTATTATGTTCTTCATTTATTTTTTCCATTTTCTGTGATTTTACTCTGTTAAACTCTTTTGTTCCTTTTACAATTTTAAATTAATTGTTACAATTAAATAGTTGATTAGTTTAAGAAATATTTTTCATAGTTTCTTGATTAAATATTTTGCTTGGTGATTTGTTCTTATTATTGTAAAGTAAACGCGTCAATGATTAAACGATAAAGAGTCATTATTTTTGTTATAGCATTAACTAGATAATTTGACAATTTAGGACCAACAACATCGTCTATGAAAGAGAAATTAGGTTAGATTCAACAATATACTAATATGTTATTATCTCATGTAATAAAGTACCTATAATTATAGATAATATATAACTAACTTAACTCAATTATTTATTATCTTTGCAAGTTTAGAAAATATTCCATTACTACACTTATGTAACCACGTTTGTTTTTGTCATTGAAGTGATTTTTATTTATGAATCTTATTTTAATGTCATTTGATATTTTACAAAATTAAATTTTTTATACAATTTTTAATTAAATGATATTGCATGCATATACAACGGACATACACTAAAACTAGTTTAAAAAAAGAATGAAGAAGGTAGTAAAAGATAAAAAGACACTTGTCTAACAATTTGTAAGACTTTAAAGAATTTTTAATCGACTTTTAATTTTTAATTTTATGTTAATTTGTGGGGGCATATTTCAAGTTACCAGTTACCAAGTAATCAACATACAACAGATCCATCGAGTAGCATGTTAAAATGCAACATAAAAGAATACACTATGCTTAAAAAGACATAAAGAATTCACTTATATAGTCAAAGCTTTCACCTTTATGCTCATAACTCACCATCATCAGATTATATATTAGAATCAACTAATATCCATCAATTTATCACAATACATGTGTACGCCATCAAGAGAGAAACGTACGAGGGAGACCCTAAGGGGATGGATCCAGATGTATATGTTATATAGTATAATACCTGTGCAAAAAAAGTAGCAACATCATCATAACTGCATGGTAAAGACCTCGTGTCACAATACCATAATAATCGCACGAAAGAGACCTCATGCCATTACCAAATACATCGACTCAATATGTCCATATGTACCATAATCATAAAAAATCATAATATTTCATCATAAAAGAGAAATATTCTCACAATTAACCAATAAGGTGCATAAGGACATGATATATAAAGTGCGGATATATGCTCAAGATGTGAAACATGACTACGACTAATAAAAAATAGCAACAATTTTACAAATAGCCCATCTTCGAAAATTAATAGATAGTTATCCTGGACATAATTAATAACATTAAACAACAAGCTCA